>CM032453.1:163099749-163217885 GCA_019049505.1 Pachyrhynchus sulphureomaculatus | reverse complement strand
ACACCGAAGTAATTTCATAAATGTTCCATACGAAACACTAAAACGAACTTAACCCAAGCAGTACTTCATGGTAAGATATTAATCACAAAATAACGGTCAAGTGCAAGTTGAACTTGCACAATTAGTGTTCCGCACGTTGATTGCTTTTAAAATAAAAAAAATTGTTACGATGGTATAAAATGATCAGTGACTTCACAAAACACACCCCAAAGGAGTTTTCAATAAAGTTTGTTTCCAATCTTTACTGAATACTAATGACCTTAAATTTTTGTTTTTTTTATATACCAAATAAATTATTAAAGGTAATGCACTCGTGATAATTTTCGTTCAATCTACATCCCGTGGAGAATAATCCAGAATTTTTTCAAAATTTTTTGACCAGTACTTTTCGAGATAAGGTGGGGGACAGCGATTTTTCGCGATTTTTAAAAATAATACAAAGAAAAATGAGCCCACGTATTACATATATATATATATATATATATATATATATATATATATATATATATATATATATATATTACATATATATATATATATATATATATATATATATATATATATATATTTGTTTTCGCAAACGTTCATTTAACACCACACTCGATGACCTAGTAAAAATTTTTTTTTTTCACTTCCGATTGCACTCCCCAAAAAGTCCCCTTAAGTCAAAATTTGACTTTCAAAACTACACGGTTCTGATGAGGCCATCAATTCCTATATTATTACCAAATTTCGACTTTCTGTGATAAGTAGTTTCGGAGAAAATCGGGTGTGACAGACAGACAGACAGACAAACAGACACCGAAGTCATCGTACGGAACACTAAAAATGACAAGATGGGTATTAGAGACATTTACAAATAAAATCTGACTTTTCTCTCTACATGTCAATTCCGCTAAATTTAAAAATAATGATAAAACGTCATAATATATAACTAGATTGCTAAAAGGGTCTATAACACGACATACACGAAATAACATCCTCCACCACTCCTTTAAGCCTTATGTGCTTAACTATAAATAAATATACTTAAAAATTTGTCATTATGTCAACTAAAAGAAGGGTAAAATTCTCATGTTAGTAAAGAAAATAAACAAAATTTATCGACCTCCACCCATTCTACCCGCCACTCCTTACCGTCCAAAAAATAAAGGTGCTATTTTTATTTAAACGTTACATGTGTTCCAAATTTGAAATCGATATCTCATTCTAATCTAATGTTATCGTGCCAGTAGACTAACAGATAGACAGACAGGCAGAAAAAACTTCGAAGGACGATTTTTCACCAAGAAAAATAAAAAATTCTATGACATTTTGTCATTGTACAATAAATGTAATTCTCAGTTTTTATACATAAAAGGAAAGGCAATAAAATCTAATCGGAAAATCAAAGAATTAAAAACTTACTTATTTCGGATTGCTCAAGTTCCTTTTGGTCCATATTTAACCAAATCAACAATGTTACCAGATAGTAATAGCTCAGGACAAGGAAGACCTAGAATACATGACCCGAAAAGTTAATCGAAGAATATGGAAAATGGTGACTTGAGATAAACAAAACCAAAACGAAATACATGTGCGTGGGAGGAGAGCCGGAAGAGTTGGAAGTTGAAAATAACATCAAAATTGAAGGCCGTGAGGAGTATTCGTACTTGGGGGTAAAAAATAACAAGTGAAGGAAGATGTGAGAAAGAAATTGAAGACAGAATAAGCAAAGGAAGAAAAGTAATAGGAGCATTAAACTCTGTGCTTTGGTCTAAGGATATACTGGATAACAGGAAAAGGATAATATATAACACTATCCTTAAAAACATAATGCTATTACGGTTTGGAGATGTGGCAACGGAGTAAAAGGCAAAAAATTCTTGTCAAGTGAAATGGACTTCTGGCGAAGATCAGCCCGAATCTCTCGCTTAGACAAAATTAGAAACGAGAGAATAAGAGACAAGATGAAAGCAAATAAGACCATCATTCAGGAAATTCAAGAAAAACAACTACGTTGGCATGGCCACGTACAACGTATGGCCGACGAGAGAATACCGAAGCAAGTAATGCATTGGACACCTAGGGACCGACGAAAACGAGGCCGACCTAAGTGTGCCTGGAACCAAAGAATAGAGAGGGCCATGTCTGAAAGAAACCTGCAGCCAGGAGACTGGAACGATAGACGAGAATGGCAACTGGGAACCGTAGGGCCTCGCAGAACGCTATGAAGCGGATTTATATATATATATATATATATATATATATATATATATATATATCAATGTTATAACTTATACTGATATTTCTGTAAATGAAAAAACCTACTGGAGAGCTAAACTCTTTCCGTTAACCTCGACTCTTAATTTATTGAGAGAAAGAAAACTAAAAATCATCTTATCTTTATCTTCAAGAGCATCTTCATAAATCTGGCTACCCGAGAACTTCTGGCTATGATTCGATATTGTTCTTCGTACATAAAGGATGTATCGTTAAACTAAGACCTGTCGCTTGTAAACTTTTTAACCTACAAAAAAGAAATATTTCCCATCTTCTGGAAATGCGCTAGAGTCTTGTCTATTCTGAAGAAAAGCAAGTTGATCATGTCAAGCAACTATGATGAATATTACAATTTTAACAATCAATAATCAACAGGGGACCTCCTGAATTATACATACATTTTTGGAATAACCCAAATCCTTCCACCTCTTTCGTACAGGTATCATTGCCTCGCTATTATTATCTTCGCCTAACTCATTTGGGAAATATTTTAAAGCGCTATCTATGTTTCTCCTTCATATTGAGGAATACTTGTTACTTTAATCATTCTTTCTTCTATCAGTCTATCCATACCATTGTTCCAATCTATATTTCTCGCTAAGATCCAGTCATTTGTTCGTCTTCTTTCTCCCTTATACAGCCACATTGTTTATTTATTGAGGTCTTCACCTATTTTACATTGAGAAGGTTGTTCTCTCAACATTTCCGAGGTCTATTCATGCTATCTATGACATATCCTTTGTAACCCTGACTATTCCTCTTTTTGTCACTCTATCTATTTTATTTATTACTAGCCGTGCCCGCAGCTCCGCTCGCCTGGACTTGATTCGCTACTGTCGTCACTGCTTCCTTATGTTACCTAACGTAATAAAATATCTGCCATTATTTCCCCATATCTCTCATAATTTCTCCTTATCTCCCATGATCTCACCTTATTTAGGCGTATCTCGACTTGTCTCGCAATATTTGTCCTTATCTCCCTTTATTTCTCCTTATGTCCCATTATCTCACCATAACTCCCATTATCTAGACTTATCTTTGCTTATCTCCCATTAATTCTCCTCATCTCGCATTATTTATACTTATCTCCCATAATCTCACCTTATCTCCCATTATCTAGGCTTATATCGAATTTTATAGAACATATGTATAAATTTATAAAAACACTTAAATCCGATAAGTGGTTCTCAAGTGATAAGCGCACTAACGGACAGACAGACAGAAAGACGTTACATAATATTATATATTATATTCTTTGCAACATGATATTGTTCCATATTTAATGGTTTAGGCAGTGTATTGCAAGAGAACGCGCTAACGGTAACCTTTTATCCGACTTGATTCACTATTATCGTCACTGCTTATTCTTTATGTTACCTAACACAATGAAATATATCCTATAACTTGACCAGAGAATATATGTATGTTTTAAAAAAAAGCACGTAACGCACTAACGGACAGACGGACAGATAGACAGACAGAGAGAAGTCGCATTTTATATATTTTATAGATAGATAACCTGGCCAGAGAACATATGTATGTTTTAAAAAAAAAAGTACGTAAATCGGATAAGTGGTTCTCCAGTGATAAGCGCACTAACGGATAGACAGACAGACAGAGATACATAGCATTTTATACATATTATAGATGTAATAATATATATATATATATATATATATATATATATATATATATATATATATATATATATATATATATATGTGTGTGTGTATAATCTGGTCAGAGAACATATCTGTGAATTTAAAAAATCACGTAAATCGAATAAGTGGTTCTCGAGGTATAAGCCCACTAACGGACAGACAGACAGACAGAGAGACGTTGCATTTTATATATATTATAGATATAGATTATTATTATTATTATATAACCTGGCCGAAGAATGGATTTAAAAAAGGCACGTAAATAGGATAAGTGGTTTTCGCGTGATAAACGCACTAATGGACAGACAGACAGAGAGACATTGCACTTTATATATATTATAGATTATAGATATTCTCTGCTACATAATATTGTTCCATATTTAATGGTTTAGGCTGTGTATTGCAAGGGAACGCGCTAGTGGCAAACTTTTTCCCGACTTCATTCACTATTATCGTCACTGCTTATTCCTTATGCTACCTATGGTAATAAAATATAGCCTATAACCTGGCCAGAGAATATATGTATGTTTAAAAAAAAAGTACGTAAATCAGATAAGTGGTTCTCCATTGATAAGTGCACTAACAGACAGATAGACAGACAGAACAGAGAGACGTCGAAAGCTCTACACGTTTCTAAGTAGGTGGTAAATTCAATAATTAAGATCTTACTGAAAACTTTTGAAATATAGGCAAATTCGAAAAAAATATATTAATAGACTATTCTCCGCTAGAGGTTGGAAAATATCGATCTTTTTTATTGATAGTTGAAGTCTTTTAAAATACATCTGCTGTTTGATTTTGAAAAACTGCTTACAAAGAATTCTAAAAAGAATAGTGTGCAATACAATTTTACTGAGGCCAGAAATTACTGGTAGTCAGAAAGTTGTAGATTCAAAACTATCTCCTTTTTTTCCTATTCCTGATGTAACTGGGTTACTTTTGAACACACCTTCAAAAAACATGTAAATCTGTTAGAAACGAAGTCGAAATATTTTATATATATATATATATATATATATATATATATATATATATATATATATATATATATATATATATATATATATATATATTATATATATATATATTATAGATCTATTCAGCATGCTTGTCTAATGTTGTCGCATCTCTCTCCACTCAATAGGGCCTTTCCCGTTATTCTATGCACTATTTTCGTTTCTACTGTTTCAAGTACCTTGATGTTTCGGATCGGTTCCCACTGTGTATGTTCCCGTCGGCGTAATTTCGATCTTGTAAATTATAAATTAAGCTTCAATTCTGAGGTGTTTGTCTTACCATATAGCATGGTTTAATTATGCCGCTGGCTGCCCTTATAGATTAATTTCTTTCTTCTATGTTAATATTACCAAAACTTAATATGTCTATGCTGAGATATTTAAACTTTATTTCTTGCCATACGTTTTTTTTTTTAATGATGAACTTAGATCTTTACGGCGATTTGGACGTTGTCATGCACTTTGTTTTTTGCTGTTGATATTGTCACATTTTTGCACAGCTATGTTAAATTGGTAAAGCAGCCTCCCAAAAATTACCTTCGTTCTCCGCTTTCAACAGGGCGTTGTCAGCATATTGTTATTTCTTCATTCTCATTTTATAACCCCTCTGTTGTCGAACTTATCTAATTATTTTATCCATTAGTACATTAAAAAATAAAGTCACAGAAAGTATAGCTATTGCTATAGAAAGACAGACGGATGGAACAAAATGAAGCCAGCTGGCTATCACCGCACGTTAAAATATGTGCAGTATCTCTGAGAAACTTGAAGAGGCACATTTTAAAGATTCGGCGGTAGCCAGCCCGTTGCGGTGACGATTTGTTCCACGCGTTTATCTTTCTGTAGCGATAGCTAGATTTTCTCCGGCAGCGGGCTCAAGGAGTATCCTGGTGAACTTCTCTTTCTACTGATTTTATGAGTTTACCATCTATTTTAGCTACGACCTCATTTTTAAGTAAATAATTTCAATGCTTTTGACAATATTATGCGGTACGTATCTTTCGAAAAGGAGCTGTTGTACGTTTTCTAGTTGTACTCCATCGAAGGCTTTATTTAAATTCCTGAACTATAAAAAAGATGGTCCAATGATGTTTCGGTAAGTTGAAACTCTAAACACAAGAAATTATTAAAACAATATTTCCCAAAAAAAATAGCCAAACCACAACTATATTTAAATAATATCTACATAACATATTAATAGCGGTTTTAAAATCAGTATTGTAGAAGGTACTCCCACAGCAAATGTTATCGAGAGTTCAGGAAGTCAAAGCATAGGTCGACAGAGATAACAGGGCATCCGTATTAAACACGGTATATTATTTATTTATGTTTAAAATATAAATAATGTTATACAGAAGCAGAATGTAATTTAGATATAATATGTCTGGGAACTTAGCGCTGATATATTGTAAAATTAATGATAATAATAGTTATATGACAAGTTCGGAAACTGGTATTTTGCAGAACGGGTAAGCAAGGTCCACAATGCCGCCGTAGGTGCAGTCCTAAAAGTTTACGGGTTCTCTCTTTAATGTAAAAATATGAAAATATTCTTTGAATTTATAAACAAAAAATTATTGCTTAAAATATGGATGACAAGTACGAAAAAATGGCCAAATACTAGCTTAAATATGACTAAGGCAGTGTTCTACCTGAGCGACTAATTCTAAAGATGAGAGTAGCGCGTGCGACGCGAGCGATGCAATTTATGTTAAGTATCCTGCGTAGGAGTTTCCAAGTAGTAAAAAAGAAGAATGTGTTAGCTACAAAACTGTCAGACCTAAAACTTTAGTGGCTGTAAATGCTTCGAGAATTGAACCATCTATACGTATCACTTCTACGTAGAACACATCGGTATAAATGTATGGTTTTAATTTGGTTCTAATACCCACCTTTTTCTGAGCATTTCTTGTCTTTTTTTTGAATATACTTCAGATTTTCTCCTCAAAGTATTGTGCTCAAAACTAGCAATATATCACCTACAGAAGATGCAAAAGCAGAAGAGAAAATGGCAATAGGCTGTCTCGCCTATAATAGAACTAGTGAGTGACAGACATAACATCTAATGGATATTTAACACCACATAAAAGGTTCAGACAACTCTGGTTTGGTTAGACTCAATAGTACGAAGTTATATATGTATATGAGGGGTTTTAGTTCAAAACTGGACATGTCCAGAAATCGACGTTTTGTGAAAAAACAAGTTTGCATGTCTTAAACTGTGGCCAAACTGTTTATTAAGAAACCAAAAAGTAATGTTTGCTTCGACAAATATATATAATTAAAAAATGTACATTTTCTTTTTTTTAGAACTAAATATAAAATTGTTTAAATTGTTAAAATAAAAAAAAAATGTCGAAATTTTTCTGTTCAAAACAGGATTTGTCGATTCTTAAATTGTTCAAAACAAGTTATTTCCATTAAAAACAATATTTTTCAGAACCATTACTACTTTTTTTTGTAAATTATTTAATTTTAACCTGAACTAACCTGAACTAAATATAAAATTGTTTAAATTGTTAAAAAAAAAAAAAAAGTCAAAATTTTTCTGTTCAAAACAGGATTTGTCAATTCTTGAATTGTTCAAAACAAGTTATTTCCATTAAAAACAATATTTTTCAGAACCATTACTACTTTTGTTGTAAATTATTTAATTTTAACCTGAACTAACTTGAACTAAATATAAAATTGTTAAAATAAAAAAAAAATGTCAAATTTTTTCTGTTCAAAACAGGATTTGTCCATTCTCGAATTGCTCAAAACAAGTTATTTCCATTAAAAACAATATTTTTCAGAACCATTACTACTTTTTTTGTAAATCATTTAATTTTAACCCGAACTAACCTGAACTAAATATAAAATTCTTAAGATAAAAAAAAAATGTCAAAATTTTTCTGTTCAAAACAGATTTTGCCCATTCTTGAATTGTTCAAAACAACTTATTTCCATTAAAAGCAATATTTTTCAGAACCTTTACTACTTTTTTTGTAAATTATTTAGTTTTAAAAGTAACTAAAAAAAATTAAAATCAATAAGTACCAACTACCTAAAATTTTGTAAATTATTTGTGTTTTTAAAAAATATTGAAAAAAAAATAGGTATTTTAAATTTTCTGACTTTGCGGAAATTTTGTTAAACATTTTCCTAGCTTTCTTGCTACAAAATTTAAACAAGTGAATAATGTCCTTGAATTTGTCTGCAGAGATGGAAATTTTCTTGAAATAAGATTGCAAAGGCAGCTGAAACTTGGCTGGCCTAGCATATGCTAGTCTTCTGGGCTTCTTAGACTTCCTGGTCTTCGTGGACCTGGACTGCTTGGTTGGGTTAAGTGACTTTTAACAACGGGCTCCGTTATAATTATTTCTTTGAAAAACACCGCTGCAGTTTGACACGACTTGGAACTCCCTTTTTTTTATATTAGAAAGGGGCATTTGCTTCTGTATTTTTTGTCCTCAAAAAAGTTCCTCCAGTTTTGAATCAGCCGCTATTGGACATTAGTAACCTTGAAGAAATTAAGTGTGGCCCTTACTGTCTTGACATTCTACACCCAATTCGCAAGAATCTCCATTGTTTTGTTGATGCTAATAATTCCTATGTTTTTGCCACACTCCACATTAAGCCACTAGTATTGAAATGTTTTTTTTTGGACATAGCTTGTTTTAAACTGAACACACATTTCTCATAGAACCTCTATCTTAGGGCCTTTCTTACTTTGAACATAAATGAATTGTCTGTCCGCTAGTACTACTTGTATACCAACAGATGGCAGTTAAAACTAGTTTTTGAATTTTTTGGACATGTCCAGCTCTCAATTAAAACCTTTCATATACACTATATACAGTACACCCTGGTTTTTTTTTAGTTTTGTCTTGTGTTCTGAGCTTCTGTGTGATGATCCTATTTTTCAATGTGGTTGTAGACAGTAGTTCTATTATATTTTTCCAGAAGTAGTCCAAGGCAGTCGGTTCTTTGAGGTAGGGAGTTATTTTTTTTTTATGAGTCTAGCACACGTGCTACAGGGAAGTCCCTAAAGCGCTATAATAGCGACACGTGTGCGGAGAAAGCGATTCACGTTGTTCTTGAATCGCTGCAAATTGTACTCGGTGGGAAACACAGTCCTGGGCAAATTATTCCAAAGGGATGATGTTCTCCATATAAAAGACTGCTTGAAAAGCGTTGTACGTACGGGGAGTAACAAGCTGAACCTCATACGGATGTGAAGTATTAGCGCCACGTGTACTTCTAACATGCACCGCTCTGGGAGGAATTAAGCGGGCCACATCCTTCGAACACTTTCCATGAAAATACTTGTAGAATAGGCTCAAATCGCTAACCGTTCTTCGATGTTCCAGCGAATCAAGGCCGCCGGTCAGTTCCGGGTCTCCAATCAGACGAACAGCTCTTCTCTGAAAAGAATCCAACAAATGCAGTGTATGTTTGGGAGCAAAGCTCCAAACATGGGAGCAGTATTCCAGAGTTGGTCGAATTTGAGCTTCGTAAAGAATTAATTTTTATTCTAGGTTTGCTTTCAAGTGGATCCTGAGGTTAGGTCTGTGTGCTTATTTTGATGTTATATGACTTTTCATTGTCTGGGTGTTTGTATTGTAAGATAAACGTACACCAGAAGAATATAAAAGTTGACACATGAAACTATATCCTTCTCAGTCTGCTTTCAGGTGGAATGCATATCCCAAATGGGGTTCGAATAGGTTGAGGGCTGGCCCCAAAGGACACTGCCGACGGCATGTTATTGACGGAGAACGATTTGAACAAAAAAAACGACAATTGAGACAGTAACTTTCTTGTTCTCAAGCTGGATGCATTTCTGGAGTCGGACTGGTTGAATTAAAGTCAAACAAAAGTATAACTCTTCTAGCTTGTCATTTAATGTGACCAGAATAAAAGAAAATTGAAGACGTCAGGTACTGGTTGAAGGGAGAGTTTAGAAGGCAGAAAATATAGAAAAATATGTTCTAATGTTACCAGAAATTAGAGTCTTAGGTCCCTCTAAGTGAACTAAAATTAACTCAGAGTGAATTAATAAACTTTTAACAAAATTGGTTCACCTGGTTAATTTTTGAAACCACATGAACTCGAAAAACTATATTCCAAAATTGACTAATGCGTCAAACTTCCAAATGCAACGTCAATATGATGTTAAAGATTTTAGTAAATAGTTCAAACTGACTATTCGTGCTTGACAAGAAATTAAAAGTTATATATTCAAATATGTTTTAAGCGAATTATAAAAATTAAAGATGTTTTATGTGTCATAACACATGAGTCGCCTTGTAGGGTAAGTTAACGGGTATTAATACAGTTTTTCACAATTCTAAAGTACATATGAACAATTATATTTAATTTTAACATCATGGTTTAAGCATCGTTATTTTTAGGTTTAGAAGTCGACATCAGTCTCTAGATCTAACAGTCAATCCACCTTCATTAGATGGTAAATAAACGAAAAATAAAATACATATTTTGCAAAGCGGAAATTTCTAATATTTTTTCATGAAGTCTCAACAGGATACTTCCCTTAAAAAGAGGTTGTAACTACATTAATAAATATCTGCATGCAGGCATTGCCGATGCCAGAAAAAAAAAATCGGCTAGGTGCAAATCGGACTTGCACAATTAGTGTTCGGTACCGGATATAAAATCCAGTCACACATTTATCTTTAATATAAAAGTTATCAAGAATAAATAAAAAGCGAGACATCTTTGTAGTAAAAGCTTAACGCAAATATTTGCTACCTAAATATTTGGTTATTTATAAATAAATAAAATAAAATTATTTTGTCTCGTTATCTATCCATTGGTCACCAATCATCAAGGAAATTTATCTTATCTGTGATTGGCTAAATTCTTAAAGCAGTAATGTACTAAAAAGTATATGAGAATATTACTGATGGCACCGAATACATATTGATATTTCGTAGCTCTTAGTCTCGGTTAAATTCGTAACTTTCCACGAACAAAATCTTGATCATATTGTCAAATCTAATAGTTTTTTTTATACCAGATAAATTATCAAACGTAGTGCCCTCGTGATAATTTTCGCTAAATCTACACTTTGTGGAAAATATTTTAGAAATTTTTCGAAATATTTTCATCAGTATTTTTAGAGAAAGGGGAGGGACAGCGATTTTTGGCCATAAATTAAAGTTTGCTCGAGTTATATATGTTTACACTTGTATTTTCACAAGCTTTTATTTGACACCTCACTTAATAGCCTTGCAAAAGAATTTTTTTCACCCCCCAAAACTAACCCTTTAGGTCAAAATTTAACTTTCAAATCTTCACGGCTCTCATTGGACAATCAATTCCTATATCTGTGCCAAATTTCAACTTTCTACGTCAAATAGTTTCTGAGAGAAAATCGGCTGTGACAGATGGACATCGAAGTGATTATATAAGCTAAAAATTAACATGTATTTAATACTTAATAACCAAATATATAATAGGTCAACACACAAAATAAAGCAAAATTTTGAGTCGGCACAAAGTTTGTACTTAAAAGGAAACTTATTAAATAGCTTAATTTTTACGTTCATTAACCATCAACTAGCCATTTTCTGTCCACTTTTCCGTTCTGTTTCCAAACGTTCCTGTTTTGCGCTCCCGTCCTCCATGATAGACCTATCGCTAGCTTTATATCGTCAGTCCAGCGCGTTAGTGGTCGTCCTTTAGTCCGGTTTCCGATTTATCGCCTCCACTGTAATATTGTCTTTGTCTATCGATTATTCTGGTATCTAGCCGTGTGACGGCAAACCCCCATTTCAACTCAACAATCACCTCACCGACATCCTTAATTGTGGTTACACCTCTAATTTGTGTGTTTCTTTTTCGGTCTCTCAACGATATTCCCATCATTTGCCACTCTATGGCTCCCTGGGCTTTCCTGAGCATGTCCATTAATTTTTTGGTCATCGTTATCGTCCCAGTTTGAGCGCTATAAGTCATCACTGGTAGGTCACATTGCTCAAACAGGCGAGATTTAAGGCGCATTGGGATATTTTTGTTTTTCAATGTATTTTTGGTTTTGGTTCTCCGAAAGCGGCTTACCCTAGTCTTCTTCATCGATATATTCCATTTGTTTGGTTGTCCCTTCCCAGTGAGATCTCGTGGCCCAAGTATATGTAATTTGACAAGTTTCGATATATATATGTATATATATATATATATATATATATATATATATATATATATATATATATATATATATATAGGGTGAACATTCACCTGAGCTAGCTGCACAATAATAAAGGAAACAATCGATCCTAAGGAAATGATGACTTGAATATTTTTTTCACGCTGCCACTGGTGAACTATACAACTCCACAATATAGCCGATCATTACGCAGAACATGAGATCTATAGTATTTAAATAGGCTTTTCCTAAACAAATAAACAATTTTACCTTTTAAAATAATCACTTCGTGACACCAATAAATTAATTATACAAGTTTTATATTTCAATATTTTATTATAATAAGTAAAAATTTTTACACATGTAATTAACAAAAATTTAATTTTCTTCAATGTAGAATGACGGCTTTACTTTATTCTAAAGCCGACAAAGACTCTCAGTTGGTTTAGTTATAAATATATATATATATATATATATATATATATATATATATATATATATATACATATATATATATATATATATATATATATATATATATATATATATATATATATATATATATATATATATATATATATATAAATATGTCACGTACAACCTAGGATATTTTATATAGGGATTGACTGCACATTTAAAGTATATAAAGTTTTTAAACCTATTTGATTCTTTACCTTTAACACTAAAAAATCTTACATTTCTAACAAGAAAATCGTTTACCATTTCGATATTAATCTTGAAAGAGTTAAGAGAAAAACCTATTTGAATTCTGTTTTTATTTTGCCCAAACCTAAACAGTTGTTAACATTGTAACATTCATTTTTTCCTAGATTTTAAGACCATGTAATGTTACTGATTTTTCCATTTCAAATTGTATTTATTTTTATTTTAAAATATCGACCGGTATATTAAACAGAAGTTTTTAGGACATACGGTATATACTATATAGTTTATTGTGCGGGCTTTCGGACCGAATCTTTCGCCAGGCCACGATTGGTCAAATGTTTGACCCGGAGTTCAGATTGGAGCGACGTGATATGACCGGCAAAGGTCGCACGATTATTTAAACGTCCGAGAACCAGCCGGCGGGACTTTTTCCATCGAAGTCGCCAGGCAGGGGAGTTCCGTCGAGCCGCAGACCAGTGAGCGGTTTTGATCTAGTTGCCGACCATGTCGGTCGTCGTTTCCATCTAGCGCAACCAGGCAGTACCGTCTAGCCGAAGTAGGCTAATCTTCACCAGAGTCGCTAAGTTTCGACAATAAAAGCTGTAGTGAGCTTTCTAAGTGTTAAAAAAAAAAAAAGTGAAATCGGTCAAAGTCCATCACAGACAGGAATGAAACACTGTAAGTCAACCAAATCCCTTATATAGACTTATCCCGGAGAGTGCATTGACTACAATGTAACACAGACAAAAAAGTGAAGTGTAAGGCACGATACCTCGCCTTCGGGGATTTATAAGAATATAAAATTTTAAAGTAACAACTACTGTTTAGGCTAGAATTTTTGGTAAACTGCAAAGGTTAGAACTTTTATTATTTTTAAAAAAACCTGAATAAATTTTCTTTTTGATTAAAGCTAAGTGTATCACTGAATATTTATTTTCCTTTTCAGGATCAGTTGTACTAGACTAATTCCTTTTAGTAATATCCATAAAACACTTCAGTTTTTTCTCATTTTCTTAGCTGAAGTTAAATCCTTTCTATTTTAAAATGAGTGGTGCCCTTAGAAAACAAAAAGTCGTACAACTGAGGTTTCTTAAAAAAAAAAAATAGAAAATAATTTCCAAAAAGACGTATAAAAAACTATCTCTTACCCATCTTTCTCTACCAAGGAAAACTGAGCTAGTGTTTCTTTAATTTCTTTAGTTCTTTTAATATCAGGTTTCACTCAATTCATTATCAGAAATTAAAGCGGGGCTGCAAGAAAATTGTGCTCAAGCTTGGGGCGTCCAGTATTTAAAAATGTTACAAAAAGACGCAGTCTACATGGAGCAAAAAAAAAAAAAAAAAATAGCAAGAGAAGAAGCTACAAAATAGCGCTGTCAACGCGGGGCTTTTGGAATTTTATTTTTTAAAAGGGTTCAGTGTACTAGCTTTCGAACAAAATAAAAGCTCTAACTTTGCAGATATTTTTATTACACAATATTTATTAAACGAAGCTACACTATAGCAATAAGACAAAAGCAGGAAATTTGTAGAATTTTTTATTTCAATTTGTCTGATATAGATATTTGAATTTTGTTGTTGACTCTAAGATAAGAGATCCCTGTTTTTTTCTTAGAAGCTAACTTTATCTTTCAGATTAGCAGATGTGCTGGTTTATTTTAATTTTTAGTGATAGATTTATTTTACGGATAACCGAACAAAAAACTATTGTTTTTTCTCACCGAGGTTTTGCATGAATATTAAAAATACTTTGCGGATATACGAAACGATATTTAGAGATTTTTTTTATAGGAAATTCTTAAGATATCTTAATAAAAGGATTTTAATACGAGGCAATACTTAGAAATTTTTTTGAAATTGTTGAAGATTTTTTTTAAGTTTGGTAAAGAAGTTTACATATTTTAAGTGCCTTTACAGATTTTGTTATTTTTTTTGACTATTGGGAGCACAGGAGAAATATTTTTACGATTTTTTAACAATTCTTTTAAATTTAATAGTATTCATTTATCATGGAAGCCTTCAATTTTAAAGTCAATCACCTACTAGAATATGAATTAGACTATGAACTGAAAATCCGTCGTACTTTCTCAGAACGTCCGGTCGCGGATAAAAGAAAGATTCTAACGAGGATCTTAAGTAAAGAAATTAATGAGCCCGGAAAAACGATAAAAATAGGGGATGACACCCTGTCTTTTAAAGAAGAAACGGCTGGTATCGAAAAGAGTTTAAATTCTATCCAAAACTTAATCGATAGTTATGACGGCGATCCAAATGATTCACTTGTACTCCGGGTTAAATCACGCTTATCGCATGTAGCGGGTCGCGTACAAAGAATTCCCATGCCGGATGACGAAGAGGAAGCGTCGAAATTTTCCAAATATGTTCAAGAAACAATAGCTACGTGTGTACTCATGGAAGCAAACCTTGCCGAAAAGATAGCTCCTGGTCATGAGTTACCACAGCTGCCTATTACAACCCCAGTCATAAACGTACCAGCTCCAATCGTGAATTGCGCAGCCAGAAATATTCCTGTCAGCGAATGGCAATTGAAATTTAATGGAGACTCAAGGAGACTCTATCCTTTTTTGGAGAGGCTAACTGAAATAGCTCAAGCTAGGAAAGTATCGGAAGATGAACTTTTCAGCTCTGCTGTTGAATTTTTCACTGGCGATGCCTTCATTTGGTATAGAAGCATAAAATCAAGTGTCAACGACTGGCATTCCTTGGTAGATAGGCTAAAGAAGGACTTCTTGCACTGTGATGATGATGAAGAATTGTGGTCAGAAATAAAGAAGAGGCGACAAAAGAAGGATGAGTCCACTGTGATTTTTATTGCCCACATGGAATCTTTATTCTGTAGGTTGTCCATCAAGCCTTTGGAATGTACCAAAGTTAAATTTATACGTAGGAATATTCTGCCTAGTTTCGTCAATCGGTTAGCTCTACTAGATATAAATTCGGTAGCCGAACTCGCCGGGTTATGTAGAAAACTTGAAGAGTCCGATTATTTGTTAGAAAAGAGCAGACCAAAAAGCGAAACTAATATACATCAAGTAAGGTATAATCCAAATGGCCGAAGTGGAGTCTCGACAAATAAAGTTGGGAATGTAAATCGGAACCCTAGGAGTAACCAGAAAACGGGTAAAGGAAAATATAATGACCCTAAAATTAGCGACACTGCAGCCAAAGTGAACGACAAGCCGGTTTCACCTAAGGCAATTTTCACGTGTTGGAATTGCACAGGCCCGAATCACACTTACCAAAATTGTACAGCACCAAAGAGGGTATTTTGTTTCAAATGTGGAACAACAGGTGTGAGACTAACATCATGCCCCAAATGTACAAAAAACGAGTAAGGACGGTATATTACCGAGGCGGATATCCTAAGTCCAACAAAAAAGCCTCTAATCATTCGGCTAAGTCACAAGCTCATGTTCGCAGTAAAGCCCCTAATCCAAAACGTTCTAGAAACACGGACGAACAAAAATATTCCAGTAGATCAGATTGGACTAAATGGTTACAAAAAGTTTCTGATTTTTTTAAGTCTAATAAAAATTCTCCTTCTCAAGTTAAAACTCCTGCTTCTCCAAATGGTCACATGTCTCCTCTATTCGTGCATAAATATTTAGATAACAGACCGCATATCAAGATAAATCTATTAGGTGTCCATTTTTCGGCTTTATTTGACTCTGGTGCAAATGCCTCCGTTGTAGGTCAGAATGGTATTAAAATTTTAAGTCGTTTAAGTATAAAAATATGCCATGTCAAGAATAGAAGTGTTACCACTGCAGATGGCAGCCGCCTAAAAGTTTTAGGTACGGTTGAGTTGCCGCTAGTCTGCAATGGTCATTGTTTAGTAATCTCTGCTCTAGTAGTACCTTCTCTATCACATACTTTGGTTTTAGGATGTGATTTTGCACAAAAATTCGGAATTTTAGTAAATTTTAAAGATAATTCGTGGTATCCCCAGTCCCTAGAAGACAATTCTCAAACAAGCTTTAAAAATTGTTATTCAGAAAGTTCTTTTGAAAACCTTTTCTCGCGTCTATGTACCCTAGATGATCTCTCGCGGACGGAACGCTTAAAAGCAGAAAAAGTAATAAGCTCTTTCAATGAAATAAGTAGTAAAGATAGGTTAGGCCGAACGAATAAAATCAAGATGTCTATAGATACGGCTGATGCCAGTCCTGTAAAGACAAGGCCCTTCGCCATGTCTCCTTATATGTCAAAAGTATTAAATAAAGAGTTAGACGAAATGTTGAAACTCGGAGTGATTGAAGAATCAAACAGTCCTTGGTGTTCTCCAATCTTAATGGTGAAAAAGGCCGATGGACAGTATCGTCTATGCTTTGACGGAAGAAAGCTCAACGAGGTCAGCAAATTTGATAACTACCCATTACCGAACATCGACAGAATTTTGACGTCACTCAGGAATGCTAAGTATGTATCTTCGATAGACCTTAGAAAGGCTTTCTGGCAAATTCCTTTAGACAAATCCTCTAAAGAAAAGACCGCTTTTGCAGTAGTAGGCCGAGGTCTATTTCAGTTCGTCACTATGCCGTTTGGTCTTAAGAACGCTGCTCAAACTCAGCAACGTTTAGTGGACGCCATATTTGGTCCGAAATATGAGCCACATATTTTTACCTATCTCGATGATATTTTAGTAACATCGGAAGACTTCGAATCGCATATTCGCTTACTTAAGGAAGTAAAAGATAAATTGAAAGAGGCCGGACTGACGATAAATTTGAGCAAATGTGATTTTTTCAAAACTTCTCTAAAGTTTTTAGGCTATATTGTAGGCTCAAATTCCTTGCGTACCGATCCGGATAAAGTAGCAAGCATGGTTAATTATGCGAGACCTACTAATACTACGGAAGTTAAGCGCTTCGTAGGAATGTGTTCATGGTATAGACGTTTTATCGAGAATTTTTCTACCTTGTTGTCACCTATTAATGATCTTTTTTGAAAGGACGGAAAAAAGGACAATCGATAGATTGGACAAAGGCAGCCGAAGAATCTTTTATAAAGATTAAAGAACTATTGGTTTCAGCTCCCATTTTATCCCAACCAGACTTTTCCCAACAGTTTTATATTTCTAGTGATGCTTCTAATACTGGTTTAGGGGGCGTCCTAACACAGAAAATCAATGGTGAGGAAAGGGTGATAGCGTATGCCAGTAGAACTTTATCAAAGGCTGAACGTAACTATTCGGTTGTTGAAAAAGAATGTTTAGCAGTACTCTTTAACATCGAAAAGTTTCGACCCTACATAGAAGGTGTTCCTTTCACGGTCATAACAGATCATTATAGCTTATTGTGGCTTAATTCTATTAAAAACCCTAGTGGCAAACTAGCGCGTTGGGCGATTAGGCTGAGACAACATACATTTAATTTAATTCATAGAAAAGGAGTCCACAATGTTATTCCTGACGCTTTGTCAAGAATCCCAGATAATACAGCGGACGAAAACAGTCTTAATGCACAGTTTGGCGTAAGAATTGATACAGTTGATGTAGATCGCATTGATCCATGGTACGACAATTTACGGCAGCAAATTAAAGAATTTCCCCAAAATTTTCCGCAGTGGAAGGTGGAAAATGATTTCGTGTACAAATTTATCCCAAACCAGTTGCCTTTAAAAGTTAATGTACCCGAGTGGAAAATACTAGTTCCTAAACCACAGAGAGAGGAAGTTATAGACATGTGTCACACTCCTCCTACTTCTGGTCATTTTGGCTTTTATAAAAACTCTTCACAGGGTTCAGGAACAGTATTATTGGCCAAAAATGCGTTTTGACATCGTAAAGTTTGTGAGGACTTGTGAAGTATGTGGAGCGCAGAAATCTCCAAATGCACTACCTATGGGACTGATGGGAAAAGAGAAAACGGTTAATTACCCTTTTCAAGTCATAGCAGCTGATCTAGTAGGCCCATTTCCACGTTCAAAAAAGGGAAATAAATGGCTTCTCGTGGTTTCTTGCTGGTTTACAAAGTATACCATGCTATTTCCTTTGAAAAGCTCTAAGGCTGGATATATAGAGAGAATTTTGGAAAATAATGTCTTTCTAATCCACGGTGTTCCATCGCTCTTGATATGCGATAACGGTACTCAGTTTACCTCTAGGAGTTTTAAGAGCTTAAGTGAAACATATGGTTTTAACATCCGTTTTAATCCCGTGTACTCTCCCCAATGTAATTTTGTGGAACGTAATAACCGAACAGTCGGGACCGCTTTAAGAAGTTACGTGGATTCACATGACACTTGGGATGACAATATTTCCAAAATCCAACAAGCGATAAATACGGCAAGACACGAAGTAACAGGGTTCACACCGTCTTTCTTAGTTTACGGCAGACATATACCTCTATCTGGATCGTATTATAAAAATTTAGATTTGGATGTCAATATTGACAGCGAAATAATTCCGGGTAACAGGGGTGAGTACGCCGAAAATTTAAAGGGTTTAAAAGATATTTTCACCGACGTGCGTAGTAGGATACATAAGGCTTATGAACGGAACTGTAAGTCTTACAATCTTAGGAAAAGGGATTTTGCCTTTAATATAGGTGATCACGTTTGGCGAAAAAATAAAATTCTTTCCAGTGCAGCAGATAAATTCACATCTAAGTTGGTACCTAAGTATGTGCATTGCGTGATTAGAGAAAAAATTTCAGATTTAGTTTATGGTTTAGTTAATTTAGATGGGACTAAAGTAGGACGATGGCATATTAAAGACTTAAAACCATTCAATGAACCTAACCCTAATGAAAGTTTGTCAGAAGAAGAATAGTTTATATTTACAATATCTTAATTGCTTAAATTTTTTTGATGTTGCTCTGTAGAGGTGACGACCTCGTTTTTTTTGACTGTTATAAAAGTTGAGCAGAGAATAGCTTACTTTTATTGTTTTTTGCTAAGGTTTTGGGTATTGGCCATATCCCAAACTTAGGTCGATTGTGGGTGATGTTTAGCATCGACTCAGCTGTTGCGAGCTTGCGAAAGAGTCACACTCAGGATATATCATAAGACTGGTATGTCGGTGGTCGCGGGATTTGATTTGCTTATGACCCCAAATAATATCCGGTTCTTGACACTTGGAAGCGAAATTTTGATTAGAGGCAATCCAAGGTGATCTTGAGTTAGGACAAGCGCAAGATGTAGCTCGTGTAGGGTGATGTAGAGTCAAAATTTTTAGGAGCAATTTCAAAGTTTGTTACCCGAGTGGGTGTATTTTTATTACCTTAGTGGTATATTTTGGGTGCAATTAAGAGTAAATTGATTTTGGTTTATCCAGTAAGTCTAAGACTTGGATTATTTTGATTGGGATCTTCTTCTGAATTGACAAACTAAGGGTATTTTTTTTTCTTTTCAGAGCCGTTTAAACGTTACCTTTGAGTCACAAATTTTTTTTAAAAATTTTTTTTGCATAGACTCATAGGCGTATGTTGAGTTTTTTTCGGTTTACTATCAGATGGATAGAAAATTGAAGTTCTGCAGGAGAACTAAAGGCTGATCATTTACAGGAGATGAGAGCAGAGTAAGACAGTCGTTTCACAAAGAAATGATCAAAATCTGATACCGAGATGAGAACCTTGTCAAGAGAGGCTAAGCGCAGTGAAGGAAGATTCCTAACCGAATTTTTAGATTTCCAAGAGGTAACCTAGAAGTTTGGGCTGACAGAAAACGGTTATGCCTGATACCTGTAGCAGTTTCTTCTAGAGGCTATTGTCTAGGGAGACGATTAACACCATGATCGAATATTTTAGCTGTCAACGATGTTTTCTTCTTGTTTCTGATTAAGCTGGAAAAGCTCTTGTCGTCTTCAAAAGTTTTGTTGCGTTGCCACCAAAAATTTGAGAAATTTTTGCTTCATGTAGCTTTTTAAGCTCATTTTCGTTTTTTTAAAATTTCGTTAGAAGCTTGGTTAAGTCAACCTTGTAAACCTTTTAGGTTGTATCCCATGAGTTATTTGTTTTTACAGGCTGTGATGCACCGGGTGCTAACAGATGCCGTTACGACGTTTGGCAGGAAGTTAGTCTTCCTGGGGAACAGACTGATTGGAAGGGTAGTCTATGGGGGGTGAATGTTTGACCTTTGGGACCTTTAGGGGTTTTGTTACCCAATGGTTATTTCTATTTTGAACCAAAGGAGAGCCTAACTACTGTAGTCGACCTCAGCTCCAATTAGCCTATTAGTGGTGACAGGCTGTTGGCAGTAGTGTATTTCGGAACACCCTATTGATTAATTTTTTTTGACTTATGGTGGTGTGGTAGACACCGTTTTAGTTTAGTGGATGCTATAATCTACTCCCTTTTGTTGGTGGACTCCAGGGTCACCAATTCTGTATTTTTTTTGTCTCCACCTTTCAGTATATCGTGGTGAAGTGTTTGTCTCCTGTTATGTGGGATGGATTGAATGTTTTTCGTTGTTGTTCTAGGGCGAGACCAGTACACGAGGGTTCTTCATGCAACTTGAAGAGGCGCAATGCTGGTTAAGTTTTATTTCTCTGTGTAGCCACCCTGAAGAATGACGGAGAGCGTTTTTTTTTGGCTCATGTTTCTAGGCAGATTTGTCACTTTGGTGCGATGTGCCGAAGATTTGATTAGCTTTTGCTAAGAGCTTTCACCAAGCTCAGTATGGAGTTGTCATAACCAAAGGTTTGGGACTTGAACTCCTGTATATATTTCTGTATATATTACTGTACATATTTCTGTATATATTTCGGTGAATGTTGGTTGCCTGAGGGCATGTGCTCAAAATGCAAGATTTTGAGTCGTTTTGCTTATGGATTCCTATATAGGATTATGACTTTAGGGAGGTCCTATTTCGAGACTTGCCGTCTCATATAGTTATGTTGGGAATGTTTCCTTGAATGTTAGTTGTGCGCAGACTAATCATTCTGTTCTTTGTGAACATTGCTTTTTGAAGCAGGATCATTCAGTTTGGTGAATTTTAGCTTTTATAGCTATTCACTGTGTTTAGGGTGAATTTTAGCTTTTATAGCTATTCACTGTGCCTATAGTGGTATTGTTAGCTTTTATAGCTGCTCACTATGATCATGGCGAGTTTGTTCTTTTAGAACGCAGACTTTGTGTAGTCGAGGACTATTTACAGAGTGTTTTCTTGGCGAGGAGCCGAGCTTTTTCTGGCGATCAACCAGAGCGTTTTCCCTGACGATTTTAGCATGTCTGGATGTCTTAGGACGTCGACATTGCGTTATAGAGTGCGATTATCTGGCGATCAACCAGAGCGTTTTCCCTAGCGATTTTAGCATGTCTGGATGTCTTAGGACGTCGACATTGCGTTATAGAATGCGATTATTTTCCGAGTGCGACTAGTAGTGATACTAGATTTAGAATGTTCTCTTAGCGATGAGCTAGAGCATGGATAGCGATTTTTCCTGAGCGTTTGTCTGGATATTTATCCAGATATTATTTTTTTTTGGCCTTGTGCTAAATGGTCTGACAAGACTTTTTCTTTTTAGTGTAAGTGTTTGCACTAGAATCATTTTTTTTATTTTTTCTTCTTTATTTAAGAATTTTTATAAATTTCTTTTGCTGAAATAAAAAATTTTCAGACAATCCTTAAAAGATTTTAAGGGGGGTGTTCATATTTTATTTCAGTTCACCTTTTTTGATTTAGACAAAAGTCTAGACAAAGTTATATTTTTTTGTTTAGGTAACAATAATAGAGCTGATTCTTTTATATAAGAAGACCGCGATTGTTATTTTGGAAAGGTATTTCCTATGTTCATGCAAGGATTTTTATTTACCTTTTGATGTACTTAACCTTAGTGCTTAATTAAGTTAGGTCTAGTTATAAGATTCTTGTGTACTTGCATAGATTTTCATTTGGTTTTCATTGTACTTAATATTAGTGCTTAATTGAATTAAGTCTAGTAGTAAGGACCGAAGTTTGTAATTTTGTTTTAAGTTCTGACCTTAGTATTAAGTGATAGTGTACCACTTTATACCTTTTTATAAGTAGCCTAAGTTTAATAGACTAGTGTAGTCTATTTCTTTTTGGAAGGGGGTAATGTAACATTCATTTTTTCCTAGATTTTAAGACCATGTAATGTTACTGATTTTTCCATTTCAAATTGTATTTATTTTTATTTTAAAATATCGACCGGTATATTAAACAGAAGTTTTAGGACATACGGTATATACTATATAGTTTATTGTGCGGGCTTTCGGACCGAATCTTTCGCCAGGCCACGATTGGTCAAATGTTTGACCCGGAGTTCAGATTGGAGCGACGTGATATGACCGGCAAAGGTCGCACGATTATTTAAACGTCCGAGAACCAGCCGGCGGGACTTTTTCCATCGAAGTCGCCAGGCAGGGGAGTTCCGTCGAGCCGCAGACCAGTGAGCGGTTTTGATCTAGTTGCCGACCATGTCGGTCGTCGTTTCCATCTAGCGCAACCAGGCAGTACCGTCTAGCCGAAGTAGGCTAATCTTCACCAGAGTCGCTAAGTTTCGACAATAAAAGCTGTAGTGAGCTTTCTAAGTGTTAAAAAAAAAAAAGTGAAATCGGTCAAAGTCCATCACAGACAGGAATGAAACACTGTAAGTCAACCAAATCCCTTATATAGACTTATCCCGGAGAGTGCATTGACTACAATGTAACACAGACAAAAAAGTGAAGTGTAAGGCACGATACCTCGCCTTCGGGGATTTATAAGAATATAAAATTTTAAAGTAACAACTACTGTTTAGGCTAGAATTTTTGGTAAACTGCAAAGGTTAGAACTTTTATTATTTTTAAAAAAAACCTGAATAAATTTTCTTTTTGATTAAAGCTAAGTGTATCACTGAATATTTATTTTCCTTTTCAGGATCAGTTGTACTAGACTAATTCCTTTTAGTAATATCCATAAAACACTTCAGTTTTTTCTCATTTTCTTAGCTGAAGTTAAATCCTTTCTATTTTAAAATGAGTGGTGCCCTTAGAAAACAAAAAGTCGTACAACTGAGGTTTCTTAAAAAAAAAAATAGAAAATAATTTCCAAAAAGACGTATAAAAAACTATCTCTTACCCATCTTTCTCTACCAAGGAAAACTGAGCTAGTGTTTCTTTAATTTCTTTAGTTCTTTTAATATCAGGTTTCACTCAATTCATTATCAGAAATTAAAGCGGGGCTGCAAGAAAATTGTGCTCAAGCTTGGGGCGTCCAGTATTTAAAAATGTTACAAAAAGACGCAGTCTACATGGAGCAAAAAAAAAAAAAAAAGAATAGCAAAAGGAAAAGTTACAACATAGAAGTCAAAGTCGGCTATTAGGGGGCAATGATCTAGTTGTTATAGCGCGTTACCAAGGAATTATTCCTTTTCAAATAATCGGTCGAAAATTTTCTTAATTATGGTTAAATATTATTTTTACTATTTGTTTTCTATTATTATTACTTGTTATTAGATGAATTTTATCTGAAATTTGAAAATCTGTAATTGTTGAGAAAAATCGTATGTTTACCAACACAGCTCTGCGCCTAGGCTAGTTCGTACATTGGCGGCATTTCAGGTGCTGGTTGGTTTGGAAATAAAATTCAGTACTGCCCTTTTGGAAATTGTAGAATTTGAACAAAAAAGTATTGAATGTATTTTTATATGACCCCACGAGTCATCCGTTTCAACAGTGAATATATATATATATATATATATATATATATATATATATATATATATATATATAATATATATATATATATATATATATATATATATATATATATATATATATATGTATATGTATATATATACATATATATATATATATATATATATATATATATATATATATATATATATATATATATATATATATATATATATATATATGTTCATATAGCACGCACGACCGCTGATCGATGGACCAAGCGAACATTAGAATGGAGACCACGAGAACAGAAAAGGAACGTAATACGTCTCAAAACAAGATGGAGGGATGATATACAGAGGGTTGTGGACATTGGACATCCAGCATTGGATAGGATTAGGCTTATAGTGATAGTTGTACCACCTATACCTTGTGAGAATGCAGCCATAAATGTTTTAGAAGAATATGTTGTAACCAACTCTTGAAGAATTTTAAGGTCCATGATTTTTTCTGTGTGGAGAGGTTGAGAATCTCCCGAATTGAAACTTGTAGCGTGTGTCCCCACAATAAGCCAAACTGATTTAAACTTATTTATAACACACTCGGTACTTCTTCAAACTAGAATTATTACTTAATTTTCTACATTATAACGCGAAAAAAACGTACATTCGTATAACTTTTTTTACTTATTTTATAATTTTAGGACAAACTAGAAAAAGGTGTGTCCGGAAAACTATACTTTTTCTAGTAAATACTGGATCCTTACTGAGTGCTCTAGCAAAAGTTGGATTAGGAATCTACATGTTCATAGGGACAATTATGTATTGGTGGGGAATATCTCATATAATATTAGGTAAATATGATTGTTAATACAACGGACTACTAACCCCTATGAGTTGATCTCTTAATATTTACTCTGTCACCATGCCAAGCGCTCCTCTATTCCACAACACCTCAAATTAA
Organism: Pachyrhynchus sulphureomaculatus; assembly: GCA_019049505.1. Classification (NCBI taxonomy): domain Eukaryota; kingdom Metazoa; phylum Arthropoda; class Insecta; order Coleoptera; family Curculionidae; genus Pachyrhynchus; species Pachyrhynchus sulphureomaculatus. The sequence goes on along the minus strand of CM032453.1, from coordinate 163,192,567 downwards.
AATTTATCCCGTAAAAACTAAACTGAATAAAAACAGTCATTACGCTCATTAAAAATTGTGTGTTTAAAGGAGCACTCGGCGGTCATGTCCTCTTAGCAGTAATTTTTTCACAAAATTTTCGACGCAACCAATGGCGACCGATTCAATTCCTTCTTAATCTCTCCCTGTCGTAAACTAGATTTCTTATAGTTCTCAAAAACTGTGCAAGTGAGCTAATACCACTTTTCAACCTATCTTACAGAAAGTAAATATTTCCGTCCTGCTGGAAATGTGCCACGGTTCAGCCGATACCTAAAAAAGGCAAGAAGACCTTGCCAAATAATTACCGACCAGTCGCACTGCTTTCAGTAATATCGAAAGTCATGGAAAAGGTTATCAATCAGCATCTTCTATAATATCTTTAACGATTCAATATTATTAGCGATCACCAATATGGCTTTCGTAAACATAGATCATCAGGAGATCTTATGACAACACATGTTTGGAACAACGCAATTGAACACTTTGGAGAATCTCGAGCGGTTGCTCTTGACATATCCAAGGCATTCGACCGTGTTTGGCACGATGGACTGTTGGCTAAGCTAGGCTCTTGTGGTGTGTCTATAAAGTTCTGTTTGTGGCTCTCATGTTTCCTCAGAGAGCGTTCTTTACGAGTGGCGATCGATGTATTTCTTTCTAACACCTCCACTATCAACGCCGGTGTCCCCAAGGCTCCATAGTGTCTCCTACTCTTTTTCTCATTTACATTAAAGATCTGCTGGAAAAGACCGGGAATCCAATCTACAGCTTTGCAGATGACAGTATGCTTATCTCTTCTTTCACTTTGAATGCTCGGACATCGGCTACTCAGGCGAATATCCGCAGACAGCAGGAGGTCGTTCAACTGCAAGAAATTCTATTTTGGGGTGACAGTAACCAAGTGGAATTTAACGCTACAAAAACCCAGGCGGCAGTTTTTTCTAAAAAAGGTAACATTGCTGAACCCGACATAGTTATGTCGGGGCACTCCATTCCCCTAGCATCGTCGCTCAATGTGTCGGGCGTTAGTTTGGGAGCAAATATGTCCTGGCATGAACATGTTACAGGCATAGCAAGGAGAGCTTCTCAAAAGTTTTACACTCCACAACAACTGTTACTTCTTTACAAAGCTCAAATTCGACCAACTATGGAATACTGCTCCCATATTTGGGGCTCCGCTCCCAAACATACACTGCATTTGTTGGATTCTGTTCAGAGAAGAGCTGTTCGTCTGATTGGAAATCCGGCCTTGATTCACTGGAACATCGAAGAACGGTTGGCGACTTGAATCTGTTCTACAAGTATTTTCATGGAAAGTGTTCGTAGGATGTAGCCCGCTTAATTCCTCCCAAAGCGGTGCATATTAGAAATACACGTCGCGCTGGTGTTTCACATCCGTATGAGGTTCAGCTTGTTACTCCGCGTACAAGGCTTTTCAAGCAGTCTTTTATATGGAAAATTTCATCCCCTTGGCATAATTTGCCCAGCGCTGTGTTTCCCACCGAGTACAATTTACAGCGATTCAAGAATAACGTGAATCGCTTTTTCCGCACACATGCCGCTCCTGCAGTGCTTTAGGGCCTTTCCTGCAGCACGTGTGCTAGATCCATAAAAAAAATAAAAATAAAAGATTTGTTTTAGGTATAATGGATTTCGGAACCGCATTAATTTACTTCCGAATTATATCGAGACTGGCCCACCAACCAGCAGTCGTAACGGCATTTTTATAAAAGGATTCTTATAAACCGACTTCTTATAAAAGATTTTTTTTAGGTATAATGGATTTTGGAACCGCATTAATTTACTTCCGACTTATATCGAGATTGGCCCACCAACCGGTAGTCGCAACGGCAGTTTTTCTCGTCGCAGTGGCAAACATTGTCGATTTTGGAATGACAGTTCATTTTTTCTTTCAACATTACAGAAGTAGAAATATTCTTGAAATAAAGATAACTGAACTGATGGTATTTACTAAAACAATGAATATATGTGTTGTCTTTTGGTTTTTTACTTACTATTGGAGAATATCGGAATTGACAACTTTGCGAGGTGTATCTAGTCTCATGTTAGTTCGGAGAAGTCTTGGTATAGTTAGCTCTTCAAACAGTCAAGTATAATATTATATTATTATTTTTGTTTAGAAGACTTTAATATAAGCATAACCATTATTAAAGATTATTTTAAGATTGGGTTTCATTTAATCAAATACATTGCTTAATTTAACCCAGTAGTTTTAATATAATATTAAATACGAAATTTTATTTTGTTCTTCTCGTTCCGTTGATTTAAAAAAAAGGTTTCGATCTTACTGATGCTGCTATGCTGATGATGCCGAGCTGATAGCAGCGAATGAAAAAGATCTACAAATGTGTTTGTACCAAGTTAATTTAACATTAAAAAATGGAACGAGATATATGCACTAAAAACGACGTACATGGCAACATCTAATGTACCACTAAGATGCAAGGTTGTAGCTCTAAAGTTTAAATATTTCAGACTAGAGCAGTGATATATTAAAAGGATGCAATGTAATAAAAGGAACCCCTATCGATTGAAACCAAATGTTCATTTTACAAGACCCTAGTTAGACTTGTACTGATATATTCTTCTTAGTATGCCTTATCTTCTAAGGACGATTACATTTGCCCATCTGATTTTGTCTATTACCGCTCTAAACAGTACAGTAGATATCCTGTTTGTCCACTGTCGTAAGTTTTTTAACCAGGAGTTGCGGCGCCTTCCTGGTCCTCGCCTACCGATTATTTTTCCTTCAATTATAAGTTGCAGGGGCTCATACCTTTGGCTTCTCAGAACATGGCGAAAGTAAGTGCTTTTTCTTTTTTTAACAGCTCTCAACTCTCGTTCTTGTCCCGTCCGATTAAGTATCTCCACGTTTGTGATATGCGCTGTCCAAGGAACTCTATTCTTTGTTATGTTGTCTCTGTGTTTGTTGCAGCTTCTATACCGTATAACATGACCGAGAACACGTATCATCTGAGCACTCTTGTTCTTGTTTTTAAGTTTAGTTAGCAGTTACAGAGTATGCTGCGCATTGGTCTCACCCTTCACTAATTACGCTTCCTAAGTACGTTATCTTTGTTACCCTTTCAAGTGTTTGTTAGTGTACTTTAATATTTATGTTTGTATTAGAATTCTTACTGACCACCATTGTTTTTGTTTTATTCGTATTCAGTTTAATTCCATATTCCTCACATGCACAGATAATCCCAGTCATGAGTCCTTGTAGGCTTTCTTCACTGCCCGCTAGAATGACAATATTATCAGCGTAGCGGAGGTTATTTACACACACACCATTAATTGTAATTCCTTTCTTGTAGAAGGATTTATCTTTGCCTTTAAAATAGGCACCAGTTCATGCAAAATACGTTCTTTTGATATCTTCAGGGTGTCAGATATCTCATGCAATTTCACTTTACGGTCGTCCAAAAAAAATTTGTAGATTTTTTTATGTTTTCCGGTGTAACCACCTCATTTTGGTATCTAGAGCAGTCATCATCATTTGTGTCTGTACAACCGCGTTTACATTCAGCATACCAGTAAGTGATGAGCTATTTTCCAGGGGCAGAGTCCCCGTAACACTTATCAAGCCATTTATTTGCTTGAACGGTATTTTTTTCCATCAAAGAACCATCAGTATACGAAAATTCCATTTTTTCCATTGTTTTGAGAATATCAAAAGTAGCGTCACTTATGCTTGAATGGTATTTTTTCCCGTCAAAAAAACAGTGTTTAATCAACAAACGAAATTCGATTTTTTCCATTGTAGCGTCACTAAAACAATGAAACCTGAACTCACCTGAACTAATTTTCGAAATGTCATGAAATTTTAACACTTATCGATTGAAGGTTGGTACTTCCTAAAATCATACCTTTAACCTCCAATTTATGAATATCGTTTACAAAACACTTTTCCTTCTTGGCGTTCTCCAACACCTCACATAGACTTCTCCCTGATATATTTTAAATCCTAGACCCACAACAATCTACTAAATAAAACGAAATATCTATCAATAATAAACGACCGATTCTCAGGATATTTAATATCCTACACAGATGGATCGAAATCAGAGGTGGGTGTGGGAGCATCCTTCATTATAGGTAATATCATCAAAACCTTTAAATTTCCTTCTTACTCTTCCATTGTTGCCGCCGAGTTGTTAGCCAACAAAGAGTGTCTCAGGTACGTACTCAATTCAAACTTGTGCTGAAAGTTCGGAATCAGACAAATAATGGATTTATTGTATATAGCAGACATCAGAAATATCCAAATTGATTTTCTGTGGATTTCAGGTCATTCTGGTGTAAGAGGTAATGATTTAGCTGACATCCATGCTAAACGAGCTGTATTAACTGGTCAATCTACTATCGGCGAAAACCATCCAAATTATTATTTCAGACACCTCCAAGAAACTTTTGGAACCTGAAGGAAAACCCAAACAAACTCTGGGAGGTGAAATCTCTCGTGTTTCCCCCATTCCACAATCTTAAAATGACTAGAAAGGAAAACACGGTCTGGAGAAGGCTTGCCGTGGGACACACTTATCTCACCCATATCCACTTATTAAAGGGAGACCCTCCCCCTCTATGTCACATTTGCAACAACCAGCTCTCCATAAAACACATATTTGAATCGCCCGACTGTCGTCGAATTAGAACTGATCACGATATACCACATCAACTATGTCAATTACTTTCACCTAATCCAATCAAAGCTAACATCAATAAAATTATCTCATTGCTCAAGGAAATAAATATATATAACATGATTTAAGACATATCCTATGTGCGGCGCAAAATGACCTCTGCAGTTGATGCGCCCGGTACCTCTATAAACTAACTAACTAAAAATCATATGGACTTTTTTAAAAGGGCGACATCTATGAGTCAGACCAAAAACTTCAGAATATGTGTTTCTTACACCTAGAAAATTGCGCGTGCGATTAGTTGTAGTAATGTTTAAGCACTATTAGAAAACAGCTTATATTTATACCAAATTTTAAGCCTCTCTTTTTTATGTATTTATTAAGATCGATTTATTTCCAGCAAGTAACGAGGAAAGAACAGATAATTGGAAATATAAATACCAGGTGTACAAGTATGAAATATGGATTCTTTTTCTAAAAAAACTAAAAAAATTAGGAAGAATGATAAAAAGTGCTTTATTCAAAGTATGCTCCATTACTTGTTATACATTTTTCCCATCTTTCGGGCAATTTGTGAATACCACGCCAGTAAAAATCTTCCCCTTTTTTCACATCTTCGTACGAACCAAAGCACTGCTCAGCAGGTGCGTAACCCATCGGTGCAACCAAGTGGTAATCGGAAGGAGGCAAGTCTGGTGAGTAAGCGGCATGGGGTAGAACTTCCCAGCTGAGTGCTTCCAACGTATCGCGAACTGGTTTTGCCGTATGTGATGGAGCATTGTCATGAAGAAAAATGACTTTGTGTTGCCTCTTTCAGTATTCTGGCGTTTTCTCAAGCAGCCAACGGTTCAAATCGGTCAATTGTTGTTGGTAACGTTTAGTATTAACCGTTTCCCCAGGTTTTAACAGCTCATAATAGACCACGCCCCTCTGATCTCACCAAACACGGAGCATCGTCTTTCTGCCAAAGCGATTCGGTCTTGCGGTCGATGTGAATGGTGCGCCTGGGTCTACCCATGATTTTTTGCACTTGGGATTCTCAAAATAAATTCACTTTTCATCCCCTGTAACTATAAGATGCAAAAACGACTTCCTTTTGTACCGAGCGAGCAAAATGTCACACGTGTTTTTGCGCTTTTCCATTTGCCTGTCGTTCAACTCATGTGGTACCCATCTACCGGTCTTCTGATTTTTTTCCATCTCTAGTAGCCGATTGGAAACAGCTTGTTGACTAACGCCCAATTGCTCGGCGAGTTGTTTTTGTATTTGCGAATCATCTTCGTCCAACAATGCTTGCAATTCCATATCTTCGTATTTTTTTTGGCGCTTTTTCGACGTTCCTTGTGTGCAATATCGAAGTGACCACTTTTGAAACGCCGAAACCATCGTTCACACGTATCTTGCGATGGAGCATGTTCACCATAAGCTTCTTGAAGTAATCGGTATGATTCAACAGCAGATTTCTTCAAATGAAAACAAAAAATTAATGCTCTTTGTTCGGTATAAATTTCGACATATTCAACACAACACTATGCACACACTTTTCCAATTTATCACTCGTGCGCGTCTGACACTTGTTGATGACACAACAAAATGGCGCAGTGTCAAATCTTTATAGCACAAACTGTATTGGTGCACCATCTATTGTCGGAAATCCTCATTTCATATTGGTACACTTGGCACTGATATAGCCAATTCATAAGCTGAATATATAACCCTAAAATAACTCATTTGTCGGGATTTAAAGTAAAAAATACAGCTGCAATGCTTAATACTCACGCACTCAAATACCTAAAGCAGTATCGCATTGTTTATATATTAAAAATTTGTAGACAACAAATATTTTAAGCATTTATGATTTTGGTAATATTATATAACCAATTTGGTGCATGAAACGAGTCAATCTATTAACTTGTTTTTTATTTTTCTTGTTTATCTATATACCCATCTGTCTGTTTATGCAGCTACTTATCTGTCTATACTTGTGTCTCTGTATCTGTTTGTTGATGGTCACTAAGTGCTCTGGGTCAGTGATCTGTTTATTTATTTATGTCTATATTATCCGCCCATAAATAAATAGTTACCTTGGACCAAGCGACAAACAGCCAGAGATACATACAACCATATACAACGACCGCAACTATCTATAATCTATAAACAGATCATTAGACTAGTACCAATGTATGCTGCATCAGTTTGGTGTAGTATATCGGACACACAGACTGTAGCGAATGCAGAACAAAATACTAAGACGCGTGACATGTAGCGACAGGTACATAAGAATTGCACCTAGGAAGTTGCGCGTCCGATTAATTGTATTAATGTTTAAGCACTACTAGAAAGCAGCTAATATTTATACTCATTTTTAAGCCCCTCTTTTCTATGTATTTATTAAGATCTATTTAGATCTATTTATTTCCAGCAAGTACCGAGAGAAAAAGAAATAATTGGAAATATAAATACTGATATAACCAATTCATATACTGAATATACAACCCTAAAATAACTCATTTGTCGGGATTTAAAGTAAAAAGTACAGCTACAATGCTTAATACTCACGCACTCAAATACCTAAAACAGTATCGCATTGTTTATATATTAAGAATTTGTAGTCAATAAATATTTTAAGCATTTATGATTTTGGTAATAATACTATATTGTTTTGATAAAATATTCATAACCAATTTGGAGCATGGAACGAGTCAGTCTGTTAGTTTGTTTTTTATTTTTCTTGTTTATCTATAAACCCATCTGTCTGTTTATACAGCTACTTATCTGTCTATTCTTGTGTCTCTGTATCTGTTTGTTGATGGTCACTAAGTTCTCTGGGTCAGTGATCTGTTTATTTATCTATGTCTATATTATCCGCTAATCAATAAATAGTTACCTTGGACCAAGCGACAAACAGCCAGAGATACATACAACCATATACAACGACAGCAACTATCTATAATCTATAAACAGATCATTAGACCAGTACCCATGTATGCTGTATCAGTTTGGTGTAATATATCGGACACACAGACTGTAGCGAGTGCGGAACAAAATACTAAGACGCGTGACATCTAGCGACAGGTACATTGCACCTAGAAAGTTGCGCGTCCGATTGTTTGTATTAATGTTTAAGCACTACTAGAAAACAGCTAATATTTATACCAATTTTTAAGCCTCTCTTTTCTATGTATTTATAAAGATCTATTTATTTCCAGCAAGTACCAAGGAGAAAAGAAATAACTGGAAATATAAATACTGATATAACCAATTCATATACTGAATATACAACCCTAAAATAACTCATTTGTCGGGATTTAAAGTAAAAAACACAGCTGCAATGCTTAATACTCACGCACTCAAATACCTAAAGCAGATCGCATTGTTTATATATTAGGAATTTGTAGTCAATAAATATTTTAAGCATTTATGATTTTGGTAATAATATTATATTGTTTTGATAAAATATTACATAACCAATTTGGTGCATGGAACGAGTCAATCTATTAGTTTGTTTTTCATTTTTCTTGTTTATCTATATACCCATCTGTCTGTTTATGCAGCTACTTATCTGTCTATTCGTGTGTTTCTGTATCTGTTTATTGATGGTCACTAAGTACTCTGGGTCAGTGATCTGTTTATTTATCTATGTCTATATTATCCGCTCATAAATAAATAGTTACCTTGGACCAAGCGACAAACAGCCAGAGATACATACAACCATATACAACGACAGCAACTATCTATACTCTATAAACAGATCATTAGACCAGTATCAATGTATGCTGCATCAGTTTGGTGTAGTATATCGGACACACAGACTGTAGCTAATGCGGAACAAAATACTAAGATGCGTGACATCTAGCGATAGGTACATAAGAATTGCACCTAGAAAGTTGCGCGTCCGATTAGTTGTATTAATGTTTAAGCTCTACTATAAAACAGCTAATATTTATACCAATTTTTAAGCCTCTCTTTTCTATGTATTTATTAAGATCTATTTATTTCCAGCAAGTACCGAGGAAAAAAGAAATAATTGGAAATATAAATACTGATATAACCAATTCATATACTGAATATACAACCCTAAAATAACTCATTTGTCAGGATTTAAAGTAAAAAACACAGCTGCAGTGCTTAATAAGCGCTGAAACAATAATTATTTGTCGAAGAGAATTTATTAATATGGCTGCAACTTGCTCATTAAGAAATATTTGCCAGTACTCTCCTTTTATGGATCTCTTTTTTTTTAATTTACCAACAGGAAGTTAATTATTTTTATTGAACGGTTTGCGCACATGAATGGGTATTTCTTGTTCATTTGAAATTTTAATTGTGCTCATATAAAACTAACAAAAACACGAAAAAAATTGTTCAATAAATTATGATGATCAATAATGTAATGCACATAAAGGAAAACTCTTTTTCAATAAGAATTCCTGAGACTGAAAACAGAGATCGTCATTAGTGACAATGAGGTTCTGCAGACATGAACCCTGCCGTTAAGATGACGGTTATTTTTCAAGAGTCAATTTTTTTTTTAATTCGTGCTTTAAAAATGGCCTTTTTGGTGAGTACTCAGGTATATGACCATGTTAGCTTCATCAGGAGCGATGATTGACTGTCAATCATCGCTCCTGATGAAGCTAACATGGTTAGCGAAACGCGCGTCGAGTGCAAAAATAAAGTGTTTGGTGTAGTGGTGATAAATACTGAGTAGTATCATTGTGCCAAAGATTCCACATTCCAAACTTAGTCATTAAAATATGTTTTATGATACGCTATCTGAAGACAATATCGGGAATCCTTGACTGCACTATGGGAATAGTAGGTGGTGTTTTTCCTTGAAATCGACAGTAGAATGTAAAGCAAAGAGTTCAGCCAACAAGTTCGCTTTCTCAACAGGTGTCGTTGCAATAGAATTATCTTGCCGTGTGAGTGGTGGTATGGTAGATTTGGTAAAATTTTGACTAACTGCCTTAGCGACTGACCAAAAGGACCTGGAATTGTTGGGACAAGCGAGAAGTTTGTTTCTAATTCGTCGATTGTGTGCCTCGTTGGTTTCGTCGATAATTTCTTTGCATCTGTTCCGGGCACAAACAAACATGTCACGATTTATGGTGTTAGGATTTTCACGCCATTGTCGGTAGGCAAGATGTTTAGAAGCAACAGCTTCTTTGCATTTTCGGTCAAACCAAGGCTTGCCGTTCGAAGGGCATTTCTTCAAAAAAGTTTCCATACCAGCCAAAATAACATCGGAAACCACCTTGGCGCAGTTAGATGGGTTGTCGGATCGAAAACAAACGTTTAGCCATGGGAAAGTTCGAAAATATTCCATGAGATCTTCCCATTTAGCAGACGTGTAGTGCCAAATCTTACGCGGTTTAAGCGCCTCTCTGTAAGTGATTGGTAGGATACTCGATGTCGAGAGCAGTTTGTAGTCGGAAGAACCTAACGGCGGATTTACGGTGACCGTGTAAATCTCCGGCTTGGTGATTGAAAACAAATCAAGAAGACTGGCGAACTCCCCGTCTCAATCAGGGATCCGTGTTGGTTCGTCGATAAGCTGAGTTAAGCCACAATTTATTGAGAACGATTCAGCTTCACGACCTTGTTCGTCGGTAGTATTTAAGTATTTAAGCCAGTTGATATTGTGGAATTAAAGTCGCCCAGGATGGCATTTGGATAGCTACTTTGTAAATGATCGATGGTGTCTGCAAGAGAAGCGAAAAATGTTTTAAAGTTAGTATCACTTGTGGTTTGTTGAGTCGTTATTTTTAACCACATAACATCAAAGTTTTGAGGCTCCAGAGCCTCTTCTCATTGGCAAGAGGGGTCGCTTCTGACAAAAAGACAGATTCCAAACTTTGAGGCCATTTAACGAGAATAAGACCTGATATTTTTTCGAGAACGTATTATATCGATAGAATGTCAGAGGAGATTGGTTATAATTCCACCAGATAGGCACAAGCAGGAAGGAGGAGAAACATTGGTAGATTCGGGAAACGGTAGATTAATGTAAAATAGATGAAGACGGTAAAAAATATTCACTCGTGCCTATGCAAAAAAGTAAGAAGAAGAAGAAGAAGCAGAAGAAATATTGTGAATATACTCTATTAAAACAACTCTTCAATTACTGAGCAGTTTATACAAGATTAAGACACTCATTTATAAACGCAATTAATAATAATAATAACAATATTATTTTATGCTGCGTTTCAAATGATTGTGTTTAATTAGAGCGGGTGTTTTGCTTGCATCTTATGCAGAAAATTATACTATTTAAGTGGCTGGTTCGGCAACAACGGTAAAAAAATTCTTTGATATACTCAAGATAAAAATTATTTTATTATAGGTATGTATATATCGTTTTTCCCCTTAATGCGTTATGAAAAGATTATATAGGTTATAGGCTATCATTATACAGAAAATAAAGGGTTATAGTGGTTTTATTACTTGATTCCGTTGTGTAGGCAATGTTTCTTTGTTCGTTTGAAAATGACAAGGTCGTAAGAGAGTTGTAGAACAGCTTTAGTAAATATGGATTTGTCCTTAACATGATCAAAAAATGCCAGAATCACTAGTAAAATTTCTTCCACGCAGGTTCTACATCAATTTAAAGAATAAATAACCGATCAATTGCAAGTTGAACTTGCGCAATTAGTGTTCCGTACGTTGATTGCTTTTAAAATAAGAAATTTTGTTACGGAGGTATGAAATGATCAGCGACTTCACAAAACACAGCCCAAATGAGTTTTCAACAAAGTTTGTTTCCAATCTTTATTGAAAACTGATGACCTTAAAGTTTTTATTTTTTTATATACCAGATAAATTATTAAAGGTAATGCACTCATAATAATTTTCGTTCAATCTACACCGCGTGAAGAATATTCCAGAATTTTTTCAAAATTTTTTGACTAGTACTTTTCGAGATAAGGGGGGGACAGCGATTTTTCGCGATTTCTTAAAAATAATTCAAAGAAAATTGTGCGCAACTATTACATTTATATATATATATATATATATATATATATATATATATATATATATATATATATATATATATATATATATATAATGCAACGTCTCTCTCTCTGTCTGTCTGTCTGTCTGTCTGTCTGTCTGTCTGCCTATCACTGAAGAACCACTTATCCGATTTACATACTTTTTTTTTAAAACATACATATGTTCTCTGGCCAGGTTATAGGCTATATTTTATTACGATAGGTAGCATAAGGAATGAGCAGTGACGTAAAATAGTGAATGATGTCGGAAATAAGTTTGCCGCTAGCGCGTGCCTTTGCTATACACAGCCTAAACCATTAAATATGGAACAATATTATGTAGCAAAGAATATCTGTAATGTATAATCTATAATATATATAAAATGCAATGTCTCTCTGTCTGTCTGTCTGTCCATTAGTGCGTTTATCACGCGGGGAACCACTTATCCGATTTACGTCTCTTTTTTTAAATTCGTACATATATCTTTGGCCAGGTTATATAATAATAATAATAATCTATATCTACAATATATATAAAATGCAATGTTTGTCTGTCTGTCCGTTAATGCGCTTATCCCTCGAGAACCACTTATCCGATTTACGTGATTTTTTCAATTCATACATATGTTCTCTGACCAGGTCATAGGTATATATTTTATTACATCTATAATATATATAAAATGCAACGTATCTCTGTCTGTCTGTCTGTCCGTTAGTGCGCTTATCACTGGAGAACCACTTATCCGATTTTCTTAGTTTTTTTTTTTTTAAAAGATACATATGTTCTCCGGCCAGGTTATAGGCTATATTTTATTACGATAGGTAGCATAAGGAATGAGCAGTGACAATAATAGTAAATGAAGTCGGACAAAGTTTGCCGCTAGCGCGTTCTCTTGCAATACAGAGTCCAAACCATTAAATATGGAACAATATTATGTAGCAGAGAATATCTATAATATATATAAAATGCAATGTCTCTCTGTCCGTCTGTTTGTCTGTCTGTCCGTCCGTTAGTGTGCTTGTCACTGGAGAACCACTTATCCGATTTACGTGCTTTTTTTTTTAAACATACGTATGTTCTCTGGCCAGGTTATAGGATATATTTTATTAGGTGACATAAGGAATAAGCAGTGACGATAATAGTGAATCAAGTCGGAGAAAAGTTTGCCGCTAGCGCGTTCTCTTGCAATACACTCCCTAAAGCATTAAATATGGAACAATATCAAGTAGCAAAGAATACAATATATATAAAATGCAACGTTTCTCTGTCTGTCTGTCTGTCCGTTAGTGCGCTTATCACTCGAGAACCACTTATCCGATTTACGTGTTTTTATAAATTTATACATATGTTCTATATAATTCGATATAAGCCTAGATAATGGGAGATAAGGTGAGATAATGGGAGATAAGGAGAAATAATGGGAGATAAGTCGAGATAAGCCTCGATAATGGGAGATAAGGTGAGATAATGGGAGATAAGTATAAATAATGGGAGATAAGGAGAGATAATGGGAGATAAGCAGATATAAGTCTAGATAATTAATAAATATGGTGAGATAATGGGAGATAAGGAGAAATAATGGGAGATAAGGAGAAATAATGGGAGATAAGTCGAGATAAGCCTAGATAATGGGAAATAAGGTGAGATAATCGGAGATAAGGAGAAATAATGGGAGATAAGGAGAAATAATGGGAGATGAGCAGAGATAAGCCTAGATAATGGAAATTATGTAGAGATAATGGGAAATAAGGAGAAATATTGGGAGATAAGGAGAAATAATGGGAGGTATTTTGTTACGTTGGGTAATATAAGGAATAAGCAGTGACGATAGTAGTGAATCAAGTCTACGCGAGCGGAGCCGCGGGCTCAGCTAGTTATATATATATTTTTTACTCGCGTTTTCACAAGCTTTCATCACCCCACTCGATGACCTAGTAAAAATTATTTTTTTCACTTCCGATTTCACCCCCCAAAACTAACCAAAATTTAACTTTCAAAACTACACTGCTCTGACAAGGCCATCAATTTCTATATTAGTACCAAATTTCATCTTTTTATGTCAAATAGTTTCGGAGAAAATCGAGTGTGATCGACGGACAGACAAACGACAGACAGACAGTGAAGTGATCTTATAAGTGTTCCGTAAGGAACACTAAAAATAGTCACTAGTGGCTAGATCGGCAAGGCAACTGCACTGTATACTACTCTACCGATGATATTTTTTCTCAATGTTTTTCCTCTATTCTGCTTGTTCAGCTGCTATGACCGTTCAACGATCGTTGGTTATCATATTGCCTACCATATTGATCATGATCGTTTTATTGACAGCAGCTCGAGAGAGTTGAACCGTAGACTTTCGGCACTACCTCAAGTTTTTCAACCACGATGTTCTCCTTCTCCCTGGACCACGTCTGCCTGGAATCTTTCCCTCTATAATCAAATGCAAGATTTATTATTTTTCTGGATGTCTCATAATGTGTCCAAAATACTCTATTTTTATAAATTATGGAACATAGTCTTTTTACATAAAGTACGTACTTGATCTTATTCAGGTAGCCAGCACAGACGATTGTAAATCCATAAAAATCATTTTATTCAAAATTGTCATAATGGGCCTCAAAAGATATATAGTTTATTGTTATCGGACTAAACATCTGCTTTGTGAAGCAAACCATAGGTGGTCCTTAAGCTATGAAGATGTTTTTAAATGGTTTTAAAATGATAAATTTAGTGAGGATTTTGGCAAGAGTGTGGTCTTTTGTGAAAGAATGAAAAGATGTTGTCAACAGGATTTAGAGAATGAGAAATATTGGCACTTGAAAATTAATATACTGCAAAAAAACTTTGGCTTACTTTTTTTAGGCCGCTGAATTTTAAGAAAAACCCGCGAAGTGCAAATCGGACTTGCGCAATTAGTATTCCATAGGGTGATTGCTTTTAAAATAAAATGAAATACTTACCGGACTAAGTTAATTAGGTCTCTGACACATATTTATCTTACTTAAGATCCAGTATGTATTTTCACCTTTTTTTAATTATAACATCTCAGCTACCCGATAGCTAATAAATCAATATAGCTCAATCTAGAATCTAGTAATAAAAGTGCAAAGCAAATATTTACTACCTAAATATTTGTTTAATTATCTATAATCTATAAAATACAGAAAATGCAAAGTTTCTCTGTCTGTCCGTTAATGCCCTTATCACTCGCGAACCACTTATCCGATTTACGTGTTTTTAGTGTTTCGTACGGAACACTTATAAGATGACTTCGGTGTCTGTCTGTCCGTCTGTCTGTCTGTCCGTTGTTGAAATTTGGTAATAACATAGGAATTGACGGCCTCTTTAGAGCCATGTAGTTTTGAAAGTTAAATTTTGACTTAAGGGGTTAGTTTTGGGGGGTGAAATCGGAAGTGAAAAAAAATTTTTTTTTACTAGGTAATCGAGTGTGGTGTCAAATGAAAGCTTGTGAAAACACGAGTAAAAAATATATATATAATGTAATACTTGGGCTCACTTTTCTTTGTATTATTTTCAAAAAATCGCGAAAAATCGCTGTCGACACGCCTTACCTCGAAAAGTATTTATCAAAAAATTTTGAAAAAATTCTGGAATATTCTCCAAGGGGTGTAGATTGAACGAAAAGTATCATGAGTGCATTACTTTTAGTAATTTATCTGGTATATAAAAAAAAAACAAAAATTTCAAGTTCATCAATTTTTAGTAAAGATTGGAAACAAACTTTGTTGAAAACTCATTTGGGGTGTGTTTTGTAAAGTCACTGATCATTTTATACTTCCGTTACGTTCTCTGGCCAGGTTATAGGATATATTTTATTACGTTAGGTAACATAAGGCATAAGCAGTGACGATAATAGTGAATTAAGTCGGAAAAAGTTTACCGCTGCCTAAACCGTTAAATATAGAACAATATCATGTAGCAAAGAATATAATAGATATAAAATGCAACGTTTGTCTGTCTGTCCGTTAATGCGCTTATCACTCGAGAACCACTTAGCCGATTTAGGTGTTTTTTTTGTTAATTCATACATATGGCCAGGTTATAAGATACATTCTATTACGTTAGGTAATATAAGGAATAAGCAGTGAGGATAATAGTGACTCAAGTCCACGCAAGCGGAGCCGCGGGCACGACTAGTAAATAAATAAAATAAAATTATTTTCCCTTGGTACCCATCCGTGTGTGTACTGAAAATATGTTAACAAAACTTCTACGATATTGTAAAGGAACATAGTTTTCATAGTTTTTTTTTAATACCAGATACACTGTCAAACATAATGCATCCGTGATAATTTTCGCTCAATCTACACTTCATGAAGAATATTCCAGAATTTTTTCAGTCTCGTGATTCACTACCAAATGTGATAAAGAATTGTCAATTTTTTTTTTAAATGATCGAAAAAACGTATTTCTTGTTATTTGACTAATAAACAAAAGTAAAAGAACTAGGCAAACACCATCAAGTACCTGGGAAACTGCTGAGCAAACAATACCCTATTAAATACCGCTCCAGTAAGTTACTACAAAGGAACAAGCTACTAATTTACAACTCCACTGTAAAGGCAGGTCTTACCTACGCCTGCCCTACCTAGTGTCAGCTATGCAAGACAAGGAGAGCCCAACTCCAGACACTGTAGAACAAGGCCCTGAGGTTCATTAGAAACCCCATGGTTCATGAGACATGCACATTTACAGGGACCTCGGTGTGCCTACCATAAAGGCTCACATGAGGAAAAATCAACTGAAGTTTATGGAGAAGGCGTCCCAGCACCCCAACCCAACCATCAGGGACGCCTTCCGACTCCCGCCACATGCCCGCCGCCAATTCCCGAGACTCTCAGACCCTCTCTCATTTTTTTTAAAAATAAATGCCCTTTATTTGCCTAGAAATTTTTTTCCCATTATAATCTGATCTTAAACATTGATCAATGCATAATTTGATTCTAACTTAAATTGCTACAGGTTGAAACTTAACTAAGTTTCTGATCACTAGATCACCTCAGGTTCTGATAATTAAACTACACTAATTTTAACGTGTAACTACCGCACAAGTACTCTGCTTTCCACTCATTTCACTATATTAGTTCGAAGGGTTTAGTCCTCTTCAATCTTCTTGTCAGGTTGGTGTTGTCGAGGAGCTGCAGTGCCTCATCATTCACGTGTTGGAGAAATCTTTGTTCGTGACGTCTTGCGATTTTGGGGATGGTTTGATTAACTGTTCAAGGTCCTTGTGGAGGTCGCAGTTACGGGAGTACCAAGGTCCATCAACCATGTACTTTGTTTTGTAGTCGTTGAATGATTTGGATATTGCTTTTGTTAGCACAGCCTCAAAGTTTTAGGCCAGATGTCCATACTGGTTTTAAAACTTGCTTATAAAGAAGCAGTTTATTGTGAGTGGATAACTTGGAGTTCCTTCCTAGTAACCAATACATTTTTCTATATTTTAGTTTAAACTCTTCTTTTTAGTGTTCCGTACGGAACACTTATAAGATCACTTCGGTGTCTGTCTGTCTGTCTGTCTGTCTGTCACACCCGATTTTCTCCGAAACTATTTGACATAGAAAGTTGAAATTTGGTAATAATATAGGAATTGATGGCCTCATCAGAGCCATGTAGTTTTGAGAGTTAAATTTTGACTTAAGGGGTTAGTTTTGGGGGGTGAAATGGAGTGTGGTGTCAAATGAAAGCTTGTGAAAACACGAGTAAAAAATGTGTATATATAATGTAATAATTACGCGCAATTTTCATTGTATTATTTTTTAAAAATCGCGAAAAATCGTTGTCCCGCGCTTTATCTCGAAAAGTACTTATCAAAAAATTTTGAAAAAATTCCGGAATATTCTCCACGGGGTGTAGATTGAACGAAAATTATCACGAGTGCATTACCTTTAATAATTTTTCTGGTATTTAAGAAAAAAACAAAAATTTCAAGGTCATCAGATTTCAGTAAAGATTGGAAAAAACTTTGTTGAAAACTCATTTGGGTGTGTGTTTTGTGAAGTTACTGATCATTTTATACATCTGTAACAAAATTTTTTATTATAAAAGCAATCAACGTACGGAACACTAATTGCGCAAGTTCAACTTGCACTTGATCGGTTATTTCTTTTTCACATGGGCTTTCCAGCGTAGCCTTGCATCTCGAATGAATATGAGAGCCCTCCCCGCCGGGACAGAAGATTGTCAAACTAGGTTAAGTTATCATAAGTCCTAGGTTAAGTTAACATTAAGTCCTAAGTTAAGCTAGAAGTCCTAGGTTATGGTAGCATAAGACTTAGGTTAAGAAAATCATGTTTCAAAAACACATCTCCTAGGTTAGGTTAGTTCAGGTTCACTAGTTTAAGTGCTTAGATTAAGTAAGAATAAGCAGACATTCACATTATGTAATATACTGCTATAAATATAAGTAAGAGGCTATGCGTTACTTAGTATTGAATAAAGACAAATGGTAAAAAATGATGTTAAAAAAAACAACAGTTAAAATGACACTTAAAAATTTTTTTTAATGATATCGGAAAGCTGCCATCGAGACCTAAATTTTGAAAAAAAAATCCATTTTAGACCAAGTGACATATAAAGTGGAGGGCAATTCAAATTTTAAATAACAAATTCAATTGTGCCCACTGGATTCCATATTTTTGTACCAAAATTTCATGGTAATTTTGCTATAATAACAGGCATATTGTCTGAAAGTTTCAAGACGATCCGTTCACTTAACTGACCTGTAAAACAAAATGAAAAAAAAATATATTTTTTGCCTGTTTTTTCAATTTTGGAGGTTATGTACCCAACTGACCAACTTAAAACCAACGAAGATTTGTTGCAAATTTCATTACGAAGAGTTTAGTTTTTTTTGTCTCCATTCGGCTTATACAACCGGAGTTATTCACATTTTAAGCTCAAAAAACGAGTTTTGAAAATTTAAATTGTTTATAAACAAAAGAGCACAAATTTTTTGAGGTCTAAAACTCAGGACAATTGCGATACCCCAAAGAGGACAGAATCATAATATTGCTATATCTAGACTGTACAATTTCAAATGCTTTTTTTGCTGCACTATATGTATTATCATGGTCATCAGAAGTGGGCCACTTGTCTCGTATTTGTCGTGTACTTCATAGTTATAGATTTAAATATTTGAATGTATCAGCATAATAAATTCTAAAGTATTGCATAAGCTTTTGATTTTTTTACACATCAAAAATAATATTCATAAATTTTTGTTAAAGATACGATCAATCAATATCTAGTTGTCACTTAAGTGATCAAAGGCGTGTCAAAAGATATAAATCCGTTAAGTAATATCTTAAGACTTAATCTGCCTTTGAGGAAAATGTCTGTTATAGCTGATTTCTCTTCTGTAAAAAAATTAAGAACCAGTGCCGGATAGTGAAAAAAAAGATGATAAAAATTAAAAACAAAATTAAACCTACTCTAAAAAGGTGATAAAAAGTAGAAAATAATGTTTTCTTTTAATTCTAAAACGTAGTACCCAAATGCTTATAAAATAAATTATAACCTGCAAAAGAAATCTTCGTTGTTGCCTCTCCAGACAAGAGAGAGCAATATGTATTTAATACACAAAATGTAATACAGAAACATACGAAATTTGGTCAAAATATGAAAGTTGTACTGTTTTTCACTTTAAAAGAAACTTGTCAAATAAAATCTAATGCTGAAAATCAATCAGTATTCATAAACTTATTGAGGAGTATCTAAAATAAAAATTTGTAAAGTATTTTATTTCAAATTTATATATATATATATATATATATATATATAATATATATATATATAAATATATATATATATATATATATATATATATATATATTATATATATATATATATATATATATATATATATAATATCACCGCAATAACAAATAAATGGGACCAAATTAAAAAACACACCTGCCTACCACAAGAAGAATTCATAAATGCCATAAATATAATCTTTAAAAACAATTTTCTTTCAGTACCAGAACTCATTCTATCTTCAAATGGAAGGTTGTGCAATGGGGGCTCCTATTTCTGCTACCCTTGCCCAACTGGCATTGGAATATTTGGAGGAAAGTGTTATTGATAGCTTAAGCAACAAACCTATTTTCTTCAAAAGATACGTAGATGATTGCATTCTAGCACTACAAGAAGACCAAAAAGAAAACACAGTTAAAGCCTTCAACCAATTCAACAAAAAAATTACAATTCACCCATCGAAATAGAACAAAAACAACGCCATAAAACTTCCTAGATCTGACTCTAATAAGAGAAAAAAACAAAATAAATAGCAAATGTTTACACAAAACCAACAAGTTCTGGAAAATATCTAAACTACCATTCACACCATCCTTTAAATTTTAAGAAAAATACCGTCATAAATTTAATTGACAGAGGCTTGAAACTAACAAGTCCTAAATATAGAGCAGAAATAATAGAAAAAATAAAAACTATCTTAACCAACAACAATTATCCGGTTAAGCTAATTAACAAATTTTAAAAAACCAGAATTCACAAATTATATAATACTCTAGATAAACAACTAAAACAAAGAACAGCTACAACATACATATCCATGCCATATATTCAAGGACTTTCAGAAAAAATTAAAGCAGTCCTCAAAAAACATAATTTAACTGTTTGCACACAAAACGCATCACTCATTAAAACACCTTTTTACCCCCCTAAAATCCAAAAACACCCCTACTGAAACAATCAAACCTGATATATTCTATTCCATGTCAAAACTGCAACGGCTGTTATATCGGCATGACTAAACAACATCTAGAAACTAGACTGAATGGCCATAAGTATGATAAGAATAACCTAACAGCTCTATCAAAACACGTTAAACAAACCAAACACTCGTTCCGCCAGTTCTGGATGGCTTGACCGCTGAAAAAAACGGCAAGGTGTACGACAACTGACTGTATGTGGTGAAAATCTTTCTGCTGATGTGTCATCAATTGAGAAGTTTAAGCAGAACTTTAAAAAGCAAATCGAAGATTGTGGATACACATGTGATCAAATTTACAACTGTGACGAAACTGGTCTGAATTATAAAATGCTTCCATCAAAAACATTAGCATCTCGACAGGAAAAAATCAGCTCCTGGGCACAAACGAAGTAAGAAAAGATTAACTATAATGGTATGTGCCAATGAATCTGGCAAGCACACAAAATCCCACTGATGATGATTGGCACGTCTGCACGTCCAAGAGCTTTAAAAGGTATCTCAGCCAAAGTCCTACCACTCTATTAAAAAGTCAGAAAAGCGCATGGATGGATGCGACCTTATTTACTAACTGGTTTGAAGCAGAGTTCGTGCCATCTGTGGCTAAAGTTTTGAACAGAAACCGTCTTCCTATTAAAGCAATTTTGGTAATGGATAATGCCTCCTCTCACCCTGAAGAAGGACTTCATGTGGGCGAAATTGTTGTAAAATTTTTTCCTCCAAATGTAACCAGCATAATGCAACCAATGGATCAAGGCATCCTCGAGAACATTAAAAAAAATTATAGGCGTTTATATCTTGAACATCTGTTAGAATACACAGAAAAGGAGGATATTATCAATGGGATGAGAAAAGTTACACTGAAAAATGTTATTTACTGGGTAAGTCAAACTTGGAATTCTGTGCGTGCTACCACTATTCAAAAATCTTGGTCAAAAGTTATTGATTTTGAGGACTATAATGACAGTGAAGATGATACTCCATTAAATGAATTGAGAAGCCATGGAGAAACGTCCTGTTCAAATTTTGACAGCGAAATAGAAGAAAAAGAAAAAATGTTTTACTTGAATTAATGCAAACATTAAAAGGTTGCGAAAATATGATCAAGAGAAGATGTTTTTGAATGGATTACAGATTTTGTACGACTATTTGTAACCATGGATGAGATTTGGGTTTACCAGCATAATCCTAAATTGGGACAACAAACTGCATAGTGGACTGAGCCCGGTTAGTCAGCTCCAAAGCAGCCAAATTCGTCCAAAAAATTATGACATCAGTTTTCTGGAATTTTGTTAATAGATTACTTTCAAACCGGTATGACAGTCACAGGAGGATTAGAAGAGGCCCTGTTTACAGAAGGAAAAAATCATCCTTTATCATGACAGAGGTGCTTTAAAGTACCAACCTCAAAAAGTTTTTACGTGGGAAGCATTTATCAACAAATGATGAGGTGATAGCATGCTTAGGAATGTTCGATCACTCAGAGATAAAATTCTCAATGCCGTTATAAGAAGTCGAACAAAAGTAGCCGATGCAGGGGACCGGATAATGAGACTAGTAGAAATTGGGCAGGTCATGTAGCGAAGACTTGGAACAGTAGATGGACGAACAGAGTGCTGGAGTGCAAACCCTGACAACAAGCCTATCGAAATAGAAAGAGACCCTGCCGGAAACTGGATTTAAGCAGCTCAAACCAAAATAGATTAGAATGAAGGAGGTCTGTGTTCAGCAGTGAACATTGCAGGCTACGTGATGATGTTGCTGAATTTAGAATGTTTTTACGTTACTAAAAATAATTCTTTGTAAACCTTTTGTTTTCTTACAGCTTTTAATAATAGTTCCAGACTAGCCATTAAAACGTCAATATTTTTAAACTTTTTTAAAAGTACAAAATCTAAGAAAATCTAACTGAACTCTAAATATTAATATTAATATTATTTTATCTCATGTAATTTATTTTTAGTATTCCGTACGGAACACTTATAAGATCACTTCTATGTCTTTCTGTCCAACTGTCACACCCGATTTTCTCCGAAACTCTTAGCCTCATTAGAGCTGCGTAGTTTTGAAAGTTACCTTTTAAGGGGTGAAATCTTAAGTGCAAAAAAAATTACCAGGTCATCGAGTGGGGTGTCAAATGAAAAAATACGCGTCCAAAAATATATATAATGAAATACTTACGCACACTTTTCTTTCTATTATTTTTAAAAAATTGCGTACTGACCAAAAAGCTTTGAAAAAATTCTGGTATATTCTCCACAGGGTGCAGATTGAATGAAAATTATCACGAGTGCATTACCTTTAATAGTTTATCTGGTATATGAAAAAACAAAAATTTCGAGGTCATCAGTTTTTAGTAAAAGATCGGAAAAAAACGTTGTTGAAGGGGTTAGGGTGTATTTTAGAAGTCGCTGATCATTTTATACATTTGTAAATTTTTATTTCAAAAACAATCAACGTACGGAACACTAATTGCGCAAGTCTGACAGGCCGGTTTTTTATTTAATCTTCACCATCCTAAATTCCCCGTATGTTAAAAACCATTTAAAGGAAAAAAATTTCCAAAAAATCGTTGAAATGGTTATTCATTTAAAACACTTTTAGTTTCTGGGTTTACACCGTAAAAATCGGTTTATATTTCATTTTTATAACCATAAATCTTAACATGCTTAAGACCCCAAATCTCCTTTTCGGATTAAGTGTCTTTTGAAAATGTTTTAAAACAGAATAATCGATGGATATACCGGAAAAATACCTAATCTTTGCATAATGCAAGAATTTAACGCTCAGAGTGGATACTACAAAGGCCAGTATTGTGTCGTATTGTCCTTTTGGTATAATAGGAAATGTGTCAAGAAGTGAAGTATTGTAAATCTAGAGTAAAAGCGCTACGTTCGAAAAATTACCGTTATTTTATCTTTTTCTTGTTTCAAAAAAAATCTTAAAATACTTAAAAGTAAATTAAATTGTTTTTTCGTTTTAACAAATATATTTAACAAATATATATATAGGGTGTTTTCTAAATTAAATTCTTTTTAACATAAGTTCATTATATACAACTAGCCGGGCACTAACGGACAGACCGACAGAGGGACGTTGCATTTTATATATATTATAGATATTCTTTGCTACATGATATTGTTCCATATTTAATGCTTTAGGTAGTGTATTGCAAGAGAACGCGCTAGCGGCAAACTTTTCTCCGACTTGATTCACTATTATCGTCACTGTTTGTTCCTTATGTCACTTAACGTAATAAAAATATATTCTCTAACATGGCCAGAGAACATAAATCGGATAAGTGGTTCTCCAGTGACAAGCGCACTAACGGACAGACAGACAGGCAGAGAGACAGAGAGACGTTGTATTTTATATATATTATAGATATAGATTATTATTATTATGTAACCTGGCCAAAGAATATATATATATATGAATTTAAAAAAGACATGTAAATCGGATAAGTGGTTCTCGCGTGATAACACCACTAATGGACAGACAGACAGAGAGACATTGCATTTTATATATATTATAGATTATAGATATTCTCTCCTACATAATATTGTTCCATATTAATGGTTTACGCTGTGTACTGCAAGAGAACGCGCTAGCAGCAAACTTTTTTCCGACTTTATTCACTATTATTGTCACTGTTCATGCCTTATGCTACCTATCGTAATAAAATATAGCCTACAACCTGGCCGGAGAACATATGTAAGTTTTAAAAAAAGTACGTAAATCGGTTAAGTGGTTCTCCAGTGATAAGCGCACTAACGGACAGACAGACAGACAGAGAATATGTTGCATTTTATATATATTATAGATGTAATAAAATATATATCTATAACCTGGTCAGAGGACATATGTATGAATTTAAAAAATCACGTAAATCAGATAAGTGGTTCTCGAGAGATAGCGCACTAACAGACAGACAAACAGACACAGAGACGTTGCATTTTATATATATTATAGATATAGATTATTATTATTATTATATAACCTGGCCAAAGAATATATGTATGAATTTAAAAAAAGTCACGTAAATCGGATAAGTAGTTCTCGCGTGATAAACGCAGTAATGGACAGACAGACAGACAGAGAGGCATTGCATTTTATGTATATTATAGATTATAGATATTCTCTGCTACATATTATTGTTCCATATTTAATGGTTTAGGCTGTGTATTGCAAGGGAACGCGCGAGCGGAAAATATTTTTTCCGACTTCATGTACTATTATCGTCACTGCTCATTCCTTATGCTATCTATCATAATAAAATATAGCCTATAACCTGGCCAGAGAACATATGTATGTTTTAAAAAAGAAGTGCGTAAATCGGATAAGTGGTTCTCAAGTGATAAGCGCACTAACGGACAGACAGACAGACAGAGAGACGTTGCATTTTATATATCTTATAGATGTGTCCTAAAAAGTTTTTATCCAAATGGAAATAAAGTTTACCTTATATATTTACAAAAAAAAATTATTCTTGATAAAAAAACCATAATCAAGCATCAAAAGTTTCAAATATTTGATGGTATACAGGGAAAATAAAAAATAATGATTCATAATAAAGAGTAAAGTGTGTTTAAATTTAAATGCAGAGCAAAATATTAATTGAAAATGTTAATAGGAACCAAAAAATTATACTCACGTTTAGATTTGTGGCCTTCCTAGTTAAACATGCAATAAAACTCCAGTAAACACTTGTTGGAATACTTATTGAATAAAAGAAAACGAAACAACTACAAATTTTATGCTGAAAATAAATGCACATATCTTTGGAAATACCTAACAACTGTCAAACTTAGTTCCTATTAATAATAATAATAATAATAATAATAGCTTTATTCCCAACTGTAAGAATTATTTACAGAGAAAACAAGAAAGAATATGAATGAAATTTTCTCTTAAAACTAAGGTACTAAAGTAACAACAAAAATAGACAAAAACAACAAAAAAAAAAAAGAAGAAAGAAAGAAATAAAAATGAATAAAGAAATTAAATGAATCAGCGCAGTACAAATTAGAATAAAAGTGAAATAAAACAAATATTAGTTACATACAACACAAAACAAGCTTCTAAAAGAATTTTTATAAATGTCCTGTCAAGTGAAATGATCTAAACATATTGACCGAATCTTGTTTGCGATGTCTGCAAAAATGTCACATTCATTACTAATTAAGTTAAATTTATTGCATATAACATTGATTGGTTCAATTATCCTGAGATTTGGATCTCACATAAGACTCATACAGCAGTATTAAAGATCGTTCACTATTAAAGCTTCTACAGTTGCGCACTATAAAACCATATAGACGATTGGCTTCCAGAGTTACGTTATTAATGTGATTAGAAAAATTCATTTTGTTATCGAATACTACTACGAAGTCCCTTACACTGTTGGTGCGCCCGAGAGTTGACGTTCCTAGTGAATATTCACAGTACTGAATACATGAAACGGGCGCATACAGCTTGAGATCATCAATGAAAAGCAGCCTGCCACAATTCAGAGTATCACAGAGGTCATTAATATATAGCAAAAATAGTAGGGACCAAGATTGGATCACTGTGACACGCCCGAGGTTGCGGTATAGGAATCGAAAATATATCCATTATAGTGTACTGACTGAGAGCGGTCCCCCAAATATGAAGAAAACAAACTGCACGCATCCACACCAAAACCCATACGCCAAAGCTTTTGCAGCAAAACGAAATGAGATATTCTATCAAAGGCTCTAGAAAAGTCTGTGTATATTACGTCAACCTGCCCTCCTGGGTCTAATATGTTCTCTGTAAAGTTTGTATAAACTCCCAAGTTTGTTACAGTGGATCTACCATCAATAAATCCATGTTGATGGGTTGACAGAATACCTCTAACCTGAGTATAAATGCCATTATACAGAATCACTTCAAATAGCTTCGAAAAATTGTTCAGAATAGAAATTGGTCGATAATTGTTTACCTCGCTACTTTCGCCGGACTTGAAAATGGGGCATACCCTCGTTTCCTTCCAGCTCCCGGAAATGTTAACGTCTTTAACGCCAGATTAAATATGTATTTTAGAGGCACCATAAGTGCACCCATACAATCTTTAACCATAAAAGATGGAATACCATCAGTTCCTGCGGTCAGCCTATTCTTTAATTTTTTAGCAGCGTGTTGAATCTCAATGTCTGTTACAGAAGCTAATGAAATGTCAACACTACCGAAAAGCTGACAAGCACTCTCCGAAACAGAATCGATTTCATTCTCGTTAGGCAAGAATACATTTTCAAAATAAGAAGCGAACACATTTACTATGTCTTGCGGCTTTTCATACCAAGCACCGCGCAAATGAATTGCTCCGGGAATCCTTGATTCTCGATTCTTTTGTTTGGAACAACGCAGTTGAACATTTTAGAGAATCTAAAGCAGTTGCACTTGATATACCCAGGGCATTCGATTGTGTTTGGCATGACGGATTATAGGCTCCGCTACGCTCTTGTGGTGTGCATCAAAAGATTTATTTATGGCCTTTGTATTTCCTCAGAGTGTGCTCTTTACAAGTGGTAGTCGATGGATTTTTTTCTAAGACCTTCACTGCCATATCCGGCATGCCCCAAGGTTCCATACTGTTTGCTATTCCCTTTTTCTTTTATAGTAATGATCTGCTAGAAAGAACCAGAAATTCAGTAGTCAGCTTTGCAGATGACGGTAAGCATATTTCTTCATATACTTTGAATGCTCCAATATTAAGTATATTCGCAGATAGCAGGAGGTGTCGTTCAACTCAACAAAGACCAGGAAGAAATTTTATCTTGGGCTGACAGTCACCAACGTATTTGACTTGATGGATGATAACTTGAGACCAAATATGTCTTAGCATCATGTCGCATGCATAGCAAGGCTTCTCAAAAGCTTATTATATTGTTCCGTACTAAAAAACATATACACTCCACAAGTACGTTTAATACTACATAAAATTCAAGTTCGACCAACGATAAAAGACTTTTCCTATGTTTGGGACTCTGTTAACAAACATAGGCTGGATTGTAATCATAAGTTCGCCTGATTTTAGACCAGGAATTTGGATCATGGAAGGAAGCGATTCACGTTGTTCTTGAATAGCTGTAAATTGCACTCGATGGGAAACACAGTCCTGGGCAAATTATGGGATGATGTTCTCCATATAAAAAACTGCTTGAAAACCATTGTACGAGGAGTAAAAAGCTGAACCTCATACGCATGTGAAGTATTAGCGCGACGTGTGCACCGCTTTGGGAGGAATTAAGCGGGCTACATCCTTCGAACACTTTCAATGAAAATACTTGTAAAACAGGCTCAAGTCGCCAACCGTTCTTCGATGTTCCAGCGAATCAAGGCTGCCGGTCAGTTCCGGGTCACCAATCAGACGAACAGCCCTTCTCTGAATAGAATCCAACAAATGCAATGTATGTTTGAGACCGAAGCCCCAAACATGGGAGCAGTATTCCATAGTTGGTCGAATTTGAACTTTGTAAAGAATTAACAGTTGTTGAGGAGCGTAAAGCTCTCTGCTTCGAAATAATATTCCCAACTTTTGAGAAGGCTTATATTTGCTCCCTAATTAACGCCCAACAAATTGAGTCACGATGTTAGAGGAATGGGGTGCCCCACCATAACTAAGTCGGGTTCAGCAACATTAACTTTTTTAGAAAAAACTGCCGCCTGTGTCTTTGTGGCGTTAAAATCCACTTGGTTACTGTCACCCCAATATAGAATTTCTTCCAGATCTTTATTAAGTTTAATCTACACCCTGTGGAGAATATTCTAGAATTTTTTCAAAATTTTTTGATCAGTGCTCTTCGAGATAAGGAGAGGACAGCAATTTTTCGCAATTTTTTAAAAATAATACAAAGAAAAGTGTGCGCAAGTATAACATTATATATTTTTTTGAACTCGTGTTTTTCCAAGCTTTCATTTGACACCCTACTCGATGAACTGGTAAAAAAGTTTTTTTTTGACTTCCGATTTAACCACCCAAAACTAATCCCTTAAGTCAAAATTTAACTTTCAAAACTACATGGCTTTGATGAGGCCATCATTTCCTATATTAATACCAAATTTCAACTTTTTATGGCAAACAGTTTCGGAAAAAATCGGATGTGACAGACAGACAGACGGTCGGACAGACACCGAAGTGATCCGTACGGAACACTAAAAAACATTGGAGTTGGCATCACAAATAAGTAACTGATATTACTGAAGTACTTTAGGAGGTTTTTTTTTTCCGTTTTTCGAGTGTTTTACCCGACTGTGCGACGTCTCCTTTTTACTGATGTATCTTTATTAGATATTATAACTTTTCCTGGAAAATTTTGTAGATATGGCATATTATTAATTTTACTTTTACGATTATAACAATCTTCTACAAACACATTTAAAGTGTCTTGTAAATAACGTTACTTCAATATATTACTAACAAAAACAAATAAAAATAAACTCAAATATAATTTACTTCGATTAATGATTTTATAGTTCAAGGTCTGAATACAGTCATGTCTGAGTCCGAATATTTCGGATGATAGCACCAAAAATGATAAAAGAAATTTCTTCATTTATCAGTTGCTTTGACTAAACTTTGACATCATTCTTGGTTATTTTGGGTTCGGTTCATATAAAATTGTTATGCAAAATATGTATATGTTTTGTTTATTATGTTGGAACGTGATTTCTTCGTAGGTTTTGCGGAATTTAGACTTTACTATGTCAATGACATAATTTTTTCTCATTTTTATTTATAAAGTTATCCTTACGACTGCTTCGTTTAAAATTTTTTAAAATTATCGTACAGTAGAAATATTTTTTTCGAGCTAGTAGCAAGATGCTATGAAGCTTAAAATATACGGGCACTCTTTGTAAATGAGTGACACAAATGACAATATCGTACAGCGCACAGATTTCGTAAAGTTGTCACTAAAGTAAGAAACATTTTCAATACTTACAATGGCGACATTCACTGTACATGATTAACACATAATCAGTTTTTTTCACTTACATGGTGTAAATCTCATCAACATTCATCATCGATGGAGTGAAATATGCGGCGATAATATTGTAGATATAAAAAGTGTGCGTTGGTTAGTGCGACGGTTAAAAGAACTCTGAATATCCTGTGACAACGGACACAAAAAGCCTCGACTACAAACCATCCGGATAGACAACATGAACGCGAGTGAAGCAAGTTGTTACGGAGGACCACCGACTAGGTCTGCATCATTCTGCGTGAAGGCCTGAGAATACGGAAAGTTTTCTCAAGATGCGGATGGCAATTGCACCTTGCCAAAAAAAGTGCTTTTCGATAAGCATTCATTATCATCAGCATACATCAGCTTTAGCGTCCACTGCTGGACATAGGCCTCCCTTAATCAGCTAAATCCGTCTCGAGCTTTCTGGCTCCAGTTTCCCGCTACTCTTCTCAGATCATCTGTCCATCTGGTGGGAGGTGTACGTCTGTTCCTACACGCTTCTTGTCTAGGTCGCCATTCCAACACCTTCCTAGTCCATCTGTTATCTTGCATTCTGGCTGGATGACCGACCCAATTCCATTTCAAAGTTACAACTTTCTCAACTAAAGAGTTGATTGAGTGGTCCGTTACTTTGTGACAGTACATTTTAACAATAAAACTACTTAATTACTTTGTTAACTGTCACAAAGGCAACTCCATCATAGCTCTTGATAAAAACCATTACATTCAAAAAGTAAATGATTTTTTGGAAAAAGAAAATCCAGTAAAACTAAAAAAAGATCCAACGGATAAAATTCAAAAACAACTCAAGACCCTGCTAAATGAAACCCTGAGCATTATGGATGAAAGAGAAAAGTTTAAAATAATAAACTAAAATCCTACATCACCAAAACTTTATGGTCTGATAAAAATACATAAAGAAAATTCGCCAATAAGACCAGTAGTATCGTACAGCAACACCCCCCTAAAAAATCTGGCAACACATCTCAACACCATCTTCAAAGAAATTACACAATTCAATCCAAAATACAACATAAAAAAAAAACTCTATAGACCTTACAAATAAACTTAAAAATATCTCCATCCCAAATAACGCCCTTTTAGTTTCATTCGATGTAACAAATATGTTCTCCAATATCCCAAATAAAGATTGTTTAGAAATTATAAAAATTATGTTACAAAAAAACAACGTCAATATAACAATACAACAAGATATATTGAAACTGTTCGAATTTTGTATATCCGGAAATTATTTTCAGTTCAATAATCAATTTTTCAAACAAAGAGATGGACTTGCCATGGGGTCTCCACTAAGTCCTTTGCTAGCCGAAATCTTTATGTCAGAATTGGAAAACAGTTTTCTAAAAACTGAACACGCGCGAAAAATATTCTCTTTTGGTTTAGATATGTGGACGACATCTTAGTATGTTTCCTTGGAAATGATACTGAACTAAATTCCACTTTAAATCAGCTAAATAATTTACACCCCAACATAAAATTCACACTTGAAAAGGAAACCGATAATAAAATAAATTTTGTAGATATTACAATTTTGAAAAAGAGAAATAGACTAGAATTCGATGTCTTCCGCAAACCAACCTTTTCAGATGTCACCATCCCAGCTGACTCAATACACCCTAACTCCCATAAACTGGCAGCCTATAGATCTATGATCCATAGAGCCTTCAATATCCCTCTTAGTAAAAATAATTTAAAAAAAGAACTGGACACAATCAAAAATATAGCACTCAATAACGGCTTTCAACCTAAAATAATTAATACCTTAATAAACCGTAAACGAAAACAAATCACTTTCAGCTTAATCTACCCCGTAAAAGAATACCGAGAAAAGAAAACATTCATACCTGTGACATATTTTGGTCCCATCTCGGATAAAATATCCCAAGTTCTCACTACCGAAAAAACAAGAATAGCTTTAAAAACCCGCTCAAAAATTATCTAATATATTTTTTAATGCCAAAGATAAAACTAATAAATACAATAAATCAGGAGTTTATAAACTTAATTCTCAAGAGTGCAATAGCTGTTACGTAGGCCAAACGGGACGGAATTTCAAGACAAGATTCGCAGAACACAATGCTTCTTATAGGCTAAAAAATGAAAAATCACACTTTGCTAAACACTTCTTAGAAACAGGCCATACTTTTCCCAATATCGATTGTTTACATTCAAAGGACCATAATATAAATTTACTGAATAGTCAATAAGACGTAGCAAATTCTCCTTTGTTCAAACTTTTTTTAACATATAATAGACCCACATCTGTTCATCATATAAACATAAAATACCAAAAATCTGTTTTAGTCTTAGTTAAGCGTTTGACAATGTAGTTGTACTACGAAATCGCGATAACGCAATTGTAAAATCTTTACAAATATATTTAGTGACAGTTAACAAAGTAATTAAGTAGTTTTATTGTTTCTCAACTACATCTACCACTGTCGTTCTCTTCCTAATTTCTTTATTTAGGACTTTATCTCGAAGAGACAAACTCAAAATTGACCGCTCCATTGCCGCTTGAGCTACCCTTATCTTATGTATTGTCTTCTTTATCAAAGTTAGAGTTTCTGCTCCATAAGTAACCACAGGTAACACGCATTGGTTAAAGATTTTTCGTTTAAGGTAAATAGGTATGCCTGATTTTAGCGTTTCTCGTAGTTTGCCAAATGCGGCCCAAGCTAGAGTGAACCTCCGTTGTAGTTCATGAGTCTGATTATCTCTGCCCAACTTAATTTCATGTCCCAAATATTCATATGTCATGACTTGCTCGATATTTACCCCGTTTACTGATAGTGGCTTGGTAAAAACTAGATTTATCATAAAGTGGGTCTTCAAAAAATTTTTCTTTAAGCCAATTTTATGGGACTGTTCTTTTGGGGTGTTAAGCATTAACAACCGAAAAATTGAGGTACAAAGTTCTTCCTCATCTCTCATATTCGCCAGACCTGACACTATCCGACTATCATATGTTTCTAAACATGAAAAAATAACTAGAACGAACAGGTCACAGCAAACACGGACGTATTTTTTGCAGACCTCAGAAAGTAGTACCACAGGGATTCTATGAAGAAATGGACCGTATATACAGCCCGTAAAGAGACTTTTATTGAAAAATCAATAAAAATGCTTTAATATAATTTGCTTGGTGTTAGAACGGCCCTCGTATATACCGAAGTTAGCTGTTAAGTGTTCCTTTTCATAATTAACACTCAATTCTTAATAGCAGTATATATTAGTACCCTCTTTGCCTATGATGATAGTAATACACTTTCCTTTCTTGTTTCCGAGTTTGCTGATTGATGAGAAAGTTTAGGTAACTAGGAATAAAAATTTAAACAAATGTATAAGATCATCACTTATGTTTATTATTGCTGACAACTGTTTCGACACACTGTGTCTTCTTCTGAAGCACGATGCAAATTAACTAACAAAGTATGTTTCAGAATATATAGTTTATCTAATTACAAGCATTAAATTCATTAACAATATTTACCTTAATACCTAGAACAAATTCAATAAAGGAGACCATCCCCCATCTAATTGATCGTTGAGTAATAGACCTGAGGATTTTTTCTGATTAATTTCTACCTGTTCTAAACAATTCAGTAATTTTCCTTTCTTTCCGTTATGCAAAATTTTGAAATCTTCATTGAATGTATGATTTTCCTCTGTTAAATGTTTTGCGTAATAAGATTTGTTATTTTTCATTCTAAAGCTTTGTTTATGTTCGTTTTATTCTTTTATAAAAAGGTCTGACTGTTTGTCCTATATATGTTTTATTGCAAGTGCCACAGCATAATTCGTAAACCCCCGATTTATTTTCTTTTTTTGTTTTACTTTTATTATTTTTAATATGTCGAGATAATGTGTTATTTGTATGGAAAGCGATATTTACATGATTTCTATGGAAAAAATTTTGAATTTTATTAGTTAATTTTCCGGTATAAGTGAGTGTATGAAATTTTTCTTTTTTTAGTTGTTTGTACGGGTACACCAGTCCTATTGCTTTTTAAAATTGTTTTTTCATTAAAATATTATCTGCAAAATCACTCCTGTATCCATTGTTTATACTAATTTGTTTTATAATATTTAATCCTTTCTGAAAATTTTCTTCCGTTAATGGTGTATTTATTAGTCTATGGATGAAACTATTATAAGCCGAGATTTTATGTGTGAACGGGTGGTTAGAATTAGCGTGTATAGTTATATCTGAATATGTTGGTTTATGGAAGATTTCAAAATCGTGTTTATTCAATTTGTTTGATATTTTTAAATCTAGGAAATTAGTCGATTTATTTGTTTCTATTTCTGTTGTAAAAGTAATATTATTATGAAGTTGGTTAATATAATCTAGAAAAAGTTTTAATTGTCGATCTGTGCCTGTAAAGCAAGTCAATATATCATCTACATACCGGTACCAATAAAAGAAATTTTTAAAAAGATGAGAATTACTGATTTGTTCTTCTAAATGGTCCATGAAAATTTCAGATAAAATTGGACTAAGAGGGTTTCCCATTACACAGCCCCACAAAAAAAAAAGTGGGGTATACTTTTGATGCGATATATCAGATCCGTAGTATTTTTGCCCGCTGATCACGAATCTGACGTCAGAATATCGCCATCACATCTCAATTTTTTTCTAACCTCAAAAAATAGGTAAAAATTAGTAAAAATTAAGAAAAATATACTCCTAAAAAATTGATTCAAGCTTTTTCATGAATCCAAAGATGTATTAATATGTATTCGGACACGCTAAGCTAATATTCATCGGTTGGATTAAGCCATACAGTTCTGTTTTCTTTTTTACCTCAATAAATCAGACAGATATAGTGCTTCTCGAATGCAAAAACGAATTCAAATTAAAATTCAACCGATTCTTACCAAATTTGGTACACGGGGGTTTTTTGGGTTGCTGATCATGAATCTGAGGTCGGATTTGCAAAATTCAAAATAGCGGATCCAAGATGGCGGACAAAATTTTTGAAAACCAACCGATTCCTACCAAATTTGGTATACAGTTGGGGAATCTTCAAACCTGATACTCTTAAACCCTAAACCCTGAAACCTTAGACTCTCACACCCTGTAACCTCAAAAAATAGACCTCAATAACCCTGTAACTTTAAAAATGAGACCCAATAAACTCAAAACCAGGACTTTTAAACCATATACTCTCAAATAGAAGACCCTTAAGCCCTAGAATTGCGAAGGTTAGACCCGCGCCTAACTTTCCTTTTTTTGGCTGTATCTTGTTCTTTTTTCCGCGAATGACCTATTCAAAGGCTTTCTGCCCAAACGCTTTTGAGGACTTGTTTCTCTTTTTAGCGACCAGCAATAGTCCGCTAGCATATGGTCATCCCATCGTCCTTGATACTGATTTTCTATGATTTAAATCATTAATCGGTATTAAGGACGATGGGATGACCATATCCTAGCGGACTATTGCTGGTCGCTAAAAAGAGAAACAAGTCCTCAAAAGCGGTTGGGCAGAAAGCCTTTGAATAGGTCATTCGCGGAAAAAAAAGAACAAGATACAGCCAAAAAAAGGAAAGTTAGGCGCGGGTCTAACCTTCGCAATTCTAGGGCTTAAGGGTCTACTATTTGAGAGTATATGGTTTAAAAGTCCTGGTTTTGAGTTTATTGGGTCTCATTTTTAAAGTTACAGGGTTATTAAGGTCTATTTTTTGAGGTTACAGGGTGTGGGAGTCTAAGGTTTCAGGGTTTAGGGTTTAAGAGTATCAGGTTTGAGGATTCCACAACTGTATACCAAATTTGGTAGGAATCGGTTGGTTTTCAAAAATTTTGTCCGCCATCTTGGATCCGCCATTTTGAGTTTTGCAAATCCGACCTCAGATTCATGATCAGCAACCCAAAAAACCCCCGTGTACCAAATTTGGTAAGAATCGGTTGAATTTTAATTTGAATTCGTTTTTGCATTCGAGAAGCACTACATCTGTCTGATTTATTGAGGTTAGAAAGAAAACAGAACTGTATGGCTTAATCCAACCGATGAATATTAGCTTAGCGTGTCCGAATGCATATTAATACATCTTTGGATTCATGAAAAAGCTTGAATCAATTTTTTAGGAGTATATTTTTCTTAATTTTTACTAATTTTTACCTATTTTTTGAGGTTAGAAAAAAATTGAGATGTGATGGCGATATTCTGACGTCAGATTCGTGATCGGCGGGCAAAAATACTACGGATCTGATATATCGCATCAAAAGTATACCCCACTTTTTTTTTTTGTGGGGCTGTGTTATTAAAGCTTTCTTACTTATATAAATATTATCGTTAAATTCGAAATAATTCTGGTATAAGCACAATGTTAAGAAATCGAATATTTCTTGTTTAATTATTGGGTTAACATTATTTTTATTGAGTAATCTTTGGACCAAATTTATAGCGTCTGATGGTGGTATACTAGGAAAAAGATTTTGTAAATCAAACGATTTAAATCTGGAGTTACTTGGTATAATTAACGGATTAATTTTTGCTATCAATTCATTACTATTTTTAATACTATATTTAGGTGTGAATTTACAATATTTTGTCAAAACCTCAATCAATTTATTTGATAAATAAAAAGCTGGCGCTGTTATATATGAAACTACCGGACGAATTGGTGAGTTATTTTTATATAATTTAATAAAAGAATATAGTTTTGGAACTTGAGGGTTCATCGAGACAAGTCTGAATTTTTCATTCTCTGTGAAAATGCTTATGTCTTTTAACACATCTTTAATTAATTTTTGGAAAGTTATTGTTGGAGCAAAGTTGATGGATTTGAATACATCTGCTTTTAGGAAATCTATTGTTTTTTGAATTTAAATTTGTTTCTTTATAGCTATTACAGTTTTTTCCTTTATCTGCTCTCGTAAAAATTATGTTATGTTCATTACTTTTGTTTTTTATTTGGTTAGCGATCTTATGTTCATTATGGAATTTACCTGGGAAAAATTCAAACTTTTCTGTGCGTAACATTTTAGTAATTATATGTTTATTTGTAACATCGAGTGAATTACTACTACAGGCTATTTCACATTCTGCATATAAACATTTTCTAGTTTTAGTACAATCTTTGACTGGTAAATTATACGGGAAACCTTTTTCTAATAACTGAATTTCTTGTTTATTAAAGTTAACATCTGTTAGGTTGACAAATTTGTTGTAGAAAACATGGTCTGAGTACTTTGTTTTATTTTTTGTGTGTAATCTGTTATTGACATTATATTTATTAAGTAACCTATTCAGTTTGGAAAGTTGCTTGATATATTTATTGTGTACTATTTCATCTATTTTAAGTCTCGTACTTTTGTCAAAAATATCGAATTCTATATTAGATAGCCTCCATGTTAATTCAGTATGAATTACCTTAAGGTACAGTCCCTGGCCAAATTATTAGACGCACTGTTTTTTTTTAGTAATTTTATGTTTCTTAAGAGTTTTTATGCAATAATGGTATATTTAAACTACAATATTATTGATTTTTATTTAAAAGAATTGTTGTAGACTACATATTTGTATTTATTTTTAACATATGGCAACACTGTGTTGACAAAGTGATACATGAACGTAAACAAGTACAAACCTGTATCCGTCGCGATCGGAATCGAGTCAGGTACGGACGTGTTTCTGTGGCTTTATGGACTCTGATTGATTGTTTAACAGTTTTTTATACTACTCAGTTATTAGTTTATTTTATATGCAGTGTTTTAAAAAAGTAATTGGACTATTTTCATTATGGGTAGAAAAGGCGATCTTTTACCACGTAAAAAAAGCTGAAGTGAAGGCCGTTGTGATTGCGAAAACATTTACAAACCGAGAAATATCACGAAGATTGGAGGTTTCTGAAGCTAGTGTACGACGCATAAAAAAGAAAATTGAGTCAGGAAGGAATTAAGCCCGAAAAGAAAGAAAAGATGCGGTAGAAAACCAATTTTCACTCCACGGTCAGAGAAATGTTTGAAGAAAATTTGTGTAGAAAATAGATTTGCTACCACAAAGGTAATAAAATCACAACTCCAGGATGCTAGCGTAAATGCTTCTAAGTGCACTGTTCGAAGAAAATTGAAAGAATTAGATTTTAAGGCCTGTCTCCCCGCCAGGAAGCCCAAGTTAACAGCTGCAATGAAAGCAAAGCGCCTGAAGTGGGCCAAACAATGACAAGACAAAGATGTGGACTTCTGGAGATCGATAAGATACAGCAATTTAATCAATAATTGATACATTATTATCATTTTCAGTTAAATAAAGCAAATAGACATGGAAGTTTATATATTTTTCCTATTTTTGACAGGTCTGCTTCAGTGACGAAAGCACATTCGAAATTTTGCAGAATAAAGGTCAGTATGTGCGTCGTCGTCATGGAGAAAAGTTTCATCCTGATTGTGTCGTCCCGACGGTTAGACATCCCACCAAAGTGATGATTTGGTCCGTCATCAGCGGCAAGGGCACTGGACGTCTGTACGTCGTCAAAGGAATAATGAGGCAAGATCAGTACAAAGAAGTATTACAAAATCGGTTGATTCCGCAGCTCAGAGAATGGTTTCCAAATGGGGAACCATTCACTTTCATGCAAGATGGAGCTCCCTGCCACACTGCTCGGTCTGCTAAAGCTTTTTTGGCAGAAAAAAATATCCCTCTGTTGGATTGGCCGGGTAATAGCCCTGATATGAATCCCATTGAAAATGTGTGGGAGCTGATGAAAAGAGAAGTGGCTAAAACATGTGATTACCAACAAAACCCAGCTGCTAGAAAAGATTATTCATGTGTGGAATCATCATCCTCAAATGCAGGAGACAGTACAATCTTGCATTGATAGCATGCCGCGCAGAATTAAAGCTTTGATAGCGGCTAAAGGTGGCTCAACTAAATATTGACTTTTACTAACATTAATTTTACTTTTCTTTAAAACTTAATAAACTTATGCTTTTCTAAATTAATGCTGTTTTATTTATGTCAAATAAATAAGTAATTGATTGGATAATATAAAAATAAAAAACAAATCAATTTAAAATAATAAAACGGTACAATATCACTCGGTAATTAATATTTTACATGAAATCTTGCAGTGCGTCTAATAATTTGGCCAGGGACTGTATATGTTGTATGTATCCCTTTTGTAGTATTGAAATTTTCTATCCTGGTACATCTATTTTTTCATACCATGTTGTTGAGCTAACTTCGCTACTTGACTATTGTTGTTCGTCTTAAGTTTGATATACATCGTGCTCCAGAAGAAGACACGGTGTGTCGAAACAATTGTCAGCAATACTAAACGTAACTGGTGATCTGAAACATTTGTTTAAATATTTATTCCTAGTTATTATGGATCTCCATCAAGTAACGGCTAAGTCAGTGCAGTAAAGTTTAGGTAGTTTTATATCAGATGGCGCTGGTGTTCGTTGCCTATCAACTTTAAAGATATGATCCCTAAATCCTCCCTGTTGACGTGATTGTCTTGTGAGACCTCGAACATTTCAATCTTCCCTTAGGCAAAATATGATTTATGCCAGTATGATAGTTCATAAAAATACCACTAGTTAGAGAAAACCTTGTTAACAGGTTGACTGCCGACCACTCCGATCGGAGTGCGTCGGGTCTCTTCGCCAACGCCGTCTACTCCGATCGGAGTTCGACATGCGTTCTTACGAAACGTTTTAGTATTCCATCGGCGTTGTATATGAAACGTGTTTCTAGTGGTGGCATTGCTTCCGCGGATTTGCTTTTGGTTTGGTTGTAATCTGCCGTACAATATGGACAATCAACCTGGGCCTTCTGGTATTAAAAAAAGACATTGTAGTGATGAAAAAAAGGTATATGATAAGAAAAAGAAGCTACCTGACACTGAATTATTGCGGCTATTGGAAGAAAGCGGAGGTAGTAGTGACGAACATTACGTACCAGACACACACGATAGTGATGTAAATTCAAGCTCCGAATCCGAAGAAGAGAATTTTATAGACCCTATTCGGCCACATCAAACACTTCCTAGCCTTGATGAGATAAAATGGAACGACAGAGGTGCGTTAAAACAAATTTTGTTCCAGAAAACCCAGGAATTATTGGTGCAAATTCCAGGACAGGGTGCACCTATCGATTTTTCGAAATGATCATTGATGATGATTTCTTACAAACTATTGTAGAACGAACGAACTCTTACGCAGCCGAGGTTTTGCTGCGCCCAGAAACAAGTACAAAATCACGTATTACTAATTTTAAAGATCTTACTCTTGACGAATTAAAAATTTTTTTGGCCCTGCTACTTCACACTGGCACAATATCCTTGAGCCGTCTTAACGATTATTGGAAAACTGATCCGCTATTTAATCTACCTGTTTTTAGAAAATATATGTCAAGGAATAGATTTTTGCTTATCTTGAGGTGTTTGCATTTTACATCTCCAGATATGGATCCGGCAGATCGGCTAGGAAAGATTAGATTTGTGGCAGATCTTTTTTAACAACAAGTTGGGAGAAATTTACTATCCTGGAAGAGAGTTGTCTTTGGATGAAGCTATGGTACTTTATCGGGGTCGTCTCCAGTTTAAACAGTATATCAAGAATAAGCGTCATAAGTATGGTATGAAGTTATACATGCTGACAGAGCCTAATGGACTTATTTTGAAATTTCGTGTCTACGAAGGTGCGACAGATGTTTATGGTGGAAGCGGACATACTGAAAAGATTGTTTTACATTTATTGGAGGAAAAATTGGGTGTGGGACATGCTGTTTATCTAGACAATTTTTACAATAGTGTTAATTTAGCTAGGAAATTACTTCAACAAAATACATACTGCACTGGTACGCTGAGAGCTGAGAGGAAAGATCATCCGAAAGAGGTAATGAGTGCAAACTTAAAACGTGGTGAGAATAAATCTATGTTTTGCAATGGAGTGCATGTCGGAAAATGGCGCGATAAACGCAATGTTCAATACATTTCAACAGAATTTGGAAGCGAAATGGGCATTTTTAAAAACAAAAGAAATCAAGAATCTGAAAAACCTTCCGCAATCATTGGATATAATGCTTTTATGTCCGGTATAGATAGACAGGATCAAATGATGGCATATTATCCTTGCAGCCGTAAAACCATTCGGTGGTACAAAAAGTTATTCATGCATGTGCTGCAAATGAGCATGATAAACGCCTATTTTTTGTACAATAAATATTCGCGGTCTGACCAGTTACGATTATATGACTTCCGATTGGATGTCATAAGAAATTTACTAGCCAGACGACCAATTACTAATTTGCCGCAAATTCCTCCAGGCCAAATAAATGTCCACAGCATTAGCAAAGTAGAAAAAATTGTTAGTGAAAAAAAAGGAACTAAAGAAACAAAACGGGTAAGCAGAAAGGAATGCAAAGAATGCAGGAAAAATAAAATAAGAAAGCAAACAGTGTATGAATGCAAAATGTGCCCTGGACAACCAGGTTTTTGCCTTAATTGCTTTGAGGATTACCATAAAAATGTACAAAAATGATTTAGAAATAAATGTTTTGAGTTCATGAGTTCGATTTATTATTTCTTTACTTATTTAATTGGACACTCCGATCGGAGTGTTCGGCATCTAGTAAAAATTTTCACTTGCAATGCCGATTACTCCGATCGGAGTGAAATTTTTTTTTTCTAATATTTTGAATGGCACATAAAAAAAACACATCCAAGACTCATTTTAATTCATATTTACCACAATAAAATAAAAATATTTGGAAAAATCTTACCGGCGTCAACCACAAACTCAAAAATATAGATCGGCAGTCAACCTGTTAATGTGGTCGTTTTCGCATACACTAGGCAAAATTTCTTGTCAATTTAACATGCATAAAACAACAGGGCTAACCTCTAAGTTTTTAAAGTAATATTCCCAACAGATGAAAGCAGTAAAAATGTATTCAAATATCATTCAACCGAAACTCTTATAGGTTTATTAACCTCAGTTTTTTCTTCTTTTTATTAAGCCGTGCTGGCTATACAACATATTACATATTATTTAGGGGGTCCAAATCCTTTGTAGTGTCAAAATTATAAACTGGCGTTTGGCACAGTTCAACATATGTAAGTCAGCGGGGCCTCCAACCGGGATGGCCTATAACTCTTTTAAAACTGAGGCAGGTGAAACGGTTTATTTTTATGCAATCGGTGGTCTGAATATTTATGTCATTTGTGTTATTTTTGTTTTTATTGCTTCGATGACATAAATATCTAGTTTTTAAAGGATATAGCCAGGTTTACGAGCTTGTTTAGCTATCGTGCAAGTCGAGAGTTTCTTTTCCTTAGTTTTTTTTTTTACTTCTTACAAGAATGCATAAAAATGTATAGACAATTTAGTAGCCACAGTGATGTTCGCAAAAAACTACGGTTACCTTTTTAATAAAGGAAAACATAGTGTGACTTGGTTTGGAAGGGCTTATATTAAGATAAATAAACCAGAAAGGTCAGTTTTGCCAAACTAAATTTACAGTTCTCAGTAGGTAGTTTGTGGGAATACCTCCTTCTCCTCTTCTCACAAATAGAGTAGCTCCTCCCAACGAAATAACTATGAAGTAGCTCAAATCCCATCTATGTAAAGAGGGGGGAGAGGAATTAAGGATTATATGAAGACTCGCCAAACTGTTATGTGCATTCAGTAACATAAGAATATAATGTCAATATCTAACCTATCTATTAGTGATTTGCACCAGCAAATTAATAAATTGCATAAAACTTTTTTGTGTATTAAATAACGAACATTTTTATGGTATTATTCTACTAGCTGTTCCCGCGGCTCCGCCCGCGTGGACTACAGAATTATTGTATAGGTTTTTTTACGAAAGAGTGCGCTGGCGGCAAACTTTTTTCCGACTTGATTCACTATTATCGTCACTGCTTATTCCTTATGTTACCTAACGTAACAAAATATATACTAAAACCTGTCCAGAGAATACACGTATAAATTAAATTTTAAAAAAACAAACACGTAAGGCGGATAAGCGGTTCTCGAGTAACAAGCACACAAACAGACAGATAGTGAGACGTTACGTTTTATAATATATATAGATACATAGTAGACCAGATTGTGTCAGTTATGATAACGGCATTGGCAAATTTATATTTAGATGGAGTAGAATCTTGAGACCGTTATTTTGTGCAAAAATGGAGAAATTAATGACGGAATTGTATGAACAACAAAATTATGTTAGAGGAATGTTCTTAATACTAGTCATTGGCTGGTGAAGAAACTGAAGCTCAAAATTGATTATTATCTTTTGAATTACGTTTGTCAAGTGAGAACGTGGGGGGGGGATCCAACGTGAAATTGTTAGAGGAAACCTGTATCTACATGACATTTTATTAAAAGTATCAGTCGATTACGAACGTTCGTCGAAATCAAGTAAAATCCGAAGTGAGTCACTTGTTTATGCGTCGGTTCGGGGCAGTTTTTCTTTGTTTTCATCCAAAAGGGCTTAAAATGGCACATGCCGCGGCCGCTAAACATAGTAAAAAGTCAGTGTCGTTTATGAAGAAGTGGGTAAATCTGTTTAATGAGACGAAACATGTTGACGACTTGCCAAAACGTGACTCTGTAGGCAAAGTCACTGCGAAGGTCGAAAAACAAATCGTCTCTTTGTTTTCAAGGGACCCGAAATTGATGTTGCGTCTAGGAGCGGCAAAATTAAGAAAATCATATATGAATGTGTCCCATGAGACCAATCGACAACACCTTCGTGCTCATGATTCCAAATTCAGAAGCACGTTGAAGAAACCTTTTCTGAACGAAAATCACGTCGCGAAGCGGCTCGTTTGGGCCCACGATAAGATACTAGAGTGGACCTCCCAATCGCTGGACGCAAAGTCTATTAAAACACTTTGGTCTCTTGTAAAGAGAAAGCTCAAAGAAAAGACTCTGAGCCTTTGACTCAGTTGTCTGCAGCAGGAGGAGATTGAACAACTTACTAAGGTAATTACTAATAACAAAACAACTGTATGACGTAAAATCCTAATATCCTGGTTAAGACTGAAGAAAAATTAGTTATGATATATTATAATAAAGAAACTTTAGCCACAGTTGAGTAAAAAACCAAGATAGTTGACCTCCTAATGATTGGGTGACCAGAAGAATGAAAAATTTGAACAACAATATATGATTCACAATAACTTTAGATTTTTGTTTTAAAAGCAGTTTCTTATTGATTTATGAAGCTATCGAATAATGAAAATTTAGTTCAGAAGCTATTGAGTAAAGGAATATTATTCCAAATATTTACCTTACTACCATTTCTTTAACATCATTAACTTATTCCATCCATAGCCAGATGTAAGCCTCCCCAAGTTGGCTCTAATGAGCTCTGTTGATTGCTTTTTGCATCCAATCGTGTCCCGCTAATCTTTTTATGTCATCCGTTCATCTTGTCTGTGGTCTACCTCTGCACCTTTTATGTTCTTTAGGCCTTTATTCAACCATACGGCGTGTCCATCTGTTATTATATATCCTTGCGATATGCCTCATTGTATTAAATCTGTCACTTTTGATCTTCTTCGTTTCTCGATGTTAGGAATACGATCTTGGCTTCTAATATTTAGCATTCTCCTCTCCATTGCTCTTTGGATT
The DNA here is from genome assembly GCA_019049505.1 of Pachyrhynchus sulphureomaculatus. Lineage (NCBI taxonomy): Eukaryota > Metazoa > Arthropoda > Insecta > Coleoptera > Curculionidae > Pachyrhynchus > Pachyrhynchus sulphureomaculatus. The sequence continues at coordinate 163,148,527 of CM032453.1, read as the reverse complement.
ACTTGGATTTTATATATTATACTTTCAGTTAAAGCCCACGTTTCAGTGCCATATGTTAATACCGGCAGTACATATTGATCGAACACTCGAGATTTTATTGTATTTGGGACGTCCAATTTAAATGTAGATTGTAACTTTCCGAACGCAGATCAAGCTAACGAGACTCTTCTGCCCAAGTCAACCTTTAAATTATTTTTTGATATTTCGATTTCTGTCCTAAATATATGAATGTTTGTACCTTTCCCATTCTTTCACCTTCTTTTAACAGTTCGTGGCTATTATCTTCTTCTATCATTTACTGTTATTTAAAAAAAATAAATAATGAATTCATAATTATTATTTATTAATTTATCCTTCTATTTTATTTACGTTCTTATGTACCTTCTTACCTATATCAAGTTAAAATTAAGATATTTCCTATAATTTTTCCATATTTGTACTTGAATTATCACCATTTAAAATTCTAATAGTTGTCTATTAGGTTCCGGATTAGTCGAGAATATTCTAACTGACAATAGTCACGCAACCTTTGTCACCTAACTAACTAATTTCAGATTCATTCTAGCAATAGTCAACAGCTCATTAAAAGCAGGTAATCATAATTTAGTCTTTATTGCTCTTATTTACTTTCGTTGTTAAAGAAGGGTATTGTATCCGTAAAAAAATTACAGTTCGAAATTTTTGGTTTTCTTCACGTTTTGAGGTTCCTAGGTCACCAAGAACATAGTCACGATCCTGTCGGTCTGTCTATCTATCGTTGTGTTTGTCTGTTTATTGGCACGTTAACTCTCGAAAGAAAGGAGATATCAATATAAAACTTGGTGCATATGTATTATCTAATAAGGGGATGAAGCCTATAGTTTTTGAACGATATCGCTTCAGGGCAAGGATGTGAAAGGAGTGGGGGGTAGATAAATTTTATATGTTTTCATAGTAATGTGTTCTTCTGTGTTTTTTGTTGACATATTAAGTAAATTTTATGTTCAAATATTTACAGTAAAACATATAATGGATGAAAGCGGCGGAGGAGGAGATTATAGGGGTTTGATTCGTATATATCCTGTTATATGTCCTTTTTAGGGTTTATGAAGTCGAGAAATCCAAGAATTAGGTTTTTTTTCATTACTTTCAATTTTAACCCAGGAGGAGGCTGAAAGGACGGAGGTTTAAGACTGTCTAATTTAGACACTACTGTGAGATATGTACAGATTTTTTTGTACAAGCATGTGATTTATAATAAAATATGTTAGAGTTTAAAGTGGCAAGTTAGAAGATGAAAAGGGTTCCTTCTTATATACGATGTTATATATCCCTTTCCAGAATTTTGGATTTAAGAATCTGAAAATTAAGTCATTTTTTTTATATATCTTAATGGAGGACAGTATGAAAAAAGTGGAGTGTTCAAATATGGTATAAATCTAATAATATTATGGGAATTTTTCCAAATATGGCTGAGATAATGAACAAATATTAGGTATAATTCTTTATTTATTATAAATAATTATGTACCGTATAAGTGGTGGAAGAGGAAGTTAGAAGGATTTTTTGAGTCAGGAGAATGAAAAATTACATTATTTTTGCGTTATTTTTAGTGTTAAAAGGTTAAGAGACAATTATTAAATATTATATAGTTTCCATATTTTAACTAGAATTTTTCTCGACTTTTAGTTGGGATATTTTATAAAATTTTAGTTTGTTATTTATAGTAAAAGATGTAGTTGTGAATTCGAAAAACCCAAAAATTAGGTTTCTTTTTTGCTTTCAATTTTAACCCAGGAGAGAGACTGAAAGGTCGGAGATTGAATACTGTATAATTTAAACAGTACTGTGGCATAAGAACAGATTTGTTTAAAAAATTAAAAACATGATTGATAGTAAAATATGTAAGAGTTTATAGTGGCAGGGTAGGGGATGAAAAGGGTTGCTTCTTATATAAGGTGATTTTTGGAGTTAAAGAATCTGAAAATTAAGTTATTTTTATATTACTTTTAATCTTAATGGAGGACGATATGAAAAAGGTGGAGTGGTCAAATATGGTATAGATTTAATAATATTTTGGGAATTTTTCCAGGTTTAGGCTGAGATAATGAACAAATATTAACTACAATTGTTTATTTATTATAAATAATTATGCAACGTAAGTGGTGGGGAAGGAAGTTAGAAGGGTTCTTTCAGTCAAGAGAATGAAAGATTACATTATTTTTTTCTTATTTTTAATGTTAACAGGGGAAGAGGCAATCCTTAAATATTATATAGTTTCAATATTTTAATAAGAATTTTTCTTAATTTTTGGTTGGGATATTTTACAAAATTTTGGCTTATTTTTTATAGTAAAAGATATAGAGTTTTTGAACTGGAAAAATTAGGTTTATCTCATTGCTTTCAATTTTAACCCAGGAGGAGGCTGAAAGGACGGAAGTTTAGTAACGTATAATTTAAACACTACTATGAAATATTTATAGATTTTTTTGGGCAAATTAAAAACATATGATTTATAGTAAAATATGTTAGAGTTTAAAGTGGCAGGGTAGAGGATAAAAAGAGTTATTTCTTATATGCGGTTTTATATCTCCCATTCCAGATTTTTGGAGTTAAAGTATCTGAAAATTAAGTTATTTTTATACTACTTTTAATCTCAATGGAGGTTGGTATGAAAAAGGTGGAATGGTCAAATATGGTATAGACTTAATGATATTACGGGAATTTTTCCAGGTCTTGGCTGAGATAATGAACAAATATTAAATATAATTGTTTATTTATTATAAATAATTATGCAACGTATAAGTGGTGGAGAAGGAAGTTAGTAGGGTTTTTTGAGTCAAGTGAATGAAAAATTACATCATTAAATATTATATAGTTTCAATTTTTAATGAGAATTTTTCCTGATTTTTGGTTGTGATATTTTATAAAATTTTAGCTTATTATATACAGTCAAAGATATATTATGTTAAAGAAATAGAGTAGAGGATTAGGAAAGTGGTTGCGTATATATTATAATATACTTCTGTTCCAGTTATTTAAGAAATAGTACGTTGAGATCTCATTACAGAGTGATTTAAAAAATGTTAGGTTGATTATGGAACAAGTTTTGGAATTATAAACAGTTAACCTGCCCGAAACTTGCTTACCTTTGATAGAGTAGGTAAATTATTGTTCTTACTTTCCTTGCTGAAGGATATTGTACTTGTAAAAAAATATTCTCCGCGATTTCTGCTTTTCTTTAAGTTAAGCTCTATGGCCTTTGGAAGTTTCCTATCAAAAGTAATTAAATTTTTGCGAAATTTTTATTATTTTTGTTACAAGTATCTTTTCTGTTGACCAATGCTAAATTAGCTTAATCCATATATTGACAATGACAGATCCATTCTTTCTATGAATACACAGCCCCACAAAAAAAAAGTGGGGTATACTTTTGATGTGATATATCAGATCCGTAGTATTTTTGCCCGCTGATCACGAATCTGACGTCAGAATATCGCCATCACATCTCAATTTTTTTCTAACCTCAAAAAATAGGTAAAAATTAGTAAAAATTAAGAAAAATATACTCCTAAAAAATTGATTCAAGCTTTTTCATGAATCCAAAGATGTATTAATATGTATTCGGACACGCTAAGCTAATATTCATCGGTTGGATTAAACCATACAGTTTTGTTTTCTTTCTAACCTCAATAAATCAGACAGATATAGTGCTTCTCGAATGCAAAAACGAATTCAAATTAAAATTCAACCGATTCTTACCAAATTTGGTACACGGGGTTTTTTTGGGTTGCTGATCATGAATCTGAGGTCGGATTTGCAAAATTCAAAATGGCGGATCCAAGATGGCGGATCCAAGATGGCGGACAAAATTTTTGAAAACTAACCGATTTCTACCAAATTTGGTATACAGTTGGGGAATCCTCAAACCTGATACTCTTAAACCCTAAACCCTGAAACCTTAGACTCCCACACCCTGTAACCTACAAAAAATAGACCTCAATAACCCTGTAACTTTAAAAATGAGACCCAATAAACTCAAAACCAGGACTTTTAAACCATATACTCTCAAATAGTAGACCCTTAAGCCCTAGAATTGCGAAGGTTAGACCCGCGCCTAACTTTCCTTTTTTTGGCTGTATCTTGTTCTTTTTTCCGCGAATGACCTATTCAAAGACTTTCTGCCCAAACGCTTTTGAGGACTTGTTTCTCTTTTTAGCGACCAGCAATAGTCCGCTAGCATATGGTCATCCCATCGTCCTTAATACCGATTTTCTATGATTTTCAGATCTTGGTGAAAACGTTCCCCTTGCTCCTCACTGTAGTTACCAAGATTATCTGGGAAATCATCGATGTGGGAGTCCAGGAAATGTAATTTTAGATTCATTAATCAACCTAATGTTTGAAAATTTTTTACCATTTTCTCGACTATTTCTTTGTACTTAGGACTTTTATTATTTCCCAAAAAGTTTGTTGCGACTTCTTTAAAACTAAGCCAAGTAGCTTTTTCAACTTTATTCATTTTAGTAACAAATAATGAATCTTGAAACAATTTTCTTATTTGTGGCCCGTCAAATACGCCTGCCTTAATTTTAGCTTCAGAAAATTTCGGAAATTTTTTATGCAATATTTGAAACATGGGCCGTTTGTATCGAATGCTCTCGTGAATTGCTTCATAAGTCCAAGCTGAATGTGAAGCGGGCGAATAAGAACTTTTCCTGGATCTACCAATGGTGGAAACAATACATTATTTTCACCAGGAGTGAACGATTCTCTTGTTGGCCAAATTTTTTTCTTATAATGACGTTCCCTGTCTCTGCTATTCCACAGACATTTATAACAGGGATAAAGTGTAAACCCTGACTATTGGCCAAGCAATATTGTTACAATTTTCAGATCTCCACAAATTTTCCAGTTATGATCAGCATATTTTATTTTTATCAAAAGCTGCTTCATTTTTTCATATTGCTCTTCCATAACTGTGGAATGAGCAATCGGAATGGGAGCGTAAACGTTGGTATTATGCAGCAAAACTGCCTTAATGATCCGTTTAGAAGAATCAATGAACAGTCTCCATTCTTCAGGATCGTATGAGTTATTTTGAAATTCATCTATTAGACCTTTTACATCGGTACAATATGAAAGTGACAATTCCTCGTCCATTGTGAAATATTTTCGAAATTCTTCATCTCTGTTTCTATAATAAGAAATCGTAGCTTCTGGCTTAAGTAAATGTCTTTTCTTTAAAAAGGAAGCAAGATGCTCTGAACCATCTTTGGATAAGCCTAAATCTCTGACTAGATCACTAAGTTCTGACTGTGATACGAGTATTGGTTCTGGTTTACGGTTGTATGGTAGAAATTCTTTATCTGTGTCACTAGTATATGATAGGTTGTCATTAGAACATTCATTAGTAACAGTGTTTGAATCTTTTTCGACAGTCTCAATGTTCATGGCATGAACTGATAAGGTGAAATCATTTGTTTCCATAACATCAGCATCAAGTGGTTCAGGAGGCGGAATTAGTTTAGTTGGTCTTGTTACTGTCGAAACATCGTTATAAGTAATAGTGCTTTTATTTTTTCGGTTATGCCTAGATACAACATTCATACAAAAGTAGCAATCATTGTCACTGTATGGTCTATTCCATATTGCTGGTCTGGAATATTTAATCGCCTTCTTATTGATGTACAACATTATTTTGCAAAAAACAAATGATGTGGGGAACCCAATCTGTATCCTGGTGCTGCATTTCAATGTTAAAACAATCCTTATATAAGGTTTTAATCTTATCCGTTATCGGTGACCCCATTTTACTCAATACGTGTTGACAGCAAATATAACAAAATGAATCACTGTTTTTGAAAATCGTACCACTTATGCATTAAAAGTCCTTGTACCGTGAGACGACCGTTTTCCGATACTGTAGTCCCATAATACTCTTTCATGAGGTGTCCTAAGCCGTTATCCAGGGATGCAGGTACCACGTGGAAGAGGTAGAAGAATAAAAATCGACCGATGAATTTTCTCGGCATTCAAAATGGCGCGAAAACATGTGCCATCTTGAATTTTGCAAATTCAGATTCGTGATCAGCGACCCAAAAAATCCCCGTGTACCAAATTTGGTAAGGATCGGTTGAATTTTAATTTGAATTCGTTTTTTGCATTTTTGCACTATATCTGTCTGATTTATTGAGGTTAGAAAGAAAACAGAACTGTATGGCTCAATCCAACCAATGAATATTAGCTTAGCGTGTCCGAATACATATTAATACATCTTTGGATTCATGAAAAAGCTTGAATCAATTTTTTAGGAGTATATTTTTCTTAAATTTTACTAATTTTTACCTATTTTTTGAGGTTAGAAAAAAATTGAGATGTGATGGCGATATTCTGACGTCAGATTCGTGATCAGCGGGCAAAAATACTACGGATCTGATATATCGCATTAAAAGTATACCCCACTTTTTTTTTTTATGGGGCTGTGATATCAATATTAATTAAAAATTACAATTCTCGATTCACTAAATATCCATTAATACTTGTAATTACTATTAGAATATACGTAACATTTTTCTGGATTTACTATGTGTCGATAGAAAAAGTAATTATTTGCATTCTGTTAGCTTTTTCAGAGCATATTCTAAGAACTAACTTCTTGCAGGAAGTCAGTTCTCGGAACAAACTCTGAAGATACCGCAGGATGACTGGCGAAACGTCAGCATTACTTTTTCAATCGCCATAGTACAAATCCAGAAGAAATGCACCTATAAGTTCTGTAACCAATGGAAGTCTCCTATCAAAATTATTGTTACGATATAAAATAAACGATGTTCCGAAATCTATGCCAAACCCGATAAATTCTGGAAAAAGTTTTATTGATTAGGAAAATATAGTCCATCCGTCTTACTTTAACATTTATTTTGTTCCTAATTAATTTTAAACTAAGGTTGTAAAGAAAAGCCTGTTCAAATACTGTATCTATACGTAAAAGAGAACTATATTGAAATTGGGTTATTGAATTGAAAGTTACACTTGGACAAACTTACATACATATATAAACACATATATTTATACATTCCAGCTCTTATTTTTTACGATATTCACAGGTTGCACAACGCTGTATAGTTTTCGCATGAATAGAATTAAAATTTGTTACTTAAATATTTACCTTATTGATACCGTCTTTAATAACATACAGCCTCGTGAAGTTGCTTTAAACACCTGTACTCAATGGCAGCATAATCAGATCAGTAATTTATTATTTTTTTATAACAGCAATTTACATAGTAAATAGACCCCATTATTTTGCAATCGTCAGCATCATCAGCGTGCCATGTTTTTTCACTAGGGCAAAATTAATAAGTAAATGGAAACAGGTAATACCCTCTAAAACACACTCAACAGGATTTTAAATAACTAGGACCTACTTTCTCCTATCACAAAGCCAACCGTTTGCAAATCTCACCATAAAAAAGTTTCAGTATACAGAAGTAAAACTATATGAGAAAATGAGTTAAATTTAATAATGGACAAAATAATAAATATTATCACTGAGGTCAATGGCGGATACAAAATAGGACGAAAACTCTAAAACTATTGCTTTGCTGATGATTCAGTATTAACAGTAGAAAATGAAGATGGCTTATAACGACTAATACATTGTTTCCAAACCACAGCAGAAACTTACAACATGAGAATATCAGTGGAAAAACAGAATTAATGGTTATCGCTAAAGACCTCATTAGATAGATGTAAATTAGCCGTCTACAATAAAACAGTAGCACAGGACTGCACTGCACATACCTGGGTGTACAGCTATCGAGCTCACAAAATCTATATCAAGAAGTACCGAATCAGGTAAATAAAGTATCTAGAATATCTGGTTGTTTGAGGGACTTAATATGGAAAAATGCCTTCAGCTCTACAAAAAGAAAAGTGCGTATATATGGAAGCGTGGTTTTAACGTAAACAGTAGAAACAAGAGCAGGCAAAAAGCCTCATGAGAGCTACAGAAATGAAAACACTGCGCACTATCAACCCTGAGAGAGCAGGTAGGAAGCACAACTATACGAGAAGAACTCGTCCGTTTCGCCACATCAAGGCGTCAATATTAGAGGGATCATGTAAGTAGGATGCCAGCTAATAGCTGGCTAAGATGGGCAAAAGATGAAAAAGCAGAAACAAGAAGACCTTCCTTCCGGTCGACCACCAAAAAGATGGCACGAAAGCTGAACATCTATGTCACAAATGGCTTAAAAACGACGAACCAAGACCTTGTCTTATAGAAAAAAGAAGAAAAGAGAATGAGTCCCTATTAATGTTTTGCACTTTTACAAATTTCTTTATAGAAATCAGGAAAAAACGCAATTTTTATGGAGCTCAAAAAAAGACCTACTTGTAAGTCAAACGAAATCAATACATCCTTATAAAGTTTTAAAATTTTCTTCTAAAAAGTCACAAATGCAGCTGCAAATTTATTTGATTTATTCCTGAAAATCAGATAAATTTTCAAGCAACGTAAATGACTTTGGCCTCTTGGAGAGTATTTTAACCTACGATCACTTCTAGGCGACATGTTACTTATTGTAACCAAAGAACTTTGTTGAACAAAGAATTACAAACAACATATTAAAGGAAAATTATTTTAGCAGTATTAAACTTTTGTGAAAGACTCATCGAACTACTCAGAAGTATCATTTTCTAAAGCGATAACTCCTAACATTTTTGTATTTTTTCATGTTTCTGTATTCTTCGATCACAAAAGAACATATAATTCCATATGAACTTAGTTCCTGTTGGCTTGCCGATGATATGGTTCATAAACTTAAGGAGATTAAATCAGAAATTCAATTTACGAAGAACCAAACTCCCGGGTGAAAATGTTGTGCATGGTTGGTTTTGAAAAAAGGAATTTTCCTTAAATAGATTACATCAACAATTTCGAGCTTTCTCGTATAAAATCATGCAGTTTTCATTTATCACTTAAGAGCTACTCGTACACTTAAGCATGGGAAAAGTGTTCATCAACATAGCATTCGATATGTTTCATTATCAACTTTAACACAAAAATCAATCGTTGCTTTTTGTTTGAAACGCTTGTTCCTGCCGCACGTCAAAACACGATGTAACTGTTACCACTATAACTAGGCATCTAATGAAACCAGTGTCATTAAACAGCTAACACAATATAAATGCAGATGCAATAGCTGGTGTTATTATTTTCTTGTTATTCAGAAAAGTGCAATTTCGTTTGGGATAGAGGATGTATCACCTACCAGGTGTACAAGTATAAAATGCGGATTTCAGACAACAGATGGTGCACCAATGCAGTTTGTGCTATAAAGATTTGACACTGCGTCATTTTATTGTGTCAACAAATGTCAGACGCGCACGAGCAAATTGGAAAAGTGAGTGCTTAGTGTTGTGTTATTGTGTTCAATATCTAGAAATTTATACCAAACAAAGAGCATTCGCGGACAGTATTAATTTTTTGTTTTCATTTGAAGAAAACTGCTGTTGAATCATACCGATTACTTCGAGAAGCTTATAGTGAACATGCTCCATCGCAAGATAGGTGTGAACGATGGTTTCGGCGTTTCAAAAGTGGTGACTTCGATGTTCCAGACAAGGAACGTGGAAAACCGCCAAAAAAATACGAAGATGTGAAATTGCAAGCATTGTTGGACGAAGATGACTCGCAAACATAAAAACAACTCGCCGAACAATTGGGCGTTAGTCAACAAGCTGTTTCCAATCGGCTACGAGAGATGGGAAAGACTCAGAAGACCGGTAGATGGGTACCACATAAGTTGAACGACAGGCAAATGGAAAAGCGCAAAAACACGTGACATTTTGCTCGCTTGGTACAAAAGGAAGTATACATTTTTGCATCTTATAGTTACAGGAGATAAAACGTGGATTTATTTTGAGAATCACAAGCGCAAAAAATCTTGGGTAGACCCAGGCGCACCATCCACATCGACCGCAAGACGGAATCGCTTTGGCAGAAAGAAGTGTTTGGTGGGACCAGAAGGGCGTGGTCTATTATGAGCTGTTAAAACCTGGGGAAACGGTTAATACTAAACGTTACCAACAACAATTGACCGATTTGAACTGATCGCTGCTTGAAAAAAGACTAGAATACCGAATCGTTTTGGCAGAAAGACGATGCTCTGTGTTTGGTGGGACCAGAGGGGCGTGATCTACTATGAGCTGTTAAAACCTGGTAAAACGGTTCATACTAAACGTTACCAACAACAATTGACCGCTTTGAACTGAACGGTGCTTGAAAAAAGACGAGAATACCGAAAGAGGGTACACAAAGTCATTTTTCTTCATGACAATGTTCCATCACATACGGCAAAACCAGATCGCGACACGTTGGAAGCACTCAGCTAGGAAGTTCCACCCAATGCGGCTTACTCACCAGATTTGGCTCCTTCCGCTTACCACTTGTTTGCATCGATTGGAGCATACTTTGAATAAAGCACTTTTTATCATTCTTCCGAATTTGACATGTTTTTTTTTAGAAAAAAATCCGCATTTCATACCTGTACACCTGGTATTAAAAAAAACGATAACGTAAAAATACCTTATACGTAAAAAATCTTGTCGATTAGGAATTATTTCTATACACAGAATTAGTTTAATCGCTCACTTTTAGGATAATTTGGAATTTTCTTTCCAATTCGTACGAATATAAAACATTTAAAAGAAATCCAAACAATAATTGTATAATCTATATACTTTTGTAATTACTTATAATGTATCATTGCCAAGACACATGCAAAATTTTAAAAATAAAACTACAAATACCGCGTTCTTGTTGGCAGTATATCAAAGTTGTTTGTTTTACTTCTCACGGGTCATTGGGAGCTGTCTGACTGAGATATTTTTTGTCTTTTTCCTTTTCATCTAATCAGATATGGTCTTTTCTCTTATATGTCCTCTTTCGGGGTCAACATTTCAAGCTGGTTGGACACCCTGTCTCTCGGGATTATAGAGATAAGTCCGTCATGCTGTTAAGATTGTTACTATGCAATCTTCTTTGAAATTGTCTTAGATTATAGGGGGCTTAAGATAACATACTTTTATCTTTTCGTTTTTTTTTTGAATGAAATCAAAATTAAAACTTATAGAATTTGTTAGTGTCTTACTACACTAGATTCTTTTTTTGTGGGTACAGCACACGTGCTGTAGGGAAATTCCTAAACCGGTAGAGATTCACAGTGGTTCTAGATCGCTGCAGGTTGTACGCAAGAAAAAACACGGTCCTAGGCAGTTAATTCCAATAGGATGAGCTTCTCCACAAAGAACAGTTCGTGTGAACATTACTTAAAGAAATGGTGGAAATTTCAATTGCTAAATCTAGTGTAAATACTCAGTTCTGTTAAACAATAACAGTATGATATGCGCAGCTACTTCCCAAAATATACCGTTGAATTCTTCTGTGGTGCCAATTTCAGTAAAACATTTTCGTGTAACCTCAGATATAAGAGAGGGGGCACTTCTAGAAAACCCTCTTTATAAACACCAATACGTCTATCATTCTAGAAAATCATGTGAGACAGCTTTAGATAACTTGATATTGAGGGCCGAATTATCGTTGTATCACAAGGAGGTTACTCTAGGCGCTTTAAGTGACATACAGGGAGCTTTTAACATTGCATCCTTCATCTCAACGATTACAGCCTTAGAGAGACATGATATCGACGACAGCTTAAGCAGGTGGATAAGCAACATGTTTTGAATCGGCAAATAAAAGCGCAGCTTCATGGAAACAGAAGTTACCCAAGGATATCCACAGGAAGGAATGTTACAGCGACTTCTCTGGAACTTAATGGTGACTGAGTTGCTGGTTCACCTAAACTTACAGGGCTTTTTTAGCACAGGGATATGCTGATGATATAGTTATACTTATCGAAGGGAAACATACCGCCACTGTGGCAGAGTTTATGCAAATGCAAATGTTGAATGAACACACAACAAATAACGACAATCACGGAGCTAGATGTTGACTTGCTTATGTTCCACCGGTGGACAGTGCGAAATTTAGGAAGTTTAGCGGAACTTTATTCAATTTTTGAAATACGTAAAATGCATAAGATTATTCATTATTTTGGTAGGTTAATATCCCACCTCTAAAACCTCATACTCAGTTTGGGGATTAACCCTGCGAAACAACTGCAAAATGCACCTGAAAGTTGCATTACTTATTCAATCATACTTTTTGCCTACAGAAAGCTATTCGATTTGTTTAAGTTAATAGAGTGGTACATACAAACGGCAAGTCAGCAGGCCATGATTTTTTCTTCATTTATTTTATAAGAGAATTGTCAATTATTGCGATTTAAATAATTGCAAAATCTTTTCTTACTCGTGTGTGATTTGTTCGTGAAAAAAGTTATTTTTAAGAAGTAAGTAAAATTTACATTTTTAACTTCAGTGGAGACTTTAAAAAGTGATACTACATAATACCAGCTTGAAACGCACAAAATTTGAAAGGTTTTTTTTTTCCTCTGTTGGAAACACAAAAGATCTTCTGCGATATTTTGCGATCTTCTTTTAAATTAAACATTTTCCAGAATGACTTTGCAAATTTCATATAACTGCATATTCGAAAAGTGGAAGGAAGAACCGACATCGGACGCCATCATTGGTTTTGTTTTGGAAAAAATAGGCTCACCAATGCTAACATCTGATGCTCTTTGCAGTTTAAAGGCAACTCTTCGTGCGCTGGTTTGTAAAAATACCAAAAAGTTGGAGGGAATCCATTCGAAATTTAGCATCATTTCTGAATAAAAAATGCTAGCTGGCTTGAAAATAATGTAAAATTTTCAAATGCTGTAAGGGATGCATTGCCTAGTGGATCGAGGACCAATGGAGGCAGACCTAAAAAAGAATTTAGGGATTGTCATCCTAAAGTGCAAAACAGAAAATTGCATCATCTTTTGAAGTTCGGTAGTCAAGACGAGTTAGCCAAAGCAACTGCAACAAAGCTATACCAATCTGGAAAACGAAACTCTGCAGCGATTGTCAAGAAACTGGCATCTGGTTCTCCAGAAAGGGGTAGCAAAATCAAGAAGGCTCGCATGTCTTCTTCAAACAGCCCACGAAAATTAACTCCAGACCAGGCTCTGGCGCTACTTATTGATGCAAACTTATCGTCAAATCAGTACAACATTGTTCGAGATCAAGCAAAAAATCACCGTAGCATTTTGTATCCACCTTATTATGTTGTAAAAGAGGCAAAGAGGTTGTGCTATCCAAAGGACATAATAATAACTGAAGTTGCAGCTTAAGTATCAGTTCAGTCGCTTATAAATCATACCGTAGCAAGACTTTGTACAGGGCTAGAAGGGATTCTTAGAACTTTATCAGACGTTAAAGCACTAAATATTATCGTAAAGTGGGGTTGTGATGGGACGGAACAAGTTAATTATCGACAAAAGTATATGGACAAACATAGTTCTGATGATAGTATGTTTAGTGTATCAATGGTACCAATCCAAATGTGCTCCGTAAATGATAATGGTGATAATCAGTCAGTAATTTGGAAAAACCCTGCTTCTTCTTCCACACGGTACTGTCGCCCAATTAAGTTCGTTTTTGCCAAAGAAACAGTCAGTGTAATTACCTCAGAAGTAAACAAAGTGAAAGAACAAATATCTCAACTTACTCCAACCACTATACTTGTAGATGGCAAGCAATTTCAGGTTACAGCAAATGTGATCTTTTGTATGATTGACGGTAAAGTATACAATGCTGTATCATCCTGTGCATCATCACGAACATGCTACTTATGTGGGGCTAAACCTAGTGAAATGAACAACATCTGCGATATACCTCAAAAAAATATAAATGAATCCTTTTTATCCCTTGGACTATCACCCCTCCATGCATGGATAAGGTTTTTGGAATGTATTTTACATATATCGTACAAACTGGATATTATGGCATGGCAAACTCGTGGAGCAGAAAATAAAAAGAAAGTTGCAGAGAAGAAAAAATACATTCAATAAAAATTCAAAGAGGAGCTTGGCTTGCTTATAGATATGCCAAAACAGCGGACCGGAAACACAAACGATGGTAATACCGCGAGAAAATTCTTTAGAAATGCCGAAAAGTCTTCCGAAATAACTGGCGTTAATTTAGATTTGATCAAGCGTTTTCATGTGCTGTTAGAGTACCTAAAATGTGGTCTTAAAATTGATTCAGAAAAGTTCGGCGAATAAGCAAGAGAAACTTTGGAATTGTATTTGAAAGAATATTTCTGGTACTCAATGCCCGTAAGTGTGCATAAAGTCCTTTGCCATGGAAAGGATATTATGACCTCTTGCATTCTTCCGATCGGACAATTTTCTGAAGAAGCTCAGGAGGCAAGAAACAAAGACTGCAGAAAATATCGCGAACTTTTTACTAGAAAAACATCCTGAATTGACACAAATACGGACTTATTTAATCGACTGCTTATTTCATCGGATCCGTATATCGCTAGTCTTCGTAAAGCACCCAAAACCAAGCATAGTGAAGTTACGCCAGAAGTTTTAGAGTTGTTAGAAAGATTTGCAGACCCATGTAATGATTGCGAGTCTTCAGACGATTGCAATGAGTCTCGTTCTGAATAGATGTTCAAAATGTTGTTACAAAATGTATGTTTTTTTTAATTGTTCTATAATAAAAAACACAAATAAACTGAAAAACTTTAAATAAAACACATTAATTTTTATTAAAAATTTCAAAAAACCAACAAATAGAACTGTTTTACTGGTTTAAATAATTAAGTTCCGGTAAACTCAAGAAATTTCGCACTGTGCGGTGTCATAAGTAACATCCCCATCGCAGCGACAGAGACTAATACCCCTAAATATAAACATAAAAAGTAAAGCTATCAATAACTCCTACTGAATGAAAATAAACGGGGAATCGAAACGACAATCTGTACAATTTGTGTACACAACAGTTTTGGATCTAATCAACGACAAACTCTTGGATGTGCAATCTGACTATAAGACCACGTCTTATAATTTCGAAAAATCACATAGAATTGGATGCGATCAGTCTCAGTAGTTCAGAGTGAACTCCGACTACATATTAACATGAAAAATTTAGTTTGTGCTTGATTCGTCCGGACAGTTCTCGTTACGTATGTGGAGTAGTGTCTAATTCAAAATCAGTGGCTCAATTTTACACCTTTCAATAACTAGTGCTTTCATAACTATTTCGGTTTTCCTATTCGGCAACAGGATAAATCTTGGGTCCCACATGTCTGTTGTATAACATATGTTAGATTTCTTATATGATGGGCTCTCCTCATATCTTCATTACAGCGCTAGTGTTTTGGACTGGTGAGGCCTAATGATCACGTAAGTGATTCTCAATTAACACTAAAGGTGTATCTATTAAATCAAAACACACCATTAAATATACACACCTACTGTTTGCAAAAAAAGCCATTTTCATATAGTGATGAGTTGCCTGCGTCAACTTCTTCTAAATCTATAGAAACCCAAGAATTGTTTATCATACCTAGTGACAACGATGCAGCTAATGCGATCTATATCTTTGAATGCAATCTAAATCATCTCGAGAATGCTTCTAGGAACTGTTCCGAAGAGGTTGTTAAAAACTTTTTAGGCAATCATAAGGTAGAAAATTATAATGATTTAATTAAGGAACGTTCAACTTCCTATAAAATTTTAGCATGTTACATGTCGTTCAAAATACACTTTCAGGGTTCACACCTGGATCTACATGCTGTTAGCGACGAATACTGCGAAAGATTTCACTAGAATATCTCTAGAATGGAGAAGTCACAGAAAATGGAGTCCTTGATTGTAGACGGACTATTGTTAAGCACTTAAAAGAGACCCACTTGCAGCTAAGTATTTACAAAAATGTAAAATAATGAGTATATTAGGATTGTGAATTAATTTTGAGGGATTTCTAAGAGAGGACGTAACTTTTAATATATCGCATCCGGGCATACCAGTTGTTATATTCATGGTAAAGTACCATCATTAGACTTTAATTCTTAGTATATGTTATTTTGCCAAAATGTAAACAACATATTTTTTTTTGAGCATTGAATATGCCGAATTACGTGCCAACAAAACATCATTGGCGAGAAGCGTTACTTTTCTTGTTTTATTCGAAAAAAAAACGCTGCTGAAAGTCATCGATTGCTGTCGGAAACTTATACTGATTTTATTCCATCGATAAAAACATGTGAGTACTCGTTTCGATGCTTTAAAAGTGGTGATTTCGACAAGGATGATAAAGAACATCCAGGACAGCCGAAAAAGTTTAAAGATGAAGATTTGGAGGTATTACTTGATGAAGACCAATTGCCAAATAGAAAACTTCCAAAATCATTAGGAATTAATCGCATAACCATTTCCAAGCTCTTATCTGCACTAGAAATGTTTTAGAAACAATATGAATTGAAACCAAGAGACATTGAAAGGCGATTTTTCACCTATGAGCAATTGCTTCAATGGCACAATCGGAAAGGTTTTTTGCATCGTATCGCAACTAGTGATGAAAAATAACTGCGCTATGATAATTCAAAGCGCAAAAAATCAACGTCCTCGCCAAAGCCGAATATTCAAAGCTGGTATGTATCTGGTGGGATCCGCTGGGTGTAGTGTATTATGAGCTGTTTCAGTGAAATGAAACTATTACTGGGGAACATTATCGACAATAATTGGTGCAATTGAGCTGAACGTTGAAGGAAAAATGATCACAATTTGCCAAAAGACACGACAAAGTGATTTTTTAACATGACAACGCTCGGCCATATGTTGCAAAACCCGTCAAGAAATCGCAAAAAAATCTCGGATAGGATATCCTGCCTCACTCGCCGTGCTCACTAGACATTGCCCCTTCTGATTATCACTTGTTCCGACCGATGACCTGTCTGAACAGCGCTTCCAATTTTATGAAGATACCAAAAAATGGATCGATTCATGGATAATCTCAAAAGATGAGTCGTTCTTTCAATGTGGTATTCATAGACTACCACAAAGATGGGAAAAAATAGTGGCTAACGATGGACAGATACTTTGTATAATCAAAAAATCTGTCAAAATTAATTCACACTCCCAATTGTACCATAAATAAGTTCTTACTAATTTTTTGCTTGAAAAATTAAATTATTGGTAAAAAAATAGTACAAGTGATCTCAATCAAAATATTTTCCATTATGTTCTGCAACTTTTTCCCAGCCTTCTGGCAACATGGCGATACCCGGCCGATAGCACATTGTAGCTTTCGAAGCAATCCATTCGTCGACCCATTTTCGCACTTGTTCAACATATCGAAAGCGTCTATCGATTAGGGCGTGCTGCATCGATCTGAAAAAGTACTAATCAGATAGCGCAATGTCTCTGGGTGCGGAAGAACTTGCCATTCGACCTCGAATTTCCTTAACGGCTCTTGCAAAGTGACGCGAGTGTTGTTATGCAATAAGGTAACTATTCGTCTGCGAGTGCTAGTCTTTCACGTAGCAATTCATCATCCAAATTGTTGCACTGTTATTGGTAGACATTAGGAGTAACTGTGTAGTTCGGATTCAGAAGCTCATAGTACCCCATATCTCCTTAATATTCTAATACAGAGCATTAGCTTGTGACCGTTTTTTCATGACGGTTCATGGAATTATTGTAATACAGGGTCTGTACCAAAAATAAGTGGAATAAATCCGGGAAAATTTTTTTATTGCAGATCAAAGTACAAATTACTAAAATTGTTCAAAATAGCACCCTTGTGCTTCGACACACCGTTGCCAGCGCATCTACCAATCACAGTACGCTTCCTGGAAGGCGTCGACGGGAACTTCGTTCAGGCACCTCGTCAGAGACTCTTTGACGTTAGCCAGCGTTCCAAAATGGTTGCCTTTCAAGTTTCTTTTTATTCTTGGAAATAAAAAAAGGCCGGCAGTGCCACATCGGGGCTGTAGGGCGGCTGGGGTAGCATTCTCATGGCTAAATGATGCGATGTACTGTGGTTTTTGGAATATTGCACTTTTCTGCATTCCGACACTCAAGCATCGATCGGAATTGAGCATGACTGCACTTTTGCAGGGCTTTCCTCGTCATTATTCCATGGAACGTAGCATCGTGAATTCGTGACGCAACCCTCGACCAGGGATACAGTCTGGGATCATCGTGTTGCTTTTTCCCAAGACCTCCTACAACCGTTCCCACTACAAATCCCCCACTGCAGACGTCCGCGTCGGCAGGAAAAAATTATTCTACTTATTTTTGGGACAGATCCTGTAAATCAACTTTTTATGGTCCGTCACAATCCCCCATAGAAACTCTATTTTTTCTATCTGTCTAATAAAAAAACCGCCATTTTGAAATGTTTAGCGATGGCATTTTCGAACAATTCATATGATAGCCCTATTCCTTATTTCTGAATCTTTCCCATGGCAAGTAAACATATAAAAATACTTGCTTCAGTAACTTCCGTAAATTTTTGTAAGATATTTTAAGATCAATGATCAAGTTTTTAGTCAAAAATGCTTTCAATTCTTCGAATTTCTTTGATACAACAGGGCGTTTTCTGTCATTGATATCAAAATAGATGAACAGTTTGGTTTTCAGGGAGGCAAGTCTGCTGAATTGAACTAGATTTGCTATACGGACTACCTGTCGAGGACCTTGGAGAGTGGATCTGAGGTACATTTCATCTATACCGATTTCTCTAAGGCCTTTGATAGGGTCAACCATGATGTTCTTCTTAAGAAGCTCAAGAACCGTGGCATATCGGGTTTACTGTTGGGCTGGATTAGGAGTTATTTGTGTGGCAGAGTTCAGGTGGTTTCGAGCTAATAATTTTAAGTCTGTCAACCTTACTGTGCCCTCGGGAGTGCCTCAAGGCTCTCATATAGGGCCTCTGCTGTTTAACCTGTTCTTGAATGACGTGGCCGACTACTTTCAGTCTTTCAGGTTCTCGCTCTTTGCTGATGATTTGAAGTTGTATACGGCGGTTGGATCGATTTAGGATTGTATGGGATTGCAGGATGATTTGGATAGACTTAGTGTCAGTTAAACGGTATGGTTTTGGATACTTCTAAATGGTTCTCTATGTCTTTCTCGAGATCGTGCAATCCATTGTTTTTTGATTACAGCATAAATGGAACCCTCGTGTCCGTGGTTAATGTTAAAGGTCTGGGGTTACGTTTGATTCGGCACTGAATTTTATTCCTCATATAACCGAGGTAACGTCTAGGTCTCTGAGGATGCTTGGGTTCATTAGGCATTGCTCATCAGAATTTTCATCCGTTACCTCTATAAAAATGCTGTACTGCTTGTTGGCCTCTCTTAGAATATTGCTCATGTGTGTGGAACCCACTTTTTGCTTGCCATGCTAGGAGCTTGGAGCTTGTTCAGAGTAAATTTCTACGTCATATTAATTTTTAAATTCTTCAACGCGATCTTGTAATGTTCTCTAAAATTTTAAATTCCATTGTAAATTGTCCAGAACTTTTATCTCAGATTAATTTGCATGCATCCTCTAGACATACTAGATCTACGTTGTCCTTCTTCAAACCTTATCCTAACACGACCTACGGAGCTAATACCTTCATGACTAGATCTATGGGCATTGTAAATAACTGCCCATCACTGGACTTGTTCTCCAGCTCCTTGTCTCTTTTTAAGAAGCAGATCGGGGTTCTTTTCTGAAATTCTTAGTTTTAGCCTTTGGTTTTAAGTAGTTTTAAGTGTCATTAATAGATGTAAACCTTTGTATTTTGTCTCTATGAGTTAATGGCCCTGTCCCGTAAATAAATAAATAAATAAATAAAAATCATCAATCGTGAAGCGGCGAAATCCATGTGTAAGTTATTTCTGATGAAGTTCGATTAAAATAAGTTGTTTCAAGCGAACGATAGACTTCTGCTGCACTTTTGTCAACGCGAACTTATCGCGTTCGCGTTTATTTGAACTTCAAGAATTTTTGTGTTTTCAATAATATAAAAAAAACTATATCTAGATAGTTAAATGAAATATACATATTTTATACTACAAGCTTAGATTTTTATCTTTCATCTCCCACCTTTATTTTTTTTATTATTTTAAGCTTAAGTTGTATGATTAATAATAAGCAAAAAATACGTTTATCATGAACACTTTTTTGAGAGCAAAAAATAAAAAAAACCGAAAGTTTTTTTTAAGATTTTAATGATTTTCTAATATTAAGTATACTTTTAGCTGTAACCAAAAAAAAAATTGTCCGATTTTTTTGACCGTTTGGAATGCTTTTAACTTAAAATTGCCTGCGGCCCACTCCAGCAGGCATATTTTAATATTTTAACACTCAATTTTTAAATAAAACTGACAATATGGGTATTTTTAATTATTTTTATATTGAAACTTAAAGTATAATAATGATATATGCACAAGGACTTTTTTTCAATACTATATTTTATTAAATATATGTGATTTAGTGTTTGCCCGTTAAAATCATGCAAATAAAAATTTCGTTTTAAGTTTTACAAATTAAAAAGCAACAAAAATAAAAACTATTAGTATCATCGGAAAGCTGAAAGTATCTTCTTCAATAATCTTTTAAGCCTGGTTTACACGGGGAGAGTAATGAGTAGAGTAGAACGGCAAGTAGAGTTCACTCTACTTGCCGCTCTACCATTTTTTGATTTTTTGCGTTCACACGAAGCAAGTACTATGTAAGTAGAGTATATAGCAGTCAAGAGTAAATTGTCTAGGTGTTTGAATGGTATATCCTCGTAAATATGAATTTTAAAAAGAAATTAAAAAAATGTTTTGCACCAATTTTAAAAGAACTGGTTAGGGAAGTTGCTGAAGTAATTCATGAGGAGACAAATAGAAAAAAAAAGAGTGGATGAAAGAATGGCTGAAAAGAAGAAATTCACTTGGAGGAACATCGCTTCTACTAAAACAGTTGGCTATTGAGGATCACTTGGAATACACGCGATGTCTTAGACTTACCCCAGAAAATTTTGAACATCTGTTGGGCATGTTGAAAAACAAAATTCAACGTGAAGATACGATGATGAGGGATGCTATAACAGCTACCTACAAGTTACATTGAACTTTTTAGCTACAGGAAACTCCTACAGAAGCCTTTCACATTTTTTTAGGGTGTCATGACCTGTTATTTCTAAATTTATTCCCGAAGTGTGTGATGCTATCTCTGAAGTTTTGGATACTGTCAAGGTAGGTAAAAATCAATCAATTGTGAATAAAGAATAATTTTTAATATTATTATTGCTTAAATAATACTATGTAGCTTATTGAAACTTAGCACAAAAGTGTTAAAACATTATTATTGTTCCAAATCTCCCGCTATTTTGAAGGCTTGTACAATTATATTTTCTGAATTTTCAATAGCAACATCAGTTAAACAAACTTGTGAATCAGTAACATCATATTGTTGTACTTGATTACTATATCAACATACGCAGAGGAATAATTTGTGTAGGCAGATTGAAGGGAATTATTATCATGTGAATCACGTCGACTGCACTGTGGTGTTTGAGTTACTGAATTCTGGTTTTCATAAATAGAAATTTTGGGAGGCCCAACATCTCTCAGCCTGTACTTTAAGAGAATTCCCTGAATTTCATTCTGGGCCATAAGTGCACTAGATTTTTGTAAATTATTCAGAGTTGCAGCAACAAAATTTCCAAACGCATCATGCTCGTTACAATTACTGTCTTGAATACTTGCAATGACTTCCCGTAGCTGTTCAACTGCATTTGTTAGATTGTCAACTTTACTTCTTTTGAATGCTGGAGCCTTATCTGATACAGGGGTTTTTGGTGCAACTTCTGGAGATTTGCCGCTCTGGCCCTGCGGAGAAAATGGTTCATGGGTAGTTCCCTCTTCTTCTCCGTCTTCAAGTGAATTTATATTTTGAGAAATGGCAGTTTCCTAAAATAAAAAAAAAAATATTTCAGATGCCTGAAGCAGACGAGTGGAACATTCTGGAAGCAGGATTTAATAAACGGTGGAACTTTCCGAATTGCTGTGGAGCGATTGATGGAAAGCATGTTTTAATAAAAGCTCCTCCAAATGCAGGGAGTGAATATTATAATTATAAAGGGCAACATAGTATCGTGCTTATGGCTCTTGTTGATGATAAATACTGCTTCTCGTACATTAATGTTGGCTTTAAAGGATCAAATGCAGATGGAGGCGTTTTTCAAAACTGCGAACTATATGAACAACTAGAAAATAATCTACTCCCTGCTGGGTTTGTTATTGTAGGAGATGACGCATTTCCCCTTAAAAAATATTTAATGAAACCATACCACAAACCCAGACATACTTCTCTAAGTATACCTGAACAAGTATTTAACTATCGCCTGAGTAGGGCAAGAAGAATATCGGAAAATGCATTTGGCATATTAGTGAGTCGTTTTAGGGTTTTTGAAAGATGTTTGGCTGGAAAGTTATCAACAGTAAACAAAATCGTACATGCAGCCTGTTCACTGCACAATTGGTTGACAAAAACAAGTCAACGCTCATATTTGCCCTATGGTAGTGTTGATAACGAAGATATAGAAACTGGGGAGATAATCCCGGGTCAGTGGCGCTATGAAAACTCCGATCTACGGAATATTAAACGTTATGGGGGCAGAAGGTCAACCGACATGGCCAAAAAAATGAGGGAAAAGTTTAAAGATTACTTCAACAATGAAGGAGCTGTTCCATGGCAGTACAAAAATATTTTTTAATTATCCTATGTTATAGGTATATATAAATATACTTAACACTTACTGATTTTGCAATCTTCATGATTCGGTCAAAGGCATCAAACCATTTTATATTTGGAACATCTTCTGTCCCTGCACCTGACTTAATTGATTTTTTAATTTTAACACATTCTTGCCTGTAGGTACACTGCAAGTTTTTAATTTTTTTGTTTAAGTTCACCCAACCCAAATCCACTTCTTCCAAGTTTCAGAATAATATTTTTTTCCGCGGCCATCCTCATGTTTTTATTTCTGTAATTTGGACTACTCAAATTCCACAGAACCTCTTCGTCTACATATAAACCAACCAGCATTTCCGTTTCTTCTTCAGTGAATTTAGACATTTTTAAAAATTAAACAAAACAAACTGATTGCAAAATTCACTGCAACTGGACGCTACTGGCTACTTGCTTGAAAAACGAGTAGAGTGGGGTGTTTATACAGGTAGAGTAGGTAGTATAGGAGAGTGGGGCAGTGGTGGGGGTAAGTAGCGTAGAGTCCACTATACTGCGCGCAGTATAGTACTCTACTCTACCAGCTGCTTGCTACTCTACTCTACTCGGACAGAGAGAGGGGGTTTCTACGGGTAGTGTCACTCTACTTGCCGCTCTACTCTACTCATTACTCTACCCGTGTAAACCAGGCATTAGTTTCTTTTTACACTCGGAAAATAAATAATATCGATTAACGTTCGAGACGTGCGCCCTAGACTTTTAAATTAACCTGTTTGGCACGCTACATTTTTTGAATCACCTATCCCAATTTTAATAAATTTTCACGCTAATAAAAAAAATTCAGGAAAAAAATCTATGTACTATTTTTTGAAAAAATTCCCGGTTTTTTACGTGATGCTAATAGTTTTCCGATTGTTTTTTTATTTTTTGAGATATTGCCGAAAAACGGAATTTTTTATTTTATTTTGGATTTGGTGGGCTTGACGTACATTAAACTTTAGCAAATTTTTTTTTATTGTATTCTATGTCCAAAAAAACTATCTGTATGCCAAAATGCAGCCTGTTAACATTTAATGAGAGCTCAAAATCACTGACAACTGGGCTATTTATTATTTGGTAGTCTAATTTATTTAAATTTAATTCTTACGGCCTTAATGAAAAAAATAAAATTTCGTGTCACAAAAAATGTTGCGTCTTATAATTTTTTAAAGGTACTTTATTATTAAGAAAACTATTGAAATATCGCACAAATTTCTGTGTGACAAAAAAAGTTTAAACTTTGTAAACTAGTAACTAAGTTGGGAATGTGGAATCTTTGGCACAATGATACTACTCAGTATATATCACCACTACACCAAACACTTTATTTTTGCAATCGACGCGCGTTTCGCTAACCATGTTAGCTTCATCAGGAGCTATGATTGACTAAAGCTAAACTACAAATCTACCCTATTTATACTTAGCCTAACCCTAGAATTACTCAAGCGGAACTAATGACATAGGCAAGGCCATCAGTTCCGGTCAAGTAACCAGTAGAGGGACTATAAGGAATAGGCCCTCTGTCTTTATTTAAACTACTTTTACATTTTATGATTTCCATACTTTCGTATACGTTCAACAATCTCCTATCAGATACATTTTTTATTAATCTTAGATTATCTAATGTTACAGTATGATCAGCTTCAAGGGCATGTTTGGCAATGCTAGACTTTTCTGTTCTATTGTATCTTAAGTGTGCTAAATGTTCTTTAAATCGTGTTTTAATTGACCTTTTAGTATGCCCGACATACTTTTTGTCACAATCATTACAACTAATTTCATAAATTCCACTTTTCTCACAATTAGGAATCTTATCTTTGGGATTTCCTAAGATATTCCTCAGATTGTCTGATGACTTATAGACTAAGGTGAGGTCTACCTTATTAAATACCTTATTGAGTCCCTTGCTATATTTCGAATTATATGGTATGGAGACATACTTGGTGTTATTTTCTTCGCGTGTAAAAAAGGTGGAATTCGGAATATTAAACCTAAATTTATGTCTATTTATTAGCTTATTTACTAAGTCATCGTCATAACCATTAACTCTAGTTATATTTCTAATACGATTCCTTTCTTTATTAAAGTTTACTCTATTCAGAGGGAAAGTGACCAAACGATGAACCAAAAAATGTAATGAGGCTAATTTATATTGTTTGCAATGAAATGAATCATTAGGAATATATCTATCTGTTACTGTGTCCTTCCTATATATATATAACAAATTCTAATCTATTATTATTTTTAATAATTAAAATATCTAGTAAAGGCAATTGTCCTTTGTTCTCAATTTCGTACATGAATTTAATGGAATCATACCGGCTATTTAATTTAGAAACAAAATCATCAATATTTGCTTTCTTTGTATCAAAAATCGCGAAAATAGCATCACACCATACCTATACCATACCCTTGGGAAATATTCGAATTCTTGACTGACATTTTTTAGTTCATCGTTTGGTCACTTTCCCTCTGAATAGAGTAAACTTTAATAAAGAAAGGAATCGTATTAGAAATATAACTAGAGTTAATGGTTATGACAATGACTTAATAAATAAGCTAATAAATAGACATAAATTTAGGTTTAATATTCAGAATTCCACCTTTTTTACACGCGAAGAAAATAACACCAAGTATGTCTCTATACCATATAATTCGAAATATAGCAAGGGACTCAATAAGGTATTTAATAAGGTAGGCCTCACCTTAGTCTATAAGTCATCAGACAATCTGAGGAATATCTTAGGAAATCCCAAAGATAAGATTCCTAATTATGAGAAAAGTGGAATTTATGAAATTAGTTGTAATGATTGTGACAAAAAGTATGTCGGGCGAACTAAAAGGTCAATTAAAACACGATTTAAAGAACATTTAGCACACTTAAGATACAATAGAACAGAAAAGTCTAGCATTGCCGAACATGCCCTTGAAGCTGATCATACTGTAACATTAGATAATCTAAGATTAATAAAAAATGTATCTGATAGGAGATTGTTGAACGTATACGAAAGTATGGAAATCATAAAATGTAAAAGTAGCTTAAATAAAGACAGAGGGTCTATTCCTTATAGTCCCCTCTACTGGTTACTTGACCGGAACTGATGGCCTTGCCTATGTCATTAGTTTCGCTTGAGTAATTCTAGGGTTAGGCTAAGTATAAATAGGGTAGATTTGTAGTTTAGCTTTAGTTAATTATCGCTCCTGATGAAGCTAACATGGTTAGCGAAACGCGCGTCGAGTGCAAAAATAAAGTGTTTGGTGTAGTTGGATATATACTGAGTCGTTTGTAAACTAGTGTTATCGGTAAACATAACAATTCATAACTAAAGCAAATGTTACTCTTTAAGAATTATTATCAATGAAGTACAAAATAACATGTGCATGTACTTTTAACCCATATTCCGTTCCATTTTCCGACAATCACTAGTATGATATAATTTAACAACATTTCAAATTAACAATAAACCGTTAAAGTCGATTCTTATCTTTAATGGCAACTTAAGCTCCACTTAAATTAAAAAGTAACTTTCTCAATTTATGTAAAAATAAAAAAGAAACTGTAACACGACATGATATGAAAACCTGCCTTGATATTTATATGAAATCACGCTTCCGCCGAAAAGTGTGGGCTCGATATTTTTCTGGCGTATTCTCTCATGTGAAATCGCTTTGCGAGGCGGCTTGAAACGCCAGACCGGTACTCGATTTTAATCGGTTTACCTGTTAATCTGCAGAGGTCAACAGCACTTCACAATATGCAATCTTGCGGAGTCGTGACTTTTTAATAACACCTAGGCGTGTGACGAAAGATTTTTCATAAAAATTATGAGTACAGTTTAAACTTTCCTAGAAAATAAAGTACTACTTGGAATTTCGCCTACCGTGTAACAGCTAAAGCCTCATATCTAAGGGTCACTCTAGGTTCCCTATTTGATTTGACAGACGTGATTCGGCTTTTGTAAAATATTGTAATTATATTCGATTTTTTTAGTCCCCTTTTCCAACTTTTTATTACTCTTTTAAACCTTAAACTAGTTATCATCACTCTAATTATAATTCAAAATGCATTTTTAACTTTTCTTCTTCTTTTTTAATACTGCACATTTTAGTCTTTGCAGTCATTTCATTATATCTCTTTTACTCTCTTCACATCCCTAGATACAACCTGTAAGTCGATCCCAAGTTAAAAGCTGGACGTTCATCCTTGAAAATCTGAAAAACCAAAGCCTTTTCTTGTCATACTCTTTGGCCAAAGACGACATAAATTTTTAGTAGGAAATAAAATGCGGAGGATTCTTCAAACCATTTATTTCAAGTCAATACAGCGTTTAGCAGAGTAGTCAATTAATTCACTAAATATGTTTCCTATATCGATTATTAATATACTGTTAAGGGTCATGATTATTATGAGATATATATATATATATATATATATATATATATATATATATATATATATATATATATATATATATATATATATATATATATATATATATATATATATATATATATATATATATATATACATATATATATATATATATATATATATATATATATATATATATATATATATATATATATATATATATATATATATATATATATATATATATATATATATATATATATATATATATATATATATATATATATATATATATATATATATATATATATATATATATATATATATATATATATATATATGTATATATATATATATATATATATATATATATATATATATATATATATATATATATATATATATATATATATGCACTGATATTATTTTCTTTTCATCGGAACTGAAGTCTTACGAAGAGAAGCTATTCACAAATTAAGATGAATACAGCCAGGTGCAATAATTGTATCTTACTTTTTCTTAGCTCTAGTACTACCAAAAGTACTAGAGCTAAGAATTGCGCTCCACTAACAGCAAAATTCGGCAGTTTTATAGAAAAATAGTTTCTAATAATGTAGAAAGTAATATGTAATAACTGTTGGGACACAGTTTCCCGTTTACAAGAATAAAGAACACAAACAAACACTGTGTTGTTGAAACGTAAAAAATATACATTTTTCTTTGTATGCTCTGCTCTCCTCTAAGAACCAATTCTTAACTATAAAAGTAGGATGCAAAAACGGTTACATCCTTAATTCATTTTATCTTATATTTGGATTTAATTGTTTTATTTCTGTAAAAATAAATAAATTTAATATTCTTTTTATTCAAGAAACGTGAAAGTGTAAAAACGATACTTACTAACTAATTTTTCAGATATGTAAGTCTAAGGCCTATTCTCTACTATGCAAAAACAGATTGGAGTTTCCATTATAAAAAGAATATTATTGCTCTGAAAATGATTCAAAGAAGGGTAATAAGAATCCTATTAGAATCGGGGATGACATATAAAGTACGACTTCAGCGAGTAGGTCTAATACTGGTCAGTCAATAAGTTTTGAAAGCGGAAATGAAACCAGTTGAATTAATGAGTCGAAATACATTTATTCTTCAATATAACCTCCCTCGCTCGATATATTTTTTCCAGCGATTTTTTAATTCATTTACCCCATCTTTGAGGTGGTTTTCCGAAACACCTTTAAAATACACATCTACGGATGCTCTCACCTCATTATTTGTTGAAACAGAGGGAAGTCAGACGAAGTTAGATCTGGTGAATAGGGTGGATGTTGCAACAATTCGTACGTTAATCCGACCAGTTTTGCCGTTGCCAAAGCACCTCTGTTAGCAGGTGCATTGTCATGATGAAAAATGATTTTTGTTTTCTGCAAACCGGGCCTTTTCTCACGAATTTTCTCATCCAGCTAGTCCAGAAGGTTGCAATAATACTCTCCTGAGATTGTTTTATCGGTTTGAAGGTAATCAATTAACAAAATTCTTTTTTCATACCGGAAAACTGATGACATAATTTTTTTGGAAGATTTTGACCACTTTGGCGGCTTTGGAGCTGAACAACCGGGCTCAGTCTACTGTCAGGTATATTGTCGAGGTTCAGGATCATACTGATAAACCCAAGTCTCATGCATATTTACAAATCGATGCACAAAATCGGTTTTATCTTTGTGAAACGAGCCAAATATTGTGTGGAAAGTTTTGCTCGAGTGTATTTTTGTACTTTGTTTCTTGTAAATAGCTTTCTCATACCCAAAATATTAGTTAAGATCTCATGTACTGATCCATGTGAGATGCCTATAGCCAGGTGAAATTTTATCCCATTCTTCCTTCTATGATTTGAATAATGCGGCTTTATTTGAATATACGCTTTCGAACTTGAAGATCTAGTGTTCTATTGGGTTCAAGTCCGGTGATTGAGATGGCCAGCTTAAAACTCTCACATTTGAAGCAGAAAACCACTGTTTTAACAACTTGGATGTATGTTTGGGGTCACTATTCTACTGAAATATCCAGTTCTGCGGCAATGTTTCTTCATATGATAACAAATTGTTTTCTAAAATATTCTTGTAAATATCAGCGTTCATATTTCCGTTTATCTCGATCAATGGACCGACTTCTTGTGCAGAGAAAATTCCCCAAACCATCACACTTCCTCCACCGTGTTTTACAGTAGGAATTTGGTACCGAACATCATTTCTCGTACCAATAGGACATCGTACATGTTGTCTACCATCGCTTCCAAAACAAATTAAATTTAGATTCTTCTACTTTTTTCCAATCTTTGATTGCTCAATTTAGGTGATATTTGGCAAATTGTAATTGGGCCTTCTTATTCTTTTTACTGATTAATGGTTTTTTAATACCTATACGGCCAAAAAGTCTCACATCATGTAGTCTTCGTGTCACAGTACTAAGACTAATATTAGCTAGGTTTTCATCTTTTAGCTCGCGTGCAGTTTCGGCAGTAGTTTTCTTGACATCCGCAGTTGATTTGCGTTTAATGATATGATCTATTTTTTTGGACGTTTTTCTTGGTCTTCCATTACGCGGACGATCTTTTAAACCATATCCACAACGGTATTTTACAATAATATCGTTCACAGTTGATTTACCTATCGATAATAATGAAGCAATCTCACAAGAAGTCTTTCCTTCTTTTGAAAATTTTATTACTCTCTTACGAATTTTGATTCGGATGCCGAGCCACGTTTATGCTCCCACGACCTTTTATGAACTAAATGTGAACATTCAACGCGCTAATATTCGTCTTCGAACGTCCTACTGCCTCAATGTATATTATGTGGCCGGAAACTTTTGCACATATAAATACAAGAATAATAATAAATATATTCACAAACATAAATAATATTCTTTTACTATATTATTTTTTTTCCTATATCTCATCCTCACATCTCATAATGATTAAAAATCATTAGTCTTTTTTTTTAATAAATTAGAGTACGAAATGTCCCTGGCCGGAAACTTTTGCACGCCATTATATATATATATATATATATATATATATATATATATATATATATATATATATATATATATATGTATATATAGCACTATGCCACTTAATCGTAGTCCTAAACAAAATTACAAATGTTTTATGATTGTGAAGTTTTCTGTGATAATAAAATCTTGTGTAATAGACTTTTTAAGTAGCGAATTGGACAAAAATATGTCATAAATTGGTTAAAATACTAAAAATTAAACAGTTTTCTTGATTTACTGAAGTACTTGAAGTACTGTTTGAAAAAAAGACCTATAGAAACATTGTTTGTTAAGATTTGGTAATGTACAGTAGGACAGTAGCAAAACTATCAAATATATCCAATATGCTGACGATACGGTGCTCCTTGCTAATGATGAGAAAGCATTGCAAGCCTATTGGACAAATAACATCAGCCAAAGCTATGAACTCAGGCTAAATATAAAGAAAACATAATTTATGGTCATTAGTAAGATAAATATCAGCAATGTTAGACTACGAATGGGAAAACAAGACATAAAAAGAGAAAAGAGATTTAAGTACTTACGGTGCTGGCTCAACGGTAGATGGAATTATGATGAGGAGTTTAAAGGTAGAATTCAAATAACCCAAAATCCTTTTTTCAAAATGAAAACAAGATTATGCAACCGCAAATGTTATGTACTGTCTACACAGTTAGATGTCGTTGTGGTATGGACATTAGAAGCCTGAACCATGTTAGGTTTGGATTCATTTGAAATGTGGTTGACGATTATTAAAAATATCATGGACCGAACGAGTGACAAATGTTACTGTCCTGGAAAGGATGAATAAAGATTAGAAACTTTTAACCACAATAAAAAGAAGAAAAGCAGCTAATTTTGGCTATATTTCTAGAAACGTTACATATAGTCTTCTACAATCGATTATAAAAAGAATAACCGGTCAAGTGCAAGTTACACAATTAGTGTTCCGTACGTTGATTGCTTTTAAAATAAAAAATTTTGTTACGCTGGTATAAAATAATCAGTGACTTTACAAAACACACCCCAAATGAGTTTTCTACAAAGTTCTTTTCCGATCTCTACTGAAAACTGATGACCTTAAAATTTTTGTTTTTTTTTTTATATACCATGTAAATTATTAAAGGTAATGCACTCGTGATAATTTTCGTTTAATCTACACTCCGTGGAGAATATTCCAGAATTTTTCAAAATTTTTTGATCAGTACTTTTCGAGATAAGGTGGGGGCACAGCAATTTTTCGAGATTTTTTAAAAATAATACAAAGAAAAGTGTGCGCAAGTATTACATTATATATATATTTTTTACTCGTATTTTCACAGGCTTTCATTTGACATCACACTCAATGACCTAGTAAAAAAAAATTTTTTTCACGTCCGATTTCACCACCCAAAACTAACCCCTTAAGTCAAAATTTAACTTTCAAAACTACATGGCTCTGATGAGACCATCAATTCCTATATTAGTACTAAATTTCAACTTTCTATGTCAAATAGTTTCGGAGAAAATCGGGGTGTGACAGATAGACAGACAGATAGACACCGAAGTGATCTTATAAGTGTTCCGTACGGAACACTAAAAATTGAAGGAAGACGGGGCATCGGACGTAAAAAGTTCTCTTGGCTGCGGAATCTGACCCATTCGTTTGACATTGGCGGAGGCTTACACACTTATCCGTTTTTCTCAAGATAGAGAAGAATTCCAATTGATGGTCGCAAACCTCCGCTGAGGAAAATGCACTTAAAGAAAAAGAAGAATGTAGAGTGGTCTGTTCTTCTTGGTAATTATTAATGCTTTTCAATTGCTCGTAGAATTTTCATTCTACAGAAGAAGTTTGTACGGTATATAAATAACACAGATTCTCTTATTAGTTGCAATATTTCATTTATGAACCTGCTCATACTGACTTTCTCATCATTATATATTTACTTATTATTATAAATATGTAAAAAAACATACAAATTCTCTCACGATAAGTAATAAAAGGCACAATCATGCAATCAAAAATGTAAATACTATTTAGTTGCATTTTAGTAGGATTTCTTTTGGTTAAAATACTTTTTTAATATGGAGATGTTAAGTTTTTTACCGATCGGCCGCAATGCAAAGTTTTTTTTTGGCTATTTTCTGTAAAAAAAAAAAACTGCTACTTCAAAAACTTTACTACTCCGTAAAGGTGTCCTATATAACAATGTTTTCTATAAACTTCAATATCTTTAACTGCCTCATTCTTTTTAGTGTTCCGTACGGAACACTTATAAGATGACTTGGGTGTTTGTCTGCCTGTCTGTCTGTCACTCCCGATTTTCTCCGAAACTATTTGTCATAGAAAGTTGAAATTTGGTAATAATATAGGAATTGATGGCCTCATCAGAGACGTGTAGTTTTGAAAGTTAAATTTTGACCTAAGGGGTTAGTTAGTTTTGGGGGGTGAAATCGGAAGTGAAAAAAATTTTTTTTACTAGGTCATCGAGTGTGGTGTCAAATGAAAGCTAACGAAAACACGAGTAAAAAATATAAATATAATGTAATACTTGGGCTCACTTTTCTTTGTTTTTGTCTCGAAAAGTACTGATCAAAAAATTTTGAAAAAATACCAGAATATTCTCCACGGGATGTAGATTCAACGAAAATTATCACGAGTGCATTACCTTTAAAAACTTATTTAGTATATAAAAAAAAACAAAAATGGCAAGGTCATCAGTATTCAGTAAAGATTGGAAACAAACTTTGTTGAAAACTCCTTTGGGGTGTGTTTTGTGAAGTCACTGATCATTTGATACCACCGTAACAATTTTTTTTTGTTTTAAAAGCAATCAACACTACACTAATTGTGCAAGTTCAACCTGCACTTGACGGGTTATTTAATATTTACTTATCAATTAAACATACACCTCGAATTTTCAAAAGTTCGATTTTTTTTTACGGATTTTTTATTTTTTATACTTACAATAAAAAAATTAAGAAAATTCAATTTTATTAAAAAGTTATACCATTAAATGTGATCTGGCGTCGAATTGGGAGCACTACCTGTTTTCAAACACAGTCTGCACTACTACTCAGTTAATTTTTAAAATTTCCTAACTTTTTTTTTATTCTTAATAATTACTTTTTCTACAAAATCTCGAGAGGTTTTTTTTTTAATTTTTCCATTAGAAAATCTTTTATAAAAGATTAAACAAACATTTTTTAGTCGAAAATTGCATACTGAAGTTTGAAACACCGTAAATTTTTTAGTTTCGAAACAAAAAACCCTTCGACAATTTTTAACTACAGTGAAAACTGTTTTAACGGCCACCTGTCGTAAGCGGCCGCCTGTGGTAACGGACAGTATTAAGCTTCCCTAAACCTATTGCATATAAATTCCCGTATACAAAAACCTGTTAATTACGGCCATTTGTATTAACCGGCCACTGCCAGTTAAACCGAAATTTTATGGCATATTTCCTTGTAAATTTACCTAGTAATAACGACCGGGTTGGCCGAAGGGTTTTATGATATACTAATTATTTTTATGGGCCTTCAACCTTTTACTTTTACTACTACTGCAACTGACTAATTTATTCAAGGAAATACCCATTGTTGATAAAATTATCTGGTTTAAATTTTAACTTTTCCGTTTATTCCATTATTTTAAAGTTGTCTTCATACTAAAGGCGTTCTTAATAATGTCGCTGAAACGAAAACGTTTGTCACTAAAAGACAAAACTATTATCATCGCTGAAAGTGAAAAATTTGCGTTAAGTTCGCGAAAACTGGCTGAAAAGTACGAGGTTGGAAAAACGCAAATTCTCGTTTGAAGAGTGTTAACTTGAAGAAAAAACGAAAATTTCCCAGGTCAGCAGGATTAGCAGTGGATCAAGTTGTCTACAATTGGTTTTGCAAGGCCATGAATAAAGCAGTTCCAATATATGGACTACTACTGAAACAAAAAGCACTTCGGGCGTCAAGCAGCTTAAAAGTGGAAAATTTCCCTGCATCAAATAGGTGGATGGAAAGTTTCTGTAAACGGCACAATATTACTTTTAAGTCAGTTTCTGGTGAGTCCGCAGATGTAAATTTGAAAGATGTTGAGGCCTGGAAAACTACATTACCGCTAATTTTAAAAGATTATTCTCCACAAGATGTATACAATGCTGATGAAACAGGTCTTTATTACCGAGCCATGCCAAATAAGACATTTGTTTCAAAAAACGATAAATGTGCAGTTAAGAAGGTAGCAAAATAGCCATTAACTATTTTACTGCGTGCAAATATAGAAGGCGAAACAGAAAATCCGCTGGGAAAAGTAAAAATCCTCGTTGTTTTGAAGGTAGTCATGTTGATAAGTTAGTCTTAGAATGGGAAGAAATTATGACCAAATGGCTCCATAAATTTGATAATAAAATGAAGAAGCAAAATAGAAAAGTGCTGCTTTTCTTGGGCAACGCTACCTCTCATTTTAAAGTGCCACTAGAAAATGTTAAGCTTTTTTTTTTGCCACCAAATATCACCTCATATTGTCAGCCTTTAGACCAAGGAATAATTCAAAATTTTGAGATGATATATAGAAAATTTTTGATCAAAAGGCTACTTACGTTTATTGACAGTTATTGTGATTTTGAAAAATCTGAAAAAAGCTTAAATTTAACGAACGCACTAATGTGGATTACGACTGCGTGGAAAAATCTTTCTCCACCTTCAATCAAAAAATGTTTTTTCAAGGCAGGATTCTCCGATGTTGTTCCAGAAAATGCTATTTTTAACGAAGAAGACGAAATACCCCTTGTTCGGGTTTTTCCTTTAGTCTATGATAAAACTGTAAACTTGGATGAGTTTGTTTCCATTGATAGTGATGTGCCTACAGAAAGTTCAAACTTCAGTATTTCGGAAATTGTTGAGGAACTGCGCGTTATAGACCAAAAGCTTAAATCTGATTTAGACAATGATGTGGACGAATGTGAAGCTCCAAAATCTACTTTATCTATTATATACATTCAAAATATTTTTTTATATTATTAAATCATTTTAACTTTTCAGTCTGTGTGTATACGAACTCTATTTAGTAAAATAAAGAAAATGTTTAAAAATAGAAAAATATATGTCATTTATTTGTAGGGCGCAAAACCTGGGAATAACGGTCAATATTCCTAAATTTTTTGTGGCCACTTTTGACAGGTTTTACTGTACTACATTATTTTTCAGGATTAATTTTTATTTTTGCAGAATGGATTATTTTTCGCGAAGTTTTCCTGCAGACAAAGAGGAGCCGTAGTTTTCACCAATGATCCATTTAACCTGCTAAAAAATAATGTTAACATTTAAAACATATTTAAAAAAAAAATCTTATAATTTAAAGTACAATAAAAATATATAATCGCCACTCTTTTGTATTATTCACTTAATAATCTTTAAAATATTGTATTTAATATACATACTTCTAGCAGCGCCCAGGTGTATGTAACGCCCTAAAAGTTAAAACTACTTAAAAAGTAGACGCAGCTAGTCAATAATAGGATAAATATAAAAAATGGACAATTAACTATTACAAATTCGGCTAGATTAGTAAAATATTATTACAAAAATGTAAGAGCCATCAGTAAAAATAAGAAAACAAAGGTTTCAATATTATTGCAGTTAGAAAAAACAATTAATATGATTGGATGATGAGAGGTCAATATTGAGAACATATCTAGCCTCTGCCAGTGACTATACATAGGAAAATCAGCCCTTAGAGGCCGTTGTGTCTCTCGATGTTTATTGACAAACGTGATTTTGTTTTTGACAAGAAGAGACTCAGTATATAGCACAAAAGATCCCCGACAGTGACCAGGTATACTTTCTATCCTACTGTTTTATGGCGCCAGTACGGAGATAACTGTTTCTTGTTCTGTTCTCTCCTTCATCGATCCTAGCTCGGCTGATGAGTCGTGAGATGATGCGATAGATGGCACAAAAGTAAATAATTCTTGAAATATGAACAATTTTTACAGTGAGATAGGTAAAAAAATGGAATTAGTTAGATTTATGGTAGTAGAAGTGGATATTTAGAGTTAGATCATCAAATTTGCATTACATTAAAAAAATAATTTACACAAAAATCAGAATATACTAAGTTGTTGAATACTTTATAAATAAAAATTCTATTAAAACATTTCCTTCGGTCTTTAAGAGTCTGTTATATGACTATCCATGCAAGAGTATTTATAATTTTTTGGCACACTATTTATATAATTCTGATACGTGAAGTTCTAAAATGTCATATACAATTTGTCAGTAAATCTAAGCATACTGTTAAATAATACCATAAGCGAGAAAATATCTTCAAAGCTCCTTGTAATACATAGTAAAAAAACCCTTGGATAACTTGCTTCTCAATTACAAAGGACAAATTTAGAATTCACAATATTTCGGAAGTACTTTACATGTACTTTACATTATGGCCATACTTTTCGAAATATTTTAGAATTATGTTTATCGAGATTATATTTATTTTAAATCATTTTGTAGCCTATCAAAAGCTGCATATGAGCGAATCTACAAAACTTTAAAATTCAAGATTGTGAAGGAAGAAAATCACGGCACGTCAACGACAAGCATGTTTTCTTATTGAACAAATATCGAAATTATGAAAAACGTTGTAACTCATTTTTTAGCATAATTGCAAAAATAACTGTCTTGTTTACATGTTGTTTCTTGATGTTACGCTTTTGATAGCAATATTTCTATTTCTCACCACACTGGATTTGTCATCTATCAAATATAGTTCAATTTGGTGTTGAAGGCATTTCAATATACTTAAAAATTTAAATTTGGCAATAATGTTTTTAAAAATATCTAATAAATATTATAGAATTATTGTTACGCTTATTTTCTGTCTACAAAATAAGAATTGTATTGAATATTCAAACATATATATATATATATATATATATATATATATATATATATATATATATATATATATATATATATATATATATATATATATACATATATTCAGTAGATACACTATTCGGATTTTGTTTGATCAAAAGTATAGGTGAACAATATTTTTATAACAACTTTAGTAAGGGATATAAATTAATTTTGCTCGGGTTTGATCAGAAATGAGATTTTTATAACTGTTTGCAAATGCCTATATTATATTCACAATTATTATAGAAGCACAGTCCCACACCGTCCTAATTTAATATAATTTTATTATTGAGATAAAATGCAGAAACATGAATTTAAAGATTTTGAGACTTTGCACATACATCTACTATAAATATAAAAATTTAACTTTGTCCACTATAAATAGATAATCGGCCTATAACTTAAACAGTTGAGCATGAAAATGTCGAAAAGAAGTGAACTCAAATATGATCTTTCAAGAACCCCAGAAGTAGTGTTATGAAAATCTTTTGATATTGTAATGGGTGACTCTTAGAGTCACACCCAATACTTCTTTAATAAATTTCTACATAATTGAAAATTACAAAATTACAGGACTACATAAATTAAAATATCACTGCGCCGCTCTTGTTACAGTTAAGATGATCATGGCTGAGTGAGAGCCTAAATTTTGAATGTGGGTTGAAGGGAAATAACACACGTCTATCAGCGACGATCTAACCATCAAACATCTTTGGCGACAGAACGTTTTGTTTACATAATGAAAGTGTTACGAAAAAAAAAAACTTATTCGTGAAATATTGCAAATTGTTAACACAAAAAGTATTTTAAAGGTTTTATTGATGTTGGCAAAGTTACTGACAATTGTATTTTACGACAGTTTGCTTAATTAAACAGAATTAGTGTTGTGTGATCATAACCACATCTAATATGTTTCATGTATTTTTTAGTAGGAAATTTGTTATTGTTGACGGAAAATACCTTGTTTTATTTATTTTAAACTATATACATCATGAGACGTCAATTAACTGAGCTGGTAAAATATATATGGGTACGCAATTAATACTTTATTGTATGTATAATTTTCTAGGCAGTGGGGGCGATGATTTTAGATCAGGAGTTTGTGACTTCTTTGAATTAGTTTTAGGTATTATTATCGAGGAACGGTATTTATTAGTATTTTTCTGAAATTGTTTTTGCTACAGAGATATTGCAATATATATATATATATATATATATATATATTATATATATATATATATATATATATATATATATATATAATATATATATATATATATATATATATATATATATATATATATATATATATAAAATATATATATATATATATATATATATAATATATATATATATATATATATATATATATATATATATATATATGGGGCCATTTTATTACGCTTTATACGCACCCCGTGGGGGGGGCGGGATAGAATATCTCCCCCGGTATGTTCTGCCTGTCGTAGGAGGCGACTTAAAGAACAATCTAGATGGTAGATGCCCAGATCCCACCAGCATCGCCCGGTGTGTGATACCATCGCATCGGCTTAAGCTGCGTGAAGTTGCTTAACGTTTCGTGGCTGTGCCGATGTCCCGGACTGTGGGACCAAATAGCATGATGAGGCACCTGGATACAAAAAATTCCGGAGGTAAAATAGCCCCCCGTTCGGATCTCCGGGTGGGGGCTGGTTCAGGGGCGTCGACATGCAGAGAACAGAATTTCAAAATGGATTTTTGTAACATACGAGGTTTAAATTCGAACATAAATTCAGTGCACCAACACCTGCAATCAAATAAACCTCATGTACTCGCTCTCTGTGAAATTAAGGTCAGTTCATCGACCAGCACAGTAAACTATCTTTATCCTGGGTACGATTTCTATTCCCGATTTAGGCGTAACTTTGGAATCTGTCTTTATGTCAGAAGCGACCTCTCTTGCCAACGAGAAGAGGCTCTGGAGCCCCAAACTTTGATGTTATGTGGTTAAAAATAACGACTCAACCAACCACAAGGTTCGTCTGTATCCTCTATCGACCACCAAGTGATACAAACTTTAGAACACTTTTCGCTTCTCTTGCAGACACCATAGATCATTTACAAATTAACTATCCAAATGCCGAAATTGCCATCCTGGGCGACTTTAATGTCCACAACATCAACTGGCTTAAATATTCAAATACTACCGACGAACAAGGTCGTGAAGCCGAATCATTTTCAATCAGTTGTGGCTTGACTCAGCTTATTGATGAACCAACACGGATCCCTGATCGAGACGGAGAGTTCGCCAGTCTTCTTGATCTGTTTTTAACCACCAATCCGGAGATTTACACGGTCAGCGTAAATCCACCGTTAGGTTCTTCCGACCCATAAACTACTTTCGACATCGAGTATTCTACCAATCAGTGACAGAGAGGCGCCCAAACCGCGCAAGATTTGGCACTACAAATCTGCTAAATGGGAAGATCTCATGGAATATTTTCGAAGTTTCCCTTGGTTGGACGTTTGTTTTCGATCCGACGACCCAT
Organism: Pachyrhynchus sulphureomaculatus; assembly: GCA_019049505.1. Lineage (NCBI taxonomy): Eukaryota > Metazoa > Arthropoda > Insecta > Coleoptera > Curculionidae > Pachyrhynchus > Pachyrhynchus sulphureomaculatus. Next base: position 163,108,957 of record CM032453.1, on the reverse strand, counting down.
CTGACTGCGCCAGGGAGGTTTCCGATGTTATTTTGGCCGGTATGGAGGCTTACATCCCTTTTTCGAAGAAATGCCCTTCCAACGGCAAGCCTTGGTTTGACCTAAAATGCAAAGAAGCTGTTGCTTCTAAACATCTTGCATACCGACAGTGGCGTGAACTTCCTAACACCATAAATCGTAACATCTTTGTTCGTGCCAGGAACAGATGCAAAGAAATTATCGACGAAACCAAGGAGGTACACAATCAACGGATTAGAAACAAAACTTCTCGCTTGTCCCAGCAATTCCAGGTCCTTTTGGTCAGTTGCTAAGGCAGTTAGTCAAAATTTCACCAAATCCACCATACCACCACTCACACGGCCAGATAATTCTATTGCAACGACACCTGTTGAGAAAGCGAACTTGTTGGCTGAACTCTTTGCTTCACATTCTACTGTCGATTTCCAAGGAAAAACACCACCTACTATTCCCATAGTGCAGTCAAGGATGCCCGATATTGTCTTCAGACAGCGTATCATAAAACGTATTTTGATGAAGCTAGACACCAAAAAGGCTTCAGGCGCTGACGGAATACCTGCCATAGTTCTCAAGAACTGTGCGAGGGAACTAACACCAGTTTTCTGTAGACTTTTCAACCTATCCTACAGAAAGGGAATATTTCCTTCCTGCTGGAAATGTGCCACAGTTCAGCCGATACCTAAAAAAAAAGCAAGAAGACCTTGCCAAATAACTACCGACCAATCGCACTACTCTCAATAATATCGAAAGTCATGGAAAAGGCTATCAATCAGCATCTTCTAAAATATCTTGAAGGATTCAACATTATTAGTGATCACCAATATGGCTTTCGTAAAAATAGATCAACAGGAGATCTTCTGACTTATGTAACACATATTTGGAACAACGCAATTGAACACTTTGGAGAATCTCGAGCGGTTGCTCTTGACATATCCAAGGCATTTGACCGTGTTTGGCACGATGGGCTGTTGGCTAAGCTACGTTCTTGTGGTATGTCTGAAAAGTTCTGTTTGTGGCTCTCATGTTTCCTCAGAGAGCGTTCTTTACGAGTGGCAGTTGACGGATTTCTTTCTAACACCTTCACTATCAACGCCGGTGTGCCCCAAGGTTCCATACTGTCTCCTACTCTCTTCCTCATTTATATTAACGATCTGCTGGAAAAGACCGAGAATCCAATCTACAGCTTTGCAGATGACAGTACACTTATCTCTTCATTCACTTTGAACGCTCGGACATCGACTACTCAGACGAATATCCGCAGACAGCAGGAAGTCATTCAACTTAACAAAGACCTGGAAGAAATTCTATCTTGGGGTGACAGTAACCAAGTGGAATTTAACGCTACAAAAACCCAGGCGGCAGTTTTTTCTAAAAAAGTTAACGTTGCAGAACCCGACATAGTTATGTCGGGGCGCTCCATCTCTCTAACATCGTCACTCAATCTATTAGGCGTTAATTTGGGAGCAAAATATGTCCTGGCATGAACATGTTGCAGGCATAGCAAGAAGAGCTTCTCAAAAGTTGGGAATATTGTTTCGAACCAGAAAGCTTTACACTCCACAACAACTGTTAATTCTTTACAAAGCTCAAATTCGACCAACTATGGAATACTGCTCCCATGTTTGGAGCTCCGCTCCCAAACATACACTGCATTTGTTGGATTCTATCCAGAGAAGAGCTGTTCGTCTGATTGGACACCCGGAACTGACCGACGGCCTTGATTCGCTGGAACATCGAAGAACGGTTGGCGACTTGAGCCTATTCTACAAGTACTTTCATGGAAAGTGTTCGAAGGATGTGGCCCGTTTAATTCCTCCCAGAGCGGTGCATATTAGAGGTACGCGTCGCGCTAATGCTTCACATCCGTATGAGGTTCAGCTTGTTACTCCTCGTACAACGCTTTTCAAGCAGTCTTTTATATGGAGAACATCATACCTTTGGAATGGTTTACCCAGGACTGTGTTTCCCATCGAGTACAATCTACAGCGATTCAAGAACAACGTGAATCGCTTTCTCCGCACACGTGTCGCTCCTGTAGCGCTTTAGGGACTTCCCTGTAGCACGTGTGCTAGACCCATAAAAAAAAAAAAAAAAAAAAAAAAAAAAAAAAAAAACGCTTATTCATTAGAAAAAACAGGAAAAAAACACAAGAAAAACTCGATATATTCATCTCTGGGAGATATAATAAATTTTTACTTCATTTTGTTAGAATAATACAGAGAATTGTGTGGTTGTAAAATGATTTTATTTTATAAAGGATTTTTTTGTTATGCTTTCTTGTCATTTTGCTAAGGGAGCTGTGTTTCTATCTCTTAGTTAAGTTGTGGTTAATTTATATTTGAAAGTAGAACGACGTTGACATTTTTGTTTGATCGTTTTAAAGTTAAAAGTTAGTGAAAATCAGTGGGATTATTATCAAAGAGATATGTCAGAGATATTGTAAGAGTTTTCATTTTGACTGCCTATTTATAATAGATTGGAGAAAGTTAAACCCAGATCTTCAATGTCAGTTTTTTTATTGATCGAGTTCGATTCCAGGTGGATTTCTACCATCTCCCTAAAGATTCTCCTGCCGAGATTTCTCTCTTTACATAGGATTTTAGTTTCAGCAAAATTAAATTCATGTGAAAATTGGCTACTATGTTGGGCAAGCGAACAAGAGTTTTTCTTTAATCTGTAATCACTTTTGTGGGAAGTGATTCTGTCTTTTAGGACTCTAGTGCTCTCAAACAAACATTTGGTTCATTTCCAAAGACCGCTTACTTCAAGAACATAATATTGCTCTCTCTCTCTCTCTCTCTATATATATATATATATATATATATATATATATATATATATATATATATATATATATATACATATATATATATATATATATATATATATATATATATATATATATATATATATATATATATATATATATATATATATATATATATATATATATATATATATATATATATATATATATATATATATATATATATAATATATATATATATACATATATATATAATATATATATATATATATATATATATATATATATATATATATATATACATATATATATATATATATATATATATATATATATATATATATATATATATATATACATATACATATATATATATATATATATATATATATATATATATATATATATATATATATACATCTATTGGCGAGTAAAAATATCGACTCAAACTATTTGGCTTCATCTAACACGGATCCCAGAATTTTGTGTTCATATATTTTTATGGATTTTAGTATCATTTGAAAGCCCCTTCTATTATTTCTCTAAAGATACCAAATTCTACAGCATACATTATGGTTTTTACTCATTAAAATGATTGAGAGGGGAAACGAGGAGAACAAGGATTGAAAATAGTGGCAAAAGAAAGGAAAAATTAAACAAATTTTAAGTTTAACAATTATATTTATTGATAAAAACCAAAATCAATATTTTGTAATACCCCCCCCCCCCGCTTTACTACTTCCAGCCAATTTCTCATGGAGCGGATGAGCTTTTTCCAACAGTGTCTGTGGGGTTCTTCCCCTCTCTTCCGCCATAATCGCAACCGTTAAGTCCCTCAGCGATGTAGGGGCTGGAATTGTGGCCAACCCTTCTTCTGAGCTCATCCCGAATATACTCGATTGTATTGAGCTCAGGACTCCGCGCAGGCCAGTCTAATATGGGTATTCCCACTTCTGCCAAGTATTACCACACCAATGCAGCAGCATGTGGCCTCCACTGTCGAGCATTAGCACGAAGCTATAGCCAACAAACCCAGGGTAAGAAACGGAGTGTTCCTGCAGGAAAATTTCCCAATATATCTGTGTTCCTAATAATTTTAGAGGTGGCTTTCCATGTAATAACTCTTTCTATGTTATTATTTGAAATTTATACTTTTTAGGTCGGTGAAGTATACTTTGGCTAAAATACTTTAAGTAACTCCTTTGACTCATTGGACAAGTTACTCAAACTCCTTTACTCCTTGATAAATTCTATTCTACTCTATAGATATAATTTTAGATATGATCTTTTTTCCTGTAAAATGTTATTTCATGCGAGATAATATATATATATATATATATATATATATATATATATATATATATATATATATATATATATATATATATATACACATATATATATATATATATATATATATATATATATATATATATATATATATATATATATATATACATATTTATATTTTCCGAGTTGATTCACTGTTATCGCCACTGCCTATTCTTTATGTTACCTAACGTAACATATACTAAAACCTGGCCACAAAACATATGTATAAATTTTAAAAAAAGACGTAAATTGGATAAGTGGTTTTCGAGTAAGAGACAGAGAGATGTTACGCTTTGTATACATTATATATATACATATATATATATATATATATATATATATATATATATATATATATATATATATAAATATAAATAAATATATATATATATATATATATATATATATATATATATATTAAATATACATACATATATATATATATATATATATATATATATATATATATATATATATATATATATATATATAAATATATACATACATATATATATATATATATATATATATATATATATATATATATATGTATATATATATATATATATATATATATATATATATAAATATATACATACATATATATATATATATATATATATATATATATATATATATATATATATATATATATATAAATTAATGTAATAGCTTATTAGTCTCTTCAGACACAAAGGTTTCCTCAGCAGGAAACATATATATAAATATAAATAAAAGCAGAAATATGTTTTAACGCCAGATCTAATTTGTTTAATTACGATATAAAAATAAATCATAATTTCTTACAGTACACTAATTATTATTATAAAAATTAATTAACATGAAGTAATTTATTTTAAGTCACTTTAATGGAAAACAAATCTAGATAGAATATTATTGTAGCGAATTATCATTTATTTTGCATTAATCATGGTCGTGCTACAAGAAGCAGGAGGGGGAATTGGAACTTGTCAATTCGGTTGATTTCAGTAGACCTCAATTCTAATAATAATTAGCATCTTTTATTTGACTTTTAGGGACTCCACCAAGCCTAATCCAAAATTCTTATTTGCAAAGGCAACCTGCATTTTAAACGTAAGCAATGCAGTAATGATCTTTACCGGCATGTACAGATTTTCCTTGCCTTATTTCCTCGAAGAGCCTAAACTACTCGCCAGATTTTAATGAATCAGGGCGTAAAGAACAGCTTGACGTAGTTTTGCAATTGGTGCAGGCAACATAGATATATATATATATATATATATATATATATAGATAGATATACATATATATATATATATATATATATATATATATATATATACATAGATATACATATATATAATATATATATATATATATATATATATACATACATAGATATACATATATATATATATATATATATATATATATATATATATATATATATATATATATATATATATATACATTATATATATATATATATATATATATATATATATATATATATATATATATACATATATACATATATATATATATATATATATATATATATATATATATATATATACATATATATATATATATATATATATATATATATATATATATATATATATATATATATATATGTATATATATACATATATACATATATATATATATATATATATATATATATATATATATATATATATATATTTATATATGTATATATATATATATATATATATATATATATATATATATATATATATATATATATATATATATATATATACATTTATGGACAAAATTAACGCAACAATATATTAAATCATAAAAATCTCTATAATGAATTAATTTTAATAATTTTTTTATGAACATTAAAGTTAGAAAAAACTTATTCGGATACTTTAAAAGTAAATTAGCTACAAAATTTCTCTATAAGATTCGAATTAAAATTATTGTTAAGACCTAATAACAAAATTGTTGAAATTATGTAATAATGAAAAAAAAATAAACTGGGACACTAGTAGCAAAATTAATGGTGTAACTGGGACACTAGTAGCGTGTGTTGCCTCCTCTACTTCGGATGACAGCGTTTATGCTTCTAATTAAATTTTGGATAAAATCTTGAGGAATTTGCTCCCATTCTGTGGTAACTGCATTTTCAAGTTCCCTCAGGTTTCTAGGTGCAGGTATATGACGTTTCACATTTTTCTTAAGATGATTCCATCAGATTCAAATCCGGGCTTTTGGGTGGCCATTGCATAATCGGTATATCAACTTGATTAAGATAATCAAGTACCTCCCTAGCCACGTGACGTCGAGCGTTGTCTCGCATATACAATATCCCTCGTCCAATAAAACTGAGGCTCGCACTACCTCGTGTTCAGTTAAATTCCTTGTTCGATTCACTTTTCTAATTCTTCGGGGTCAAAAATAAAACAGTCTACCGCAAAAATGTATTACTTTGAAAAAGGGAACAATTTATAAGCTTACTTTTAAAGAAAATCTATCGCATTATTACAGAAAATTGTTTTAAAACTGTAAATCTAAACGAATTGTTTTGATTTCTGTCATGAACAACGAAACTAAATATGCATAGCCTACTATTCAAATACTCGATAAACTTTAAAACTGACATAAGAAAAAGATAAATTAATTTTCAGATTGTTGCGTTAATTTTGTCCAGGAGTTTATATATATATATATATTTATATATATATATATATATATATATATATATATTATATATATATATATATATATATATAAACTCCTGGACAAAAAATTAACGCAACAATCTGAAAATTAATTTATCTTTTTCTTATGTCAGTTTTAAAGTTTATCGAGTATTTAAATAGTAGGCTATGCATATTTAGTTTCGTTGTTCATGACAGAAATCAAAACAATTCGTTTAGATTTACAGTTTTAAAGAATTTTTTTAGAAGATAAACAATTTTCTGTAATAATGCGATAGATTTTCTTTAAAAGTAAGCTTATAAATTGTTCCCTTTTTCAAAGTAATACGTTTTTGCGGTAGACTGTTTTATTTTTGACCTCGAAGAATTAGAAAAGTGAATCGAACAAGGAATTTAACTGAACACGAGGTAGTGCGAGCCTCAGTTTTATTGGACGAGGGATATTGTCAGCGTTATGTTGCCAATTTGTTAGGCAAACATCGTTCTACAATAAGTCGTATGGTAAGACGGTAATATATATATATATATATATATATATATATATATATATATATATATATATATATATATATATATATATATATATATATATTACCTTTAAATTAAATTTCGTGAACAACAAGTGCCTTTTTATCTAACATTAAATCCTAAAGAGATTCAAAACTTGCTGACCTCTATACTCCTTTAACGATTTTGTTCGGAGGCAACGTTAATATTTTATTATGATTCCGAAATGGGAACTTACTCCAAAAAATTCAAATGTCAGGTGTCAATATGCCCAGCTTAAAAAAAAAATTATCAAGATGTCTAACAAATGACGGTTACAAATACAATGAATTTATGTTTAGAAAAAATAAATATCTACACCAAAAATTCGTATAAAAAGGGAACGATGGGAGTATCAACTTCTGGAGGTTTTTGTTGAATGATTGCATAAATAATTTGATGATAGTAATATCACAGTAAACATCAAACACAGTAGCGACGCTCAAGAAAATTTTTAGGCCCTGTTTTTTTATCACTCTTGCTCCCCAACATGGCTGACAACTAGCGCGGTCGCGGGTATTTACATCTGGATTTCAAAAAGAATCTTTTTATAACTTGATCCAAAATTCATTATTAATAATTTTCCAATAAGTTAATGACTCGTTTGACGTAATAACTGAAAATAGTTATAAAAAAGATGTCAAGAAAAAGTTTTTGTTGTACGGTTAGTGTTTGTAAAAATATGTGTGGTATCTCCAAATGAACTAGTTTTTTTTTTTAATTCCCCAAGATTTTAAAAAGTAATTTATTCATAACACTTTACTTCTCTTATGCAATATATTATATAAAGTTTATGATAATTGTGTTTTCATATTAGAGATACATTTTATTTGTAAAACAGTTACGTTTAAGTTTAGAAGAAAGATGAATTCACTTTAAAATGATAATTATAATTATTTTCAATTTCTCCAGATTACTGGAATTCGCTGAAATATAAGGAGTATGATTATTAACATTATATACGCGAATCTGAAGGTGTGCAGAGATATATTCTCAAAATGAACATTCCCCCCTCCGGAAAATATCTCTAATATTTGAGAAATATAAATTCAATAATGAGATGTTTAAATAAAAGTACTTTTTTCCTTGAATTTCTTTTTTCCTTGTTGTTTTGTGTATCTATTTTAATAAGAAAATGATAAAAAAAATATTTAAAAAAAAAAACGTTTTTCGTTTTTTCTTCCTTTCAGTCAGCAATATTTATTTTTATTTTACAGAATAGGTTTTCGCTTGAAAGAAGAAATTTGAATATTTCATCAACTCGCGGGCATCATACCAGCAATATGGCGACAGGTCATGTGATTGAAACTCTAGCCCCTTGAGGCGAATCGGCCTGTCGCTACTGGGTTTTATGTATACTATGGTAATAATTTCTATAAAGTTATACTGAATTTCTAATATGACGAATATCGGACACTATCGTGTCTAAATTTATAGGGCTTCTAAATAAATTGGTACTGGAAAGCACTGTTGTCAGAAACAGTGTAGAAAGACAACAAATAAATCAAAAAATTCAAAATTATGCAGAGGTACTAATCCCAGTTTGGGGAATAATATTATTGACGAACAAAAAAAAAAATGCCAAGGCTATGGTAAAAATGTTATTAAGCTATGGAAGTGAAGTTTTAATAACAAAGAAGGATAAAAAGGCTAAACTAATGTCACGTAAAATGGACTATTTTCCAAGTGCCAGTGTGTGAAGAACACAATGGCTACAGAATGAAAAAAAAAAGACGTCAGAAAGAGTCATAGATAGAAAAAGATAGTACTTAAGTAGTTTGGTCGCCTGTTGAGGAATACCAAGTTCAAGATGGACTAACGAAGCTAAATAAATTTGTATTGCCGGGTAACTGTTTAAAACAACGACTCT
>CM032453.1:163054749-163097249 GCA_019049505.1 Pachyrhynchus sulphureomaculatus | reverse complement strand
CCAGACGACTATTATGTTTTTTATCTCTTTTTACCAATACCTACGATTTATTGGTGAAAAGAGACAAATAATATAATAGTCGTCTGTTATATGGCCTGAAAAACTATGACGCACGGGTAAAGATATAACGTACGGACTTTATGTTTGTATTTAGCCCTGTACATGCTATGTACTATTTAAACTTTCAAATGTTTAATAAAATCTTTTCTAATAATTCAATTTTGCAATTTTTTTTGTTGCTTGTACCTTATAAAATACAAGTAAATGATTACCAATATAAAATATATACATAGCAATATATACGGATTTTTTCTTTATATAGCGAAAAACTTTCTATAGTGAAATTTCGGTCAACGTTTTGGTCCTTCACTATATAGGGTGTCGACTGTATATATATATATATATATATATATATATATATATATATATATATATATATATATATATATATATATATATATATATATATATATATACATAAACATAAATAAATTATGACAATATTGTTGTTTTTCTGATTGGCACTTCACTCGTAAAAAATGTCATATTATATAATTTTTTATATATGTATAATAACAGAAAAACTGATAAGACTGACGGAAATAGCACTGAAAGAAACGAAGAATGAAGTGGTGTGGCGTGGATAACGATGGGAGAGTTTTCAGGTCAAAAATGGCTTAAGGCAGGGCGACCTCATGTCTTCGACGTTGTTTAATTTAGTTATGGAGGCAATCATAAGAAATAGTGGAATGGAAAGAGGAGAAACAATTGTCAGAAATAACCACCAATGCCTTGCTTATGCGACCCACTTAACGCTACTGGCAAAAAAAAAATGAACTCAAGAGAATTATGGCAAAATTAAAGAGTGAAGCAAGAAAGTATGGATTAGTAATAAATAAGAAGACAAAGTACATGATTATGGGGATGAGCAGAGGGGAAGATGAAGATAACCTCTGGGAGTGGTAAAAATTACGAATTCCAGAAAGTAATAGAATTTACGTACGTGGGGATAGTACTGGAGAAGAATGGACATGAGAGTAGGGAGATACAAGCGAGGATAGGGAAAGGAAGCCAAAAATTTGGGAGCTTGAGAATGTTAATGAAAAACAAAAACCTATCTAGGAAGACAAAATTGCGAATATATCAAACTATAATAAGACCAACGGTGACGTATGCTTGTGATACCTAGGTGTTTAACAAAAAAGAAGAAGAGCAACTGGAAACATGAGAACGAAAAATGCTGAAAATTATCCTGGCAGGAATAAGGACGGAAGAAAGATGGAGGAGAAGAACGAACCTGGAGGTTTATGCACTCTATAAGGTACCAAGAAAAACAACATATGTGAAGGCACAACGTCTAAGATGGCTGGGACATATACAGCGGATGCCGGGAGAGAGAATGCCGAAGATAGTACTACATAGAAAGCCTATCGGAAAAAGACGGAGGGGGGAAGACCAAGGATGAGGTGGATGAAGACGGTGCAGAAGGATCTTAGTAGTATGGGTGTCGGCGAGTGGAAGAGGGAGGCAATGGAGATAACCAGGTGGTAGTTATGAGCAATTTTGAACATTATTGTGAATACGAAATGGTAATGAGGTCCGAGGCCTACAAGGGCTCTCTCTCTCTCTCTCTCTCTCTCTCTCTCTATATATATATATATATATATATATATATATATATATATATATATATATATATATACATATATATATATGTATGTATACAGAGCAATTATACAAGTTATGATAATATTGGTGTTGTTTTGTTTGGTACTTCACTAGTAAAAAATTTTAAATTTTAAGCAAATTGAACACATCGAATATGAAAAAAATGTAAAAAGAGAAGATATACTTTCAATATTTTTACTGTAATTAAGAATTACATTCATGCCTGGAACTTTCGGATAAATAATAGACAGCGAAAAACGTGATATTGGTAGTAATTTTACTTTGAAACGCCTCTAGGAGACTGTATACTTGAAAAAACTTGACGCAGATTCTCGTTTTAAAACATTGAAACGTGTCTGAGTGCCTATCTCGAAATCTAATGTCTAAATAATTTTGTCCAAACCAGAGTCCTTTTAGAAATGCCTCTTTTTATTTTTTTTCTACCATCAAGATAACTTTGGTGTAGTTATCATAAATAGTTAACAACGCTGTTTTTTCTCTCAATAAACACCTTGGGCGCCATCAAGAAAGAAAGGAAAATTAACGCCCAACGTATTTGAACGCAATACTCTTCATCCGGAAAGTATATGCGATGTGTCGTTCCATATATTTACTTAGATTTCCTAACAGTATTAAAGATCAGCTAATAATTATGGTATATCATAAAGAAATAAAATACGAACCTACTGTTGGGTGCCATTTTTTAAAAACTTATTCAGTTCTTTTAAATCGCAAATTAATTTTCTATCTAGATTCAGATAAGGTATTCATTTATTTGGTTCACTATAATATACAAGCCAAAACAGCAATTCAAGCAAATTTATACTATGCCACTACTAAATTGGTCAATAATATTTGGCCAAAAAACCGGTACAGTGTAAGATTTATTTGAATAGAATCCACACACAATTTAATTGAAGATCAGCAAATAATTCACACAGAGTGCAAAAATTGGCGTAGGTGTTTATATGTTACAAAGTACTGTAATTAAAGGCTGATGATTAGGCGCCACGCGCCACTTGTAATATTTATTTAATAGCTAATTTAATATTGACAAATTAATATTTTAACCACCATAATATAATAGTTCGATACAGAAAATAAAACAAATTCCATAGTATATGCTATAAGTGAGGCTCAAATTGGGCAAATAGTTTGTTTACATAAAATTTATTCCACAATTTGATTTAACATCAACGAATGATCCTCACGTAGCGTACAACAGAAAATGGCGTAAATCTATAATATGTTATAAGCAATATAATGCGGACCGACGGTTGGGCGCCACTTTTAGAATTTTCTGTGTAACTGATTCAGATGACTTTGAAATAAGTTGTAGGTCCCTAATTAACCATATATCAAGTATTATATGTTATTTTTATTTATTTAACCCACTATAATGTAAAAATCTAAAGTAGCAATTTAAATCGGTCCCATATTATTTGTTAAAAGTCTGATTTTGTCAAATTTCCACTTTATTTAGTTTCACTGAAACTGTATGACGCGTTTCGCTATGCTATAGCTTCTTCTGATACAAAATGATGATCATTTTTTTGTATCAGAAGAAACTAAATAAAGTGGAAATTTCCATTAAGTAACAGCCACAACAATTCAAGTTGTTAAAAGTCGTTATCAAGTAAGACTCTCTATCGATTTGCACTTCATGGGATGATAAAAAAACTTTAAAGGAAGCTTAAAATATTTATTTATTATCACTGTTAATAAGTTAGAGTCAATTTCCTAAAAATCTAAACTGAATCGATTCAAAAGGACGATAGTGTATTCAGTGTTATTTAATTGGCAAAAATTAACTAAAAATAGTTAATAATTCAAACTTATATTCAAACATCTAAACACGAATTATTTTACTTTTAAAATTAGAAAAAGTTCTGCTTTTTGTCATCGGGTCATTATATTTGGTTAATTATTCAATTTTCGTGACGGTTTTAATTACACTTGCTTCTAAAAGTAACGAGTGTTGACCAAAATATCTATCTATAAATATAAACAAAACCCATCGCTAGGCAAATAACGACAGTCATGTTTAATTCACCTTTTCGCCTAATAAAGGTAATACTCTAGAGATTTATGACAGAATATATATACATATATATATATATATATATATATATATATATATATATATATATATATATATATATATATATATATATATGGACGTCGGCGACCCCCTCGCCTTTGCCTACGGTTGGGGCCTTTTTAATATTTTCATAGACAAAGGGGACCTACAGTTTAATGCCAATTTCAAACGGTCAAAATAACAAGTCTTTACTAGGCAGGGTATTTTGCCACTGTCTTCCCGAGAGAGGTGACCGTCACGTTTTAAATTTTATTCTATTATTTATTATTATTTCCCGAGCCGTATTTTAACTGGGATTTTGAATTTTATTTCGAAATCCGTTACGAGAAGTTGATGATCTGAATCATATTCCACTCCAGGATACGTTCTGGTATTGAATATTGACGATCGAAATCGAGAACTGATCATTACATAATCTGTTTGATTCCTGCCACTGTCGCCCAATGAATATTCAGGTGAAACGTCGTCTTATGTGGTGTTTAAAGCATGTATTTGAAATAGTAAGGCTTTTCTCTTGACAAAATTGTAGCGGTCGTTCACTACGTTCATTTCTAATGCCTATTTCGATTTTCCGACTATATTTCTCAGATGATCGGCGTTTTTAGTAATTCCCAATTTTGCATTCCTATCACCGATTACCATCAATACTTCTCTATTGGGTATTTGTTCTAAAGCTTTTCCTAAATCGCCATAGTTTCTTGATCAGTTGAGTCAAATGTTGGAAAGTGTACTTGAAGACTCGAGTCGCTGGCGTAGAAAGCAGACACATTAACAATTACGCTATGGCCTCCTCTGAAATATATATGTATATATATATATATATATATATATATATATATATATATATATATATATATATATATATATATATATATATATATATACTTACATATATATATATATATATATATATATATATATCTATATATATATATATATATATATATATATATATATACTTACATATATATATATATATATATATATATATATATATATATATATATATATATATATACATGCATAATGCATTTTTTAGGCGAGCCACAGAATTTTGAATTAAAATTTGTACACCAACTAACTATTTTTTAGCCTTAATTTAAATACAATTATTAAAACAGACAAATTTCAGAGTTTGAAAAATACTTTGGTCTAATATTTTCGTTGGCACAAGTTGCTGGAAAAGCAAAAATTTGTGGTCAATTTTATAACAAAATGCTCTATTCTATGTAAAATTTTACCTGGAATCCTCAAAAATAACTTGACCTAACATACAGACATAGACAAACATTATCTTTTATTTATTAGAAAATTGACACTGTTTTGTTGTTAGTCGTATCTCGATTTATATATATTTCAAATATCTTAAAATCAATAAAAGTAAAACAGGATTATTCTTTAAAATTAAATATGTTTTATGTGTTATCTACAGGACTACAGAATGCAAAATTAATATATAATTATTTTAATCAATTTAGTGGATTCGGCTTTGTTATATTGAGCGTATAATAAGAACTGTTTATACTAAGTTATCTAAAAAATTATTTGCACTAGATTTAAAACATAATAACAGATAGAGGACCTTACCCAGTGCATCCCGTGTGACGTATGCCTTCCACCGGAGTCGTCAAACACCCCCATCTGCAAGAAGGACAGCCCGGAGGAGCGGACCTCACCTCCACGATCCGCGGACACCTTAATAACTACGCCGACCAACCGGCGTCTTACACCAGTCTCAAAATATAATCCGTTTTAATTTATTTGGTAACTATCACCATAATAATTAAAAAAGTATCCTTAAGAAACACCATCAGTTGCGAGAAAACTAAAGTTTACTATTTGTACGGTTACTTTTTTCGTATGAGGGCAACATAAACACACTTAGATCAACTGTTATCCATTTGTTATTTCTATAGTAACAAATCTTACTAACTATTTTCTATTAACAACATTTTCTTTTAAAACTAAATGTTGTTCGTCCACTTCTTTACTCTTAATGATCAACTGCTTTGATTTAACTTCTACGAAAATGTTATTATTTTCTTACATCTGCAAATTATCAACTACGAAATCCATAACAAACACATATCCCTCAATTTATGAAGTGTCTCTTATTAATTAGAGAATTCTCTTCGCTACTGAAAAAACTTTAAACGTAATATCGCCTTTAAATCATTAAAATTATTAACTCCAGTTCCACTTATAAATCGTTCTGCAAAGCACCTCTAATTACTCATAGAGTGCATAAACCACTTGACAGGTGGGAAAACGTAAACAACGAAACAGTGCGCGAAAAAAAAAGGTCTCAATCACACCACAAAAATAGTCCATACACGTCAAGTTTTGTCACATATCGCGCATGTCATCCGCGTATTCTATCTTAATGTAACGTACACATGACAACCATGCGAGATACCGCGCACTTGTGAGGTGAGCATATAACGAGCAACAGGGCATGCGGCTCACGGTTTCGCGGCCACGCCTCTCTCGGAGAAGAGGGGGGAAATAAGGGGGAGCTTAAAGACGGAACTTGAGGTGCATGGGGACCTAGAGGGGAACTACTATAGTAGAGATTTTGCGGTCGTGTATGAATGATTTTGATGATTGTGGGGCGCTAGGAATGGTTTGGGTTGAGTATGATGCTTTGCTGTTTCTGAAATGTTCATTGATAAATTGTTTGGCTTTAAAATAATTTTAGCTTATATTTGCAAAACGGATTTCTAGTTTTGCAATTTTTGAACTATTTACATATATATATATATATATATATATATATATATATATATATATATATATATATATATATATATATACAGTCCCTGGCCAAATTATTAGACGCACTGGAAGATTTCATGTAAAATATTAATTACCGAGTGATATTGTACCGTTTTATTATTTTAAATTGATTTGTTTTTTATTTTTATATTATCCAATCAATTACCTATTTATTTGACATAAATAAAACAGCATTAATTTAGAAAAGCATAAGTTTATTAAGTTTTAAAGAAAAGTGAAATTAATGTTAGTAAAAGTCAATATTTAGTTGAGCCACCTTTAGCCGTTATCAAAGCTTTAATTCTGCGCGGCATGCTATCAGTGCAAGATTGTACTGTCTCCTGCATTTGAGGATGATGATTCCACACATGAATAATCTTTTCTAGGAGCTGGGTTTTGTTGGTAATCACATCTTTAGCCACTTCTCTTTTCATCAGCTCCCACACATTTTTCAATGGGGGCTATTACCCGGCCAATCCAACAGAGGGATATTTTTTTCTGCCAAAAAAGCTTTAACAGACCGAGCAGTGTGGCAGGGAGTTCCATCTTGCATGAAAGTGAATGGTTTTCCCATTTGGAAACCATTCTCTGAGCTGCGGAATCAACCCATTTTGTAATACTTCTTTGTACTGATCTTGCCTCATTATTCCTTTGACGACGTACAGACGTCCAGTGCCCTTGCCGCTGATGACTGACCAAATCATCACTTTGGTGGGATGTTTAACCGTCGGGACGACACAATCAGGATGAAACTTTTCTCCATGACGACGGCGCACATACTGAGCTTTATTCTGCAAAATTTCGAATGTGCTTTCGTCACTGAAGCAGACCTGTCAAAAATAGGAAAAATATATAAACTTCCATGTTTATTTGCTTTATTTAACTAAAAATGATAATAATGTATCAATTATTGATTAAATTGCTGTATCTTACCGATCTCCAGAAGTCCACATCTTTGTCTTGCCATTGTTTGGCCCACTACAGGCGCTTTGCTTTCATTGCAGCTGTTAACTTGGGCTTCCTGGCGGGGCGACATGCCTTAAAATCTAATTCTTTCAAACATCTCTCTGACCGTGGAGTGAAAATTGGTTTTCTACCCCATCTTTTCTTTCTTTTCGGGCTTAATTCCTTCCCTGACTCAATTTTATTTTTTATGCGTCGTACACTAGCTTCAGAAACCTCCAATCTTCGTGATATTTCTCGGTTTGTAAATGTTTTCGCAATCACAAGGGCCTTCACTTCAGCTTTTTTACGTGGTGAAAGATCGCCTTTTCTACCCATAATGAAAATAGTCCAATTACTTTTTTAAAACACTGCATACAAAATAAACTAATAACTGAGTAGTATAAAACTGTTAAACAAACAATCACAGTCCATAAAGCCACAGAAACACGTCCGTACCTGACTCGATTCCGATCGCGACTGATACAGGTTTGTACTTGTTTACGTTCATGTATCACTTTGTAAACACAGTGTTGCCATATGTTAAAAAATAAATACAAATATGTAGTCTACAACAATTCTTTTAAATAAAAATCAATAATATTGTAGTTTAAATATGCCATTATTGCATAAAAACTCTTAAGAAACATAAAATTACTAAAAAAAATACAGTGCGTCTAATAATTTGGCCAGGGACTGTATATACATATATATATATATATATATATATATATATATATATATATATATATATATATATATATATATATATATATATATATATATATATATATATATATATATATATATATATATATATATATATATATACATATATATATATATATATATATATATATATATATATATATATATATATATATATATATATATATATATATATATATATATATATATATATATACATATATATACACTACCGTCACTAGAAATTTCAGTGTATTCAATGTCAATATAATAATAATACCTAATTAAACCCTTTTATTATATTAGGTAAATTTAATTGTTCTTAACAAATGTCCATCATAAAATTATTTAGATAAGCCTTTTTGGTGAAATCACAAATTAAAAACCAATTAGAACAAATTTTCAAGTTTTGCATGATAATCGTTTTAAGGCGATTTCTGAGAATTCCAGTTGAAGTAAGAACACATTTCAAGTTCCTAGGGATTATGGAAAATCCTAGAGACATTTTATGATAAAAACTATGCTATAAATACCATTGCCCTTTTGGAAATTAACCATTCGCAAACAGCAAACTTCTACAGGGCCAGGACTTTTAAACTGAAAACGATAAAAAAAATTTAAAAATACACTAGCGACCCGCTCAGGCATCACACGGGCTTGTTGTAATGTTACTATTTAACTCTTCGCTATAATTTAATGTAGCCAAAAATAGAATGTCTAAGATTTGAGGCGAATAATATTGCCATAATTGTTTTCACGTAACTATTTCTACAGCGCATTTGAAGGTATCTCTCTGACGACTCAAAAATGTCACAAACTCCTGATCCAAAATAAACTGTCTGAAAAATTACATATAGAAATAATGTACCCATCTCTATTTTATCAGTATAATTAATTGATTTCTCGTTATTTCAATAGTACGTATAAGTAAACCAAGGTATTTTATATTAGCAATAATAATTTTCCTAGTAAAAGTGCACTAACATCAGATATAGGTTATGAACACACATCAATAATTCTGTTTAACTAAGTAAGCTATCATAAAAACTATTTTTACTAACTTGGCCAACATCAATAAAACACTTTTTGGACTAATAATTTGCAATATATATATATATATATATATATATATATATATATATATATATATATATATATATATATATATATATATATATATATATATATATATGTATATATATATATATACATATATATATATATATATACATATATATATATATATATGTATATATATATATATACATATATATATATATATATATATATATATATATATATATATATATATATATATATATACACAGTGACTCACAGCTTAAATGATGCAGTCGCTATAAGAAAAGACTAACTGGTCTCAGTGTCTCTATATTTATTTGGAAAAAAAAACAACTTATTGAAATTAAATTAGTAAAGAGTCTTCTAAAAAAGTATGAATTACTTCTTGTCTTAAATATGCCTTACTTAATTAACAATAAATAATTAATCAAATTATATGCGATTTTAACGTCACAGCTTAAATGATGCAAAATTCAATATACCAGAACTATTAGAGAAAACAAACTGTAGAGTTTGAAATAAGCCTGCTAATATTTGGTCGGGCCTCCCTCATAATCAATAACGGCTTGTAATCTTCTGGACATTGATTCAACTAACTTTCTAGTATATTCCGGGGAAATAGTGTTCCATGCTTCAATAATTTTTACTTTTAATTCAGTTTTATTTGATATAGGGTCACTATTTACTTTATTTTTTAATGTCAGCTACAAATTTTCAATTACATTTAAGTCTGGTGACTGGGCTGGTGTTTTAATAACATTTGGACAGTTATAAAGCAACCAACTGCAGACTCGAAATGACTTTGGATCATTGTCGTGATAGAACCGATAATTGTTTTCAATATCTAATTTTTGGGCACTAGCGACGAGATGCTGCCTTAGTATATCAAAGTACACATATTGGTTCATGTTCCCTTCGACGAAATGCGTGTTACCTACTCCTGCAGATGACATACAGCCCCATAACATCACTCCACCTCCACCGTGCTTTACCGTAGCTTTCATATTTTTCAATTTTAATTCTTCGTTAGGCTTTCTCCACTCTGATATTTTTCCATCGGACCCAAATAAGTTTATTTTGGTCTCATCAGCAAATATTACTGAATTCCAGAAGTTCAAGTCTTTATTGATATGCTCTCTGGCAAATTCCAATCTCACGCGTATATTTTTTTGGCTAATGAAAGGCTTATTTCTAGCAGTTCGACCATGTAAATTATTATTTCGCAGGATCAACCGGACTGTTTCGGGCTTACACCTTTTTCCAAACTGTCTTTCCACCTCGGCGCACAACTTTGGCGCACTTTTTTTTGGATTATTTGATACCTCTCTTAAAATCCATCTTTCTTCACGTTCATCGAAGATCTTATTTGGAGCCAACCTTGACTTATTCTCGACTCTATTTTCATTCCGGTAACGTTCATTGATATGCTGAACAGTTGACGGACATTTATTTACCATTTTGGGTATGTTTCTTTGGCTGTATCCATTCCTGTAATGAGTAATAATTAAATTTTTCTCAGAAATTGTAGTTCGACGACCCATCTTAAACAATTTCGTTTTATTGAATAAAAAAATGTCAAACTAAACAAAAAACAATTGCACAAAGAAATCAAAGCAACGCCACCTTCGTAAATTTCAAAATTCGATAAGTTTTAACCCCTGTTGTTATTTTGCATCATTTAAGCTGTAACGTTAAAATTGCATATGATTTGATTAATTATTTATTGTTAATTAAGTAAGGCATATTTAAGACAAAAAGTAATTCATACTTTTTTAGAAGACTCTTTACTAATTTAATTTCAATAAGTTGTTTTTTCCAAATAAATAAAGAGGCACTGAGACCAGTTAGGCCTTTGTTAAAGCGACTGCATCATTTAAGCTGTGAGTCACTGTATATATATATATATATATATATATATATATATATATATATATATATATATATATATATATATATATATATATATATAAACTTAACTATAACACTGGGATTGCTCTTTTTTAGGTTGAGAGTGCAAATAAAAGTTGGTGTTGCATTATTTCATCGACAGAATTTTATTTTAATTTCTCAAGCTTTCGTCTGTGTTTACAAACTTCTTCAGGAGATCTGTAAGAGAGAAATCATCGATCGTGAGGGTTAAATTATACTTATAAAATGTATCAGTGATTTCTCTCCAAGAACATGGGCAAAAACATAAAGCTTCAACATGGTAGCACATTAAGACAATAAAAGGGCACTACTTTACATATTAAAATTTTTTAAAATTAGCAAGATGATCCAAGATTTAATTTTTTTAAAGACAAAATTTTTAAACGTGCCATCATAGATATCTAATTTGACAGAAGTCAGTTCTTTTATAATTTAAAATTTTTTAAGGTTATGGACAGTTCGCAACATATCAGAATTGTACAAACCAATCTTACTAAATGACAGATAGAAGTACTAAAACGGTGGACAATTGGTACCATACCTACATCAGTCTACCCAAATTTCATATCTTTTTTTATTTTTTGATGATACTACTCAGTATATATCATCACTACACCAAACACTTTATTTTTGTACTCGACGCGCGTTTCGCTAACCATGTTAGCTTCATCAGGAGCGATGATTGACTCACTCAGTCAATCATCGCTCCTGATGAAGCTAACGCGCGTCGAGTGCAAAAATAAAGTGCTTGGTGTAGTGGTGATATATACTGAGTAGTCAACTGTTATAGTAAGAATATTGAGTTTGTTAGAGAGAAATTTTTAATTACGTTTTTTGAAGGCCTTATTGACTTTAATATCTTTTGTTAAATTTTGTGTAAGTAGATATGTATATATAGAATTTAAACCCTGAATATCCTTTTTGTGGTTCAGACTGTAATCACAACAATGTATGTAACACATTTCTAGAAAGCTGCGTTTGAACAGGTTATTCTCAGTAACTTTTCCCTTATAATTTTGATTTTTGTGTTCTGTGTCTTATTTAGTATTTAAATCTAATGTATTCATTAAATGATGTAAGGATAATTTTTTAAAAAAATAAAAAAAGATATGATATTTGGGTAAACTGATGTAAGTATGGTACCAATTGTCCACCGTTTTAGTACTTCTATCTGTCATTTAGTAAGATTGGTTTGTACAATTCTGATAGGTTGCGAACTGTCCATAACCTTAAAAAATTTCAAATTTTAAAAAACGCAATTGACTTTAAATTAATTATAGAAAATAAATTCAAATCAAGGACCCAAGTGTATACTGATGCCTCTAAAGGGACCAATCACAAAATTGGAATTGGGTTGTTCTGCCCCAAACTCAATATAGAAAAATTCTCTGCCCTTCCTACCTATTTCTCCATCAACTCTGCAGAAGCGGAAGCTATTTTTAGGGCGTTGGAATTGGTTGAACATCATACAATCAAGAAATCTCTAATCCTCTCTGATAGCCTAGTTTCCTTGAAAAAAATCCAAAAAGCAGGTCATGTGAAACAGGAAGCGACAATTATTAAAATCAGAAAGAAGTTAGGTGAATTAATCAATGACGGATATGATATTGAGTTGGCTTGGATTCCCAGCCATACGATGATACCGGGAAACGATAAAGCTGATCTTCTAGCAAATATGGGGAGAGAATTACCTAACACTGAAAATATGAAGACGGATTATAAGGACTTCTTATCCATTTTCAAAGGCAAAATCCGCAATATCTGGATAGAGAGATGGAAAACTATCTCTGAAGCAAAGGGACGTTTTTACGCATCCCTAATTTCGGCTCCTTACAAGAGACCCTGGTTTAAAGATATTCCTCTTAGTAGAAAATATATCTCTACTTTTTGTAGATTAAGAAGCAATCACTGTTCATCTCCTAAACACCTATACAAATTAAAAGTTTTGGAAAGCCCCCTCTGTGCATGCGGAGAAGAAAGTGATATTAACCACCTTCTTTTTGAATGCCCCAATTTTACTGCTGAATCTAATAATCTTTATCATTCAATTTCCAACTTCCACACCAGGTCCCCTATAACCTTATCAGACGCTTTACAATCCCATGAATATCTGGTTAAAATAATTATATCTTTCCTAAATTACCGCAAAATCAAATTATAGACACCCTCATCGCCATCCACCTTGGTTGACGCTACTCAAACTCACCCAGGTTCATTCATAATAATTAACTAATCCGAGAAGGTTATGGAGACATTCCAGACACACTGCAAGATGGACCTTGTCGGATATCATTTAAGATAAAAGGAGAAGATAAGGGTTTTGGAATATAAACCGCCACCCGACCGAATAGCCCTGGCAGCTGTGGTCGTAAAAAAGCATAGAGAGAGAGAGAGACAAATTTTTAAAAAAACTGACTTCTGTCAAATTAGATATTTATGATGGCACGCTTAAAAATGTTGTCTTTAAAAAAATTAAATCTTGGATCATATTGCTAATTTTAAAAAATTTGAATATGTATAATAGTGCCCTTTTATCGTCTTAATGTGCTACCATGTTAGAGCTTTATGTTTTTGCCGATGTCCTTGGAGAGGAATCACTGATACATTTTGTAAGTATAAAAAGACTTTTATAACAGTAACGAAGTTCATAAACTGATATAATCTATATAATTTAACCCTCGCGATAGGTGATTTCTCTCTTACAGATCTCCTGAAGAAGTTTGTAAACACAGACGAAAGCTTGAGAATTTAAAATAAAATTCAGTCGATGAAATAATGCAACACCAACTTTTATTTGCACTCTCAACCTAAAAAAGAGCAATCCCAGTGTTATAGTTAAGTTTATTTTTTGCTAGTAGCTCTTTTACTGTCCTTCAATATATATATATATATATATATATATATATATATATATATATATATATATATATATATATATATATAATCATTAACTACTAGTACTGAATTTGAAAACTTCTTTTCGCCAAAGGTTAGATTGTCCCTGATAACGGTGTGTCATTTCCCTTTAACCTGTAATAAAAATTCTGTCTCTTTCTCAGCCATGATCTTCGGAGATGTGAAAAGGACAATTTACGGAGTCCGGTGATTCTGTAAACTTTCAACTCAATAATGTCAGTAACTGCTAGTACTGAATCTGAAAATTACACACTAGCAAGGTCTAAACTTTAGAAAACAGAGAATAAAATACACTTTCAACACGAAGTATGTATTGCAAAGTTCATTATCTATTCTTAAGTGTATAAAATGATAAAACTTGTAACTATTTATGCAGTAAAGAGAAATTAGCATTTTGTCTCAACACGTCAACTTAGCTACCGAGCGGAGGCGAGAAGTTTACTTATTACTTATAAAAATATTTATTGGAACCATTAGGAAAAGCATGCGGATCAGACGGAATAGACCCAGAACTGATTAAACAGATGGAAGAGGAGGACAGAACGTAGTTCTGGGAGATGTGCAGAACAGCATGGAATAACGAGAAAATCCCCAAAGAATTGGAGGAGAATTTAATAGTTCCCATACACAAAAAAGGAAATTAATTCGAATGCGAAAATTACAGAGCTATTTGTCTGGCGTCCTCAGCATTTAAAGTATATACAAAAATAGAAGAAAGAATTAGAAAATTCGCGGAACATAAAATAGGCGAAGGATGAGCAGCATTTAGAAGAGGGAGACCAACAGCGGATAACATCTTCGTAATAAGAAACCTGATAGAAAAAAAGAACCAGGCTAACGAAGAATTGTTATTACGTTCATAAAATTGAAAGCAGCGATCGACATGGTGGAGAAATTAGTAATATGGGGAATAATGGATAAGATGGGATCCCCAAGAAAAATTATTAGAATAGTTAAAAGATCTGGAAAATCTGAGATGAGAAGGGAAATAAAACAAGGAGACAGTCTTAGACCACTATTGTTTATATTAGTATTGGACAATATATTGAAAAATACAAGGAAAAGAACAACAAGACTCCAGACAACCATAGAATACAGGCAGATGCTACCGATCCAACTCGATGGAATGCTATACGCAGATGATATAGTGCTGATCACGGACACAAACGGAGAAATTAAAACACTGATCGACATTTAGACGGAAGAGATAGGAAAAGATGGAGGTTAATATAGGAAAAACTAAATATATGATAATAAATCAGAACACACCAATGGATGCAGAGGGGGTATAATGCAAGGGACAACAAATAGAAGGAGTAACAGCATATGAATACCTAGGAATTTTGATATCAGATGATGGGAAAATAGATCTAGAGATAGCAAACAGAGTAAGGAAAACCACAAAAATATATTTTGCTCTGAATAATACAATTTGGGAAAAAAGAGATCGAAACAAAAGTAAAACTTCAGATATATAATAAACTAGTAGTACCAACGCTATTATACAAATGTGAGTCCTGGGTGAGTGTAAACAAACACGAGAGTGCGGTGACAGCAGCAGAGAAGAAACAACTGAGAAAAATAGCAGGAAAGGCAAGGATGGATAGAATAAGAAATGAGGACATCAGGCAGCAACTAAATCAAGAAGGCTTAGAAGGGAAGAAAAACAAGAGAATATTGAAATGGTTTGGACACGTAAAAATAATGGATAATAACAGACTGGCGAAAAAAACATTGGAAACAAGGTCGGGAGGGAGAAAGAGGAGAGAGAGACCGAGAAAAACATGGATACAACAGGTGGAGGAGATAGGAAGGCGAAAGAGAAAAATATTAAATGAAATGAAGATGGTGGCCGGTGACCGGAAAAACTGGAAGAGATGGATGGAAGAATGAACAAGGAAAGTCCGACGCCCTCATAGGCAAAACTAATAGAAGAAGAAGAAAACTTGAGTTCAAAGATATATATGATGTAATACTTGCGCATACTTTTCTCTGTATTATTTTAAGAAAAATTGCCAAAAATCGCTTACGCCCCTCCGCTATCTTGAAAAGTACTAATCAAAAAATTTCGAAAAAATTCTTGAATATTTTCCATAAAGTGTAGATTGACGTTTAAAAATTTAGCTAATTTAAAAAAACTGGGAAAACAGTATGGTGGGGGAATTTTTAATTTACTTTTCAATACACACACGGATGGGTACGGAGAGAAAATGATTTTATTTTATTCGTTTATATATATATATATATATATATATATATATATATATATATATATATATATATATATATATATATTTGGGTTTAACTGTATCCTCCTCGGGCCCCGGGTATCATATATGATACTCTGAGTTCTAAATTATTTAACAAATCTGCAGCTCGATTTGGACAACGCTCCCGCTGTTATCATATATGATATGCGTATATTAATGCGCAGAAAATTGCCGGCTCACGTTGGGGCCAATGTAGTCGAGATATTCAGTTGTTTACATGCATGTTTCGAGTCGCCATGGCCGCTGCTAATAAAATTACGCAAAATAAACGTAAGTACCTAGTATTTGTGTCGTTTTTTTTTAATAAGCTTTCTAATTATTAGTTAAAGAAAGGTGGGGAATATTTGTTATAGTAGGCATAGTAGGATAAATAATATTTTTGATTCCTGGAACCCAGGGTATCACCGTTGATACCGTGGGACCCAAACGATACATTTGTCATTTTTATTTTCAGCGCTTTCTCTTCAAGAACTACAGGATATCGCAGATAATTTGAATTTAAATGATTCCGATTTGGACGAAAATCTTCTTGATGACGACGACGAGTGGGGCGCGTGGGATGAGCCTTCAGAAATCCAAACTTTTGGCGCCAGCCAAGACCAAATGATCCTTGAAAATGACCAAGAAGGGGACGATAATTTAGGCTGTGAGCTTGAAAACAGTAGCAGTTGGGACGACGACTTGCCGTTAATAAATTTGATTCCAATTGGTAAAAAAAGGAAATGGAAGAGAACCAATTCTCAACCACAACGTGAGAAGTATGTGCCTTGTGATCGAGATCCGTTGAGCCTTGAAAATATTCCCAAAGCCTATTGACTTTTTCAATAAATAACTTGACGATAATTTTTTTCAATCCATGACTATGTACACAAATATGAAGGAAGTGAAAGTATCAGGAAAGTCGCTGGGGACCAGTCCAGAAGAATTAAAAACGTTTTTTGCGTGTTGCATGCTCATTGGTATTTACAGTTTACCAAGAATCCGAATGTTTTGGAGGTCGGATACCAGGGTACCAATCGTTTCAGATAATCTGTCAAGAAATCGCTTTTTCGCTTTGAGAACACGGCTAAAAATTGTGGACGATGATTCTGTATCCAACGAGGCTAAAGCACTTGACAGATTTTGGAAAGTCAGACCGATGTTGGATTCAATCCAAAAAGGTTGTCGACAAAATAAAAGATCTCAAAATGTATCAATTGATGAACAGATGATCCCATTTCATGGAAAGGTACTGATGAGACAGTTTGTGCGGGGAAAACCTAATCCTGTTGGGCTAAAAAATTTTGTTATGACGACGACTACCGGGATACCACTTGATTTTCATTTATATGAAGGGAAGGGCAAATCCACAGAATCCAGTCTAATCCATACACCAGAAAAATTAGATGTTGGTGGAAAGGTGGTGTTGAAACTAACAGATACTTTACCAGTAGGAGTATCAGTATTTGTCGACAGATACTTCACATCAGAAACATTGATTGATACTCTGTTTTCTCGGAAAATATACGTAGCTGGCACGCTAATGAAAATGAGAATACCAAAAACAGATCTGCAGTTGTTATCTCACAAAAAATTTAAAAAAATCTGGAAGAGGCAGTCATGATATGTTGGTTACTGAAGATAACAAAATAGCTCTTACAAAATGGTTTGATTCTAAACCAATTCATTTGGCTTCGGGAGAATTTGGAACAGAGCCCTTAGGTTCATGCAAGCGCTGGTCAGTGCAGGAAAAAAATACATAGAAATCAGTCGTCCATCAGTGGTTCAGCAATACAATGAAAAAATGGGAGGTGTGGACTTGTTGGACAGAGTTATGTCAAAGTACCCTATGAGCAGTAGAACAAATAAATGGACCATCCGATGTATTTACGCTTTTGTTGATTTTAGCGCTGCAGCTAGTTGGCTCCAATATCGAGAAGTTTGTGCTGCTGAAAAAATTCCCAAAAAAGACATCGAAGACTATTTGTCATTCAAATTTTCGCTTGCTAAGTCTCTTTTGTACAGTGAAAAACGACATGAATCAACTTCGACAACTACTGAAGAAGAGAACAATGAACCTCCAAGGAAAACAAGAAAAATTATGCCAGTTCCTGACAAACGTTTACGAAAACAAGAAGCGAAACATCTCCCGGAATTCGTTAGCGAGAAACAAAAATGTAGGTCAAAATGCAGATATCCTGGGTGCACACACTTAACCTTTTGCAAATGTGTTGCATGCAATGTATTTTTATGCTGCAGTATTAAAAGAAACTGTTTTTCTAAATTTCACAAATAAATACTGAAAAAAAAAAAAAACCTTAATTGTTTTAATAGCATCGTACAGACCCAAAGTTTTATTTGTGATACCACAATTTTTGAAAAAACTGCGCTTTTAAAAAAATTTATCTATAATGATTAATGTTTTGGGACCCCTGAAGAGTATTTATTTCACTTGGCAGCAAAAAATTTACGTCAACTCTCTCTTGGGCCCGAAGAGGATATACATACATAAGCAATATATAACAATTATACAACTAAGTGTTGTGTTCCCATTCGCCTTCTCCAAACCTCTCTATTGTCCGACATCTCTTCTTCCATTCCGAGTGACCTCATGGTTTGTCTCATATCTTCTTTCCAGAATCTACGTGGTCGTCCTTTTTTATTTCTTCCCTGTAGTTTCCATGTCAAGAGCCTTTTAGACCATCTTGTATCATTCATTCTGAGTAGGTGTCCAAACCATTTTAATCCTCTATTTTCTATTCTTTGTATAATTGTTTTTGTTGCTGCTGTTCTGTTGCGTATTTCTCGATTTGTTATGTGTTGGAATTTGGACACTCCGGTGCTTCTTCTCAGGTAATCCATCTCTATCGTCGTTATTTTTCTTTCATCCTCTTCTTTCATTACCCACAGTTCACTACCATAACTTAAAACCGATTCTACCATTGTTCTTCCAATTCTCTTTTTGTTTTGTGTAGTTATATTTGATCCCACCATTTTGAGTTAAGAGCTCCTATGATCCTCCTGGGTTTTTGTATTTTATTCTGTATTTCCTTTTTACCTATACCATTTTTATTGTCAATCAGTACTCCTAGATATTTGAATTCCTTGACTTGTTTGACATGTGTATCGTTGTTTATTAAGACATCAAATTCTATTTCCGAGTTCATAACCATATACTCCGTCTTTTCAAGGCTCACCTCTAGTCCCCATTCCTTGCAGTCTGTGTATAATCTCTTAATACATATTCCATATCGAATGCATCTTGTGTTATTATTACTTGGTCGTCTGCAATGTTTAACGATAATAGGTGTTTATCACTAATGGAGATGCCCATGCTTTGGCAAGTGCCGTTCCATTTCTTTAGAGCGTTGTCTACAAATATATTAAATAAGATTGGTGAACGGCAACACCCTTGTCTTAGATCTTTTGTAATGTGGATGGCTTCCGAGAGATAGCGTCCTTGTTTCACATATCCTATATTTTCATTATATAACTCTTTTATTGTTGTTATCATCCCTTCTTTTATCCCTACTGTTCTCAAGACATGCCAAAGTTTATTTCTCGGTACACTATCGTATGCCTTCTTAAGATCTATAAAGGTCATATGTATTTCGTCATCTTTTTGGATCTTCTTTTCTATCAATTGTTGTAACGTAAACAAGTTGTCTATACAGGACCGACCCGAAATAAATCCGCTTTGGTTTTCGGATATCTTCCCTTTAATTGTTTCTCTTATTCTATTCTGCTATATTTTAACGTACAATCTGCTCATAGTGCTTGTAACGCATATACCTCTATAATTGAATCGGCGAGTTCGACAACCGTACATGTCCGAAAATGTCATTTTGAGAAATTTAAGAAAAACTAATAATCTTTTAAATTACTTATTACTCAGGTTTGGCATACACAGAGAAGTTTTAGATCTAGTGATCTGGGATTTATATCTAGTAATAGTTTTTCTATAAACGAAACGGTCTAATAGTTATAGCTAAAAGAAGTTAGTGGACAAGTACGGTTTTCGAAATCAGTATCGTAAAAAAAAAAATAAAACAGGTGAAAAATGATTACATTTTTAATAGTTCTAAAAGAATAACAAATAAATACTGATTTAAACATTTTAATCGTCATTTTCTGCCGTTGTCGTATTACAGGATGTTATATGGTAGAAAAATTCTAACATTTCACCAGTCATATATTGCATAACTTTTTTAATATCCTCGACTTTTTTCTCATTAATAGGTAGAGGATCTTTATAAGCGCCAGCAGTCGGTAGAGAAGGACTTTCCTTATGTTCCTTTAATAACTTAAATGTGTAGGAGAGAAAACCGTTTATGTAATTCCACGTTGTCACATAACCTGGAGTTGAACTGTCATAAAGAAATTGCCTATAGTTTGACACAGCAAAATTTTCTTTTCTAGTATTATCACCACTGACTAAAATAGAGCACGTTTTTTTATAATCAGTCGGCCACCACTTTTTAAAATCAATAATATCGTTATGTCAAATTAACTTTACAGTAAATGGCTGTTTTTTCCTTGAAGATAGTATTATTTCTTGATATTCTTCTGGAATATAAATTCGATCGTGTTTTTTAATCACCCTCTTGACACAACCAAAATCCCTGTCGCAGGGCAAAAATGAATGCCCTCTTATTGGAAAGTAATGGTATATTTTGTTAAATTTCTTGGTCGCCTGCAATGCTAGCAAAAAGCGAACCATGGTCTGGTTATGATTCTGTCCCGCACATCCATCAGAAAATAAGTGTAACTCAGTGATTTCAGATGGTATGTGGTTCAATATATAATCATAAAGAAATGTGCATACTTCATTAGATCCTTTTAGAGCTTCACCCTCGTGGTAGCTATAAAAATGACCAGTGTTGTCTTTAAGATTATGAATCTGAAATGCATATACCCAAAGTTGCCTCAGATAAAAAAATTTCATGAACCGGGATATGTGGGAGGGGCATATTCTGCATATAGTCAAAAGCTAGGCCCATTACTTCTGGTCGTTCCTTACACAGAGATTGCACTTCTTGTAGTTTCGTGTAAAACTTTTTTGCGCGCCTTTTATGAACTATGAGTTCCGCTGCAACCACTCTCTTTGCATTATCATTAAGATTAACATCTTTAAGTTTAGCTCCAAGGCTTTCACATACCGAGCAGACATCAACCTGTGGTCTTCCAAACCTGAGATTGTAGTTTTCATTATAATATTTTAGATAGAATTCGTATTTAACCAAATTTTCTAGCTGTGGATTTTTATCTATAAACAGATTGTACATTTTCTTCACATTTAAAGATGCATCCAAATAATGAATGGTTTTTGAGGAGTAATGGGAAACTTTAACCGGGAATGACTCAATGTGTTCTTTTATTTTCACAATCCATTCTTCGCATATTACACGAGGTCTGTTGTTGTGCCGGCCTCTTAAATCCTTCGGTGATTTTGTAGCTAGAAGTAAGGTGTTTAAACGCTGAACTTGCCAATGAGATATGGCATGAAGACTGATAAATGCCTGTTTACATACGGAAATTCGATTTGATTGTTTCATAACAAAGTACAAAAAATTTGATTTTCGTTGTTGTTTAGGTTTTACGCCTCTTATCCGATGTCTTTCAATAGGGTTTGCTTCAATAAGCCCCTGCAAATACGTATCTTGTTCATTTTTTTGGCTTACCGTCGTATAATTTTGATATTATTTCTGTTTTCTCTTCATCAGTAAACTGCTGCATGCCCTTTTTTTACACCTTAAAAATGTATTCATTAGTTAAAATTAATTAATTAAAAAAAAAAATGTAAACTTACATGCATGTAGGTCCGACAGTTTTCGCTTCAATATGTTTTCCGTTTTTACCAACATATTCCTGACCGTGCAAACGTGCTATTTTTCTTTGGTTATGTTTCCAACTAACAATATTCCTTTTTCTTTTTTTGTTGCCATTGCTAGTAACCACATCTTCTCTGTCACAGGATGACATATTTTATTTAAACAAATTTAAAAACACACGATAATTTAAGCTATTTTAATTAATAAAACCCACACGAAGTCAACTCTTTCTTTGTAAACAAATAACTGCAGATATTTTAGTAGCTGAGATGAAAAACCGTACAAGTCACGGACATGTACGGTTTTTCCAGTCATCACCGAACGGCAGCCTACTGTAGAGCGTTAACGTTTAAGTATATCGTACGGTTTTTATGCTCAGTTGATAGGGGATATATTTAAAACAAAATCGCTATCTCAGTTTAAAATGTCAAATTTTGGACTTGTACGGTTGTCGAACTCACCGATTCAATTATTAGGGTCTTTTCTATTTCCTTTCTTATAGATTGATGAAATGTAACTTTTTTCATTCGGTAGGTGTTCTTCCTTGTGATATACAATTATTGATTAAGCTATTGTTCTCCACATGGTTATACCTCCATTTTTAATCATTTCTGCAGAGATATCACCTGGTTCGGCAGCTCTTCCATTCGTTTCCATTTTTTCGTTTATAATTAAACAAATATTTAGGTAGCAAATATTTGTTTTACACATTTATTACTAGATTTTAGATTGAACTAGATTGATTTATTGCCTATTAGATAGCCAAGATGCTATGAATATTTATATATTATTGACTAAGAGAAAGTGAAAATACATATTGGATCTTAAGATATATACATGTCAGGGACCTAATTAATTCAGCCAAGATAATGGTTTTATTTTATTTTAAAAGCAATCACCGTAATTAACATTAATTGCGCAAGTCCGACTTGTACTGGGCAGGTTTTTTTTGTTACGTGATCTCCGACAAATCTCGATATTATTTTTATTACTGATTAACAAATCGATCATATTGGAATACATCTATGTCATCAAAATTAGTCACGTGGCGAGAACCCCGAAATGACGATGGCCGCATTTTACCTGACAGCCATTTTAATTAGCCATAATTGAAAAGGTGTTGAATGGTCATTCTGAGGCATCAACGTTGGCTTGGGTCCTTTTGAAGTGACGGACGACCATCTGTAACAAAAGAGAACAGCTTTAACAAGCGAAACATCAGATAGCATTTCGAGTTACATTGGCGTAGACACAAGAAAAAATCGGGAAGTGATTTATCCTGGACTTTCGTTTCAAATATAGAATTATCAATTAAAAACTGAATTTCCCACGCTAAAGAATAAATCAGTCGCGACATTACAACTCGATATTTTAATTCACAGGTTTTTGTGCGATCCCAGAAAAAGTTTAACAGAGATAATTAGAACTGAAATGTACCTAATATTTCCGTCTATATACTATCTATGTTAAAATTGGAAATAATGAAGGAATAATAATATTTTCAGATTCTTAAACTGCAACATGAAAAACTATTGGATTTATGTTAGTTTTATTTTCATGTTCGTTTCAATTTCAATAGATTCTGCAAAAATTATGTATATTTAACAAAATATATTTTAAAGGTTATTAAGTGAATAATACAAAAGAATGCCGATTATATATTTTCATTGTACTTCAAATTATAAGAAAAAAATTTTACTGACTCCCAGTAATTCTTACATTTGTAAATAACTGTTAGCTTCATCGCTAAATGTAGGCACTACAACCCTGGTCCCAATTTCAACAATTTAAATTTCAGAATAATTCTTAGAAGTATAGAGAACAAAAATCCGCAAAAAAATCGAATATATGAAATTTAGAGGTGTGTGTAAGCCCTTAACCCTAAATGTATTTCGTGTTTCACTGACAAATTCTTCATTTCGTATTGATATATGTGGTGTGAGTTTCTTTGTATCATCGTCGAAATTAGTCGAATCTAGAGGTACTCTTCTCTTCAAGCATGGCTTTATCAGAGGGTCAGGCAACACACACTCCAATAACCATTCAATAAGAGGATGGAAGATTGATTATATTCGAAACTCAGAGATAGTGTAGTTATAGTTTTTATGTTGTTAAAAATATTATCTTTGAAGAAAACTATTTAATGATCTGGTGACGTTTGAATTTTTTTTCAAAAATTTTCAGTCTCACCATTTTCTCCATCCAGATGTATGAAAATTTTGGTAGAATCTATTCAAATTGAAACGCACATGAAAATAAAACTAACATAAATCCAATAGTTTTTCATGTTGCAGTTTAAAAATCTGAAAATATTATTATTCCTTCATTTTTTCCAATTTTAACATAGAGAATATATAGCGGAAATATTAGATACATGTCAGTTCTAATTATCTCTGTTAAACTTTTTCTGGGATTAATGTATCACCATAAAAACCTATGAATTAAAATATCGAGTTTTAATCTACTGATTTATTCTTTAGTGTGGGAAAGTCAAATTTAGTTTTTATTTCATAATTCTATGAAGTCCAGGATAAATATATATATATATATATATATATATATATATATATATATATATATATATATATATATATATGTATATATGTATATTTGTATATATGTATATATATATATATATATATATATATATATATATATATATATATATATATATATATATATATATATACATATTTATTTATATATATATATATATATATATATATATATATATATATATATATATATATATATATATATATATATATATATATATATATATATATATATATATATATATATATATGTATATATATATATATATATATATATATATATATATATATATACATATATATATATATACATATATATATATATACATATATATATATGTATATATATATATATATATATATATATATATATATATATATATGTATATATATATATATATATATATATATATATATATATATATATATATATATATATATATATATATATATATATACACGCCTGGACAAAATTAACGCAACAATATATTAAATCATACAAATCTCTATAATGAATTAATTTTAATAATTTTTTATGAACATTGGTTACACTAAAAGTTAGAAAAATACTTTAAAAGTGAATTAGCTACCAAATTTCTCTATAAGATTCGAATTAAAATTATTCTTAAGACCTAATAACAAAATTGTTGAAATTATGTAATAATAAAAAAATAAAATGGGACACTAGTAGCAAAATTAATAGTGTAACTGGGACACTAGTAGGGTGTGTTGCCTCCTATACTTCGGATGACAGCGTTTATGCGCCTAGGCATGCTTCTAATTAAATTTTGGATAAAATCTTGAGGAATTTGCCCCCATTCTGTGAAAACCGAATTTTCAAGTTCCCTGAGGTTTCTAGGTGCAGGTATATGACGTTTCACATTTTTCTTAAGGTGATCCCATACATGTTCTATCGGATTCAGATCCGGGCTTTTTGGTGGCCATTGCATAATCGGTACATCAACTTGATTAAGATAATCGAGTACTTCCCTAGCCACGTGAGGTCGAGCATTGTCTTGCATAAACAGGAAATTGGGCCCCACAAAATGACCGAAAGGCATCACATGTTCTATTACAATATTCTCAAAATAGTAGTCAGCATTCATGGATCTCGTACGGACAGGAACTAACTCTGTGAGAGCATCAAAGCAGATGCCACCCCAGAACATAACAGAGCCACCGCCGAATGGAATCCTCGCAGAGATATTGCAAGGAGCAAACCTCTCTCCTGGTCTTCGTCATACTCGCTCATGACCATCTAGATGTTTTAGACTAACCCTAGTTTCCTCTGTGAAGAAAACTTGTTTCCAATCATCCACAGACCAGTTTTCGTGATTTCGAGCAAAACGTAACCTGGCAACTCTGTTCTCTCTAGTAAGCAAGTGCGCAGTGGCGGGTCTCCTACTGTTTAATCCAGCTTCATTTAACCGTCTTCTAACTGTTTTAGAAGAAATTGTGACATTGCTAACAGCTTCGAGTTCGTTTCTTATTATAGAACTAGTGACAGTCCTGTTTCTTAAAGCATATTGTCTTATAAAACGTTCATCTAGGTCGCTAGTGCATTGTTTTCGCCCTTGCCCTAGCCTTCTAGAATAAGTTCCTACTTCATTCAAGCGTCTTTCCATACGACTTATTGTGGAATGATGTTTGCCTAACAAATTGGCAACATAACTCTGACGATATCCCTCGTCCAATAAAACTGAGGCTCGCACACTACCTCGTGTTCAGTTAAATTCCTTGTTCGATTCATTTTTCTAATTCTTTGGGGTCAAAAATAAAACAGTCTACCACAAAAACGTATTACTTTGAAAAAGGGAACAATTTATAAGCTTACTTTTAAAGAAAATCTATCGCATTATTACAGAAAATTGTTTATCTTCTAAAAAATTCTTTAAAACTGTAAATCTAAACGAATTGTTTTGATTTCTGTCATGAAACAATGAAACAAAATATGCATAGCCTACTATTCAAATACTCGATAAACCTTAAAACTGACATAAGAAAAAGATAAATTAATTTTCAAATTGTTGCGACAATTTTGCCAAGGAGTTTATATATATATATATATATATATATATATATATATATATATATATATATATATATATATACACATATATATGAAAGGTTTCCAACTTTTAATTGAAAAACATCGGCGCCCCTGTCTTTTTTACAAAAAATTGAAAATTTTTACTGACACCTATTGCAATCAGTTAACATTTCCATGCTTCAAAATGAGTAATGAATAATTTGCTTCTTCTTAATAATTACCAATTTTTATAGTAAGAAATAATATCAAACATATTAGAGAGAGGATAGAAATTAGTTAAAATAACCTACATAGTATAAAAAGATTACTGTTTTTGTTTAACTAAGCAAGTTGTAACATAAACTAATCGTCACTAAATTTCGATAATATCAGTGAAACACAAAGAGCATCTTCTGAATACCAATTTTCAATATTTCACAAGAAAACAGCACGTTTCTAAGACGTAAACGAAAGGTACGGCCTTTAACATTTCACCAGTGGTTATATAATCTCTCTTCAATTCACTTTTAAAACTCAGTCTCTCTTTAATAATACTAGGGGTCTGCAAATGATTAACGAAGTCATCTTTTACAATATATGAAGCTATATATATATATACATATATATATATATATATATATATATATATATATATATATATATATATATATATATATATATATTTATTTATTTATTTATTTATTTATTTACAGGACATGCCCATTCAACTCTTAAAGACAAAATACAAAAGTTTACATCTATAAATGACACTTAAAACTAAAGGCTAAAACTAAGAAATTCAGGAAAGAACTCCTATCTGCCTCTTAATAAGGAGCTGGAAAACAAGTCCAGTGATGGGCAGTTATTTACAATGCCCACAAATCTTGTCATGAAGGTATTAGCTCCATAGGTTGTCCTATGATAAGGTTTGAAGAAGGACAACGTAGATCTGGTATGTCTAGAGGGTGCATACAAATTAATCTGAGATAAAAGTTCTGGACAATTTATAATGGAATTTAAAATTTTAAAGAACACTACAGGATCTCGTTGAACTCTCCGGTTAGACAGGATATTCAAGTTTAATATAAATGTCAGTTTTGTGTAACTAAAAGAATCATTGTTAAAAAATTTATAATTAATATAACGTAGAAATTTACTCTGAACAAGGTCCAAGCTCCTAGCATGGCAAGCAAAAGGTGGTTTACATACACATGAGCAATATTCCAAGAGAGGCCTAACCAACAAGCAGTACAGCATTTTTATAGAGGTAACAGATGAAAATTCTGATGAACAACGCCTAATGGACTCAAGCATCCTCAGAGACTTTACCTCGGTTATATGAAGAATAAAACTCAGTGTCGAATCAAACTTAACCCTCAGATCCCTAACGCTAACCACGGACTCGAGGGAAGTCCCATTTATGTTGTAATCAAAAAACAATGGATTGCGCGATCTCGAGAAAGACATAGAGAAGCATTTAAAAGTATTTAAAACCATACCGTTTAACTGACACCAGACACTAAGTCTATCCAAATCACCCTGCAATCCCACACAATTCTCAATCGATCCAACAGCCGTATACAACTTCAAATCATCAGCAAAGAGCAAGAACCTGGAAGACCGAAAGCAGTCGGCCACATCATTCAAGAATAGGTTGAACAACACAGGCCCCATATGAGAGCCTTGAGGCACTCCCGAGGGCACAGTAATGTTGTCAGACTTAAAATTATTAGCTCGAACCACCTGAACTCTGCCACACAAATAACTCCTAATTCGGCCCAACAGTGAACCCGATA
This sequence comes from Pachyrhynchus sulphureomaculatus, assembly GCA_019049505.1. Taxonomy (NCBI): domain Eukaryota; kingdom Metazoa; phylum Arthropoda; class Insecta; order Coleoptera; family Curculionidae; genus Pachyrhynchus; species Pachyrhynchus sulphureomaculatus. The sequence goes on along the minus strand of CM032453.1, from coordinate 163,068,670 downwards.
TGCCACGGTTATTGAGCTTCTTAAGAAGAACATCATGGTTGACCCTATCAAAGGCCTTTGAAAAATCGGCATAGATGGAATATATCTCAGATCCACCCTCCAAGGTCCTCGACAGGTAGTCCGTAGAGCAAATGAAGTTCAATTCAGCAGACGCCTCTGTGAAAACCAAATTGTTCACCTATTATAGATTGTCCCAGGTTAGATGCCAATACTTTAGTTAGTAGGTTTTCAAATAATTCAGGAACAGTACTCAAAATACTTATTGGCCTATAGTTTGTGATATCAGCCCTGTCCCCTGACTTGAATACAGGGGTGACAAAACTGGTCTTCCAATACTCAGGAAAATAACCCTCCTCTAATGACCGGTTAAAGATCATGCATAATGGTCGCGATAATACAAAGGTACATGCCCTCAATAATCCAGGAGGCAAACCATCAGGACCAAGCCCCTTTCTATGATCCAATTTCGAGAGCCCCTCGTAAATTTCAGAGATTGAAAACTTAAATTTGAAGATATTATGAATATTAGTAGAGGGTAAGGTGGGATAATTAAGCGACTCATCGTCATATTTATTGTCCGTGGAAAATATAAAGAAAAGAAAATCATGATATTTGATTATAAAAAATATTTATTGTCCGTGGAAAATATAAAGAAAAGAAAATCGTGATACTTGTAACACTACCCCTTGGTGGGATTGGACATGAGATCCGGCCAAAAAAATCGTGTTATAAAAGGTTACAGGAGTAAGAGGGATGCTAGAAGAGTCGCTTCCAATATATTGTGTTATAAATCCTTCTGGAGTCGAGGAGTCTGCAAATTATGTTTTATGTATTTTAATATTCTGTACGGAACACTTATGGTATCACTTCGGTGTCTGTCTGTCCGTCTGTCACACCCGTTTTGCTCCGAAACTATTTGACATAAAAAGTTGAAATTTAGCACAAATATAGGAATTGCCGGACCAATCAGAGTCGTGTAGTCTTAAAAGTTAAATTTTGACTTAAAGGGTTAGTTTTGGGGGATGAAATAGAAAGCGAAAAAAGCTTTTTTTTTTTGCAAGGTTATCGAGAGGGGTGTCAAATGAAAGCTTGTGAAGTTGTGAGTTAAAAAATATATGATGTAATACTCGCGCAAACTTTTCCTTATACTAGTTAAAAAAAAAACTGCTAAAAAACGATGTCCACCCACCCTATCTCTAAGAGCACTAATAAAAAAATTTCGAAAAACTATGGAATAATCTTCATAATGTATTTGGCATATCAAAAAAAAATTCAGTCATCGGTTTTCAACAAAGATCGGAAACAAACTTTGTTGAAAATACGTTTTGAGAAGTCACTTTTTTTTATTTTAAAAGTAATCACAGAACGGAACACTAATTGTGCAAGTCCAACTTACACTTGGCTGATCTTTTTTAATATTTCTGATTTTATCAAAAACAGTGTCTAAATAGAAAAGCCAGATTTCACTTGTCAATTTAAAATATTGAGTGGCATTACTTGGACTAAGTTATTCTCTAGTGTGAGAAAGTCGAATTCGGTATTTACTTTAGGACTGCGTACTTTCAGGAAAGTTTTCCGTATTCATTTAATAGTGGTGTTAGTATTCGCTTGGAATAACAAAGATACTAAATCTTATTTTTTCGATGTGTTTTGGTTTTGAGCTGAAAGTTCTGACGATTTCATACCGGATGGCGCTGAGGTTTGTTGGTTACTGACACTTTTTAGTATATGCCTTTTAAATCGCTCCTATTGACGCTGAGTGCTTGCCATTTGCCTCTTCATCTAGATTGACTGACGATCTCTCAGATGGAATGAAACATGCCCTAATATGGTGATTCATAGATAGCATGCCCGGGTAGTCAATAGCTTTGGACGCCCGTACTTTTGATGCATAAACTAAGAACACAGTTTTCGTCCGCTGAAGCCTATATACAACTTTTATTTTTAGTGTTCCGTACGGAATACTTATAAGATCATTTGGGTGTCTGTCTGTCTGTCCGTCTGTCTGTCTGCCTGTCACACCCAATTTTCTCCGAAACTATTTAACATAGAAAGTTGAAATTTGGTACTAATATAGGAATTGATGGCCTCATCAGAGCCGTGTAGTTTTGAAAGTTAAATTTTGACTTAAGGGGTTAGTTTTGTGGGGTGAAATCGGAAGTGAAATTTTTTTTTTTTTACTAGGACATCGAGTGTGGTGTCAAATCAAAGCTTGTGAAAACACGAGTAAAAATATATATATATATATATATATATATATATAATGTAATACTTGCGCACACTTTTCTTTGTATAATTTTTAAAAAATCGCGGAAAATCGCTGTACCCCCACCTTATCTCGAAAAGTACTTATCAAAAAATTTTGAAAAAATTCTGGAATAGTCTCCACGTGATGTAGATTGACCGAAAATTATCACGAGTGCATTACCTTTAGTAATTAATCCGGTATATAAAAAAAAAACAAAAATTTCAAGGTGATCAGTTTTCAGTAAATATTGGAAACAAAATTTGTTGAAAACTCATTTGGGGTGTGTTTTGTGAAGTCACTGGTCATTTTATACCACCGTAACAATTTTTTTTATTTTAAAAGCAATCAACGTACGGAACACTAATTGTGCAAGTTCAACTTGCACTTGACCGGTTATTTAATTTCCTAGTCCTGCGTTGGTGGAGATCGGAGATCGAAGCATAATTTGTATTAGTTGTTTCTCTTTTATACCTATTTCATGTTCCTTAATTATGGGTATTCGCTTCTTTGTTTCTTCCACAAATAAAATCAGAAATTTTATAAACATCTTCAGTCTTACAGTTCCTTTTAGTGATTTCTAAAGCCATCTCCAATTGTTGAAAATTGTGAGGATGTTGTATCGAGGAAAAAAAGTTGGGTTTTAAAACTGCTTAAAAGAATATCTAATATAGTTGTTGTCTTATGTTACATTACGTGTAATTGTAGGCGAGACGCTGGAATGTCGTTTCAATTTGACATAATCAAATCTCAAAAACCATAATTTGTCTTCAGTTCATATCGGTGAAAGCTTTCGTTCCATCCCTGAAAACGATTTTCAAACGAAATTTGTTTTTGGACGAACGCCACTGTTTACCTACTAGCCTCGACTGCCACTAAAACCCTTGACAATAGTTCCGTATTGTTTAAGTAAACGTTCCAACTGATCGAACGGTAAACCGTACACCTTAAATATTTGCCGATAATGGTCTTTACACACTACTTAAATCTCATTGTCAGTAACTACCTAATGTTTAACTCTCTACAAATAGACAAACACCGATAAAATCTGTCAATCTTTAAACGGAATCCGGTGAGTACCATTACTACCATTGTACCATTGTTTGGTTAAATATTTGATTTTGTGACGTTGGTACTTTAGATTGAAGGCCGATTATGTAAATTCTATGTTTCTACGATGATTTGATCAAAACATCGCGATAAATGTTTTGCATAGTAATAATATAATACGAATACTTATATTTTTCATTTTTAGTACTTCAAGTACTTCAAATATGAATTAGAGATGAATTTAATAATCATAAAATACAAGTATTACGACCAAAGACATTTAACAGAAAATGCATAACTTCTTATTATGATAGTAAACACCTTAAGATCCTAAGATATATATATATATATATATATATATATATATATATATATATATATATATATATATATATATATGTATATATATATATATATATATATATATATATATATATATATATATATATATATATATATATATATATATACAGTACAATCCCGATTATCTGAATCGCGATTATCTGAAATTCGGCTTATCCGAAATAAACTGTTAAAAAACAAATTGTCTTCCCATTAAACGAAAAAAATCCCCATTATTCGAAACAGACGATGAGTGGTTTCCTTAACGCTTCGGGGACTCCCGACGTCTAGAATTTCACCGCTGTCTGTTTGATTAGTGGACGAGTGTTATAAGTTACTCATCACGTCTATGATTATCGCAGTGGTAATAGTTTCGTTTTAATAGATATTTTACAAAATGGAGCGTCATAATAATAAGCGTAAACGCGTTGTTATTAACTTAAAAGAGAAATTTGAAGCAATTCAACGTTTTAGATAATGGTGAACAGAATTGTTGTGAAGTGTTTTCTCGTTCCAACTATTTCTGATAAATTATCTCTAGGAGGGGGGTACCGCAAAATTAAGACCTTTGTTTAAGATGCAAATTTCATTTCGTGAATAGGATTGAAAAGAATGATTTTCTACAATATTTAGTTAGAGTTCCTGAGGACTATTCTTCTTCGTAAGAGCTTTTTTAATTTTTTACTTAGAATAGAGAATTTCTTTTTATACTGAATATCAATAACTAAAAACATTTTCCTCTGGAACTCGCTTCATACTTCATATTCAATATTGTTTAATCCTGAAGTAAGTTTTTTGAATATGCTGTATGATTCTACTTCTAACATACTACGTTTTGTGTACAAATTCTTGATTTCTAAGTCAAGTCATTTTTGTTTAGCAAAAATGGCTTGACTTAGAAATAGTTGCTCACATTGAAAGTTCCATTAGTACACTTCCAGAAAATAGTAAAGCATTTGTTAGAGAAACATGTCGCAATCAAATATCAAAAAACATGGTTAACAACACAAAATTCTAATTCACAAAAAAAACATAAAAGTAGTTAAAGGATTGAGAAAGAAAGAAGTCTTCTACTTAAAAGCGGATAAAGGAAATAAGGTTGTTATATTAGATAAGAAAGATTACTTTGAACGGGTAGACAATCTTATCGAATCTGGCCCTTATGAAAAGGTAATAAGAAATCCATTGCCGAGAATGATAACAGAGGTTAAAAATTCTTTAAAGAAATGTAAAAACCTTATCTCCGATTCGGTAAAATCTAAATTAAATGTGAGTAATCCGATCATACCAAAGTCGTATTGCTTACCCAAAATTCACAAATCTGGAAAAGCAATGCGACCCATTGTTTCATCGGTCGGATCACCCACATATTTAATATTCAAATGGTTATCAAAAGAACTTTCGATATTATTGAAAGCAGTGCGACTTGTCGGTAGTTTAGCTAGGTGTTCTTGCCTCTTTTGGGTATCGGCTAAATTGTATCGCATTTCCAACAATAAGAAAATATTCTGTGTCTGTTGGATAGGTTGAAAAGTCTACAAAAATCTAGTGTTAGTTCGCTCGCAAATGTTTGACTATTATGGCAAATATTCCATCAGCTTCCTCCATACACTGTATGAAGACAATATCGGGCATCCCTAACTTCACTATGGGAATAGTTGGTGGTGTTTTTGCTTGGAAATCGATAGTAGACTGTAAAGCAAAGGGTTCAAACTATATCTACACAACTATTTTTTATTGAATTGTTATACACATTTCTAAAAACTGTTTTTTCGGATACTCTAGCTTCTTCAGGAAGTTTGAGATCTTCAATCGTCGATTTGAGAGAAGCAAATTCTGAAGAAGCATAATGATTTCCTCAGTTCTTGTCTCAATCTCCCTTTCTGACCTAGAATATATCCTGAATTAACTCTCAGCTCCAACGAAAATTTTAACTTGAAAAAGATCATTGCCGTATGCCTAGGATGTTTTTTCATAAATAACTTTCATAGATCGCTTCATCTACATACAAGATTTCTCATTTTGCAGGATTTTATAATATTCTTGCCTCGTTTTTCTTGAGAGGATAAGAGAACTATAAGAAAAATTATGACAAGAACGTCATTAGACCATGTACAAGTAACTGTAAAATATTATCACCTCGTTTTCTCACTTGGTTAACTCATCAATATAATTAATAAAATCAGTCATAATCTTGCATTAATCTACCGAAACGATATTCCTCACTTCCGTCAATTTATTTGAGAATTGTGCAGATCTTTTAACGGCAAAAACCACTTAACTTGAAAAATTTAAATCTTTAATTGCCTGTTTGGGAACGGATATAAAACTTGCATTTTAATACTTTACACAGTTTAAATACATTCATGACGTTAATGTTTGAGATAATAAAAAATTTAGCACGAAATACTTAACTCTTAAATGATGTTTGTTCACTCACTCATAAAAAATATACGGTAGTCCGGAAAGGTTCGGACAATTCAAAGGAAACAATTTTTATATCGATGAACATTTATTTAATTTTATATGAGTAATTCCATGCCAAAATCGATCACTTTTGACCCCGACCCCTTTCGATTTGGCTGAAAGTTTTTTTTATCTTTTTCTACCCTATGAAAAACGGTTCTCAGGATTTTTTCAAATTTTTTTACCCACCTCAAAAAAAGGTATGAATTTTTCAAATTGCCATAACTTTGTCAAAAACTGGCCGATCGAGACGTTTTTTTTTTTTTTCAAAATTTTCGTAATTAAATGTACTTTTTAAAAAAATACAAAAAAATTTTTAGATAATAAAAATCTTTGAAATTTTTGCCATTTTTGAGAAAAAACCGTCAATTTTTTGAAGTTCGCCATTTTTTTTTTTTCTTAACAGGTTGACTGCCGATCTATATTTTTGAGTTTGTGGTTGACGCCGGTAAGATTTTTCCAAATATTTTTATTTTATTGTGGTAAATATGAATTAAAATGAGTCTTGGATGTATTTTTTTTTATGTGCTATTCAAAATATTAGAAAAAAAAAAATTCACTCCGATCGGAGTAATCGGCATTGCAAGTGAAAATTTTTACTAGATGCCGAACACTCCGATCGGAGTGTCCAATTAAATAAGTAAAGAAATAATAAATCGAACTCATGAACTCAAAACATTTATTTCTAAATCATTTTTGTACATTTTTATGGTAATCCTCAAAGCAATTAAGGCAAAAACCTGGTTGTCCAGGGCACATTTTGCATTCATACACTGTTTGCTTTCTTATTTTATTTTTCCTGCATTCTTTGCATTCCTTTCTGCTTACCCGTTTTGTTTCTTTAGCTCCTTTTTTTTCACTAACAATTTTTTCTACTTTGCTAATGCTGTGGACATTTATTTGGCCTGGAGAAATTTGCGGCAAATTAGTAATTGGTCATCTGGCTAGTAAATTTCTTATGACATCCAATCGGAAGTCATATAATCGTAACTGGTCAGACCGCGAATATTTATTGTATAAAAAATAGGCGTTTATCATGCTCATTTCCAGCACATGCATGAATAACTTTTTGTACTACCGAATGGTTTTTACGGCTGCAAGGATAATATGCCATCATTTGATCCTGTCTATCTATACCGGACATAAAAGCATTATATCCAATGATTGCGGAAGATTTTTCAGATTCTTGATTTCTTTTGTTTTTAAAAATGCCCATTTCGCTTCCAAATTCTGTTGAAATGTATTGAACATTGCGTTTATCGCGCCATTTTCCGACATGCACTCCATTGCAAAACATAGATTTATTCTCACCACGTTTTAAGTTTGCACTCATTACCTCTTTCGGATTATCTTTCCTCTCAGCTCTCAGCGTACCAGTGCAGTATGTATTTTGTTGAAGTAATTTCCTAGCTAAATTAGCACTATTGTAAAAATAGTCTAGATAAACAGCATGTCCCACACCCAATTTTTCCTCCAATAAATGTAAAACAATCTTTTCAGTATGTCCGCTTCCACCATAAACATCTGTCGCACCTTCGTAGACACGAAATTTCAAAATAAGTCCATTAGGCTCTGTCAGCATGTATAACTTCATACCATACTTATGACGCTTATTCTTGATATACTGTTTAAACTGGAGACGACCCCGATAAAGTACCATAGCTTCATCCAAAGACAACTCTCTTCCAGGATAGTAAATTTCTCCCATCTTGTTGTTAAAAAAATCTGCCACAAATCTAATCTTTCCTAGCCGATCTGCCGGATCCATATCTGGAGATGTAAAATGCAAACACCTCAAGATAAGCAAAAATCTATTCCTTGACATATATTTTCTAAAAACAGGTAGATTAAATAGCGGATCAGTTTTTCCAATAATCGTTAAGACGGCTCAAGGATATTGTGCCAGTGTGAAGTAACAGGGCCAAAAAAATTTTTAGTTCGTCAAGAGTAAGATCTTTAAAATTAGTAATACGTGATTTTGTACTTGTTTTCTGGGCGCAGCAAAACCTCGACTGCGTAAGAGTTCGTTCGTTCTACAATAGTTTGTAAAAAATCATCATCAATGATCATTTCGAAAAAATCGATAGGTGCACCCTGTCCTGGAATTTGCACCAATAATTCCTGGGTTTTCTGGAACAAAATTTGTTTTAAACGCACCTCTGTCGTTCCATTTTATCTCATCAAGGCTAGGAAGTGTTTGATGTGGCCGAATACGGTCTATACAATTCTCTTCTTCGGACTCGGAGCTTGAATTTACATCACTATCGTCTGTGTCTGGTACGTAATGTTCGTCACTACTACCTCCGCTTTCTTCCAATAGCTGCAATAATTCAGTGTCAGTTAGCTTCTTTTTCTTATCATATACCTTTTTTTTCATCACTACAATGTCTTTTTTTAATACCAGAAGGCCCAGGTTGATTGTCCATATTGTACGGCAGATTACAACCAAACCAAAAGCAAATCCGCGGAACCACTTAAACACCTGTTAGAACTTGCGTTTTTTAAGCAACGCCACCATTAGAAACACGTTTCGTATACAACGCCGATGGAATACTAAAACGTTTCGTAAGAACGCATGTCGAACTCCGATCGGAGTAGACGGCGTTGGCTAAGGACCCGACGCACTCCGATCGGAGTGGTCGGCAGTCAACCTGTTAAAAAAAAAACTTCAATTAATTCTGCAGTTATCCCCGCCAATTCCAGAGTGGGCCAAATATTTTTCTATTTTTTTTTTAATTGAAAAAAAAAATTTTCAGTTTTTCACAATGTTTTAATTTTTTTTTTAGAAACTTTGTTTATATAATAAAATAAATGCAAGTAAATGATTTCACGGTATATTGTACGTAATTTATAGTCTAAACTTACAACTAATGACTATTGAAAGTGTTTTGTTACCACGTTTGTTGAAAAAGAACAATTTATCTATAAATAAACACTGAAACACATGACAGATACATAGGTTATGTTTTGGATCTCAATATAAAGTGGTGGTAGGCTTATAAAATAGAATAGATTCGCGTGGATCTAGTGAATTGGCCGTAGGTAAGTCTGTGATTGTCATGACTTAGCTTATCGATCTAATTAATGTGCTGAATTTGAATACTATTTATGTCAGATTAAAATTTATTATAATATGCTTAGAAAATTATTTTATAATGTGAAACACAATTATAGTGAACAAAATTATTCAAACGCCAAAGAAAAATGAAATAAATTATTTGTTGAATTAGTATTAAAAACAGTGAATGTTAATCGTATCAAATGTAGAATCCTAGTCATTCGTTGTAAGTTTAGACTATAAATTAAGTATAATATACCGTAAAATCATTTACTTGCACTTATTTTACTATATAAACAAAGTTTCTAAAAAAAAAAATTAAAAAACTGTGAAAAACTGAAATTTTTTTTTTCAAAAAAAAAAAATAGAAAAAAAAATTCAGCCCACTCTGGGATTAGCGGGGATAACTGCAGAATTGATTGAAGTTTTTTTTAAGAAAAAAAAAATAAAAAATGGCGAACTTCAAAAAAGGCAAAAATTTCATAGATTCCTATTATCTAAAAATTTTTTTGCATTTTTTTTTTTAAAGCACATTTAATAACGAAAATTTTGAAAAAAATAAGTCTGGATCGGCCAATTTTTGACAAAGTTATGGCAATTTGAAAAAAAAAGAGCCATTTTTTTGAAAAATTCATAACTTTTTTTTGAGATGGGTATAAAAAATTTGAAAAAATTCTGAGAACCGTTTTTCATAGGGTAGAAAAAGATAAAAAAACTTTCAGCCAAATCGAAAGGGGTTGGGGTCAAAAGTGGTCGATTTAGCATGGAATGACCCATTCCATTTTTTTCACAACTTTTCTCCACTTTTTACGCAACTTCCATTTTCATCCTCAGATAATTTATGAGAGTTGAAGTTGCAACAAGTGGAAGTCAGACGGTACCATATCTAGTGAATACTAAGGGTGTGGTAGCACATCCCAGCCTATCACCAACATTTTGTTGCCTGGTAGAGATGTAGACCCAAGTATTATTGAGTATCGATTAGTAATTTTGAATGTTTCCTCTGATTGGCAGTCTTTAACTCGTCCAGATTCGTCCCATGCCTGTATGAATTTATTGACTTACTGTTTAGTAGGAGCTTATAGCGCAGAGAATAGCGTTTAGGACGAATAATGGTGATTCATTTTGCTTACCCAAGAATGTTTTTGCCTCAATAATATTATAAATGATTTGTTGTTCATCATCCATCACTAGTTGCTTCAAAAACGACGTATTTTTGTTGTATTTGGATATGCGATTTTTCCGTCAAATTTTGCGGAAATCATAATGATTCATGTAATAAAGCTTCACTTTTCTTGATATCTCTGTTAATTCTCGTGTCGTATGTTGTAAGTTGTTCTCGATCAATGTCTTGATTTGATCCTTATCAATGATGTACCCGCACCGCACCCGCAACCGCACTGGAGCGCTTTAGGGACTTCCCTGTAGTACGTGTGCTAGACCCATAAAAAAAAGGATCTGCTCGAACGTTTTTTTAGTCTTTAAGGTTGAAATCATCAACTTTAAACTTAGCGCGCCATTTGTGCGTAGTTTTTGCAGCTAAAGCAGCTTCTTCGTAAACAGAACGTATGTTGTTTTATCTTTGACTTTTGTTTAAAGATGAATGAACGTCACTTCTTATATGTACCGGGTGGTCCAAATTGGACCGTTTTAAAGGTAAACCTCTTTATCTAAAGGAGGTAGACGAAAACTGATGTCGGTATCTGAGGCTCAATTTTTATGATAAACTCAATGGTGAAAACCGCATATCGATATCTAGTACCATTTCAAATATACAGGGTGTTATTCAAAAATCTGCATTTTGGAAAAATGTTTGAAATTCTTTTCCTATTGAAAATTTTTGATTTCTGTAAAAACATTCTCAAAGCACTTTTTCACATGGACTTCAACAGTGTAAGTTAAATTTTTTTACAACTAATATTTTAATAGTTATTAACGCAAAAAATATATTTTTTAAATGGGATACCCTGTATATTTTTCCTTATCCAAATAGAGCTTTAAATTACCATTCTAAAAATATAGCACACTTTATATTTTGCTTAAATCTACTTCAAAATATAAAGGTTTTCAATTTTTACGAGAGTTTTAAATGCACATTTTGTGAAGTAGACTTTGGACGGAGCGGCCATATGGTTTAATTCAATTGTTTACTCATAGTTGTCAAATTTTACTTCAGAATCAGTTACTGAATTGTCAAATAAATCGCAATGAAGTTTGAAAATTATGAAAAATGGGAAATGATAGTGTGTTTCATACAAACCGGAGAAAATTGAGAAGCGGCAAGTAATTTGTACCACGAACGGTATCCAGAGAGGCGTCAACCCTTCAAGGTTATATTTGCTCGATTCGACATAACCTAGTTAATAGTGGCCAGTTTGAAAAGAAACGACCCAAAAATTATGCATAAAACAGGGATAAGGAGAGGTAAGAAATAGTAGTTTTAGGAACTATCGGAAATGATCCCAACACTTCCACCCGACAGTTAAAAGAATCCACTGGACTAACAAGAACTAACGTAAGTCGTACTTTGAAGAAGCACAAATTCAGGCTATATAGGACAAGAAAATTTCATCACCTTAGAGGCGGATATTTTCAACGGCTTATGGATTTTGGCTAATGGTTACTGGAGAATTGTAACCATATTCCGAATGTAAGCAATGCAGGTATTTTTTTAACCGTTACAATTGTTATACGCGGGCACAAGAAAATCCTCATTTAGTTGTGGAGCACAGAAATCAGGGCAGATTTGGTTTTAATGTGTGGGCAGGAATTTTTAGAGGCAGGTTATAGATCCATTTATTTACGAAGGAATACTCACCTCTCAGAGATATTTAGAAATTTTAAGGCAGCAAATAGAACCTCTTGTTGATGAACTGCCGTTAATGGACCTTTGAAATATATTTTTCAAGACGACGGGGCACCCCCTCTTAACGCTGTCTTTATCAGTAATTTTTTATCGACGAATTTCGACAATAACTGGCTAGCCAATCAAGGTCCGAACTGGTAGCCGGTAAGGTCACCGGATTTAACACCCATGGACTTCTATTTCTGGAGAAGATTGAAAGATCTAATTTTTTAAATTGCCAACAAACACCAGGCAAGAGTTAGAAGTCGCATTGATACAAAGTTTTGCAGCTCTCACTCCTTGAACTAATCACCTCGGTAAGAAGTGCCCAGAAAAGGTATCGCCTATGTGTAAATGAAACTGGTGGACATTTCGAAGATCTCTTATAGAAAATTGTTTGTTCTACTCGGAATAAATTGTTTTATTGATGTTTTGTTTTATTTTCTACATAATTTAAAGTACTATAGCATATAGTAAATTTCATTGCAGTTATGACTCTTAGAGTTACTTCTGGGAATTTTCTTTTACGATTTGACTGCTATCGGTAAACCATTGATATTGCCGCTCCGTCCAAAGCCTACTTCACAAAACGTGCATTTAAAACTCGCGTAAAAACTGAAAACCGTTATATTTTGAAGTAGATTTAAGCAAAATATAAAGTGTGCTATATTTTTTAAAATGATAATTTAAGCTCTATTCGGATAAGGAAAAATATACAGGGTATCCTATTTAAAAAATATATTTTTGCGTTAATAACTATTAAAATATTAGTTGTAAAAAAATGTAACTTACACTGTTGAAATCCACGTGAAAAAGTGCTTTGAGAATGTTTTTTACAGAAATCAAAAATTTTCGATATGAAAAGAATTACAAACATTTTTCCAAAATGTAGATTTTTGAAAAACACTGTGTATATCTGAAACGGTACTTGACATCGATATGCGGTTTTCACTATTGGATTTATCATAATAATTGAGCCTCAGACACTGACATCAGTTTTCTTCTATCTCCTTTAGATAAAGAGGTTTACCTTTAAAAATGTCCAATTTGGACCACCCTGTTCATAGTGTTTTTAACAAGTCTGGAACAGAATATACAAACACCTCAGGTAAGGTTTCCCTAATTGTTTAATTTCATTTTAAAAAATCTTTTTCTTCTTTACTCTCATCATGTGAGGGAAATTCTCCACTTCTGAGGTCATTCTTTAGATGCTTGAACAAAAAACACTTTCACGGCGCTGAATCAAAGTTATAGGGTGGACATTGTCACTCCGTGAATCTACAGCTCTCAATAATATCTTAAACTACGTGAGCCTTAGGAATTCTGCAGTAGTACAACAACAATGTTTTGGTTTTTTCATAAATTCGGAGGATTTTCTCTAATGGCCTGATTGCGGTTTTGAATAGTTCATCGTGAACTTTTCCATTAATTATGGATCCGTTTGCCATATCTTCAGTAAGCAAAACTCCTTCGCAGTCCCAAAAAATTCTAAGAGTCAGACTTCTCGCCTTTTTTGAAGGTGGAAAGCTCTTAATTATTCTTTGTATCGATTCGGGTTTCAAGTGAGATCTTAATAGGACATGTAAGTATTTGTGAGAAATAATTCTCATCGTTCTCCAAGGTGGCCAAATGTTCTTCACTCATTTGTTTCCACGCCAGTTTCTACAATGGTTTAAGAAATTAAGGGATCTATCATATAGAAACTGTTTTCGTTCCTTAAATCTTCCTACATTTTTTTAAAAATTATAGCTTCGGAGACTCCAGTTTCTTTGGCACGCACTGGGATATACAATCGACCATCTGACCTCAGCAGATTTTTAAAAAAGCTGATAGTTTCCGCAGCGCTCAATTCTGAAATTGTTAGGACTAAAATTTTACTTGAAAATAAGGCCGTCATTTATTGGGACATCCTTTC
>CM032453.1:162942249-163049749 GCA_019049505.1 Pachyrhynchus sulphureomaculatus | reverse complement strand
TTTGCGTTCCCATTGGATACCTTTTCCCTTCATACCAAAATTTTACCATATGACGTAGTACTTAATTCGTACTAAATCGGTCCTTTCCTGGTTGTTTCAACCTTTCCTTTTATTCATTTTGAGTGATCCCTTACATCTGTCAGGTGGTCGTCCTTTGTCAGCGCCCTGTCAAAATTGTCACTTTTCTTTGAGATGGCAGGTGGTTGTTTTATTTCAGTGTTGTCTTTACTATAGCGATTGTTATTGATGGTCATTCTTGTTAGATTAAATTGCATGCTACATGTGAGTCACTCTCATTTTGTTTTTTTGACATTTCTTCGTAATAATAATAATAATAATTTATGATTGTTTAGAATAATAATACTTTTAAATTTACAATAGTTCCATATTAATAATTGTAAGATTGAAATAAAAAATTGCAAATTAAAAATTAATAATTTAAAAACTTGACTTAACAACACCAATTCTTCATGCCTAATTTTCTTTATTGGTTGCTTCGTTATCTCTTTTTCAGTTTGTGTCCTGATGAAGGTCCCAACCTAGGACCGAAATATTGGCTAAATGAACATCTGTTGATGCCCCCCTTTTTGCCGAGTTCCCCAACTAGTTTCATAACTTATATATATATATATATATATATATATATATATATATATATATATATTTATATATATATATATATATATATATATTATATATATATATATATATATATATATATATTATTTGCTCCTAAAACTATAAAATAGCGAGCAGTCAACATTATTTACTAAGTCCATTTCAATTCGGCGTTTCAAAACCTATAGTCGGCAGTCAGTAAAGGGTATTTAAAGTACGGCTTATCAACAAACAGTTAAAATACGGTTAAATATACTTTCAGAAACCGCTTTATCTACCCACCAGTTCATGCGGTGTAGTTTAATTCCATTCTTTTTTTTAACAAAAGGAGACATGTGCCAGAGATTTAGATTTTAGGAAACGTTTTTATTCTAGGATTATCCACTATGAAGGAAAGTGCTTTATGTTACTGATATAAATTTTTATTGTATTATAATATATATCTATAATATATATATAAAATGCAACGTCTCTCTATCTGTCTGTTTGTCTGTCTGTCCGTTAGTGCGCTTATAACTGGAGAACCACTTATCCGATTTACTTACTTTTTTTTAAAACATACATATGTTCTCTGGCCAGGTTATAGGCTATATTTTATTACGACAGGTAGCATAAGGAATGAGCAGTGACGATAATATGTGAATGAAGTCGGAAAAAAGTTTGTAACTAGCGCGTTCCCTTGCAATACACAGTCTAAACTATTAAATATGAAACAATATTATGTAGCAGAGAATATCTACAATCTATAATCTATAATATATATAAAATGGAATGTCTCTATGTCTGCCTGTCTGTCCATTAGTGCGTTTATCATTCGAGAACCACTTATCCGATTTACGTGTCTTTTTTTAAATTCATACATATATTCTTTGGTCAGGTTATATAATAATAATAATCTATATCTAAAATATATATAAAATGCAACGTCTTTCTGTCTGTCTCTCTGTCTGTCTCTCTGTCCGTTAGTGCGCTTATCCCTCGAGAACCACTTATCCGATTTACGTGATTTTTTAAATTCATACATATGTTCTCTGACCAGATTATAGATATATATTTTATTACATCTACAATATATATAAAATGAAACGTATCTCTGTCTGTCTGTCCGTTAGTGCGCTTATCACTGGAGAACCACTTATCCGATTTACGTACTTTTTTGTTTTAAAACATACATATGTTCTCTGTCCAGGTTATAGGATATATTTTATTACGTTAGGTGATATAAGGAATAAGCAGTGACGATAAGAGTGAATCAAGTCGGAGAAAAGTTTGCCGCTAGCGCGTTCTCTTGCAATACACTGCCCAAAGCATTAAATATGGAACAATATCATGTAGCAAAGAATATAATATATATAATATGCAACGTCTCTCTGTCCTTCTGACTGTCCGTTAGTGCGCTATTCACTCGAGAACCACTTATCCGATTTAAGTATTTTTTTTGTAATTCATACATTTGTTCTCCCGGCTAGGTTATCTATAATCTTCCAACTGTAATATATATATATATATATATATATATATATATATATATATATATATATATATATATATATATATAATGCAACGTCTCTCTGTCTGTCTGTCTGCCTGTCTCTCTGCCTGTCTGTCTGTCCGTTAGTGCGCTTATCACTGGAGAACCACTTATCCGATTTACGTGCTTTTTTTTTAAATAAACATATTTTCTCTGGCCAGGTTATAGGATATATTTTATTGCGTTAGGTAACATAAAGAATAAGCAGTGACGATAATAGTGAATCAAGTTGGAAAAAAGGTTACCGTTAGTGCGTTGCAATACACTGCCTTAATCTTTAAATATGAAACAATATCATGTTGCAAAGAATATAATATATATATATATATATATATATATATATATATATATATTATATATATATATATATATAATATAATGCAACGTCTCTCTGTCTGTCTGTCTATCCATTAGTGCGCTTATCATTTGAGAACCGCTTATCCGATTTACGTGTTTTTATAAATTTATACATATATTCTATATAATTCGATATAAACCTAGATAATGGGAGATAAGGTGAGATAATGGGAGATAAGTATAAATAATGGGAGATAAGGAGAAACAATGGGAGATAAGCAGAGATAAGATAATGGGAGTTACGGTGAGATAATGGGCGATAAGGAGAAATAATGGGAGATAAGGAGAAATATTGCGAAATATGTCGAGATAAACCTAGATAATGGGGAGATATAAGCAGAGATAAGCCTAGATAATGGAAATTATGTAAAGATAATGGGAGATAAGAAGAAATAATGGAAGATAAGGGGAAATAATGGCAGATATTTATTACGTTAGGTAACATAAGGAATAAGCAGTGACGATAGTAGTGAATCAAGTCCACACGAGCGGAGCCGCGGGCAAGGCTAGTATATATATATATATATCTATATATATATATATATATATATATATATATATATATATATATATATATATATACAGCTAGTTTTGGTTATTTAGGTGCTGTGAACATTAGGAAGATCAAACAATTTTACTCCTAGGTCGAATCTATATCTAGTATGTGATGCTAGGTTCAGAATAGACAAATTTCAAACTTGCTTAGTAATAAATATTAATATGAATCAGTGGTCTCGAACGTCAAAATGCGAAATCAGTAGAGTTACCCACTAATATCGGTATATTTGTACCCGGTATAAAAAAAAAACATATTCGATCAAATTTATTTATCTTAAACTTCTTTATCTTTGTAAAATAATAGGAACTTACAGAATATACTAATAATACAATTAAAACTAATAAGAGTAATTATTTTTTTTTTACAATATTTTATATATGAGTGAATAAACACTGTTGAATACTAGTAGAATATAATGAAATCGAAATAAAACAAAAACATACACAGACTAAGTTTATGACTAAAGATATCTAACATCAAATAGGTACACAAATTTAAATCTAATTAATTTTTACGATTTTTAGGATCATATCAATATTCTTTAGTCATAGCCCGCAGCGATGTAGCTTTAGGCTAAGAGGTCGAAAGGGATGAGTGTGGATATGTTGTATGATTTTGATTCTTCTTCTTCTTTTTAGCAGCCTTTTGCCATCCACTAATAGACGTAGGCATCCTCCTGTCTTTTCCACTCCACTCTATCCTTGGCTATATGATTTCAGCTCCTGCTGACCTGTTGTTTCATGTCATTGATCTATCTTTTTGGTGGTCTTCCCACGCTTCTCCTGTACCTTCTAGGTCTCCACTATTCTAAGTGTTTCGTTCACTTCTTATCCGCCTCCTGTTTAGCGACGTGTCCTATCCAAGTCCATTTTAGAGTTGCCACACGTTTTATGACACCATAGACCTTGGTTCGTAGACGTATTTCCTCGTTACGCAAGTTCTTTAGCTCTCTGGGTAGTTCGAAGTTTATTAACTGTTTTCACCGTTAATGTTGCAGTTTCTAATCCATACGTCATCATAGGAAGAATGCACGTGTTAAAAAATTTGATTTTCAGATTGATTGGGATATCAACCCTTTTTAAGACGTGACCCACTTTTCCAGTAGCTTCCAATGTCATTTTAATTCTCCTACTCGATTTGGGCTTTTTGGTTCTCTTTCCTGAGTTTTATTTCATGACCCAGGTAAACATAATCTTTTACTTTTTTTTTTTATTTTACTGCCTCCAACATAGACTGGTGTTCCGTGATTTTGATTGCATTGTGAAATTTACTTTCCCCTTATTTGAGAAAATTAAATTCCGTACTTATTTTAGAACTATATGTTTACAAGAAAAATACTGGGTAAAATACGATTTTTCCCGTAGGTATGGGAGGTTGTCTTTACTTTGTTATGTGTTTCTGTTACTAATCCTTCAAAAAAATTTTTTTCTAAAATATGTTAGTTTTTGGTACAGTGGATGATATGACCGCTGATGAGGACAGCGGCAGCAGACAGGAAAAAATATTATGATCTTATGGAATCAAAATTTAATCAAATAACTAAAATTGATAAATTTTTGTAAAATTTTATAGATTTATTTAATACTAGCCGTGCCCGCGGCTCCGCTCGCGTGGACTTGATTCACCTTTATCGTCACTGCTTACAGTCCCTGGCCAAATTATTAGACGCACTGCAAGATTTCATGTAAAATATTAATTACCGAGTGATATTGTACCGTTTTATTATTTTAAATTGATTTGTTTTTTATTTTTATATTATCCAATCAATTACCTATTTATTTGACATAAATAAAACAGCATTAATTTAGAAAAGCATAAGTTTATTAAGTTTTAAAGAAAAGTGAAATTAATGTTAGTAAAAGTCAATATTTAGTTGAGCCACCTTTAGCCGCTATCAAAGCTTTAATTCTGCGCGGCATGCTATCAATGCAAGATTGTACTGTCTCCTGCATTTGAGGATGATGATTCCACACATGAATAATCTTTTCTAGGAGCTGGGTTTTGTTGGTAATCACATCTTTAGCCACTTCTCTTTTTCATCAGCTCCCACACATTTTCAATGGGGTTCATACCCGGCCAATCCAACAGAGGGATATTTTTTCTGCCAAAAAAGCTTTAACAGACCGAGCAGTGTGGCAGGGAGCTCCATCTTGCATGAAAGTGAATGGTTCCCCATTTGGAAACCATTCTCTGAGCTGCGGAATCAACCGATTTTGTAATACTTCTTTGTACTAATCTTGCCTCATTATTCCTTTGACGACGTACAGACGTCCAGTGCCCTGGCCGCTGATGACTGACCAAATCATCACTTTGGTGGGATGTTTAACCGTCGGGACGACACAATCAGGATGAAACTTTTTCTCCATGACGACGACGCACATACTGAGCTTTATTCTGCAAAATTTCGAATGTGCTTTCGTCACTGAAGCAGACCTGTCAAAAATAGGAAAAATATATAAACTTCCATGTTTATTTGCTTTATTTAACTGAAAATGATAATAGTGTATCAATTATTGATTAAATTGCTGTATCTTACCGATCTCCAGAAGTCCACATCTTTGTCTTGCCATTGTTTGGCCCACTTCAGGCGCTTTGCTTTCATTGCAGCTGTTAACTTGGGCTTCCTGGCGGGGCGACAGGCCTTAAAATCTATTTCTTTCAATTTTCTTCGAACAGTGCGCTCAGAAGCATTTACGCTAGCATCCTGGAGTTGTGATTTTATTACCTTTGTGGTAGCAAATCTGTTTTCTACACAAATTTTCTTCAATCATCTCTCTGACCGTGGAGTGAAAATTGGTTTTCTACCGCATCTTTTCTTTCTTTTCGGGCTTAATTCCTTCCCTGACTCAATTTTCTTTTTTATGCGTCGTACACTAGCTTCAGAAACCTCCATTCTTCGTGATATTTCTCGGTTTGTAAATGTTTTCGCAATCACAAGGGCCTTCACTTCAGCTTCTTTACGTGGTGAAAGATCGCCTTTTCTACCCATAATGAAAATAGTCCAATTACTTTTTTAAAACACTGCATACAAAATAAACTAATAACTGAGTAGTATAAAACTGTTAAACAAACAATCACAGTCCATAAAGCCACAGAAACACGTCCGTACCTGACTCGATTCCGATCGCGACTGCTACAGATTTGTACTTGTTTACGTTCATGTATCACTTTGTCAACACAGTGTTGCCATATGTTAAAAATAAATACAAATATGTAGTCTACAACAATTCTTTTAAATAAAAATCAATAATATTGTAGTTTAAATATACCATTATTGCATAAAAAACTCTTAAGAAACATAAAATTACTAAAAAAATACAGCGCGTCTAATAATTTGGCCAGGGACTGTATTCGTTATGTTTATATTAATATATAGCTTGTAACATTCATTTTTTCCTAGATTTTAAGACCATGTAATGTTACTGATTTTTTCACTTCAAATTGTACTTATTTTCATTTTTGTATCGAACGGTATATTAAACAGAGATTCCAAGACGTTCGGTATATACTGTGCAGTGCGGGTTCCTGACCGAATCTACCGCTACGCCGCGATTGGTGAAATGTGTGTATCCGCAGTTTTGGTTCCGGCGTCGCCATATTACCGGCAGAGTTTGCACGGTTTATTTAAGGGTCCGAGAAAGGACTGTCTAGGCTTATTTCCATCTAGCCGCCGAGGCTGAGTAACATCAAGCCGCAGCCAGGCTAATTTTCATCAGGAGCCGCCAAGTAGGCTTCCTTCGAGTGAGCTACAGTAAAGGCTCATAACAACCATCATGCGAGCTAAGTAAAGCACCAGTTTCTTAACGAAAAGCCGTAGTGGGCTCTCTAAGTGTCTACTAGAAAAGTGTGAAATCGGTCGTGTTCCATCGAAGCCGGAATAGGAACAGTAAGTTACCAAAACATCCTTCAATAGACATATCCCTGAGTAGTGCCTTAACAGCAATTTAAACAGACTAAAAAGTGAAGTGAAAAGCACTATTTTTCGTCTTCGGGGGGGGTAGTCATAGTTCAGAATTTAAATGTAATAACTACTAGTTAGGCTAGAATTTTTTTGTAGAACTGCAAAGGTTAGAACTTTTTATTTTTTAAAAACATGAATAAAATTTTCTTTTTTGTTGATTAAATCTAGTGTCTCACTGAATACCTATCTTACTTTTCAGGATAAGAACGGCTGTACCAAACTGATTTTTTTTTATTTACCAACAGTACACCCATTCAGTATTTTTTCATTTTTTTTAGCTGAAGTTAGATCCTTTCTATTTTAAAATGAATGGTGCCCAAAAAGTCGTACAGCTGAGGTTTCTTTAAAAATAGAAAAGAATTCCAAAAAGACGTACAAAAATTATCTCTTACCCATATCTCTCTACCAAAGAAAAACTGAGCTAGTGTTTGTTTAATTTCTTTAGTTCTTTTAAAATCAGGATTCACTCAATTCAGTATCAGAAATTAAAGCGGGGCTGCAAGAAAATTGTGCTCAAGCTTGGGGCGTCCAATATTCAAACGGTACAAAATGACGCAGTGTACGTGAAGTGTGGGGGCGCAATTTTAAAATTAAACACCTTTTTCATAGGCTACAAAAATTGCGCTCAAGCGTGGGACAAACAACTTCTCACAGGGTACAAAAAAGATGCCTCAAACTGAGGACAGTTTCGCATGTTACAAAATGACACCCACAACGTGCGGGCAAGTTCCAATGTTACAAAATGGCGCCCAACGTGGGGCCCGATTTACATTCCCAACCTTATTTGTCGAGACTCCACTTCGGCCATTTGGATTGTACTCTACTTGATGTATATTAGTTTCGCTTTTTGGTCTGCTCTTTTCCAACAAATAATCGGACTCTTCAAGTTTTCTACATAACCCGGCGGCGAGTTCGGCTACCGAATTAATATCTAGTAGAGCTAAACCGATTGACGAAACTAGGCAGAATATTCCTCCGTATAAATTTAACTTTGGTACTTTCCAAAGGCTTGATGGACAACCTACTAAATAAAGATTCCATGTGGGCAATAAAAATCACAGTGGACTCATTCTTCCTTTGTCGCCTCCTCTTTATTTCCGACCACAATTCTTCATCATCATCACAGTGCAAGAAGTCCTTCTTTAGCCTATCTACCAAGGAATGCCAGTCGCTGACACTTGATTTTATGCTTCTAAACCAAATGAAAGCATCGCCAGTGAAAAATTCAACAGCAGAGCCGAAAAGTTCATCTTCCGATACTTTCCTAGCTTGTGCTATTTCAGTCAGCCTCTCCAAAAAAGGATAGAGCCTCTTTGAGTCTCCATTAAATTTCAATTGCCATTCGCTGACAGGAATATTTCTGGCTGCGCAATTCACGATTGGAGCTGGTACGTTTATGACTGGGGTTGTAATAGGCAACTGTGGTAACTCATGACCAGGAGCTATCTTTTCGGCAAGATTGGCTTCCATGAGTACACACGTAGCTATTGTTTCTTGAACATATTTGGAAAACTTCGACGCTTCCTCTTCGTCATCCGGCATGGGAATTATTTGTACGCGACCCGCTACATGTGATAAACGTGATTTAACCCGGTGTACAAGTGAATCATTTGGATCGCCGTCATAACTATAGATTAAGTTTTGGATAGAATTTAAACTCTTTTCGATACCAGCCGTTTCTTCTTTAAAAGACAGGGTGTCATCCCCTATTTTTATCGTTTTTCCGGGTTCATTAATTTCTTTACTTAAGATCCTCGTTAGAATCTTTCTTTTATCCGCGACCGGACGTTCTGAGAAAGTACGACGGATTTTCAGTTCATAGTCTAACTCATATTCCAGTAGGTGATTCACTTTAAAATTGAAGGCTTCCATGATAAATGAATACAATTTAAAAGAACTGTTTAAAAAGTCGTGAAAATATTTCTCCTGTGCTCCCAATAGTCAAAAAAAATAAAAAATATGTAAAGGCACTTAAAATATGTAAACTTCTTTACCAAACATTTAAAAAATCTTCGACAATTTCAAAAAAAATTTCTAAGTATCGCCTTGTATTAAAATTCTTTTACCAAATATGTTAAGAATTTTTCAACAAAAAAATCTCCAAATACCGTTTCGTGTCAGCAAAGTATTTTTAATATTCATGCAAAATATAGGTGAGAAAAAAAAAACGTACCGTTTTTTTTTTTCTTCGGCTATCCGCAAAATAAACAGTGCAAAATTAAAGTCGACCAACACATCTGCTAATCTGAACTATAAAGGTAGCTTTTAAGGAAAAAGTAGGAATCGCTTATCTTAGAGTCAATTAACAAAATTCAAATATCTATACCACCATCAGATAAATTGAAATAAAAAATTCTACAAATTTCCTGCTTTTGTCTTACTGCTATAGTGTAGTTTCGTTTAATAAATATTATGAAATAAAAATATCTGCAAAGTTAGAGCTTTTATTTTGTTCGAAAGCTGAAGAAAAAACGGTACGTTTTTTTCTCACCTATATTTTGCATGAATATTAAAAATACTTTGCTGACACGAAACGGTATTTGGAGATTTGGAGAAAGTATGTGATAGAGAAGGTACTACAAGAGCAGAGATTACTAAACAATGACCATTGCAGACTAGCGGCAACTCAACCGTACCTAAAACTTTTAGACGGCTGCCATCTGCAGTGGTAACACTTCTATTTTTGACATGGCATATTTTTATACTTAAAAACGACTTAAAATTTTAATACCATTCTGACCTATAACGGAGGCATTTGCACCAGAGTCAAATAAAGCCGAGAAATGGGCACCTAATAGATTTATCTCGATATGCGGTCTGTTATCTGAATATTTATGCACGAATAAAGGAGACATGTGACCATTTGGAGAAGCAGGAGTTTTAACTTGAAAAGGAGAATTTTTATTAGACTTAAAAAAATCAGAAACTTTTTTGTAACCATTTAGTCCAATCTGATCTATTGGAATATTTTTGTCCATCTGTGTTTCTAGAACGTTTTGGATTAGGGGCTATACTGCTAACGTGAGCTTGTAACTTAGCCGAATGTTTAGAGGCTTTAAAAGATATTGTCACCGACGTGCGTAGTAGGATACATAAGGCTTATGAACGGAACAGTAAGTCTTACAACCTTAGGAAAAGGGATTTTGCCTTTAATATAGGTGATCACGTTTGGCGAAAAAAATAAAATTCTTTCCAGTGCAGCAGATAAATTCACATCTAAGTTGGTACCTAAGTATGTGCATTGCGTGATTAGAGAAAAGATTTCAGATTTAGTTTATGGTTTAGTTAATTTAGATGGGACTACTAAAATAGGACGATGGCATATTAAAGACTTAAAACCATTCAATGAACCTAACCCTAGTGAAAGTTTGTCAGAAGAAGAATAATTTATATTTACATTATCTTAATTGCTTAAATTTTTTGTTGCTCTGTAGAGGTGACGACCTCGTTTTTTTTGACTGTTTATAAAAGTTGAGCAGAGAATAGCTTACTTTTGTTGTTTAATGCTAAGGTTTTGGGTACTGATCATATCCAAACTTAGGTTGATTGTAGTTGATGTTTAGCATCGACTCAGCTGTTGCGAGCTTGCGAAAGAGTCACACTCAGGATATATCATAAGACTGGTATGTCGGTGGTCGCGGGATTTGATTTGCTTATGACCCCAAATAATATCCAGTTCTTGACACTTGGAAGCGAAATTTTGATTAGAGGCAATCCAAGGTGATCTTGAGTTAGGACAAGCGCAAGATGTAGCTCGTGTAGTGTGATGTAGAGTCAAAATTTTTATGAGCAATTTCAAAGTTTGTTACCCGAGTGGGTGTATTTCTATTACCTTAGTGGTATATGTTGGGTGCAATTAAGAGTAAATTGAGTTTGGTTTATCCAATAAGTCTAAGACTTGGATTATTTTGATTTAGATCTTCTTCTGAATTGACAAACTGAGGGTATTTTCTATTTTTTTTTTTCAGAGCCGTTTTTTAAACGTTACCTTTGAGTCACTAATTTTTTTAAATTTTTTTGCATGGACTCATAGGCGTATGTTGAGTTTTTTTCGGTTTACTATCAGATTGATAGAAAAATTGAAGTTCTGCAGGAGAACTAAAGGCTGATCATTTACAAGAGATGAGAGCAGACTAAGACAGTCGTTTCACAAAGAAATGATCAAAATCTGATACCGAGATGAGAACCTTGTCAAGAGAGGCTAAGCGCAGTGAAGGAAGATTCCTAACCGAATTTTTAGATTTCCAAGAGGTAATCTAGAAGTTTGGGCTGACAGAAAACGGTTATGCCTGATACCTGTAGCAGTTTCTTCTAGAGGCTATTGTCTAGGGAGACGATTAACACCATGATCGAATATTTTAGCTGTCAACGCTGTTTTCTTCTTGTTTCTGATTAAGCTGGAAAAGCTCTTGTCGTCTTCAAAAGTTTTGTTGCGTTGCCACCGAAAATTTGAGAAATTTTTGCTTCATGTAGCTTTTTAAGCTCATTTTCGTTTTTTTAAAAATTTCGTTAGAAGCTTGGTTAAGTCAACCTTGTAAACCTTTTAGGTTATATCCCATGAGTTATCTGTTTTTACAGGCTGTGATGCACCGTGTGCTAACAGATGCCGTTACGACGTTTGGCAGGGAGTTAGTCTTCCTGAGGAACAGACTGATTGGAAGGGTAGTCTATGGGGGGTGAACGTTTGACCTTTGGGACCTTTAGGGGTTTTGTTACCCAATGGTTATTTCTATTTGAACCAAAGGAGAGCCTAGCTACTGTAGTCGACCTCAGCTCCAATTAGCCTATTAGTGGTGACAGGTTGTTGGCAGTAGTGTGTTTCGGAACACCCTATTGATTAAATTTTTTTGACTTATGGTGGTGTGGTAGACACCGTTTCAGTTTAGTGGATGCTATAATCTACTCCCTTTTGTTGGTGGACACCAGGGTCACCAATTCTGTATTTTATTGTCTCCACCATTCAGTATATCGTGGTGAGGTGTTTGTCTCCTGTTATGTGGGATGGATTGAATGTTTTTCGTTGTTGTTCTAGGGCGAGACCAGTACACGAGGGTTCTTCATGCAACTTGGAGAAGCGCAATGCTGGTTAAGTTTTATATCTCTGTGTAGCCACCCTGAAGAATGACGGAGGGCGTTTCTTCTGGCTCATGTTTCTAGGCAGATTTGTCACTTTGGTGCGATGTGCTGAAGATTTGATTAGCTTTTGCTAAGAGCTTTCACCAAGCTCAGTATGGAGTTATCGTAACCAAGAGTTTGGGATTTGAACTCCTGAATGTACTTCTGTATATATTTCTGTATATATTTCTGTATATATTTCTGTATATATTTCAGTGTATGTTGGCTGCCTGAGGGCATGTGCTCAAAATGCGAGATTTTGAGTCGTTTTGCTTATGGACTCCCATATATAGGATTATGACTTTAGGGAGGTCCTATTTCGAGACTTGCTGTCTCATATAGTTATGTTAAGAATGATTCCTTGAATGTTAGTTGCGCGCGGACTAATCATTCTGTTCTTAGTGAACATTGCTTTTAGAAGCAGGATCATTCAGTTTGGTGAATTTCAGCTTTTTATGGCTATTCACTGTGTTTAGGGTGAATTTTAGCTTTTATAGCTATTCACTATGTTAATGGCGAGGTTGTTCTTTTATGAACGCAGACTTTGTGTAGTCGAGGACTATTTACAGAGTGTTTTCTTGGCGAGGAGCCGAGCTTTTTTCTGGCGATGTACCAGAATGTTTTCTTGGCGAGGAGCCGAGGCTTTTTTTCTGGCGATGTACCAGAATGTTTTCTTGGCGAGGAGCCGAGGTTTTTTCTGGCGATATACCAGAGTGTTTTCTTGGCGAGGAGCCGAGTTTTTTTTTCTGGCGATATACCAGAGTGTTTTGTTGGCGATAAGCTGACGTGTTTTCTGGCGATCAACCAGAGCGTTTTCCCTAGCGATTTTAGCATGTCTAAATGTCTTAGGACGTCGACATTGCGCGATAGAGTGCGATTATTTTCCGAGTGCGACTAGTAGTGATACTAGATTTAGAATGTTCTCTTAGCGATGAGCTAGAGCATGGATGGCGATTTTTCCCGAGCGTTTGTCTGGATATTTATCCAGATGTTTTTCTTAGCCTAGTGCTAAATGGTCTGACAAGACTTTTTCTTTTTAGTGTAAGTGTTTGCACTAGAATCAGTTTTTTATTTTTCTTTATTTAAGAATTTTTCTAAATTTCTTTTGCTGACATAGAAATTTTCAGACAATCCTTAAAATATTTTAAGGGGGGTGTTCATACTTTGTTTCAGTTCATTTTTTTTGATTTAGACAAGAGTCTAGACAAAGTTAAATTTTTTTTGTTTTGGTAACAATAACAGAGCTGATTCTTTTATATAAGAAGACCGCGATTGTTACTTTGAACAGGTATTTCTTAAGTTCATGCAAGGATTTTTATTTACTTTTTGATGTACTTAACCTTAGTGCTTAATTAAGTTAGGTCTAGTTATAAGATTCTTGTGTACTTGCAAAGATTTTCATTTGGTTTCCATTGTACTTAATATTAGTGCTTAATTAAGTTAAGTCTAGTAGTAAGGTCCGAAGTTTGTACTTTTGTTTTAAGTTCTGACCTTAGTATTAAGTGATAGTGTACCACTTTGTACCTTTTCATAAATAGCCTAAGTTTAATAGACTAGTGTAGTCTATTTCTTTTTGGAAGGGGGTAAATGTAACATTCATTTTTTCCTAGATTTTAAGACCATGTAATGTTACTGATTTTTCACTTCAAATTGTACTTATTTTCATTTTTGTATCGAACGGTATATTAAACAGAGATTCCAAGACGTTCGGTATTTACTGTGCAGTGCGGGTTCCTGACCGAATCTACCGCTACGCCGCCATTGGTGAAATGTGTGTATCCGCAGTTTTGGTTCCGGCGTCGCCATATTACCGGCAGAGTTTGCACGGTTTATTTAAGGGTCCGAGAAAGGACTGTCTAGGCTTATTTCCATCTAGCCGCCGAGGCTGAGTAACATCAAGCCGCAGCCAGGCTAATTTTCATCAGGAGCCGCCAAGTAGGCTTCCTTCGAGTGAGCTACAGTAAAGGCTCATAACAACCATCATGCGAGCTAAGTAAAGCACCAGTTTCTTAACGAAAAGCCGTAGTGGGCTCTCTAAGTGTCTACTAGAAAAGTGTGAAATCGGTCGTGTTCCATCGAAGCCGGAATAGGAACAGTAAGTTACCAAAACATCCTTCAATAGACATATCCCTGAGTAGTGCCTTAACAGCAATTTAAACAGACTAAAAAGTGAAGTGAAAAGCACTATTTTTCGTCTTCGGGGGTAGTCATAGTTCAGAATTTAAATGTAATAACTACTAGTTAGGCTAGAATTTTTTTGTAGAACTGCAAAGGTTAGAACTTTTTATTTTTAAAAACATGAATAAATTTTCGTTTTGTTGATTAAAGCTAGTGTCTCACTGAATACCTATCTTACTTTTCAGGATAAGAACGGCTGTACCAAACTGATTTTTTTATTTACCAACAGTACACCCTTTCAGTATTTTTTTCATTTTTTTTTAGCTGAAGTTAGATCCTTTCTATTTTAAAATGAATGGTGCCCAAAAAGTCGTACAGCTGAGGTTTCTTTAAAAATAGAAAAGAATTCCAAAAAGACGTACAAAAATTATCTCTTACCCATATCTCTCTACCAAAGAAAACTGAGCTAGTGTTTGTTTAATTTCTTTAGTTCTTTTAAAATCAGGATTCACTCAATTCAGTATCAGAAATTAAAGCGGGGCTGCAAGAAAATTGTGCTCAAGCTTGGGGGCGTCCAATATTCAAACGGTACAAAATGACGCAGTGTACGTGGGGCGCAATTAAACACCTTTTCATAGGCTACAAAATTGCGCTCAAGCGTGGGACAAACAACTTCTCACAGGGTACAAAAAAAATGCCTCAAACTGAGGACAGTTTCGCATGTTACAAAATGACACCACAACGTGCGGGCAAGTTCCAATGTTACAAGCTCAAGGGACCTTAGAGGCCCATGGCTTGGTTGCATACTTGTCTCCACTTCTTTTTGTCTCCCGTTAGCTTTTCCCATTGCGGGATTCCCATCAACTCCGGATCTTGCTTTATTGCCTGAATCCATGTACATCGGGGTCTACCCTTGCCTCTTCTTCCAACCACTCCTCTTATTAGGGCTTGCTTTTTCCTGTCTTTCTTCCTTTATCCTTGCCACGTGTCCCAACCATCTTAATCGCTGGCCTCTTATGATTTGGCTTATAAGGGGTTTCGTATATAGGCATTTTAATTCGTAGTTTGTTCTTCTTTTCCACAGTCCCTCTTCTTTCCTTCCTCGGTAGATTCTTCTCAAAGCTTTCCTTTCCCACACTTCCAACGTCTCCTTTTCTCTTGCATTCAGTTTCCACGTTTCGCATCCATATGTCACCGTGGGTCTGACAGATGTCGTATATATTCTTTCTTTTGCTTTTCTTGATACATTCTTTGATTTCAATATTGGATTAATTGCCCCCAAACATCTCTGTCCTTTCGCTATTCTTTCTTGTATCTCCGTCTTTTCTTGTCCACTCTCTGTTATTGTTACTCCCAGACAATTAAATTTGTCTACTTTTTTAAACATATATCTCTTCCCTAAGTTGTTTATTATATCTAAACTTTTGTTGTTTTTATTATCCTTCTTCTTTGTAATTTCCATGTAGTTTGTTTTTTCCTCATTTATCTTTAGTCCTCTCATCCTTCTCCTTTCTTCTATCCTACTTGTGGCTTTTTTGAGGTTCTCTTTTGCTCTTGAAATCACTGCTACATCATCCGCATAGGCCAAGCATTGGCAGGTTTGTTGCTATATCGTTCCATTTGTTTTTATTTCTGACTCCCGGATTATCTTCGCTAGTACCAAATTATATATATATATATATATATATATATATATATATATATATATATATAATAGACATGTCGAGACTGGTTCCCCCTGTCTTAATCCTCTCTTCACCTCAAACTTGTCTGATACTTTGCCCTCAACCAACACTCTATTTTCTGTGTCATTCAGGGTCATTCTCACCATGCGAATCAATTTACTTGGAATTTTTAGTTCTTCCATTATCTTGTAGAGTCCTTTTCTATTTACAGAGTCATATCCTTCTCTGAAATCCACAAAGACCAAGTGTAGTGTCAAATTTAGTTCTAAGCTATTATCTTGGATTTGCTTAATCGAAAATATCTGGTCTGTAACCGAACAATTTTTCTTGAATCCACACTGGTACTCTCCCAGAATAGACTCGGCTTTCTCTGCTAGTATGTTTTTGATAGTCAACACTACTATCTTGTACACGACATCCAGTAAGGCTATTGGTCCATAATTAGCACATATAGTTTTTTCTCCTTTTTTGTATATTGGACAAATGAGCGACTCTCTCCAGCTCACTGGCATCTTTTCTGCTTCCGATATTTCTTGCACCAACCGGCATATTTCATTTTCCAGATCTACTCCTCCAGCCTTTATCAGTTCTGATGTTATACAACTTCCACCCGGGGCCTTATTTTTTTGGGTTCTGAGTATTTCTCTTATTTCTTTTTTCAGGGCTTGTTTGTCCCCTCCTGCCCTTCAGTTAATTTTGCTTCCTATTTCTGATTTAACTCATTTTCATCTCCATTTAGTGTTTCTTTAAAGTATTCCCCCATCTATCCAGTCTTTCTGCTAAGCTTACTGCTAAACTTCCATCTTTTTTCCTACATATTAACATTTTGTCTCTGTTTATTCCCTTTGTATTTTATAAAAAAAAAAAACACGTAAATCGGATAAGTGCTTCTTGAGTGCTAAGCGCAATAATGGATAGACAGACAGACAGAGAAGCATTACGTTTTATATACATTATAGATTTTTTTTGACATATATTAAATTAAGAATTAAAAAAAAATCACGTAAATCGGATGAATGGTTGTCAAATGATAAGCACACTAACGGACAGATAGACAGAGAGACGTTGCTTTTTATATATATTACATAGATTATTATTATTATTATATAACCTGGTCAGAGAAATGTATGAATTAAAAGAAAACACGTAAATCGCATAAGTGGTTCTCGAGTGATAAGCGCACTAACGGACAGACAGACAGAGAGACGTTACATTTTATATATATTACAGATATTCTTTGTATTGCAAGAGAACGCGCTAGCGGCAAAGTTTTTTCCGACTTGATTCACTATTATCGTCACTGCTTATTCTTTATGTTATCCCAACACCCTAACGTAATAAAATATAGCCTATAACTTGGCCAGAGAACATATATATGTTTTTTAAAAAAAAGCACGTAAATCGGATAAGTGGTTCTCCCGTGATAAGCGCACTAACGGACAGACAGACAGAGAGACGTTGCATTTTATATGTATTATAGATGTAATAAAATATATATCTATAACCTGGTCAGAGAACATACGTATGAATTTAAATAATCACGTAAATCGGATAAGTGGTTCTCGAGAGATAAGCGTACTAATGGACAGACAGACAGACAGAGAGACGTTGCATTTTACATATATTATAGATATAGATTACTGTACTATATAACCTGGCCAAAGAATATATGTATGAATTTAAAAAAAGACACGTAAATCGGATAAGTGGTTCTCGCCTGATAAACGTACTAATGGACAGACAGACAGACCGAGAGACATTGCATTTTATATATATTATAGATTATAGATTATAGATATTCTCTGCTCCATAATATTGTTCCAAATTTAATGGTTTAGTCTGTGTACTGCAAGGGAACACGCTAGCGGCAAACTTTTTTCCGACTTCATTCACTATTATCGTCACTGCTCATTTCCTAGGCTACCTATCGTAATAAAATATAGCCTATAACCTGGCCAGAGAACATATGTATGTTTAAAAAAAAAAAGTACGTAAATCGGATAAGTACTCGTAGTTCTCCAGTGATAGGCGCACTAACGGACAGTTGCATTTTATATATATTATAGATATCAAGTGCTTAACTGAAATAGTTCAAAGTATTACAAAATAAAAAAAATAAGAACCAAGAAGCAACGGATTAGATTTGGTGAGGTTATTGGTATATTTAAATTATCTGTAAAATGTATATATTTTTTTATTTTTTTTTGTCAAAAAGAAATAAAAGCAGGTAAACAAATTATATCGAATGACATTTAAGACCTGTACGTTTTTAAAACACCTACTTATAAATTAAGACAGTAACGGTCATCGTCCATAGGGATAGATATCTTAATCGACCTGAGTAAAATTTAGTGTTTATTATCGGAAATCCTGATTTATATGGGTTTAAGTTCGGAGATCGTATCTTTATTCTTCGTTCGTTTTAAAACTGTTAAGGTAGGTACGTAAAAATGGTAGGGTTTGAAATAGAGTACGACCGATATTTTAACCCAAAAATATCGTTTTTTTTTTCATTCAAATAAGAAGTAAATTTATGACCGAAATAATGCTATCATTAAAGAATATAATAACGACTCAGAGCCAATAAAATAATGGCCTTAGCCGAAGATGTAGTTCGCTCCCAATAATATTTAATAAGTTTAATAATCATGTTTTGCTGATGATTAGATAATTTTAGCACGGAAGCCCTTTGCTTTTGCAACGGGCATGCATCGGTATGACTTACTTGGGCCTGCTAGCTGTGAATCACCAAACCAGAATATGAATGTTTCATTCAATAAGAAGTAAGTTTATGACCAAAATAATGCTGTCATTAAAGAATGTAGTAACGACTCAGAGCCAATAAAGTAATGACCTTAGCCGAAGATGTAGTTTGCTCCAAACAGTATTTAATATGTATGTAGAATGAGTTTAATAATCATGTTTTGCTGATGATCAGATAATTTTAGCACGGAAGCCTTTTGCTTTTGCAACGGGCATACATAGGTATGGCTTACTTGGGTCTGCTATCTGTGAATCACCAAACCAGAATATTAATGTTTCGCTCCATTTGAGAGCTCGTCAGCTAGTCGACCAAAAGAGGCAAATCGCAAATTCCCAGTATTAACAGGAGAGATTTTATAGGCATACAGCCAAAAGTGTCGAGAAATAACATAATCTTAGCACCATCTGTTATAAAACCGTCAAAACTTTTAAACCAAGTGTTAAAGGCGTACGAAAAATAAGATCTAGTACCTTTGTTAGTATAATCGGGTACTAATATCACTACTAAACCAACAGCAGTAATTTTAAAATTGTGAGGGGCAAACAATTACCGGAGATGTTGATTTATTGGACCGTTTGAATGATGAATTCAAGAAAAAAAGACTGCCATGGCGATAACACAAGTTTGCACGCATGCATTGTCTTGATGAAATAGATTTTTTTCTTCACAAATGCGGACGTTTTTCTTTCACAGCATGATTGAAACGATCCAGTAAGTTGACATAATACTCTCTATTAATCGTTTTGCCCTTTTCAAGGTTATCGACGTGGATTATGCCGCCTGCATACCAAATCATCATGGCCATGAGTTCGCTCGCCGATAAAGTCACCTTGGCCTCTTTGGCGCCGGTTCGCCACGGAAAACCCACTGTTTGGACAGATCTTTGATCTTTGATGGGCTATAATGAATCCATGTTTCGCAAACCGTTAAAAATTGACGTTAAAATTATTCCGATTGCGCTTTAACATCGCCAAACATTCTTTTGATGTTGACACACGTGCGTGCTGACACCTGTATCAAGTCGATGGTAAAATTTGATCAATTGGGCTATGAATTGCTTTCTCATTCACCTTATTCACCAGATCTGGTTCCCAGCGATTACTACCTCTTCTCAAATTGAAGAGGTGGCTCCAGAGAAAGATATTTGGCTCAAATGAAGAAGTCTAATGGGAATCTGAGGCTAACTTTAGAGAGCTCGATAAATTGTACTATATGAAAGATATCTCAAGGTTGGAAGATAGCTGAAATAACTGAAGAAAACTATGTTGAAGGATAAAATCGATTTTTGGTAAAAACATTGTTTTTTCTTTAAAAGTCTAGGGACGAAACAGTCGTTTCAGGTTTTGGATTGTCTTCTTCTCCATTAATTGCGAATCCTTTTTCGCAGTCTCAAAAACCGACCATCAACTCTCCAGGAGATCCTTATGAACCCACGGTTCGTGGGTAGATCCTCATAGAACTCCCAAGCCTATTTTCCTGTGATACTTTGTGAAAAATAACTGCCATCGTTCTCTAAAATGGCTAAATGATCTTGGGAATTTTCTTTTCCTCGACAATTCCTACTCTGGTGAAAGGAGTTTGGAGATTCATCGTACAAAAACTTTTTTCTCTAAATCTTCATGTACAATCCTATAAACTGTAGCTTCGCACGTTGTAGCTATTTTAGCCCTAGAATCTTCATTTACCTATTTTTTTGCATCAAATTCTCAACAAGTTCCTTTCTCAAAGTGTCCCCCTTATGGGGTCATCCTAAATTTAGTTTCGATCCTGTTTGAAGCAAAATTTTACTGAAAAATAAGATAGGCTGTCACTGTACTGTCATGTAAAAGTTTGATGAGAAAATTTATGATGGTGCGACGCTACAGATTGTTTTTATTCATTTTTCAGAAGAAAAAAATCGTAAAACATACGAAGCTGGTTTGAAAAGTCCGTGCAA
Source organism: Pachyrhynchus sulphureomaculatus (assembly GCA_019049505.1). Classification (NCBI taxonomy): domain Eukaryota; kingdom Metazoa; phylum Arthropoda; class Insecta; order Coleoptera; family Curculionidae; genus Pachyrhynchus; species Pachyrhynchus sulphureomaculatus. Next base: position 163,029,105 of record CM032453.1, on the reverse strand, counting down.
AGTCCGAGAGATGGCACCACCGGCGCGTATCGAGGTCATGTTTAGTTAGTAGCATCTCTTGAATGAACGCACACCAAGTTTCAGCCATATTGGTCTATTTCTTTGTGTTTGGCATTCGTGTGAATCAAGGAAGTCGAGTGATTTTCAAGAAATGGACGAAAAAGAATTTCGTGTGGTGATTAAACATTACTTTATGAAAGGCAAAACGCCTCAGGAGACTAAAGAGAAGCTTGATAAACATTATGGTGACTCTGCACCTTCGATTAGAACAGTTTATAATTGGTTTCAAAATTTTCGGACTGGCCATATGGGCACAAGTGACGCTGAACGTTCTGGACGGCCTGTGGAGGTTACGACTCCAGAAATCATTGATCAAATCCATGATATGGTGATGGATGACAGAAGAGTTCAGGTGCGTGAGATTGCTAGTGCTGTGGGCATCTCGACTGAATATTTTGCATAAACATTTGGACATGAGAAAGCTATCCGCAAGATGGGTGCCGCGATTGCTCACGCTTGACCAAAAACGGAATCGTGTGAAGTGTTGCAAGGATGGTTTGCAGCTGTTCCAGAAGAATCCGGAGGACTTTAAGCGTCGTTTCGTCACTGGAGATGAAACATGGATATATTACTATACTCCTGAGACCAAACAACAATCTAAACAATGAGTTACCAAGGGGGAATCTGCACCAAAATAGGCGAAGACCGTTCCTTCGGCCGGAAAGGTTATGGCGACTGTCTTTTGGGATTCGCAAGGGATAATCCTCATCGACTATCTGGAAAAGGGTAAAACTATTACAGGTGAATATTATTCATCGTTATTAGACCGTTTGAAAACCGAGCTGCAAGAAAAACGCCCGCGATTGGCCCACAAGAAAGTCCTTTTCCATCACGACAACGCACCAGCACACACCTCAGCAGTTGTGGTCGCAAAATTAATGGAAATAGGATTCCAACTCGTTTCGCATCCCCCCTATTCTCCAGACTTGGTTCCCTCGGACTACTATTTGTTCCCCAATTTGAAGAAATGGCTGGCGGGACAAAGATTTTATTCAAACGAGGAGGTGATTGCAGACACTAATGGATATTTAGCAGACTTGGACAAATCCTATTATTCGGAAGGGATCAACAAACTAGAACATCGTTGGACGAAGTGTATAAGCCTAAAAGGAGATTATGTCGAAAAATAAAAAAGGTTTACCCCAAACAGATAAGTAGTTTTTATTTTTGCACGGACTTTTCAAACCAGCCTCGTAACTATCTCGTACTTCACTGAAGTGTCGACATTAAATTGGCAATATACTTAAAATAAAATAAAAACTTTTTCCACTAACGATCACATTTGTTTAAATCTCGACTTCCTATTCCTTACTTTCGCTATTCTAATTTCGCAAAGCGTGATGACTTTACTCTAGAACACTGGCTCACTTCGGCGTCTGTCCGTCTGTATGTCTGTCCGTCTGTCACCCCCGTTTTGTCGGAAACTATTACTGATATACCGATATAGAAAGTTGAAATTTGGCACTAATATAGGAATTGATGGCCCCATCAGAGTCGTGTACTTTCGAAAGTTAATTTTTGTCTTAAAAGGTTAGTTTTGGGAGGTGAAATCGGAAGTGAAAAAAAAAACACATTTTTTACCAGGTCATCGAGTGGGATGTCAAGTGAAAGCTTTTAAAAACACGAGTTTAGAAATATATATGATGTAATAGTTGCGCACACTTTTCTTTGTATTATTTTAAAAAAATTGCCAAAAATCTCTGTCCCCTCCCTTAACTCGAAAAAAATTTTGAAAAAATTCTGGAATATTCTCCACAGGGTGCAGATTGAACGAAAATTATCACGAGTGCATTACCTTTAATAACACAGCCCCACAAAAAAAAAAGTGGGGTATACTTTTGATGCGATATATCAGATCCGTAGTATTTTGGCCCGCTGATCACGAATCTGACGTCAGAATATCGCCATCACATCTCAATTTTTTTCTAACCTCAAAAAATAGGTAAAAATTAGTAAAAAATTAAGAAAAATATACTCCTAAAAAATTGATTCAAGCTTTTTCATGAATCCAAAGATGTATTAATATGTATTCGGACACGCTAAGCTAATATTCATCGGTTGGATTGAGCCATACAGTTCTGTTTTCTTTCTAACCTCAATAAATCAAACAGATATAGTACTTCTCGAATGCAAAAACGAATTCAAATTAAAATTCAACCGATCCTTACCAAATTTGGTACACGGGGATTTTTTGGGTCGCTGATCACGAATCTGAGGTCGGATTTGCAAAATTCAAGATGGCAGATGTTTTCGCGTCATTTTGAACGCCGAGAAAATTCATCGGTCGATTTTTATTCTTCTACCTGCATCCAGGGCACCTCCACGTGGTGACGGTGGGCAACGGTGTTACTCCACTAGCCGATAACGGCTTAGATGCCGTCATGGCAGGTAGAAGAAAGAGAATTACGATGCAGGGACTCGGAAAGCCAGTATCGGCGGTTGGTCAGGGTGGGAAAGCGGGCCCGCAGCCGTCGTCATCCAGCGACCGTAGCTCTTCATGTGTGGGTGACTTGGCTCATGTAGAGTATAATGCTACAAGAAAACGGGCTCACGGTACAAAGACTTTTCATAAGTGCGATAAAAACAGTGATTCATTTTGTTATATTTGCTGTCAACACGTATTGAGTAAAATGGGGTCACCGATAACGGATAAGATTAAAACCTTATATAAGGATTGTTTTAACATTGAAATACAGCACCAGGATACAGATTGGGTTCTCCACGTCATTTGCAGTTCTTGCAAAATAATGTTGTACATCAATAAGAAGGCGATTAAATATTCCAGACCAGCAATATGGAATAGACCATACAGTGAAAATGATTGCTACTTTTGTATGAATGTTGTATCTAGGCATAACCGAAAAAATAAAAGCACTATTACTTTTAACGATGTTTCGACAGTAACAAGACCAACTAAACTAATTCCGCCTCCTGAATCACTTGATGCTGATGTTATGGAAACAAATGATTTCACCTTATCAGTTCATGCCGAAAACATTGAGACTGTCGAAAAAGATTCAAACACTGTTACTAATGAATGTTCTAGTGACAACCTATCATATACTAGTGACACAGATAAAGAATTTCTACCATACAACCGTAAACCAGAACCAATACTCGTATCACAGTCAGAACTTAGTGATCTAGTCAGAGATTTAGGCTTATCCAAAGATGGTTCAGAGCATCTTGCTTCCTTTTTAAAGAAAAGACATTTACTTAAGCCAGAAGCTACGATTTCTTATTATAGAAACAGAGATGAAGAATTTCGAAAATATTTCACAATGGACGAGGAATTGTCACTTTCATATTGTACCGATGTAAAAGGTCTAATGGATGAATTTCAAAATAACTCATACGATCCTGAAAAATGGAGACTGTTCATTGATTCTTCTAAACGGAGAATTAAGGCAGTTTTGCTGCATAATACCAACGTTTACGCTCCCATTCCGATTGCTCATTCCACAGTTATGGAAGAGCAATATGAAAAAATGAAGCAGCTTTTGATAAAAATAAAATATGCTGATCATAACTGGAAAATTTGTGGAGATCTGAAAATTGTAACAATATTGCTTGGCCAACAGTCAGGGTTTACACTTTATCCCTGTTATAAATGTCTGTGGAATAGCAGAGACAGGGAACGTCATTATAAGAAAAAAATTTGCCCAACAAGAGAATCGTTCACTCCTGGTGAAAATGATGTATTGTTTCCACCATTGGTAGATCCAGGAAAAGTTCTTATTCCCCCACTTCACATTAAGCTTGGACTTATAAAGCATTATATACAATCGGCCCATGTTTCAAATATTTGCATAAAAAATTTCCAAAATTGTCTGAAGCTAAAATTAAGGCAGGCGTATTTGACGGGCCACAAATAAGAAAATTGTTTCAAGATTCATTATTTGTTACTAAAATGAATAAAGTTGAAAAAGCTGCTTGGCTTAGTTTTAAAGAAGTCGCAGCAAACTTTTTGGGAAATAATAAAAGTCCTAAGTACAAAGAAATAGTCGAGAAAATGGTAAAAAATTTTCAAACATTAGGTTGCTTAATGAATCTAAAATTACATTTCCTGGACTCCCACATCGATGATTTCCCAGATAATCTTGGTGAATACAGTGAGGAGCAAGGGGAACGTTTTCACCAAGATCTGAAAATCATAGAAAATCGGTATCAAGGACGATGGGATGACCATATGGTAGCGGACTATTGCTGGTCGCTAAAAAGAGAAACAAGTCCTCAAAAGCGTTTGGGCAGAAAGCCTTTGAATAGGTCATTCGCGGAAAAAAGAACAAGATACAGCCAAAAAAAGGAAAGTTAGGCGCGGGTCTAACCTTCGCAATTCTAGGGCATAAGGGTCTACTATTTGAGAGTATATGGTTTAAAAGTCCTGGTTTTGAGTTTATTGGGTCTCATTTTTAAAGTTACAGGGTTATTGAGGTCTATTTTTTGAGGTTACAGGATGTGGAAGTCTAAGGTTTCAGGGTTTAGGGTTTAAGAGTATCAGGTTTGAGGATTCCCCAACTGTATACCAAATTTGGTAGGAATCGGTTGGTTATCAAAAGTTTTGTCCGCCATCTTGGATCCGCCATTTTGAATTTTGCAAATCCGACCTCAGATTCATGATCAGCAACCCAAAAAACCCGCGTGTACCAAATTTGGTAAGAATCGGTTGAATTTTAATTTGAATTCGTTTTTGCATTCGAGAAGCACTATATCTGTCTGATTTATTGAGGTTAGAAAGAAAACAGAACTGTATGGCTTAATCCAACCGATGAATATTAGCTTAGCGTGTCCGAATACATATTAATACATCTTTGGATTCATGAAAAAGCTTGAATCAATTTTTTAGGAGTATATTTTTCTTAATTTTTATCTATTTTTTGAGGTTAGAAAAAAGTTGAGATGTGATGGCGATATTCTGACGTCAGATTCGTGATCAGCGGGCAAAAAATACTACGGATCTGATATATCTCATCAAAAGTATACGGGGCTGTGTAATTTATCTGAAATATAAAAAAAAGCAAAAATTTCAAGGTCATCAATTTTTAACAAAGTTCATTTGGGCAATCAACGTACTGAACACTAATTGCGCAAGTCCGTCTTGTATTTGGCCGGTTATTTCATCTATTAATTGGCTTTTATGTACTTATAATATTTTAAAACAAAATCTAAACACCTTGAGATTTTCTTCAGTTACCGTCTTTTATAAAGACGGACATGAAACAATTAATAATTTTTTGTGGATATAAAACAAAGATAAAACCTGTTTGGTATTGAAAAGAAAAAAAAAACATTTTCAATGGTGTTTTAACCATCACACAGAGAATAATGATGACAATCACACAAACAAATAAGCAAGTAGAAACGGTAGAAACAATTACAGAAATGAGAGATATAACTGAAAAAGTAATAATTATTCGACTACTGGTATTTGCTACTGCCTTTCACAGATCGAACTGCTTATTATCACTGAATAAAGTGTCAATCATTGATGACTGGTTATTGAGTATCGGGTACCACAAGCGTATGGGTACGCCTCTTGACGTCTGGTACGAGATAATGAAAAATACACCTTGGTACGCCAGATGCCAATCAAAATAATTGCTGGGTGATCAAGTCCTTTTTTGTTATTTCGAGATTCCCTAGGAATTAAATGAGTCGGCAATATTCGGAATTAAACTAAGAATAAATAAAAAAGAGAAATAAAAACTGTTGCATTTTTAATAAATTAGTCACTGATTTTGTAACCTTGCTCTTCTAATTTATAAATTTACTTCAGTGATTTTAAATGTACAACGTAGATAGAAGTAACCGGGGCCGTAAATAACGGGATTAGGGGGAGCCTTACTCTTCATAGAACTGCAAAACGGAGCCCTATCAACCAAATTTATCAGAAAAAGGATGTATCAGTCACAGCTGCATGCCTTCGACCTTAATACAATATAAATAAGTAGTTTGTGTCTCACTGGGCGTAACCAGTGTACAAATCTTTCAAGATACCTTGTAATCGAGGGCGAAACGTTGCAGAATCGTTTCATTTGAAACTGTTTAATCTCAAGAAAATCAGCAAAGTACAAGTTGGATTTGGGCGTAATAATTTTTATTCAATCTACATCTTATGGAGAATATTCCAGAATTTTTCCGAAATTTTTTGATTCATACTCGTAGAGAGAGGGTGAGAGTACAGAGATTTTGGAGATTTTTTTAAAAATAATATAAAGAAAAGCTTACATGAGTGCATATATTAGTGTTCCGTACGGAACACTTATAAGATCACTTCGGTGTCTGTCTGTCTGTCCGTCTATCTGTCACACCCGATTTTCTCCGAAACTATTTGTCATAGAAAGTTGAAATTTGATAATAATATAGGAATTGATGGCCTCATCAGAGCCATGTAGTTTTTGAAAGTTAAATTTTGACTTAAGGGGTTAGTTTTGGGGGGTGAAATCGGAAGTGAAAAAAAAATTTTTTTACTAGGTAATCGAGGGTGGTGTCAAATGAAAGCTTATGAAAACACGAGTAAAAAATATATATAATGTAATATTTGCGCGCTCTTTTCTTTGTATTATTTTTAAAAAATCGCGAAAAATCGCTGTCCACCCGCCTTATCTCGAAAAGTACTTATCAAAAAATTTTGAAAAAATTCTAGAATATTCTCCACGGGGTGTAGATTGAACGAAAATTATCACAAGTACATTACCTTTAATAATTTATCTGGTATATAAAAAAAAAAACAGAAATTTCAAAGTTATCGATTTTCAGTAAAGATTGGAAACAAATTTTATTGAAAACTCATTTGGGGTATGTTTTGTGAAGTCACTGATCATTTTACCAAGTGTACAAGTACGAAGTGCGGATTTTTTTTCTAAAAAAACATGCTAAATTCCGAAGAATGATAAAAATTGCTTTATTCAAAGTATGCTCCATCGCTTGTTATACATTTTTCCTATCTTTCGGGCAATTTGTGATTACCACGCCAGTGAAAATCTTGCCCTTTTGCAGCGAACCATTCATCGAGCCATTTTTTCACATCTTCGTACGAACCAAAGCGCTGCTCAGCAAGTGCGTGACCCATTGATGTAAATAAGTGGTAATCGGAAGGAGCCAAGTCTGGTGAGTAAGCCGCATGGGGTAGAACTCCCCAGCTGAGTGCTTCCAACGTGTCGCGAACTGGTTTCGTCGTATGTGATGGAGCATTGTCATGAAGAAAAATGACTTTGTGTTACCTCTTTCGGTATTCTAGCCTTTTTTCAAACAGCGAACGGTTCAAATCGATCAACTGTTGTTAATAACATTTAGTATTAACCGTTTCCCCAGGTTTTAACAGCTCATAATAGACCACGTCCCTCCGGTCCCACCAAATACAGAGCATCGTCTTTCTGCCAAAGCGATTCGGTCTTGCGGTCGATGTGGATGGTGCATCTGGGTCTACCCATGATTTTTTGCGCTTGGGATTCTCAAAATAAATCTACTTTTCATCCCCTGTAACTATACACACGTGATTTTGCCTTTTCCATTTGCCTGTCGTTCAACTCATGTGGTACCAATCTACCGGTCTTCTGAATCTTTCCCATCTCTTGTAGCCGATTCGAAACAGCTTGTTGGCTAACGCCCGAGTTATTTTTGTATTTGCGAATCATCTTCGTCCAATAATGCTTGCAATTCCACATCTTCGCATTTTTTTGGCGGTTTTCCACTTCCTTGTCTGCAACATCGAAGTCACCACTTTTGAAACGCTAAAACCATCGTTCACACATATCTTGCGATGGAGCATGTTCACCAAAAGCTTCTCGAAGTAATCGGCATGATTCAACAGCAGGTTTCTTCAAATGAAAACAAGAAATTAATGCTGTCTGCGAATGCTCTTTGTTCGGTATAAATTTCGACATATTAAACACAACAACACAATACTATGCACACACTTTTCCAATTTATCACTCATGCGCGTCTGACACTTGTTGATGACACAACAAAATGGTGCAGTGTCAAATCTTTATTGCACAAACTGCATTGGTGCACCATCTGTTGTCTGAAATCCGCATTTCATACTTGTACACCTGGTATACTTCCGTTACAACATTTTTTATTTTAAAAGCAATCAATGTACGGAACACTAATTGCGCAAGTTCAACTTACACTTGACCGGTTATTTTTAAATGTTTTTGTAAGCTTTCATTTCACCACCTCTCGATAACTTAAAAAAATATCTATTTTTTTTTTCACTTTCGATTTCACCCCACAAAACTAAAAACGACACGGCTGTAATTGGGCCATCAATCAATATTTCTGACAAATTTCAACTTTCCTTGTCAAAAAGTTTCGGAGAAAATCGGTTGTTACAGACTGAAACCGAAATTTTCCCTTTATCAATTTTGGCACGGAACAATAAAAAATCATCATTTCTCATTTAAACAAAACCGTGAAAGCTTCCATTCCATATATTTACTACTATCATTTGACTACGTGTTAATGCTAAAATATCTCGTTTAACTATTTCATTTACATTATTTGTGGTATGTGATTTAGTATCAGCAAGTCAAAGATACAGATATAGATACATAGCAAATACACGAATGTGTAGGGATAAGTCTTCTACATCTAAAATAAAAGAAAAATGATAAATGTAAATTATGTTAAAAATCATCTTAAGTAAAATCATAAAAGTCGTCAGAAAATCCATCAGTTAAAATGATTTTGTTAACGATATGTGTGTGATGAAGTCCACGTACTTTTTTAGTTTAAATGCTGAATTGTTTCGAGCTACGAATCGTTATAGTTCTGCTCAGATAGGTTTAATGTAATTTAATTTACAGAGGTACGGTGGGAGTCAAAGTACAATTATTTAATATTCTTTAGACATTTCGTCAATGATATGTTTCTTATGCTGTAATTTTTTTTCTTGGAAATTTATCAAAGTTCCTTCTTTAGTAGATCGTTCGCAAAAGAAATCTGTTTTGTGAAACAACAACCTGTAATATCTTTCCAAGAAGCTGTCGGCACGCTATTTTAGTGGTTAATAATAATTAGTAACACAAAAAATGTACGAGGCTGGTTTGAAAAGTCCATGCAAACTCCGAGAGATGGCACCACCGGCGCGTATCGAGGTCATGTTTAGTTAGTAGCATCTCTTGAATGAACGCACACCAAGTTTCAGCCATATTGGTCTATTTCTTTGTGTTTGGCATTCGTGTGAATCAAGCAAGTCGAGTGATTTTCAAGAAATGGACGAAAAAGAATTTCGTGTGGTGATTAAACATTACTTTATGAAAGGCAAAACGTCTCAGGAGACTAAAGAGAAGCTTGATAAACATTATGGAGACTCTGCACCTTCGATTAGAACAGTTTATAAGTGGTTTCAAAATTTTCGGACTGGCCATATGGGCACAAGTGACGCTGAACGTTCTGGACGGCCTGTGGAGGTTACGACTCCAGAAATCATTGATCAAATCCATGATATGGTGATGGATGACAGAAGAGTTAAGGTGCGTGAGATTGCTAGTGCTGTGGGCATCTCGACTGAACGGGTACATAATATTTTGCATAAACATTTGGACATGAGAAAGCTATCCGCAAGATGGATGCCGCGATTCCTCACGCTTGACCAAAAACGGAATCGTGTGAAGTGTTGCAAGGATGGTTTGCAGCTGTTCCAGAAGAATCCGGAGGACTTTAAGCGTCGTTTCGTCACTGTGGATGAAACATGCTATACTCCTGAGACCAAACAACAATCTAAACAATGGGTTACCAAAGGGGAATCTGAACCAAAAAAGACGAAGACCGTTCCTTCGGCCGGAAAGGTTATGGCGACTGTCTTTTGGGATTCGCAAGGGATAATCCTCATCGACTATCTGGAAAAGGGTAAAACTATTACAGGTGAATATTATTCATCGTTATTGGTCCGTTTGAAAACCGAGCTGCAAGAAAAACCCCCGCGATTGGCCCACAAGAAAGTCCTTTTCCATCACGACAACGCACCAGCACACACCTCAGCAGTTGTGGTAGCAAAATTAATGGAAATAGGATTCCAACTCGTTTCACATCCCCCTATTCTCCACACTTGACTCCCTCGGGCTACTATTTGTTCGCCAATTTGAAGAAATGGATGGCGGGACAAAGATTTTATTCAAACGAGGAGGTGATTTCAGACACTAATGGATATTTTGCAGACTTGTGTTGTGTTGTGTGTGTGACTAAGTGTATAAGCCTAAAAGGAGACTATGTCGAAAAATAAAAAAGGTTTACCCCAAACACATAAGTAGTTTATATTTTTGCACGGACTTTTCAAACCAACCTCGTATTAGGATATCGAAAGGGGTGAAAGGAGAACTCTTTGAATATATTATGCTTATATAGTCGAGGATATTGGAAGTCTTTTTGATTTTTTATTATTCCCAATTTGTACCCGCTCTACAAAGCTGAGATAGTCACACCAAAGGAGTTCTTGTTTTATTTTGAATAGAAGAATACAACATTTTAAATGAGATTTGACAGCTGATGGTATTAATTATATTGTGAAATTGGTTTACACATATGCTCATTCCATAATTTACGTTTATGACTCTCGTGTTTCCTTAGAGAGCGTTCTATATGGGTAGCGGTCAACGGAATTCTTTCTAATACCTTCACTATCAACGCCGGAGTGCCACACGGCTCCATACCGTCTCCTACTTTCTTTGTCGTTTACATTAACGATCTGCTGAAAAAAGACCGGTTATCCAGTCTACAGCTTTGCAGATCACAGTACGCTTACTTCTTCATTCTCTTTGAAGGTTCCAAAATCAGCTACTTATACGAATATCTGCAGATAGTAGGCAGTCGTTCAACTTAACAAAGACTTGGACAAAATTCTATCTTGGTGTGACAGTAATCAATGAATGACGAGCACCTTTTTTAGATAACAATATATGGACACATAGTCTAAGAAGTACTTAGTGAAAAGTCTTGAGCTTCAGTGTCATCACCAGCAATAGCATACTATTGGAAATATAATAAAGTCTTCAAATATTTCAGTCACTAAGTTCTCCATTTTATCAGTAAACACCACACGACATTATTGATTCCAGTTCGATTTCTCTCAACACAATCGAATTAGTAATATAATCTTTGAAAGTTAACATTTCTTCAAAAAAAAAAGTTCAATTTTACCAATTCACGTACAAACTTTAAAATATCTTTCGTTTTAAAATATTGTTCACATAATTCTGTTGCGTCCAAATGTATTTTTGATAAGTCAGTATAATGGTGAAACCAACATGGACGACTTTTTTGTGTAAAATGTTGGAAGTCAAACGCTGCTTCCTGATAAAAGTTATAAAACCGTTCTACTATTTTTTCAAATTCACTACATTTTGTTTTAACTAAATTTTGTTTTAACTAAATTTCATATTAAAGATATGATATTACTAAGTAATGAAGTTAAGGAATATGCCGCTTTTATATTATTTTTATATGAATTTAAAGCTGCAAAACACCAGGCGGCAGTTTTTCTAAAATAGTTCACGTTACTGAACCCGACATAGTTATATAAGAGCACTTCATTTCTCTATCAACGTCATTTAATTTGGTAGGCAGTCATTTGGGAGCAAATATCACTTGGTAAGAACATGTTACAAACATAGGATGGAAAGCTTCTCAAAAGCTCGGAATATTATTTCAAAGTAGAAAGCTTTACACTTCACAACAACCGTAATTCTGTATAAATGCGGCAAACAATGGAGAAGTGCTCCCATGTTTGAGGCTCTGCTCTCTAACATACACTGCATTTGTTGGATTCTGTTTTCAATGTGATTTTTTTAAAAATAAGTTTATTATCTTGAAATCATAAAACAAACAACAATCTCTGACTAAGATAGCGATTTACAGTACTCGAAAAACTGATACGTTAAGCCAAACTGGCGCCTGGTGTCACTGTCTATATTCATTTGTACGATTTTGACGCGTGTCGAGGTTCAAATCCCGCTGGGAGGGTCGCCAAAACACTAATTTATTGGCTTGTGATATTCTCGATGCTCATCGGTCAGACTGTCTAAACTGTCAAAAAGAAATCGATCTTTTGCCATCTTTTTGACCATTCCCCTCAGGTATCAGCTTTGGCGCCACAATTTTTGTCAGGTAATATGATTGTATTTTTTTAGTTTTTAGTTTCACCTAATGTACGACCATATATTGCGAATGACACGTAAAACACGGAAAAAACAGAACAATTGCAAACCGGTCTTTGTTTATTTTGTTTGAGATTGAAATATGAGTCTTAGTAAAAATTATATTTCCTTTTAAAATGTTCGGATATTGACGTAGAAAATTTTGGTTCCCTCTATTTACTAGCAACCTTTCGTGACTTTGTCGCCTGTGTCCTGTGTTACTCTAATCTCATTTTTTTTAGTGTTCCGTACGGAACACTTATAAGATCACTTCGGTGTCTGTCTGTCTGTCTGTCTGTCACACCCGACTTTCTCGGAAACTATTTGACATAGAAAAGTGAAATTTGATAATAATAATATAGGAATTGATGGCCTCATCAGAGCCATGTAGTTTTGAAAGTTAAATTTTGACTTAAGGGGTTAGTTTTTGGGGGGTGAAGTCGGAAGTGAAAAAAAAATTTTTTTTTACTAGGTCATCGAGTGTGGTGTCAAATGAAAGCTTGTGAAAACGCGAGTAAAAAATATATATATATATAATATTATACTTGCGCGCACTTTTCTTTGTATTATTTTTAAAAATTCGCGAAAAAAAAATCGCTGTCCCGGGCCTTATCTCGAAAAGTACTTATCAAAAAATTTCGAAAAAATTCTGGAATATTCTCCACGGGGTGTAGATTGAACGAAAATTATCACGAGTGCATTACCTTTAATAATTTATATGGTATATAAAAAAAACAAAAATTTCAAGGTCATCAGAATTCAGTAAAGATTGGAAACAAACTTTGTTGAAAACTCATTTGGGGTGTGTTTTGTGAAGTCACTGATCATTTTATACCACCGTAACATAAATTTTGACTTAATAGGTTCGTTTTGAGGGGTGAAATCGGAAGTGAAAAAAAATTTTTTTTTACTGGTACACGAGTGTGGTGCCAAATGAAAGCTTGTGAAAACACGAGTAAAAAATATATATATAATGTAATACTTGCGCACACTTTTCTTCGTATTACTTTTAAAAAATCGCTGTCCCCTACCTTATCTCGAAAAATACTGATCAAAAAATTTTGAAAAAATTCTGGAATGTTCTCCACGGGGTATAGATTGAACGAAAATTATCACGAGTGCATTACCTTTAATAATTTATTTGGTATATAAAAAAAAACAAAATTTCAAGGTCACCAGTTTTCAGTAAAGATGTTTTGTGAAGTCACTGATCATTTTATACCACCCTAAAAAAAATTTTTATTTTAAAAACAATCAACGTACGGAACACTAATTGTGCAAGTTCAACTTTCACTTGACCGATTTTTTATGTTTATAAATAGTAACTATCTTACGAGGGTTGTATGTTAAGTACCTGGCCTTGACGAGAAAAAAAAATATTTTGTGTGTATTTTATTTTTCAGTGTAGTCTCCTTTTAGCTCGTTTCACTTAGTTCAATTTTTTCTAACGTTTGTATTCCATCTAAAAAATATAATTTCTTCAACCCTTCAAAATAAGCGTTTGTTTCAGCAATCACCGCATTGTTTGAGCCAAATTTTTTACACCTGGCCATTTTTTTATATTCGGAAAGAGGAAAAAATCGCTGGAGGCTAAATCTGGCGAATATAGTGGATGCTGAAGCGATTCGTATTCTAACTCATGAAATTTTGTCATGGCGGTGATATAAGAGTGCATGCGTGCATTGTTTTGAAAGAGAATTTTTTCTTTGCCAAATGCGGTCATTTTTCTTTCACAGCATGGTTGAAACGCTCTAATTAGTTGACATAATACTCGTCATTAATTGTTTTGTCTTTTTCCAAGTAATCGACGTGGATGATGACGCGTGCATCCCAAAACATTGTGGTCATGACTTTGTTGGCCGATAAAGTCACCTTGGCCTTCTTTGGCACCGGTTCGCCACGAAAAACCCACTGTTTGGACTATTCTTTGGTGTCTGGTGTGCTTGATGAATCCGTGTTCGTCATCATTTATGAATCGACGCAAAAAATCATTTCGATTGCTCTTTTGAAGTTGACACAGGGGCGTGTTTATTATCAATTGTGAGCAATCGCGGCACCCACCTTGCAGAAAGGTTTCTCACATCCAAATCAGTTTTAAAATGTTCTGCACCCGTTCAGTTGAGGTGCCCACAGTCTCGGCAATCTCACTCTCCGATCATTTATCACTATATCGTGGATTTTTTCAATCATTTCTGATGTGGTGATCTCGTTTGGACGACCTGGAAGTTCTTCATCAAAAATGGTTGTACGGCCGTGTTTGACAGTTGAATTACTGCATCTAATATACAGCCAGTCCAAAAAATCTCCATATACCTCTTGCAGTCTATACTATTTTTCTGTTATATTTAACTAATGCTCCGTGGGGGGGGCGGGATAGAATATCTCCCCCGGTATGTTCTGCCTGTCGTAGGAGGCGACTTAAAGAACAATCTAGATGGTAGATGCCCAGATCCCACCAGCATCGCCCGTTGTGATACCATCGCATCGGCTTAGGCTGCGTGAAGTTGCCTAACGTTTCGTGGCTGTGCCGATGTCCCGGACGGTGGGACCAAATAGCATGATGAGGCACCTGGATACAAAAAATTCCGGAGGTAAAATAGCCCCCCGTTCGGATCTCCGGGTGGGGGCTGGTTCAGGGGCGTCGACATGCAGAGAACAGAATTTCAAAATGGATTTTTGCAACATACGAGGCTTAAATTCGAACATAAATTCAGTGCACCAACACCTGCAATCAAATAAACCTCATGTACTCGCTCTCTGTGAAACTAAGGTCAGTTCATCGACCAGCACAGTAAACTATCTTTATCCTGGGTACGATTTCTATTCCCGATTTAGGCGTAACTTTGGAATGTGTCTTTATGTCAGAAGCGACCTCTCTTGCCAACGAGAAGAGGCTCTGCAGCCCCCAAACTTTGATGTTATGTGGTTAAAAATAGCGACTCAACCAACCACAAGGTTCGTCTGTATCCTCTATCGACCACCAAGTGATACAAACTTTAGAACACTTTTCGCTTCTCTTGCAGACACCATAGATCATTTACCAATTAACTATCCAAATGCCGAAATTGCCATCCTGGGCGACTTTACAAAGCTCAAAGCTGATGTCCACAACATCAACTGGCTTAAATATTCAAATACTACCGACGAACAAGGTCGTGAAGCCGAATCATTTTCAATCAGTTGTGGCTTGACTCAGTTTATTGATGAACCAACACGGATTCCTGATCGAGACGGAGAGTTCACCAGTCTTCTTGATCTGTTTTTAACCACCAATCCGGAGATTTACACGGTCAGCGTAATCCGCCGTTAGGTTCTTCCGACCATAAACTACTTTCGACATCGAGTATTCTGCCAATCAGTGGCAGAGAGGCGTCCAAACTGCGCAAGATTTGGCACTACAAATCTGTTAAATGGGAAGATCTCATGGAATATTTTCGAACTTTCCCTTGGTTGGACGTTTGTTTTCGATCCGACGACCCATCTGACTGCGCCAGGGAGGTTCCCGATGTTATTTTGGCCGGTATGGAGGCTTACATCCCTTTTTCGAAGAAATGCCCTTCCAACGGCAAGCCTTGGTTTGACCTAAAATGCAAAGAAGCAGTTGCTTCTAAACATCTTGCATACCGACAGTGGCGTGAAGATCCTAACACCATAAATCGTAACATCTTTGTTCGTGCCAGGAACCGATGCAAAGAAATTATCGACGAAACCAAGGAGGTACACAATCAACGGATTAGAAACAAACTTCTCGCTTGTCCCGGCAATTCCAGGTCATTTTGGTCAGTCGCTAAGGCAGTTAGTCAAAATTTCACCAAATCCACCATACCACCACTCACACGGCCAGATAATTCTATTGCAACGACACCTGTTGATAAAGCGAACTTGTTGGCTGAACTCTTTGCTTCACGTTCTACTGTCGATTTCCAAGGAAAAACACCACCTACTATTCCCATAGTGCAGTCAAGGATGCCCGATATTGTCTTCAGACAGCGTATCATAAAACGTATTTTGATGAAGCTAGACACCAAAAAGGCTTCAGGCGCTGACGGAATACCTGCCATAGTTCTCAAGAACTGTGCGAGGGAAGTAACACCAGTTTTCTGTAGACTTTTCAACCTATCCTACAGAAAGGGAATATTTCCTTCCTGCTGGAAATGTGCCACAGTTCAGCCGATACCTAAAAAAGGCAAGAAGACCTTGCCAAATAACTACCGACCAATCGCACTACTCTCAATTATATCGAAAGTCATGGAAAAGGCTATCAATCAGCATCTTCTAAAATATCTTGTAGGATTCAACATTATTAGTGATCACCAATATGGCTTTCGTAAAAATAGATCAACAGGAGATCTTCTGACTTATGTAACACATGTTTGGAACAACGCAATTGAACATTTTGGAGAATCTCCAGCGGTTGCTCTTGACATATCCAAGACATTTGACCGTGTTTGGCACGATGGGCTGTTGGCTAAGCTACGTTCTTATGGTATGTCTGAAAAGTTCTGTTTGTGTCTCTCATGTTTCCTCAGAGAGCGTTCTTTACGAGTGGCAGTCGACGGACACCTTCACTATTAACGCCGGTGTGCCCCAAGGTTCCATGCTGTCTCCTACTCTCTTCCTCATTTATATTAACGATCTGCTGGAAAAGACAGAGAATCCAATCTACAGCTTTGCAGATGACAGTACACTTATCTCTTCATTCACTTTGAATGCTCGGACATCGACTACTCAGACGAATATCCGCAGACAGCAGGAAGTCATTCAACTTAACAAAGACCTGGAAGAAATTCTATCTTGGGGTGACAGTAACCAAGTGGAATTTAATGCTACAAAAACCCAGGCGGCAGTTTTTTCTAAAAAAGTTAACGTTGTAGAACCCGACATAGTTATGTCGGGGCACTCCATCCCTCTAACATCGTCACTCAATCTGTTAGGCGTTAATTTGGGCGTAAATATGTCCTGGCATGAACATGTTGCAGGCATAGCAAGGAGAACTTCTCAAAAGTTGGGAATATTGTTTCGAACCAGAAAGCTTTACACACCACAACAACTGTTAATTCTTTACAAAGCTCAAATTCGACCAACTATGGAATACTGTTCCCATGTTTTGGGAACATACACTGCATTTGTTGGATTATATCCAGAGAAGAGCTATTCGTCTGATTGGACACCCGGAACTGACCGACGGCCTTGATTCGCTGGAACATCGAAGAACGGTTGGCGACTTGAGCCTATTCTACAAGTACTTTCATGGAAAGTGTTCGAAGGATGTGGCCCGTTTAATTCCTCCCAGAGCGGTGCATATTAGAAGTACACGTCGCACTAATACTTCACATCCGTATGAGGTTCAGCTTGTTACTCCTCGTACAACGCTTTTCAAGCAGTCTTTTATATGGAGAACATCATACCTTTGGAATAGTTTGCCCAGGACTGTGTTTCCCATCGAGTACAATCTACAGCGATTCAAGAACAACGTGAATCGCTTTCTCCGCACACGTGTCGCTCCTGTAGCGCTTTAGGGACTTCCCTGTAGCACGTGTGCTAGACCCATAAAAAAAAAATAATTGAAACTAAGAGAAAATATGTTTAAATTAATATTTTTAAACTTAACCAACGAGGATTCATATTAAAAACATCTACAGAACATTTTATTTAGAAGTCACATCATTCTTATAAAAATACAAACAAAATTAATGTCAAAAAAGTCTCCATACGCTTAATAATTACCAATAATAGTTTGACGGAGTTTAACGGAAAATAACAACTTCGTTTAAACTAATATTTAGTGGGACTGCCGTTGGCCTTGACAATCTCCTTTAACCTTTTTTGTCATGCTTGCAACCAGCTTTCTAGTAACTTCTGGTGGCATATTCTCCCATTCGTTCAGTATTCTGTTTTTTTTTAATTCTTCTCTATATGAAACATTATGTTTGCGAACGCGCCGTTTAAGTTCCTCCCATAAATGCTCGATGAGGTTAACATCGGGTGATTGCGGAGGTCTATGAAACTGCTGTAGCACATTATGGATCATCCATTCTAACACCACGTTTGCGATATGTTTCGGATCATTGTCCTGTTGGAAAATGTATCTTTTTTCGAGTGCTAATTTTTCGACAGTTTCTCTTGAATTGTCTCCCAAAATGTTCAGATAAACATGCTGATCCATGGTACCATTAATAAAATGTACATTTCTAACTTCTCCAGCGGACATGCATCCCCAAAGCAGAATACTGCCACCCCCTTGTCTCAACGTGGAACAAATGTTTTTAATATCAAATACGGTATTCTTCTTTCTCCAAACCTTAGTTCTGACATCAGACCCAAAAAGGTTAATTTTAGTTTCATCACTAAAGATTACGGATTCCCAAAACTCAGGAGGTTTAGTAATGTATTCCCTAGCAAAAGCTAACCGCTTGTAATATTTTTTCATTATTTTCAGTTGATCAAATATAAGCTGTTAACGAGGTAGAGAAGAGATTAGAGGGGTTGCTGGGTATATATGGTATTATACGTCCTTTTCATGGTAGCTTGAGCCTAAGAATCTGAATCTTTAATTTCAATTTTTTTTTATTAATATCTCATCATAAAGTTACTATTATTTAAAATTGTAATGTTTGTATCAAGTTATTTCTTAGAGATGGTCAGTTTTAATGCTTATTTTGGAACTATGTGCTTGCAATGAGACTACTAAGTCAACGACTTTACCAATTTTTGTAATAAAATTTATTTATTAGAATAAGTATAATTGAGGTGTCCGTTACTTTGTGACAGTACATTTTAAATTTCTAAATGAAATGAAACGATTTATTTTGTTATTTGTCACTTATTTTTTATTTATCTGCTACTGCAGTTTCGTAGGTTTTCTACATTATCAAGCATAATACTACGCTTGACAATGTAGAAGACCTACGAAACTGCAATGGCAGATAAATAAAAAATAAGTGACAAATAACAAAATAATTCGTTTCATTTTATTTAGAAGTTTTTTAGAATAAGATTTCGCATTCAAATTACGACCTAAATAAGTTTAAAATTGTATGGTTTATTATAAGAATAAAACTATGTGAAACGCCAGTACAGAAGAGCAAAAATTTAGTCCCAGTTCTCAGAAATTTACTTGCTCTGAAGCTTTTTACTGGAGAAAAGTGCCCGATATGTGTATAAAAGTTTGACAAAAATTTATGGTATATTTAAAAGAACTGATTCGACCTTTTGTTTAAAACTTCGTAAACAACGACAAAGGACATCGATGTAAACGCGGATTGCGTTCATGTATCAGTTTTCTAAATTCCCGAGCTCTAAATACGTAAGCAACTTTATTATTTATAAATTACATTATAAATGTGCTCAGAGGAACGATAAAAATTGGGATGAGTGCACCTCAACAAAATACAGCTGGTATAGAAGAATAAAGCCAATTGCTACTGCTGGGGGACATGAAATATGCAATTTCTTATTCTTTGTTGAGGAACACTTTCACCTTAAACGTAACGTAAGTAAACAGAATTACCGTTATTGGAGACCAAAAATGCGAACCTGAGAGATCAAAGACCTTTACATTTCCCGAAAGTCGCGCCTTGGATCAAAATATAGACACGAGGAATAATAGACCTATAGACTTTTTATGTGGGGAGGTACATGAAGATAATTGAAAACTGGCTTAACAATATTTTGATGGTTTTCAGAAAATGCTCCATGAGCGGCATGTGTGTGGAAAAAGCGATTCACGGTGTTCTTGAATCGCTGTAAATTGTATTCGGTGGGAAACACAGTCCTGGCCAAATTATTCTAAAGGGATAATGTTTTCCATATAAAAGATTGATTCAAAAGCGTTTTACGCGGAGTAACAAGCTGAACCTCAAACGGATGTGAAGTATTAGTGCGATGTGTATTTTTAATATGTACAGCTCTGGGAGGAATTAAGCGGACTACATCCTACCAACACTTTCCATGAAAGTACTTGTAGAACAAACTCAAGTCGCCAACCGTTCTTCAATATTCCAGCCAATCTAGGCCGCTGGTCAGTTCCGGGTCTCCAATTAGACGAACAGCTCTTCTCTGAACAAATTCCAACAAATGCAGTGTATGTTTGGGTGAGGAGCCCCAAACATTGGAGCTGTATTCCATAGTTGGTCAAATTTGAGCTTTGTAAAGAATTCACAGTTGTTGTGGAGTGTAAAGCTTTCTGGTTCGAAATAATATTCCCAACTAACTATGTCGGATTCAGCAACGTTAACTTTTTTAGAAAAAACTGCGCCCTGGGTTTTTGTAGCATTAAATTCCACTTGGTTACTGTCACCTCAAGATAGAGTTTCTTCCAGGTTTTTGTTAAGTTGAACGGCCTCCTGCTGTCTGCGGATATTCGCCTGAGTAGCCGATATCCGAGCCTTCAAAGTGAATGAAGAGATAAGCGTACTGTCATCTGCAAAGCTGTAGATTGGAATCTCGGTCTTTTCCAGCAGATCGTTAATGTAAATGAGAAAGAGAGTAGGAGACAGTATGGAGCCTTGGGACACACCGGCGTTGATAGTGAAGGAGAAATCTGTCGACCGCCACTCGTAAAGAAACATGAGAGCCACAAACAGAACTTTTCAGACATACCACAATAGCGATATCACACTTCAAGGACATCCTTGCTAATCATTCCAGAAATTTTTTCAAGAAAAATTAATTTCGAAAAAAGTCAACATAACTTTAAGACATAATGTTCAATGTTTGATATACAACAAAGGCTTCTTTTATTTTTGACCTATAAATGTTTTAAAATTATAGTATGAGATATTTTGTATTTCTTATGCGAAATATATTCAAAACCAAATACAGAAAAATCACCCTTTCAAGCTTATCTGCATCTAATTTAATAAAATGCGGAGAGCAATGCAGATTCTGACAGATACAAATCGGTCTACTTTAGCATAAGTTAGCCGAGTTTCTTTAAAATGGATGTTGTAAAACCAGTAGCAGATTGTTAAGATACTTTATAGTTTCTAGTAGATCAACTTTGAGATGTTCTTGTAAATATATGTTTAATATTACACTAACTAACTAACAGGCAAAATAAATGACTATTTATTGAATTAACTTGGTCAGGTGTACTGCTACACTAAACTACAAGTTTTAGTGAAATACATACAAAACCGTCCAATTGCAGATTTGTAACAAGGAAAGTTTACAAGTAAATTACTTGCTATCAATTACCAATTTATTTGTAGCTAGCAAATAAAAATTAAAACAGGGCATCAGTTATCCAGATTAATATCAAGTTACTGAAATGTTTAGCAAACTCTTTATAATTTTTATTTTCTCCTGTTCTTTAAATTTTAACAATTATATGGTACATATTTACTGCTGCGAATAACCAGTATTTTTAAAAGCACATATAGTGTAAAGTAATCTATAAATCTCTACAGAAGCTAAAATAGCGATTGACTTCATGTTGCATTCGAAGGAAACCGTAACCCTGGAAATTAACAATGAATTTCCACGACGTTTCACCAAAATCACATTTGACATGCTGCTGCTACTCGATACTGTGATCTTACTTCTGCTGCCGCTCGAAGCTAACTGAGAAACTCACATCATTGTCATTATTGAACAAAAAGCAAGGCCAGGCCTTTTACTTACATTAATGAATGTATAATAATAACTTGAACGTTTGCTTATACTATCTTAACCTAAGCTCTTATACTTGTGGTCCTATATTAACTTAACCTAGGAAATGTGTTGTTGGTACATGATTTTCTTAATTCTAAGACTTAAACTACCTTAGCCTAAGACTTACAGTCCCTGGCCAAATTATTAGACGCACTGCAAGATTTCATGTAAAATATTAATTACCGAGTGATATTGTACCGTTTTATTATTTTAAATTGATTTGTTTTTTATTTTTATATTATCCAATCAATTACCTATTTATTTGACATAAATAAAACAGCATTAATTTAGAAAAGCATAAGTTTATTAAGTTTTAAAGAAAAGTGAAATTAATGTTAGTAAAAGTCAATATTTAGTTGAGTCACCTTTAGCCGCTATCAAAGCTTTAATTCTGCGCGGCATGCTATCAATGCAAGATTGTACTGTCTCCTGCATTTGAGGATGATGATTCCACACATGAATAATCTTTTCTAGGAGCTGGGTTTTGTTGGTAATCACATCTTTAGCCACTTCTCTTTTCATCAGCTCCCACGGGGTTCATATCAGGGCTATTACCCGGCAAATCCAACAGAGGGATATTTTTTTCTGCCAAAAAAGCTTTAACAGACCGAGCAGTGTGGCAGGGAGCTCCATCTTGCATGAAAGTGAATGGTTTCCCATTTGGAAACCATTCTCTGAGCTGCGGAATCAACCGATTTTGTAATACTTCTTTGTACTGATCTTGCTTCATTATTCCTTTGACGACGTACAGACGTCCAGTGCCCTTGCCGCTGATGACTGACCAAATCATCACTTTGGTGGGATGTTTAACCGTCGGGACGACACAATCAGGATGAAACTTTTCTCCATGACGACGACGCACATACTGAGCTTTATTCTGCAAAATTTCGAATGTGCTTTCGTCACTGAAGCAGACCTGTCAAAAATAGGAAAAATATATAAACTTCCATGTTTATTTGCTTTATTTAACTGAAAATGATAATAATGTATCAATTATTGATTAAATTGCTGTATCTTACCGATCTCCAGAAGTCCACATCTTTGTCTTGCCATTGTTTGGCCCACTTCAGGCACTTTGCTTTCATTGCAGCTGTTAACTTGGGCTTCCTGGCGGGGCGACAGGTCTTAAAATCTAATTCTTTCAATTTTCTTCGAACAGTGCGCTCAGAAGCATTTACGCTAGCATCCTGGAGTTGTGATTTTATTACCTTTGTGGTAGTAAATCTGTTTTCTACACAAATTTTCTTCAAACATCTCTCTAACCGTGGAGTGAAAATTGGTTTTCTACCGCATCTTTTCTTTCTTTTCGGGCTTAATTCCTTCCCTGACTCAATTTTCTTTTTTATGCGTCGTACACTAGCTTCAGAAACCTCAAATCTTCGTGATATTTCTCGGTTTGTAAATGTTTTCGCAATCACAAGGGCCTTCACTTCAGCTTTTTTACGTGGTGAAAGATCGCCTTTTCTACCCATAATGAAAATAGTCCAATTACTTTTTTAAAACACTGCATACAAAATAAACTAATAACTGAGTAGTATAAAACTGTTAAACAAACAATCACAGTCCATAAAGCCACAGAAACACGTCGAGTTCTCATCGTGACTTCAAAGCGACAACATCTACCTTTTTCCGTCTTAACGACCTAAAGTATAACCCGAGTTTTAATCCTCTTTGGAAAAACCAATTTCGAAGATTTAATCCTTTTTGGGAAAAACCTAATTACGGTTCGCAGACTACAGTCTAGACAAGTACTAAAAATGGAAACAGTCATCGTTGAATTAAAAAAAGTCATCGAACAGCAAAGAATAGATGCCTCTAAAAAAGATGCCCTAGTGGAGAAACTTGTCAAAGAAATTCGACTGCTAAGGGCCCATATCGAGAAACTTTCAAGATCTCAGTCGTCTGAGTCTGAAGCAGATGCTGACAACACCATCATGGACGAAGTTGCATTGGGCCTCAACGGAAGCACATCATCTTCAAAATCAGAAACGCCAGTCAGGACCTCTACGCCCTTCCCTAAGGAAGAAGAATCCTGCGACTCAGATTTTGAGGAACCGGCAACAAGGAAATACAGGCGCAGAAAGAGGAACAACAAGTCCTCTGATGATGATGCTGCCTCGCAGTCGAAACGTGCAAACAAAAATGCCAACAAAACACCAGCATTCCAGGGCAACGGCTCTACCAAAGATTCAACTGTAGCCACAGCATCAACTGTCCCTCCAGCCACCGCCCCAGCCACCGCCCTTCTCCAGCCCCAGACAACGCTTTCCACCACGTCAGGGCAGGGGTCGAGGACCAGTCAGGAAGGTGCTGCTAAAAAAGCTGCTGCAGGTAAGTCGCCAGCACACACGGTAACCCCCCCCTCAAACCCATCATCATCTAACACCAAAGTTCCGCCCATTGTACTGCGTGACAAAACGCGCTACAATCAACTCGTCTCAACTTTCAATGCCAAGAAATTCAGGTTTACCCGCGCGGTCACCCTCCCGGAAGGTGTGAGGATACACCCCGAGACCCCCCAGGACTTTAGAAATATAACTAGATTCCTGGAGGAGAACAGGGAACCCTTCCATACCTTCCAGTTCCAGGAGGACAAGTTAAATCACGTCGTGTTGAGGGGAGTCGTAGAGACTCTCACAACCGACGAGATTGCTAGTGACCTGCGTGAAAAAGGCCACAACCCTCATAAAGTTATCCGATGGCACTACAAATCAGGGGACCCCCATGCCCATGGTTTTGGTGCTAGTGCCCAAATCCGATAAAGCCATTTTTGCTATTACTGAAGTCAGGCACAACAAAATAAAAGCAGAACCCCAACACTCCAAGTCTAAAAATACCCAATGCTTCAACTGCCAATTATTTGGCCACTCATCCCATCTGTGCAGGGCCCCGCCCAAATGTGTTAAATGCGGGCAGGGGCACCTCACGTCCACATGCCAAAAAACGCGGGATTTACCTGCCAAATGTGCAAACTGCGAGGGTGAGCATACAGCCTCCTACAGAGGCTGTCCCAAACACCCGTCGCAGCGACCCTCAACCAACCAAGCTAACTCCCAAGCCACCTTCTCCTGGGCAAACCGTCGTCAAACGGCGGCTCCCCCAGCGACCTCAATTCCAACAAACATGACCGACGCCCTTACATCTATCAATAGCATGAATTCTGCCATGCAAACCTTCTTTAAAAACATCCAAAACTTTCAAAAGCTTTCCGCCACTTTCATGCCCCTGCTTAATTCCAACGCCCAAGTATGAGTAAGCGACCAAATAAGATCTCTCCTAAAATGCTAAACATCTTGTCATGGAATGCCAATGGCATTCGCGACAAAAAGCATGAACTTCTCCATTTCCTACAAGACCATAACGTCGACGTAGCTCTAATCCAAGAAACCTTTCTAAAGCCCGGCATCCGATTCAGTCTTCCTAACTACACTGTTTACCGCAACGACAGAATCAGGGCCCGCCTAGGGGGGACCATGATTCTTGTCAAGCACTCCTTAAATCACTACCAACCACCCCCCTTCCTCTTGTCCAAACTGAAGCCACGCCTATTGCCATAACCATGGCAAACAACACCACCATCCACCTCTTCTCGGTCTACCAACAAAACGGTGACCAACATCCCATCGATCCTGCAGACTTCCATCTGCTGTTTGGCCCTGTCAATCAAAAGACCGTTCTGGGCGGAGACTTCAATGCCAAAAACGTTTTCTGGGGAAACCTAGCTACGAACGCTAATGGCATTGCTCTCGACGCCATCCAGAACCAAATCCCATTCAATCTCATAGCTCCAGACGAGCCCACCCACATTGGACACGGAAGACCGGACTTTCTAGATATTTTTCTTCTAAAAAATATCAACCTCCGGCATAACATTACTGTCATTCATGACCTTTCGTCTGACCATCTACCGGTCATTTTTACACTGGGAAATCCGGCCGACAAAATAAATGCCACAGTCACCACTTCCAGCACAGACTGGGACCACTTCCAACGCCTCCTGGCGACCACGGGTCCCATCCCAAAAATTTCCACAACCCAGGATCTGGATTCGGCAGTCAATAAACTGACTGCTGATATCCAGACAGCCCTTGCCCAGGCCACAACGTCACGAACCCAACCAGTCTCTTCTCAAGGTAGACTACCCCCAGCTATCAAAGAGCAGATCAGGGATAAAAACCGGCTGCTCAGAAGAGCCCTCAGGACGGGAGACCCCCGCCTCAAAAGGCTCGCAAATCAAGCAACGCAGCAGGTGAAAGACTCACTTGCTGAATTCCACAGCAGCAGGTGGGAGTCCAAAGTAGAATCCCTCACTACCCAGGACTGTTCTCTTTGGAAAATGGCAACAGCCCTTTCCAATGACGAGCCAAGGTCCATGCCAGCCCTCACCCACGCCGGCACCACAGCCTCCACAACCCAGGAGAAGGCTGACCTTCTGGCAGATCTGCTAGAGGAACAGTTTTCTCCTAACACTCCTGCCCATCCCGATCCAGCCCGTGATCTTAGGGTCGCTACAACCATACAGACCCTAAATCTTGCCCAGCCCCCTCGCAATACGTACTTCACAACCCCCTCCGCTGTTAATGAGATCATTCGATTTACCTCAATCCGAAAAGCCCCAGGTCATGATAAAATTACAAATAAAGCCCTCAAAAAACTCCCCAAGAAACAAATCTCAGAAGCCACCAATATCATTAACAGCATACTGAGACTCAGCTATTTTCCACTCTACTGGAAAAAAGCTGAGGTCATTATGATCAAAAAACCAGGCTCTCCATCCCACGAGGCAAGCAGCTATCGGCCAATCAGCCTACTTCCAGGCCTTGGCAAGATAGCTGAAAAAGTCATCCTCGAAATCGTCAGAGCAAAGTCCACAGCGCTCCGTGTTGTCCCTGACGAACAGTATGGCTTCCAGCCCCTTCATGGCACCATCCATCACACCACGAAACTCGCCCAAACCATTTCCAACAGCTTCAACAAACGTCACAAAGTTGGAGCTGTGTTTCTCGATGTAGCAAAGGCCTTCGACCGAGTCTGGCACGAGGGCCTCATTCTGAAACTGATCCGACACGGCTACCCCCTTTTCATTAATAAACTCATTCAATCCTTCGTCTCTGACAGAACATTCCAAGTCAGAGTCGATAAGGCCATCTCCGAAGTCAAGGCCATTAGAGCCGGAGTCCCTCAAGGCTCCGTCCTCTCCCCCCACCTCTTTAACATTTTCACAGCCGACATTCCAAAAACGGATCAGACTACCCTACTCCTGTATGCTGACGACACAGCCATCATAGCAGAATCCAGCAGCTACAGAATCATCACCAGTAGATTGCAGCGCCACCTGAACGTCCTCGCCCCCTGGTTCGACCGATGGAAGATCCAGCTAAACCCATGTAAGACACAGGCCATCGTCTTCGCCAAAGGCAACGGCACTCCTTATGGACAACTCCAGCTCCAGGGATCCCGCATCCAATGGGCAACCACCATCAAGTACCTGGGAATCCAGTATGACAAACACCTCATCTGGAAAGACCAGGTCTGTGCTGCCTCAAGGAAAGCCAAGCAACTACTGGGCAAGCTGTACCCAATCATCAGCCGGTCCAGTAAGTTGCAACCAAAAATCAAGCTGCTAATTTATAAAACCATCGTGAGGGCAGGACTCACACACGCCTGCCCTACTTGGTCTAAACTCACCAAGACACGCAGAGCTCAACTTCAGGCAGTACAGAACAAGGCCCTGAGGATGATCACGGGAGCCCCATGGTTCGTCCGAAACCGGCAATTGCATAGAGACCTCGGTGTGCCAACAATCAAGGCACACATGAGGTCCACCAACATCAAGTTCTTCGCAAAGGCGCTACAACATCCAAACGCCACCATAAGGAGCGCATTCCACGTGCCCGCCAACGCCCGCCATCACTATCCAAGACCTTCTGACCCCATATCCGACGAAGACGATGGCCCTCCCCCACCCCCATGAAGATTGTAACCTAGATTAAGTTTAGAATTAAGTTCTAGATTAGTTCAGAATTAAGCTCTAGTTAAGTTAGATTAGTCAACCAATGTAATTAAAACCCAATGTCCTAGGTTAAGTTAATTAGGATTACTGTATAGAACCTAGGTTAAGTAGTATAGGAATATAAGCTATCATAAATGTAAGTAAGAGGCATAGCCTAACTTAAATTCAATAAAGACAATGACAATGACAAGAAACACGTCCGTACCTGACTCGATTCCGATCGCGACTGATACAGGTTTGTACTTATTTACGTTCATGTATCACTTTGGCAACACAGTGTTACCATACAAATATGTAGTCTACAACAATTCTTTTAAATAAAAATCAATAATATTGTAGTTTAAAATATACCATTATTGCATAAAAACTCTTAAGAAACATAAAATTACTAAAAAAAATACAGTGCGTCTAATAATTTGGCCAGGGACTGTACGTTAACTTAACTTAGGACATAGCATTACCTTATTTTACTTTAATCTAGATTGACAATCTTCTGTCACGGCAGGCGAGAGGGGTCATCGTCTTCACCCGAGAGAGGGTCAGGCGGTCTTGGAAACTGGCGGCGGGCATGTAGCGGGAGTCGGAAGGCGTTCCTGATGCGTGGATTGGGGTGTTGGGACGCCTTCTCCAAAAACTTCAGCTGAACGAGAAACCGACGTCCGGTCGCCGTCTTTTATAGGTAGATGTATAGGTAGTGTATACGTAGATTGTAGGTGGGGGGTCGGAAGTGTTCGTCCGAGCATCGGTGTTTGCCGGCTGGGTGGTAATTACGGGTTCTGACGCTATGCTGACTGTTGCGTTCTCGATGTTTTGGTTATTTCTTGGTTTAGCTACTAAACCCTTCCATGTAATGGAGATATTCAGCGCATCATCTCGCTTATTTAGCTGTCCATTCTTTTCGGTTTCCGAGGCTTCTCTGACTATACGTGTTTTATAATGTGAAATCGAGGCTATTTGTTTAGATACCTCAAAATTGATGTTGTGACCAGTATCATGATGGTGTTAAAAAGAACTGATGTTGTTATTATGACGACCGGTCACATCATGATACTGGTCACAGCATCAATTTCGAGCGGCAGGAGCAGCAAGATCACGGTATCGAGTAGCAGCAGCAGCGAGAACACTTGAAAATGCCAAATGAGATTTTGGCAAAACGTCGTGCAATTTCATGGTTAGACGAGTGAATTGAAACCCGGAATTTTACATTACATTCCACCATGCGTGAAAACCTCTATTGTAACATATATATATATATATATATATATATATATATATATATATATATATATATATATATATATATATATATATATATAATAATACAATCTTAATTGGGGAACTCGGCAAATTTGGGCGTGATAGGAGATCACACAATTTTCATTAAGCCCCCAATATTTCGGTCCTGGATTGGGACCTTCTTCAGGGCAGAACTGACAAGAAGAACAGAGCGTATTCACTGATAGTGTCTGGGACAACTTTAAATTAATGATGTTATCATTAGGTTGTTATAATAAATAAAATTAGTGTGGAACAAGAATAAGATATTAGTCATAATAAGTTAAAAAACTTACATGAGAAGTGCAAAGATTTCGTTAGCCTGAATGGCCGTAGGTTATACATAAAAAAGTTGTTACATATAAAAGTTGGTTAATCCATAAAATATACAAAATACACATTAAAACACTGTAGACAAAATTCTAAAAAAACAAATTTAACACATGGATGTAATTGGGAACCTTGGATGTTGAAAACATCGTATAATTATAGAATTAAATCGTCTACGTATCCATACCAGCTGATGGCAAAGAAGAAGTTCTTCATGTTTTCAACTCATTCGACCCACACCTGCAATTCACTATGGAAGAAGAAACCAACAATGCTGTTCCATTTCTGGACACAAGAGTCGTTAGAGACTCCCATAACATCATCAAACTTGATTGGTATAGAAAACCTACTTCTTCTGGGAGATATATCCATGCAAACTCTGGTCATGATGGAAGGTGAAGGTTAATGTCATCAAAGGCCTATATAAAAGACTGAAGATAATAGTCCATCCTGATTTCTTACTCCAGTCACAAGAAACACTTACAAAACTTTTCATAGATAATGGATACAATCGAAAACTCTTACTAAGAACCAAAGATGAAGTCAACAAGCTTACTCATATCCATCAAATTCCCCCAGAAACACCCTCCCCTCCACCTACCGCATATCTCCCCTCCTCCTTTAACTCCCCCAGTCGAAATAAATTGGTCGTTGCTTTCTTTACCATTCATTCCTGGCCTTACAAACAAATTGGTCCACATATTGTGTGTCATTCCCAACATTAAAATCGCCAAATATTACTTCTTCAAAAACAGACGTGTCTTCAGTAAGCTAAAGGCCCCGCTGCCAGTTCTTTCCATGTCAGACTTGGTTTACTCAATTTCCTGCCTCAATTGTCCATCAATCTACATTGGCCAAACTTCTCAATCCTTGAATCGTCGTATTGCACTCCATAAAAGTGACACTAGATGCCATCCACACCGATGTGCCTTGGCGACCCATTCTGTTGACAATGGTCATTCCTTTAATTTCAGGGAACCCAAAATTCTTCATTTCTCCAATAATCGTTTCAAGAGAGAATTCCTTGAGATGTGTTACATCCAGGAGAATTACCTTAATATCAATAAAAGAACCGACCTGGATGGTCTTAGTAACATATATAGTTTCCTCCTCTCCTGTGATAAATCAACTTCTCACAATCTTTCCCTGTCTTCAAGTGTTTTATGATCCATCTGAACCGCGTTGGTCGTCTCTTTTTTTAGCTCCGTAATTTCCAGGGTTTCTCTCCTCCTTCCTCTCTCTATTTACGGTTCTCTTTGATTCTGAGCTTCACAGATTCCTTCCATTTTATCTGGGCCATCTTTTGCACCTTGCGATTACTGTCTTCCTTCCATTGACAGTACCTTGCGTCACCTCTCTTACACTTCCTGGTGCCTCGAGTCTTCATTGGTTTTTTGCCGACAATCTCTTCCTCCAATCAGATTCCAACAAGAAATTAATAAATTAATAATTAATTCACTAGATAATTTTCTTCTTCGTTGCTCCCATTATTGTCACTCTCTCTCTCGCTCCCTCGCTCACCATTTACTTATAATTAGGGTGTGTTTTATCCTTCCGCTATTACATACCGGGTGGTTTTGGTCGCTCAATTGGCTACCTCTCTCTCACTTAGGGTCCAATATTTGTACTTCCTTTTCTATCGGTTCCTTCCAGGTGTCGACCCCGCATTCTGGTTAATTGAGTTTTCTTGACTAAACGCCTTATCTTTGTCGGGTAGCTGTCTCCTGTCGTTCTTGTCATCTGTTCCTAAATGGCGGTGGCCATATGTGGTGGTCACAAGTGAAATAATTAACGATGTTTTCAACATCCAAGGTTCCCAATTACATCCATGTGTTAAATTTGTTTTTTAGAATTTTGTCTACAGTGTTTTAATGTGTATTTTGTATATTTTATGGATTAACCAACTTTTATATGTAACAACTTTTTTATGTATAACCTACGGCCATTCAGGCTAACGAAATCTTTGCACTCCTCATGTGAGTTTTTTAACTTATTATGACTAATATCTTATTCTTGTTCCACACTAATTTTATTTATTATAACAACCTAATGATAACATCATTAATTTAAAGTTGTTCCAGACACTATCAGTGAATACGCTCTGTTCTTCTTTTCAGTTCTGCCCTGAAGAAGGTCCCAATCCAGGACCGAAATATTGGCGGCTTAATGAAAATTGTGTGATCTCCTATCACGCCCAAATTTGCCGAGTTCCCCAATTAAGATTGTATTTTTAATAATTTTGGTAGATACGGCAACATTTTGCTTTCTTTCTTTATTCTATATATATATATATATATATATATATATATATATATATATATATATTATTTATTGAGAGGGAAGAGATAAAAAAACAGGCAACGTTCAGGAAGACCAAGAACAGTTCGAACGCCACAAGCGGTTAAAGCTGTAAAAGCGCGAATGACCGCAATCCTCTCCGCAAGCAAAAAATTTCATCCCGTCAGATGAAAATTTAGAAAAATTCTATGTCTAGTATTATTAAAAAGATACAACGTCAAGGAATAAAAAAACGAAACAACAATTATTTACAAACAAAATATTATGTACCAAATAAACAAATTATATCTAGTTCGTATCACCTAGGAGCTAGTTTGTTGTACCAAGTATCGTGCGTGACTTGTTGACTTCCCAAACGAACTCAAGAACAAAAAAAAAACAAATTATAGAACGTAGGACATGGATTGACAAAATTGAACTTGAACCCTCAAACACCTTCATTTTAGTCTCGCCTACTCAAAAACACACTCGTAAAATCCACATTACTTATCCAAATGGTTTGATGTAAAGAAAAATTTTAAACTACATAAAATGCATGTAAGGAAGAACATATTTATTTTGATAATGATTTAATTTTAGCTACTTAAACAACTCTCGGCAAATTTATCACTTGGTCACCTCCATGTTTAAGATATAGGCTGTCGCGGACTTTTTTGTAGACGCATTTATGTCCTACAATTCTTCTATATATCATTATTATATATTTTTTACTATAAAGGCAGCGTTTGCCAGAAAGTCACTCGCTTGGCCGGTTTCATGTTGACATGCGTCATTAAAATTGTCACTGGTCAGCTCCCTTTTAACCCAACCTCGTAAAATATAGCCTATGTTCATCCAAAAATTCAAGGCTACATGCCAGTAACATATTTTTTTAAATCGGATCAGTCGTCTCTCTGTCTGTCTGTCTGTCTGTCCGTTAGTGCGTTACGTACTTTTTTTTTAAACATACATATGTTCTCTGGCTAGGTTATAGGATATATTTTATTGCGTTAGGTAACATAAAGAATAAGCAGTGACGATAATAGTGAATCAAGTCGGAAGAAAGGCTACCGTTAGCGTATTCTCTTACAATATACGGCCTAAATCATTAAATATGGAACAATATCATGTTGCAAAGAATACAATATATATATATATATATATATATATATATATATATATATATATATATATATATATATATATATATATATATATATAATAAAATGCAACGTCTCCCTGTCTGTCTGTCCGTTAGTGCGCTTATCACTTGAGAACCACTTACTCGATTTACGTGTTTTTTATAAATTTATACATATGATATGTTCTATATAATTCGATATAAGCCTAGATAATGGGAGATAAGTTGAGATAATGGGAGATAAGTTGAGATAATGGGAGATAAGTATAAATAATGGGAGATAAGCAGAGATAAGTCTAGGTAATGTAAGTTATGGTGAGATAATGAGAGATAAGGAGAAATAATGGGAGATGAGCCGAGATAAGCCTAGATAATGGAAATTATGTAGAGATAATGGGAGATAAGGAGAAATAATGAGAGATAAGCAGAGATAAGTCTAAGTAATGGGAGTTATGGTGAGATAATGGGAGATAAGGAGAAATAATGGGAGATAAGGAAAAATATTGCGAGATAAGTCGAGATAAGCCTAGATAATGGGAGATAAGGTGAGGTAATTGGGGATAAGTATAAATAATGGGAGATAAGAAGAAATAATGGGAAATAAGCAGAGATAAGTCTAGGTAATGGGAGTTATGGTGAGATAATGGGAGATAAGGAGAAATAATGGGAGATAAGGAAAAAAATGGGAGATAAGGAGAAATATTGCGAGATAAGTCGAGATAAACCTAGATAATGGGAGATAAGATGAGATAATGGGAGATAAGGAGAAATAATGGGAGATGAGCAGAGATAAGCTTAGATCATGGAAATTATGTAGAGATAATGGGAGATAAGGAGAAAATAATAGGAGATAAGGGGAAATAAGGGCAGATATTTTATTACGTTAGGTAACATAAGGAATGAGCAGTGGCGATAGTAGTGAATCAAGTCCACGCGAGCGGAGCCGCGGGCACGCCTAGTATATATATATATACTGCAAATCTGTATACCTTTGTTTGTATTTCTGTTCGTAAAGGGTAGCATTATATTCGCGAAAAAAATTACATTCCGAATTTTATGCATTTGTTCACGTTTCTTCAGTCTATCAGTATATCCGTGTTTGTGTTCGTTGATCTCTTGGTATGATAACTCTCAAACGAAACGAGATATCGATTTAAAATTCCTTATACATACAATACATGAAATAAAAAATGGAATTTATAACGTCTGGACGATATCGCTTGGAGAAGTGATTGAAAGGAATGGAAGACGATAAATTTTGTTTACTATCTATATCATTATGAATATTTTTTTGATTCTTGTTGACATTATGGCCAAGTTACAAGTAAAATTATTTATTATTAAACATATAAAGGGCCTCTGGAGGGAAGGGGGAATTATTTATAGTCAAACATATAAAAGGCTCTTGAGATGAACAGGATGTTGTATGGGTTGCTTCGTATATGTCGTATTACGACGTTTATTTCAGAGTTCTTGTTGTCGAGAAATTAGAAAATTAGAATATCTTTTTTTCTCATTCTACAAATAGTATGTATAGAGAATTATCAGATTTCAATTGTAAACACTTCTAAACCCCCTCCCCACTCTCCAAACTGTATTTTGATTAATATCTTACCATCAATTACTTTTGACTTGAAGTATCGACTTGTAGTTACTGGAGTGATAGTATTTAGTGAAAAAGTTATATTTTATGCTATCTTAGAACCAATAACTTACATAATTTTACCAGCTGTTTTAAAACGATTTTTTCAGAAATATTGCACCAAATGTTTCATTTAATTTTTGTGCAAACGTAAAGGGACTTGAGTTTAAGAAATTGTTAAACAGTGAAACCGTTATTATTTTATAATATTACTTCAGTGTCTGTCCGTTTGTCTGCTCGTCTGTCTGTCACACCCGATTTCCTCCGAAACTATTCGATATAGAAAGTTAAAATTTGGCACTAATATAGAAATTGATGGCCCCTTCAGAGCCGTGTATTTTTGAAAGTTAAATTTTGACTTAAATGGTTATTTTTGAGGGGTGAAATCAGAAGAGAAAAAAAAATTTACCAGGTCATTGAGTGGGGTGTCAAATAAAAGTTTGTGAAAACAAAAAAAAGCTCAAAAATCATATACTATATAATGTAATACTTGCACACACTTTTCTTTGTATTATTTCAAAAAAATTTGGAAAAAATGCTCCCCTTATATCAAAAAGTACTGATCAAAAAATTTTGAAAAAATTCTGGAATATTCTCCACAGGGTGTAGATTGAACGAAAATGATAACGAGTACATTACCTTTAATAATTTATCTCGTATATAAAAAACAATAAAAAATTTCAAGGTCATCAGTTTTAAACAAAAATCGGAAACAAACTTTGTTGAAAACTCATTTGGGGTGCATTTTGTGAAGTCAACAAAAATTTTTATTTCAAGAGCAATCAATGTATGGAACACTAATTGCGCAAGTCCGACTTGCATTTGGCCGGTTATTTTTATTAATTTATTTTTCTTGAACCTTGGCACCATCAAAGCAATCGCCCTTAAAAATATTTTTCCTTGGCTTATCGTTGTCTTCCAATTTCAAATAAAAATGTGCCGATCCCTTATAAGTTTTAAAAGACAGCATATATTTATTTATATAAAAATAATTACGTGCATAAGTTTTCTTTTACGACAGCAATATTGTTGTTTATAATCAACACGAATAAATAACCACTATTTCATGTCGACAAAGCCCGATTGCAAATTACCTCCAAAGTTCACAGCTAATCGGGATTAGTCTGACCACTGGTCGCGTGTGTCCAGCTTTGTCCGACAGCCTCACCTGCCTTGCCGCTTGTCAAGCTACTAATGAGACATTTTGCAAAGCGGAAGACTACTTTTCAGCAAAAAGGGGATTAAAACTTCACAAAATCAAACAAAACTGACCGTCGGTATCGGCTTTACTGGGCATCACATGGTGTCAAAGGGTTAAAGATTGACTGGCACATGTGTAATTTTCAAAATCATTTTAACTATTCGTATTTTGATGGACTTAATGGCCTTTGGGCAAATTGTCATAAATAGTATACGTATTATAGATGAAAATGTAGTTCGAATTTGTCAAATAAATCGTCGTACACAATAAAGAACGTACACTCTATACCCATTATTTTTCTATTTCAATTTCTGACACAAATTAAAATTTAATCAGAGAATTACATTTATTTATTTTTAACAAAATTTGAATTCTTATTAAATCAGACACTTGAACTAGAAAATAATCACAGTCTTAAAATACATATTATAGAGAGAAAGAGAGAGACAGGAGGAGAGAAAGGGAAGGGGGATAGAGAAGAAAAAGTTTTTTTTATGATACATAGAGTTTGCGCACTTAAACATTGCAGAAATAGGTATTTTCACAAGCTATTAGTTCAATCAAATGAAAACAGGAATAAATTTTTATGCCGAAAATCCCTTTGAGAAACATTGAATGTCAACGGAAGTGCACCAGAAAAAATTTTTGATTTTATAATTTTACAAAGCGTCAATCTGTCAGCAAATGATCCTACGATGATCTAAAGACATCATTTTTAGTGTTTCGTACGGAACACTTATAAGATCACTTCGGTGTCTGTCCGTCTGTCTGTCTGTCCGTCTGTCCGTCTGTCCGTCTTTCCGTCTGTCCGTCTGTCACATCCGATTTTCTCTCCGAAACTATTTGTCATAGAAAGTTGAAATTTGGTAATAATATAGGAATTGATGGCCTCATCAGAGCCATGTAGTTTTGAAAGTTAAATTTTGACTTAAGGGGTTAGTTTTGAGGGGTGAAATCGGAAGTGAAAAAAAATTTTTTTTACTAGGTAATCGAGTGTGGTGTCAAATGAAAGCTTGTGAAAACACGAGTAAAAAATGTATATATAATGTAATACTGGCGCGCACTTTTCTTTGCATTATTTTTAAAAAATCGCGAAAAATCGCTGTCCACCCGCCTTAACTCGAAAAGTACTTATCAAAAAATTTTGAAAAAATTCTGGAATATTCTCCACGGGGTGTAGATTGAACGAAAATTATCACGAGTGCATTACCTTTAATAATTTATCTGGTATATAAAAAAAAAGAAAAATTTCAAGGTCATCAGATTTCAGTAAATAATGGAAACAAACTTTGTTGAAAACTCATTTGGGGTGTGTTTTGTGAAGTCACTGATCATTTTATACCTCTGTAACAAAATTTTTTATTTGGAAAGCAATTGACGTACGGAACACTAATTGCGCAAGTTCAA
Organism: Pachyrhynchus sulphureomaculatus; assembly: GCA_019049505.1. Taxonomy (NCBI): domain Eukaryota; kingdom Metazoa; phylum Arthropoda; class Insecta; order Coleoptera; family Curculionidae; genus Pachyrhynchus; species Pachyrhynchus sulphureomaculatus. The sequence goes on along the minus strand of CM032453.1, from coordinate 162,991,968 downwards.
CTTGCACTTGATCGGTTATTTAATACTATATCTATTTTCCCTTAGAATTTCTTGAACGCACGGTTGTCGTTCTATTGCTTTTCCGCAAGGTCCGCAAACAGTGTAACAGCAACGTTTGAATAGTATCACACCGTACAATACCTGACATGATCTGGTCTACCCTCTAATTTACTCTTTTAGTCACCTACGGCAACTAGCACTAGATCCTCAGGAAGGAGCATATAACATTGAACTAATGCAGGAGTCAAAACAGTTTAATGTTATTCAAGCTTAAAATGTGAAGACCTGAGAAACAACGAAAGGTACGGCTTGCTGCAACAAATACTGCAAGGGAAGGTTGAAGGAAGGAGAGGACCTAGAAAAAGAAGAATATCCTGGCTAAACAACCTAAGAACGTGGTTCAAGAAATCCACAAGTCTGTCTCGAACAGCTGTAAATGATGTGCAGATTGCCACAAGAAGAAGAAGAACAAAATGTGAATAAATCGCGAGAAGTTTCAAAAGAAGTATACTTTTTAATGGTTTCAATTTTAGTAATGTGATATAAATCAAACGGTATGAACTGTCAGATTATAAAAGACGTTTTTTTCGCCATTTTGATGTAAAATGTCTTCTTTTCCTCTTAGAACAATGCTATGGTATCGTATATATGATTTAAATAGAAGTTGATTGATCTGAAATAAGTAAAAATCATTAAATAAAGCTACCTCTGTTGTATCAAAGGATTAGAATATAAGGACGTAATAATTAGCTTCCTATTAGTACCTCTTCATCTTTCTACTAAGACAAGGTTTTGGTTCGTCTGTTTCTAAGCCTCTTGTGACGTAGATGTTCAGCTTTCGTGCCATCTTTTTGGTGGTCGACGGGGAGGTCTTCCTGTTTCTGGTTTTTCATCTTTTGGCCATCTTGGCCAGCTACTAGCTGGCATTCTACGTATGTAATCCCTACAATATCGACATCATGATCTAGCGAAACGGACGATGTCTTAAATCTTGAGTTCTTCTCGTATAGTTGTCCTTCGTACTTGGTCTCTTTGGGTTATTCCTTTGGTAGTAGGATAGAACAGAATCCTATTAGTGCGACTTCATAAATGTTGGCTGTATAAGTGGGACGTATTTTCCTAGCAAATTAATAGGACATCGATAAAGAAGTTTCCTGACGGGCTTTATAGAAGATGTTCAAATCATCACCCTTTCTTCTACGTTCCTAAAGATTTATAGTTCTCAATGAGCTGAATAGAATACGTAGAATAGAACACAGTTCTTACCAAAGTTTATAATGTAAAATCTAAAAAAAGGTTTTTAAAGAATTAAAATTATAACGAAAGTAAATATAATTTGAGGTTATGCATTTTGAATAGAGGAAAGAAACAACATTGTACATTAAAATGTAAAATTTGTTAAAAATAAGTAAATTACTTATATGGAAATCACAGCAATAGCACGCTATCTAGTGCTAAATGATTAAAATCCACTCTATTCTCTTAGCATCGTCACTCAATTTGTTGGGCATTAATTTGGGAGCAAATATATCCTGGCATGAACATGCTGCAGGCATAGGAAGGAGAGCTTCTCAAAAGTTGGGAATATTATTTCAAACCAGAAAGCTGTACATTCCACAATAACTGTCAATTCTTTACAAAGCTCAAATTCGACCATCTATGGAATACTGCTCCCATGTTTGGGGCTTCGCTCCCAAACACACACTGCATTTGTTGAATTCTGTTCAGAGAAGAGCTGTTCGTCTGATTGGAGACCCGGAACTGACCGATGGTCTTAATTCGCTGGAACATCGAAGAACGGTTGGCGACTTGAGTCTGTTCTACAAGTCTTTTCACGGAAAGTGTTCAAAGGATGTCGTCCGCTTAATTCCTCTCAGAGCGGTGCATGTTAGAAATACATGTCGCGCAAATACTTCATATCCGTATGAGGTTCAGATCCTCGTACAACGCTTTTCAAGCAGTCTTTTATATGGAGAACATCATCCCTTTGGAATAATTTGCCCAGGGCTGTGTTTCCCACTAAGTACAAATTACAGCGATTCAAGAACAACGTGAATCAATCGTTTTTTACGCACACATGCCGCTCCTGGAGCGCTTTAGGGACTTCCCTATAGCAGGGGTGCTAGACCCATAAAAAATAATAATTATCTAATATTATTAAGATTTATTGAATACGGTCCCGAACCACTAGGTAAATTAAAAATTGTTCTTCCAAATGATACTAAAATATGTATTACATTACACAGCTTAACCATATTAATTTTTAGACACTTATCACTTAGAAATAAACCATGTTGCTGGATTTAGAAGGTGCTATGTTTATTTTAAACTCAACATTTATGGCAGAAAATCAAGAGATTTGCTTCTATTCCCTACCATAAGAAAATAGATACTAATAGATGTAAACTGTCAAAAGTTGCAGCTTCCAGAAGTGACCTCAATAAGAATTATGAATGCCCGTTCCCAACATAATTTTTACTATTCATTTTTGCATCATAAATACTGAGTAACTGACAAAAAATTTACCATATTTTAAGATTTAGAATATCACCGTAAACTGTTCCACCGATTCCGAAATGCACGTGTTTGGATAAGTCTTTAATAGCATTGCCCAGTTTCCGGTGAAATCAATTTTTAGGGTATTACCTAAATTATTGAACTCAAAATAACCGTTACTTAATGGACAACGAAATGCCTATTTTATTAGCATATTTTGTAGTAAATTCTAGCTACTGCTGAAATAGGAAGTTCCACTCAGCGTCTGCTCCACTCCTGTTATTGCAAGTTTCCACCCACTTTTGATTATATAAAACTTATTTTTATATAGCCTGATAATAATTCATCTATGGTTTTACCGAAGTGTAAAGGGTTCGAATCAACAAATGAGTTTTGTATACCTATTCGAAGTAAGCTAATAATCATCCAGTCACCACATATATATATATATATATATATATATATATATATATATATATATATATATATATATATATATATATATATATATATATATATATATATATATATATATATATATATATATATATATATATATATATATATATACACACATACATGGTCTACACTGGGAATATATAAGCTATAACCTTTAAAATTTCAAACCACAACGACATCTCGGTCAATGTCAGTTCTTTATTGAAGAGTCTTCGACGTAGCTGCCTTTATTTCTAATGGCTATTTTTTGTGATAGTCCACCCAAATAGTAGTTGAGCCTATTATGGAGACAACCACTCATTTTATGGTTTCAAAGTTTGTATGATGATCAATACATTCAAATGCCTTTGAAAGATCTAAGAAAGCGCTGCAGGTTGCCTTTCCTTATTTCTAGGCAGTGGGTAAAATTATATAAGGAAGAGTTTATGTAACGTCATTTTAGGCTCAAGATCTTTGTTAAATTATAAAACCTTCTGCTTTCTGCGCATATTTTCATTCCTAGAGTCCAAAGGAAGTAAAGAAACAAGCGCGCTGTTATCAGAAAGAGATGGAATTTTTGGGTTATTCCAGGTAGTTGGTTCTTGTGAAGATCAACAAGGGCAGCACACAATACAGAGTACGTCAATTATTACTTACAAACAACAATGCGGTGATAAAACTCTAAAGCTGTACACAAAATTTTTCAGATATACCGAAGGACAAAATTAAGCCAAAAGTCTATCATGATAACGATTGTTGAATGACTTTGATGTCTTTATCCTACAATAACTACTAACTGTATATAAACTGTCTTAACAACAATGCCTGACTTTTCCGTGTAGCTGCTAATTCAAATACTAATTGATGTTGAAGATTTATTTTGATTATCACATGTCATCCAGTCGGCGCGGCTATACACCGGACAGCTTAAATTTTTAATAATCATTGCCTCATTGATTTAAAAGAACTTATAATATTTAAAACATAATCTTAAGAAATCCTGCTTTCGGTAAATTTCAAAGTAGGTAAAACCGTACCGGCGACTTCCGTTACAAGGAAATTAAATTCATTTATGCAAACATTATCACTCGGTATGATTAATGCGCTTAAAATGGCCGAAGCGGTAAGTGCATAAATAAAGAAAATGGACACTTAAAATGTTTGCGTAATGTTTAAGAGATTGTTCAACGATTTACACAATTTACAGGTTGTATCTTCAACTTGAAATTTACTTATATGAAGATGTTAAATGTTAGAAATGGCTTTGAAGATGACATTATGGGACAGTTACGTTTAAGTACGTGAAGAAATTGTAGGTTTTTCTAACATCTTCTTTTAGTTATGTAATATTATATACCGTTGAGTTAGTATTTTTAAGGTAAAAATGATGATGTAACATACACACATATATATATATATATATATATATATATATATATATATATATATATATATATATATATATATATATATATATAAGAAAGAGGAAAGACAGTAACAGGGCACTGGCAACAAACAATTCTAAGTTTAACTGCTGGGAAACGCCCTTATAAGGAGAAGAGATGAGCAATCAAAGATCTAAAGTCTCTAGTATCTGCTTTTTATTTTTATTATCGAGCTTTCGCTGCCTAATAGTAGCTTCTTCTGGATTCTAAAAATGCAAACCAGGTACAGAAAATAAACCAAAACGTTCGTTTTTTAAAATGTGATTAAATGAATTGTACGACTGTATGTGAAATTACTTACAAAAATTTTAGCAGTTAGTTCATCTCTGGTGAAGACAATGATATTTGCATTTTTGTAGGCCAGGTAGTATGAATGATTACACAAAACATGATTAAAAGACACTTAGAGAGTTACACAAATATTGAAAATAAAAATTTGTCAATAAACATTAGTTAAAAACACGTTTTGAAGACAGAAAGATAACTGCAAGAAACCATGATGTTGAAATGGTATTCCATTTTAAAATTTTTGACGTCGAGTTTAGTAACTATTTAGTACTATTTGAGTCCGAACCGGATATTGTTGGTAGTCTATGTCGTCATCAGGTCGACAAAAAACCATAAAAAGCATTAAAGTTAGGGACATGGTAAATTTTTTAGGTGGATGCTAATTTTAGATAAATTATTTATTATTAATGATATCTATTTTTTAGTTTTAATTTTATAAAAAAGGGGGGACTTAAATTTGATGAATGTTACTCTTCGACGAGTTATTTATTATTAATTATATTAAATCTTTAATTTTATAATCAAGAGATTCATAGGCTAATTTAAAAATTTAAAAATTTGAAATAGAAAATTAATACTGGACGTTATTTATTATTAGTCATATTTAATTTTTTTTAATTATGTAATTTTAACAAGAAAACATAGAAAAGTAACTGGTAATAAATAGCAAAAATGACAGAAAGAGAAAAGAAACGTCAACTTTACTAGAAACTAATTTTTTTATAAAGATCGTTCTTTTTTATTGGTTTGGTATAGTTTTGTGTTAGCAAATAAGTATACATGGAGCTCAATCCTTCTATGTCTTTTTTGTGATTGAGATTATTTTTACAGGTTACTAAATGACAGATAGAAGTACTAAAACGCTGGACAATTGGTACCATACCTACATCAGTCTACCCAAATTTCATATAATTTTTTTATTAAATTGTCCTTACAGCATTTGATGAATACATTAGATTTAAATACTAAATAAGACACAGAACACAAATATCAAAATTATACGGGAAAAAGTTACATATGAATTAAATAACAATCAGGTTCATAGACTCAACTGTTATAGCCAGAATATTTAATTTGTTAGAGAGAAAAATTTAAATTACGTTTTTTGAAGGCCTCATCAACTTTAATATCTTTAGTTAAATTCTGTGTAAGTAGTATATACAGAACTTAAACCCTGAATATCCTTTTTGTGGCTCAGACTGTTATCGCAGCAATGTATGTAACACATTTCTAGAAAGCTACGTTTGAATAAGTTATTTTCAGTAGCTAGGATAAAACTCTCGTTGTAGTTCACCTTGTGATCGAGGTTGTTGACGTGCATACTGAGGCTTGTAGCATTTGGTTTTTTTGCAGTCACTTTTATGTAGTGCTACTCTTTTTGAGAGTTTTTGAGAGGTCTGTCCCACATACATAGATCTACATGTACACTTGATGCCATATACTATATTAGACATTTGAAAATTATCAGTTTTATCTTTTTTAGTGGAATAGAAAACGTTCATTTTTTTGACATTATAATTCGCAATCTTAACATTTCTGCCTTTGAAAAGAGATGTGATTGACTGTGATAGACCATGAATATATTGGAGCTTAGCAAATTTTATTTCATTATTATGGTTCAAGTCAACGTTTGTGATAGTTCTGACCTGTGTCCCACTTTGAAAGATCTTTCTTAGAAGAGCAATTGGATAGCCATTATTCAGCAGTAAAGTTTCAAGTGTTTTTTTACTTTTTTTCTTTGAAATTTAGATAACAGTTTTTTTTCAATTCTATTAAGTAAAGCCCTAACAATGTTCATCTTCTGTTTAACAGGGTGATAAGAATGGAATAGTATGTATCTACCTGAGGCAGATTTTTTCCTATAGCTGCTAATTCAAATACTAAGAAACATTTTGTAAGTATAAAAAGACTTTCATAACAGTAAGGAAGTTCATAAACTGATATAATCTACATAATTTAATCCTCACGATCGGTGGTTTCTCTCTTACAGATCTCCTGAAGAAGATTGTAAACACAAACGAAAGCTTGAGAATTTAAAATAAAATTCAGTTGATGAAATAATGCAACACCAACTTTTATTTTCACTCTCAACCTAAAAAAGAGCAATCCCAGTGTTATAGTAAGTTTGTTTGTTACCAGTAGCTCTTTTATGTCCTTCAGTATATATATATATATATATATATATATATATATATATATATATATATATATATATATATATACAGCCTTGGCCAAAAGTATTAGGCACCCTACAATTTACTTCATTTCTTGTGTTTCACGGTAAAAAATTAAATTCGTATGTTTTGTAAAATCGTATGTTGAGGTAAAATTATGAAATAAATTAATATTTGGTGTGTCCGCCCTTAGCTTTAATTACAGCAGCAATTATTTGGGGCATGCTGCGTACAAGCCTAGTACATTTAGTTGTACTTATGGCATTCCACTTATTCATCAAAGCGCTTTTTAGCGCTGCTTTTGATGTTATGCTATGCTCCCGTATCTTGCGCTTCAGAATATCCCAAAGATGCTCGATATGGTTTAGATCTGGAGACTACACCGGCCAATCCAACAATTGTACAACCAATTGTGTGTGTGTGTGCAGAAAAGATGGCACGAAACCAAGAAGTTCACTTACTGTTCGTTGACTTGAGAAAAGCATATGACTGCGTTCCACTGTAGAAATTGTTACAATTATTGGAAAGTACTAATATTAATATAGAATTAATTAAAGCTGTCAAAACACTATACGATCAACTCATAATAAAAATTAAAACAGGAACACAAAAAACACTAGGACTTATTACGTCCAAAGGTCTGAAGCAAAGATGCTGTTTATCACCAACCTTTTTTTTAGATATATCTGGAAAGTATACCAAAGAGATGGAAGCAGAAATGTGGACAAATTAATTAACACCATATTGTACACGTTATGCTTTGCGGATGATCAAGTGGTAATGGCCCAAGTTCGCCACGACCTAAACTACATGACGAGAAAACTATTTGACGAATACAAAGTTTAGAAGTCAATATATAAATCTAGGTCTTCCTCGCTTCTGTTTTCTCTGTACTCGGGCTTCATACACTTGTTTCACCTGTTTATCATCCTTCATTCTCTGTACATACATGTCCCCACCATCCCAGCTGTCTTTGTTGTATATATTCCATAATTGCTTGTACTCTCAGCCTTTTCCTTATTTCTGTATTCCGTATTCTGTCCTTCCGTGTAACTCCTTGTACTGCTCTCAGGTATTTCATTTCGACGGCTTGTATCTTGTTTTTCTGCCTGTCTGTTAGGGTTCATGATTCACATCCATATGTCAGGATTGTCCTAAAAATTGCCTTGAACACTTTTATTTTTGTTTGTTTCGTCACTTCTTTCTTCCTAATGAATTTATTATTAATTGCATAATAAAGTTTGTTCGTTTTTTCGATTCTTTCATTAATTTCTTTATCTTGTTTTCCAGTTTCAATATAAAGAAGACAGAATATCTATGTATCATTTGTCTCTAAACCAGCGCATCGTAGCCGCTGATTTATGACAAGGTGCATTATCTTGTTGGAATTTGATGTCGTCTAAATTAGTGTCGCCAAAAATTAGCGTTAGCGAAGGCATCAGTACAGTTTCTAGTACATTTATGTACTTTTGGCTGTTCATGCGGCCTTCACAAACGAACATTTCGTCGACACCTTTAGCAGCCATGCAGCCCCAAATCATAATGCTGCCTCCTCCGTGTTTTACAGTAGGTTTCACGCAATCTGGATGGTATTCCTCGCCGACACGCCACCTCACGAATGTCACACCTGACGTTCTGAATAGCTGTAAGAATAGAAAAAATACTCAATTAAAAAATTAGTTATTATTTTGACTAAAACGGATTAAATCAAGAATAATTGTATGTAGTTATTTGTTAAAATAAATCATATAAAAACTTACCTCAAAGTTGGATTCGTCGGACCATACAACATTAGACCAATCCTCTTCGTTAAAATGTTGGTGCTTCAGAGCCCACTCTAAGCGTTTCTTCCTGTTGGTCTCTGAAAGCCAAGGCTTCTTTCTAGCTTTGTACCCTTTTAATCCAGCTTCTGTCAGTCTTCTCCTTGCCGTTCGAGAACTAATCGGCATCCCGATCTCTTCCGACAGAGTTGCAGCGAGCTCAGATGATGTTTTTTTTCGATTTTTAATAGACTCGCGGATGAATTTTCTGTTCTGTCTCTCATTAGTCTTACGTTTTCTGCCCGTTCTCATTTTGTTGGCATGGGAGCCAGTCTCCACATACCTTTTAATAGCAAATTGCACTGCGCACCGAGAACATTTCACTGACTTGTCTATTTCTACTTGGGACTTGCCTTGTTCATGTAGAGTTTAAATTTTAATTCGTTTTTCGATACCAAGCTCACTTTTCTTAGGCATTTCTCAAATATAAGAATGTCCAGTTCACAAATAAAACACGCAAGGAAGCTTCTTGACACTACAAATAGTACAAAGAGACTGATAAAACATTAAAAATATTTTTCAAAAAACCTCATTATCGCAATTTTGTGGGCCAGGTGTTTTATGGACCTGTAAAAGAGATTGTCTATTGTTTAAGTTAGCATTTGACAGCGCCGCTTATAGTATTGTTAAAACAATTAGACTTTTTTTAAAATATTTTATGAGTTTCTCGTGTTTATTAGAGATGCCTAATACTTTTGGCCAAGGGTGTATATATGTGAACAGGGTGTCCAAATATTGCGTGTACTCGTATATAGAGTTACTATGGATTTCTGGGATGAAAATATGACCATTTAACCTAACTTACCTTAGTCCAAAAGTTCATAATTTTTGAGATATAGGGTGTCAAATTTATATTTTTATTTTAGTTTTCTTAATAATTCTACTATTTATACAAGATTCGGTGCTAAGGGATTTTCTGAGGTGAAAGATCTAGTAATCTAAACGGCCCGATCATATAGTTGGCGACAAATCCCATCCAGACGTTAATACTGAATTCACGTTAATACTAAAAACACGTTGTTGTACAGCATGTGGGTTTTCTTCAGCGTAAATATGATTATTATGCATATTTGTTATACCACGTCAAGTGCTTTGTCTATAAACAGGATTTTAGTGTGAAAAGCCGGAACAGTCGCTATGGGCGCTCGAATAATTTGCGAGAAATACTAACGGGATCCAAGATCTGGAGGTAAAAGTTCCTAGATGGACTGTATGTAAAAGGGGTGAGTATTTTGTTGTCTTATGATCCGGTTAGTTGTACTTTTTGATATTCCCGTTTGACGTTCAGGTAAACGAGTGCTGATTCCAGAATTATCGTGTACAATTTCAAGGATTTCTTCTTCCACGTCGGGTGCTCTAGCTTGTGAAGGCCGCCCAGAATTATTCCTGATTGGCTTAAATTGTCCAAGTTCTCGTGTCGCCTCTCAATATTGGTAAAAGGCTGATGGTTAGGAGTCCGACGATGCGGAAATTTTCGTGATATACGCAAGCACTTTTGCGACCGTTGCAGTTACAATAACCAAACACTAAAATCATATCAGTTTGCTCACCAAAAGTCTACTCCATAATAATCTAGATTTAAAACTCTGTTGAGCTTGAGGAGGGATTAATTCTCGTTAATACTCGTAAAACTCGTTTGATATCTGTCAAAAATTACTTTCTGTCAGTATTACTATAAGCCAATTAAGTCAGAGCACATATGATATCTTACATTATTGCCACAGTAATTTTTGAGTTTTGTCAAGTAACTGTACAATGTGAAGAAACTTGTAAAGAAATGCATTTGCGAATTTGACAATGGAATTAAAAAACATCCCACTATCTCAGAAACTATTGCTCGGAGCAACATTTATCAAAAGAGCTTTTTTAGACAGGAGAAAGCGGATTATACAAAAAAATATATTAAGAGTCCGAAAGCTTAAATCAGAAATTGTCTCTCTTCTTTAAATTCACGGCATTTAGACCAGCTTCTTCAGCCACTATTGTGTACGTACTGATAATTATAAACTTACTGTATAATTAAAGTATTTGAAGAGAAAAAAATTAAATTAAATTAACTTTCGTCTTGTCGTTTTGGGTAAACAACACATAATTATTTTTCAATTTGCATTACTAACCATTGGCGAACATGCGTTTCCGCCGTTTCCATACTTATTTTATTATTTCACCAATCAGTAAGCTTACAAACTACTAATTGGTAGATATTTATCACCAGTTGCGTGAACTGTAACCCTGCTAAATGATTGTTGCAGGTATTTATATCACGACCTGCTGCTAAAGGCGTAACTAAGTTATCTTTTGATTTAGCAGCCATGAGTACATGGCTATTAGTTTTTTTCAAAGATTCAATAAGAGAGATACTGTCTTCAGAGTAAGAAAGATCGTTTTATGACCTATCGCACTAAAACAAGATATTCTAAATTAAATTTTCGTGGTATTTCTAGGAAGGACAATGATCCTACTAGTTCTAGTATGTCAGTAAATTGTCTTGTCCATGTATAAAAGTTTATTCTGCAAGAAAACTAATATTTCTGTGTCATTCAATTATATTAATGAATGGTGTTTGTTTAAAAAATTGGATCTAAACATGTCAAAAAATAAACTTTGTAGTTGCGTGAAGAGATTAAGGAACGAATGAGGGCATCCGAATATAAAGGGCATTTATTAAAAACAACAGGGAACACCAATGGACAATCAGGGGAGAGCGTCATTTGAAAGCTGACATTTGACAGCAGCAGACAAGACAAAACTGTTGCAATTCATTTATTCATTATTGATAAAGGTACGTTATCAAAACAAACAGCTTAAAGATAGTTCAGTCGTTTTCGTTCTAGAAATTTCGATGTTAAAGATGCTACTCGCACTGGTCGACCAATGACCGAATAAATTGATAGAATTTTGTCAAAAGTTGAGGAAGGCCGGCATGTAAGTAGCCACGACATCACTAAGGAACTTAACATTCATCATTAGACAGTTTTAAATTATTTGGACAATGCTGGCTACAAAAAGAAGCATGTTGTTTAGTTGCCACATAATTTGATGCTAAAAATTATTTCGTTTAATTTTCGTTTGTGAATCTCTACAGAAACCTAGCGAAATCGAGTCACTTCTCTAGTAGTTAATCACAAGCGATGAATAGTGGATCACGTATAACAATAATGTGCGAAAAAATCCGTGCTCGAACAAGGATAAAACTGCACAAACTATGGCAAAGCCCCCAATTTACGCCAAAAAGGTGTTGCTGTGTGTTTAGTGGAATTGAAAGGGAATGAAGCATCATAAGCTGCTGTAGCCAGCACAGAAGTTTTAAACTTTATAACAATAAAACAGCTCAAAAACCAAAACAATACTCAAGACTTCTCTGAAAAAAACAAAAATATTGTCATGAATGTAATACAACTAACTTCATATTCTTAATCAATTATACCAACTAGCCCTAGTTTATTGACTCATCTGAGGCCAGATTAAAAGTTGTTCTTTTGCGTAATGGAAATAGGCTTTCTTTTGTACCAGTCGTTCATGCAGCCAACATGAAAGAATCCTACGAAAATATAAAATTACTTCTAAAAAAATCGAGTACGCTAAACATTCTAAAAAAATATGTGGAGACTCGAAAGTAGCTGCAATTTTTTTTGGATTAGCTATATTAAGTACTGCTGCTTTACTTGCTAACGAGATAGATAAAAACCATATATACAAAAGAAGTGACCAAGATGTCTTTGACTTATCTCAAGATACTTTTAGTGAATTTTTATGACGTACTATTACCGACAATGCATATAAAATGAAGCTTGATAATTTCACCTAGACATTTTTAACATGAAAACGCGATACTAAAGGAAATTAGGCCTTGGATTGTTGCCAAACTATTGTTGGACACTAAAATAGACCTACCTGCAGTTAAATACATACAAAAAGCGTATAATAATTACTTAGAATGGACTCTAAAATATAACATATCATTAAAAATATACTTATTGGAGAGACGCCAAAAATCTAGCTGCTCTTAACGGCAGACTGGTATAATAAAGGAAATGGAGCCGTAGACTATTGGCAAACTATTGTTGGACACTTAAAAGGGAACTACTTGCAGCGAAGTTCTCACGACGTTCCTAACGGTACAGCTCAAATTTAATTTTTTCGCTCTTAATAAAAAAAAAATCAAATTTTATATCACAAAAAAATGTTGCGTTTTACAACATTTCCATTTAATGTTCCCAGGTAATTAAAAAGTTTAAATTTTCTAGAATAGTGTATTTATAACCAGAGAAGCTCCCTTGAAATGGCAGGATGGAGCTATAACACACAACATTCGTCTCAAGAATAAATTGATTTTCAGAAGAGGTGGCATTAGTTGGCCTCCACATAAGCCAGATTTATATCAATGGCTTTTTTGTGCCTACTTCCCAAAACTAAAATTTGCAGTTATAACCCTTGCTTCCTGGAACAATTAACAGAAGTTATTGGGAAAGAAATAGCACCAATCACTAACAGCACGTGCCGAATAGTATCCAAGGAGAGCGCCGGAAACATAATAGTTCAAGAGTTGATTGAAAGTAATTAAGTAGTTTTATTGACATAATAGTTCGCATTTAGATAACCCTATTTGCAAGACATAATATTCAAAGGCAATACTTTTTATATATTGGGTGATTGCAAAAGTTCGGTCCGATTTTCATAGATGACAGAAGCATGCACTTTTGATTGTGCCGATGTTTCTTTTATACTATCTGAATGCGTCGTGAGTTAAAATAACCTTAAAAAAAACTAACTTAAATTAATTTGTGTGCAAGGTTAATATTCAAAATGGAAAATGAAAAGTTACATTATTGTCATGTTACATTAAATGAATTTAAAAAGGGTGCTGGAACTGCAACATAAAATAATCAGGACGTTTTTTTTGGTTTTAAGTGGTTTGGTAGATTTCGAAATGGTGACTTTAATCTAAACGCTCTGGGCGGTCTTCCGGCATTGATAATGACTTTATCCGTCACTTAGTGAATAATAATCCACGGATTACCACGGAAGAGATTGCTGAGAGACTAAATGTTGACAATTCGACTGCATTTCGTTATTTAAAGCAGCTTATATACACTTCTAAATTCGATATATCGGTTCAGCACGTTTTGACAGAACGGAACAAACTGAACCGTATTTCTACATCCATTACTGTCCTCGCCCGTCAACAAAACGAACTTTTTTTGGATTAAGTCATAACTGAAGGTGAAACATGGGTTGTGTATAATAACATAATAAGAAAATGAAACTCGAAGCACGGAAGTGAGAAAGCAGAATCTGTGGCAAAGGCTGAATTGCATCCAATGAAAGTTTTGTTATGTATCTGGTGGGATTGCAGCGGAATAATTTTTTACAAGCTTCTTCCACGTGAATGTTGAAACGTCCAAATTTGGTCAATCTAAAAGGCATCATCCTTCAGCATGACAATGCTAGATCACATGTCGCTCAACAGACACTGCAAAAATTTAAAGAGTTAAAATGGGAAATCCTCCAGCATCCGCCTCATTCCTCTGACCTTACCTCTTCGAAATAATTTAAATGGCAAAAAATTCGATTCTATGAAAGAAGTGAAAAACTACCTTTCGACTTTCTTTGAAGAGAAACCACGCAGTTTCTACAAAGAAGGAATTCAAAAACTTGTAAAACGATGGAAAACAGTTATAAAAACTGATGGAGAGTACGAGGCTGGTTTGAAAAGTCCGTGCAAAAATAAAAACTACTTATATGTTTGGGGTAAACCTTTTTTATTTTTCGACATAGTCTCCTTTTAGGCTTATACACTTCGTCCAACGATGTTCTAGTTTGTTGGTCCCTTCCGAATAATAGGATTTGTCCAAGTCTGCAAAATATCCATTAGTGTCTGCAATCACCTCCTCGTTTGAATAAAATCTTTGTCCTGCCAGCCATTTCTTCAAATTGGGGAACAAATAGTAGTCCGAGGGAGCCAAGTCTGGAGAATAGGGGGGATGTGAAACAAGTTGGAATCCTATTTCCATTAATTTTGCGACCACAACTGCTGAGGTGTGTGCTAGTGCGTTGTCGTGATGGAAAAGGACTTTCTTGTGGGCCAACCGCGGGCGTTTTTCTTGCAGCTCGGTTTTCAAACGGTCCAATAACGATGAATAATATTCACCTGTAATAGTTTTACCCTTTTCCAGATAGTCAATGAGGATTATCCCTTGCGAATCCCAAAAGACAGTCGCCATAACCTTTCCGGCCGAAGGAACGGTCTTCGCCTTTTTTGGTGCAGATTCCCCCTTGGTAACCCATTGTTTAGATTGTTGTTTGGTCTCAGGAGTATAGTAATGTATCCATGTTTCATCCACAGTGACGAAACGACGCTTAAAGTCCTCCGGATTCTTCTGGAACAGCTGCAAACCATCCTTGCAACACTTCACACGATTCCGTTTTTGGTCAAGCGTGAGCAATCGCGGCACCCATCTTGCGGATAGCTTTCTCATGTCCAAATGTTTATGCAAAAATATTATGTACCCGTTCAGTCGAGCACTAGCAATCTCACGCACCTTAACTCTTCTGTCATCCATCACCATATCATGGATTTGATCAATGATTTCTTGAGTCGTAACCTCCACAGGCCGTCCAGAAAGTTCAGCGTCACTTGTGCCCATATGGCCAGTCCGAAAATTTTGAAACCACTTATAAACTGTTCTAATCGAAGGTGCAGAGTCACCATAATGTTTATCAAGCTTCTCTTTAGTCTCCTGAGGCACCTTTCATAAAGTAATGTTTAATCACCACACGAAATTCTTTTTCGTCCATTTCTTGAAAATCACTCGACTTCCTTGATTCACACGAATGCCAAATACAAAGAAATAGACCAATATGGCTGAAACTTGGTGTGCGTTCATTCAAGAGATGCTACTAACTAAACATGACCTCGATACGCACCGTGGTGCCATCTCTCGGACTTTGCACGGACTTTTCAAACCAGCCTCGTATTTCCTGTATCACAGCTACCTCAATGTTATATCGTTCTATTTCTCTTGCTATTTCACACATTTTCCCAGGTATTATCATTGTTTTTACATTCCATGTTCCTATCCTCATTCTGTTTTTCTTGTTTTTGTTTTTCCCTTTGTTTCTCCTTCCCTCGCTCTCCCTTTCACTGTAGTCATTATTTCGATCATCTATCTTCATCACCCTAGTCGTCGTCCTGTTTGTTCCTTCCTGATTTTGCACTTATTTATTAAAAAATAAATTAACGATTATACATGTAAAAATTACAAAACTTTATAAAGTTCTCCCAAACCTCGACTAACATAATTTTTTTAAAAATATTGTTATCGAAACAATTACCTTAATCCGACAGCGAACTCATTCATCTTATTTACTTTTTCCACTTAAGGCCTTACACATATTTTCAATATGCTCTGGCCGTAAGCAGTTTTCAACACGTTTAATTGAAATATCTACAATGTGAGCAAAGAGGTTCTTCTGCAACAAATGAAATACGGCCTACACAGGTTACAAGCACTAAAACAAGGGTAAATAAGTTAAAGAAAATGGATTTTTAGAGTAGGTTTTTAAGACCGAGTACCGTAAAGGGTATGAAGACAAGTATTATTTTTCTTGGCGTAGTCTGTTGGTCAAGTGTACATCTGTCACTGTAAATTACCAGACAGCATGAAAATGTACTTGTCAAATTTGTAAAATATTTCTTAAAGTCTTGGGACATGAATATAACTACATATGTCTTGATCTTGAAATTGTTAACCGAATTTATTTAATTTTTTTTATGTTGGTGTCTTTCGATCTGATTTAAAATTAGCTGAAGCGTTTCCCATTTTGAAAGGTGGAAACTCTGAAAATGTGCCAAATTTTTAGACCGATTTTATTTTTTTCTACTCTGCAAAATTACTGAAAATATTGTTAAAAAGTACGCTAGGTAATCTTGGGTTTGGGTCTTAAACTTTAAAAAATACTTAATTATTTCTTTTCTAAGAAATGTCTGTTATAAACTGCATAACGGAAAATTAATCTGGTCTTTCGCGTGCACTTTTCCATCAAAGATATAGCAGTAATAGAGTAAATATTTAATTATTATAGAACTACTGCCAAACAGATAATGTTAAAGGCTGTAAATGGTTGAGAGACAGCATAATAAACAGAGGAATAGGAAACGTTTACAACTATCACCCATATTTATAACTTCCCCCTTGGGGCCTGATATTAAGCCATGGGGTAGTTATGAATGCTTTCTATCTCTTCTTCTATTCATCTTCTTCTATTTCAAATTTTAGTAAGCTCTCTTGCAAAAATGGATATATTTTTAAGTATGAAGCTGTACTTTGCCAATGAAAATGACGACATAGAAAAAATTGCTGGGTCAAATTACTCTTGCCATTCTAAGTATCTCTGTAGTCACATTTAGAGTTTCAACGATTTTGTTATTCCGAAAAAAAATAGTTTAGAGCTTAATGCAGTGATAAAGTTTCTGATAGCGAAGACAAATAATTTATTTGAAGATCAGGGCTTTTTAAAGAAGCTGGGGTATCTGAAACTACAATATCCAAAACTGCACATGCAGATTTAGGAATGAAAAAACCGTTCAGGTGCAAGTCGGACTTGCGTAATTAGTGTTCCGAACGGTGATTGCTTCTAAAATAAAATAAAAATCCTTACGTAGGCTGTTAATTAGGTCCCTGGCATGTATATATCTTAAGATTCAATATATGTTTTCACGTTTTTTCTCAGTCAATAATATATAATAGTTATAGCGTCTAAGCTATCTAATAGCGATTAAATCAATCTAGCATAATATAGAGTTTAGTAATAAAAGTGTAAATTAAATATTAACTATCTAAGTATTTCTTTAATTGTAAACAAATGAAATAAAATTTTTTCAAAACTCTTTGATCAGTACTTTTCAAGATTGGGTGAGGGGACAGCGATTTTTGGTCATTTTTTAAAAATGATACATAGAAAAGTATTTGCAAATATTACATCGTTTATATTTTGTTTTCACAAGCTTTCATTTGACACCCTACCTGGCATTTTTTTTCACTTCCGAATTCACCCCCCCTCCAAAACTAACCCCTTAAGTCAAAATTTAACTCTCAAAACTACAGTGCTCTGATTGAGCCATTTTTTTCTATATTTGTGCCGAATTTTAACATTATATGTCAAATAGTTTCGGAGAAAATCGATTGTGACAGACAGACAGACACCGAAGTAATTCGTTAAGTGTTCCATACGGAACACTAAAAAAGTTTCTACGCAATGGATCTCCATGCTGCTTACACTTGAGCAGAAACTGAGGATAAAAGAAATTTCTCAAGAACATCTGGCTTTAGAAAACTATGAATAGTCACAGACGATGAGAAGACGTTCTGTTGGTATTCTTTCATGATGCAAGGGGCGATATAATGTGTATATAAATAAAGGCGTTCCACTTTCAAAGAAGGCAAGACATTAGTCGTCTTCTGGAAAGATGGTGATGATCGTTTTTAAGGACTGCGACGGAATCTTACTTCGTATGTGAGGAAAAAGAGTCCACAATTAATGTCTCAAGCAAGCTGAGAATGCTTACGACACCTAAAAAGAAACAACCAAACGTACAGAAGGAAAAATTCAATATCGAATCTTTAAATATTGACGGTACCAAAAAACTATACTCGATAAAATGTAGTAAACATATCACACAGAATTCCATTCACGAAGTTGACATTGAAACCAGCTGGAACAAAATATATATATATATATATATATATATATATATATATATATATATATATATATATATGTATATATATATATATATATATATATATATATATACCAAAGTGATGATGCTTGAGAAATGAAGTGTCCCTCCATAATTTTGTCGGGTTCCTCAACGTTAACTTTTTTGAATAGTTTTAAATTCTATTTTGTTATTGTCACTCCAAGATAGGATTTCCCCCAGGTCTTTGTTAATTTGGACGATTTCCTGCTATTTGCAGATACTTGCAGTAGCTGTTGTTCGAGCTGTAGATTATATTTCTGGTCCTCTCCAATAGATGGTCATTGTAAAGGAGAAGGAGCCTAGCAGACAGTACGGAGCCCCACCGGCGTTGATAAAGATGGTATTACAAAGAAACCGATAAACTGCTACTCGTAAAGAAGGCCATATATTTGTACCAGAAAAAATTTGAGCTTAACATGAATTACCGAAAATTGAATTTACAAAATATTACAGCCCTAACATTCTGCAAGTCTCTAAATATAAATCTTCATTGAAATTAAACAGTAAATTCAACACACGGGTAAGGTTTGCATAGAGTTAAGAACTATAAATCTACCGTATGTTCCTGGTCTGATCCCAATGATTTAGTGGTTCTTTTATATTCGACAGTGTGGATTAAATGTTAGAATGGGAACTGAACAAGATTGTTTTTACAGTCTATGGGAAAATTGTTTCGTAGAACGAAAAATATCCATTATATTTGTATAAAAGTTACACGAACTGTTTTCTAAAGAAAGAGGATTCATAAGACAGCAGATCGAAAAGTTTCCGACCGGTGTAAGAACAGCATACATCTCTAAACCTGACAAAATTTATTTTTTAACATAGTCCTTCTTTAACTCAGTACAATTGGCGCGGTGCTCCTTAAGATCCTTAATCATCTTCATCATCATACCGATCGAATATTCTGGCTTTTATTGCATTGGGGATGTCAAATTTAAATGTAAATTGTAACCTTCCTAACGAAGACCAAGCTAACGAAATCTTAGAGTTTAAATTATTTTTTGATGTTTCAGTTGTTGTCCTAAGTATATGAATGTTTGTACTTTTCCTATTCTCTCACCTTCTATTAATAGTTCCTGGCTGTTATCTTCTCTGTTCAAATATTTGATTTTGGTGAAGTTTATTTTTAGACCTATTTCTGGAAACTTTTCCATCAGCACTTCTAGTAGTTCTTCTTTTGTGTTGGCAATCAGAGTGACATCATCTGCGAACCTTAAGTGATTTAATAGTTTACTGTCTATTAGTATTCCTATATTTTCCCACTTTAAGGATTTGAACATGTCTTCTAGGGTCAACATGAACAGCTTTGGGAATATCGAATCATCTTTTAATTTTAACTTATTTGTTTTTTTCTTCAAGAATTATTTGTGATGTGGCATTGTTATGTATGATCTCTTACATATATAAAAGATCCTATGTATCCTAATATGCAGTAGAAATTCAACTACCATTTTAGAAAGGTACTGTGTACCGAAACATGTCAAGGCTGATTTAAGTTGTATTATTTTATTTATTTCATTTTAATAAGTAAAATATAGTGAAAATCTTAACAACTGTTCGTTTTTTAACTTCCTAAAAATATATTTTCTTCAAGTAACTGCCAAATCTATCCAATTCCCTTATTATTACAGAATAATCGTTTTTATCTCAGTCATTAACAACAGTTTTTTTCCCACATAAAATAGAGAACAGTCACGAACAGCCACATCTGGAGAGAATAGTAGATAGTTCGTATTTAATTTCGTGATATTTGGTTATCGCAATTACTAGTTTGTGTCCCAGTGTCTTATGGTTGTGAAAAAGATTTTTTCAACAAATAAGGACAATTTCTCATCATCCAGAGGTTGTAATGACCCAAAATAATATTTCTTTGTGTTAGTTTTACCGAGTTCTTAAATAATTAATAGGTATTATCGCAAAAATACATTGTCATCTCCTTGCCAGTCATCAGCTGTTCCACTAATTGCTTTGTTTCCAGAAAAGAGTTTTGGACACAGGTTTTATCGAGATTAATAAAACGTTGAAGACAATCATTTTTATTTTGCTTAAAATACTCGACCCTACTCTACTGTACTGATTCTCTTTCCCTAAAGTGATTGAATGGCCCAAATAGTTGTATTCACTAATATTTTCTATGTCCTGGTTCTCAATCGATATATGTGGGTCTTCTAGGCACATTATTTTTATTTTCGGGTAATTCATTTTGAGGCCAACTCGTTTCGACTCATAACTCAGTTGTTGAAGCATTGATTCCAATTCGTTCAAGTCACTTGATATCAATACAATGTCATCCGCAAATTCTTAAAGACACCCTCAAGTACAAGTGCAAATAATTTTGGTGATATAGCGTCTCCCTGGGGAACGCCTCCTTTGACTTTAATGCTATTGATTTTTGCCTCTTCATCTATCTTTATATGAAGAGAAGAGTTTTTGTAGATATTTTCGATCAGTGTAGTATATCGAATGTTAATTCGTGCTCGGTCAATGGCAACTAATATGTATCCAATTTCGATTGTGTCAAAAGCTTTCTGGAAGTCGATAAAGGCTAGGTGTATTGGTACATTATATTGAGTTGTTTTCTCTATAAGGGATTTTATGGTTTGCAAATGGTCACTCGTGCTGAAGCCCTTTCGGGAACCAGCCTGTTCCACGGGTTGGCATGTGTCAAATTTTGATGTTAGTCGATTGGTAATAACTTTTGTAAATAGTTTGTACAAGTGGGATAATAAAGTTATCGGTCTGTAGTTTTCAACGTTTGCTGAGTCCCCTCTCTTAAACAAACATAGATAAAAGAAAATGCTTAAACCTAACTAATAAGCTTAAGAGGATATTTAGTTTCGTTAAGAGCTCAATAGTACCAAATGTCATTTCCATAGCCGGCCCATTTTTGTTAAACTCTTAAGGTTTTTGCAAGATATCTAACTTCTTATTTAATAGGTACCATGCAAAGAGTCGCAATCTTACACATTTGTATGTAATGAAAGACACAAAGACAAAGATTTTGTCAAATTTCCACTTTATTTAGTTTCACTGAAACTGTATGACGCGTTTCGCTATACTATAGCTTCTTCTGATACAAAATGATATTTGAATATTAGTGTTGTTGCATTTATACAGATACCCTAAGGTAGATAGGTAATAAAATTAATACTATATGCTAATGAATATTGCTGGGAAATCCATTCTGAATATTAATTGTATAAATTGAGTAAAGGGGAGTTACCATGGGCCAGAGAGGTATCTTTTTGTTCGTTTAAGATGATGTCTGAATTTTTAATTCTATTTATTTCTAAATTTTCTAATAGGTTTAACGCTCTGTACCATTAAAACAATCATATGTAGACGACATCTTTGCTGATCACCCACAAGAACCACAATTCAGGTTCTTGTCATAAAAGTTACATAGGTTAGACAGGTCGCTCATTCGAAACTCGGATTTCAGAATATAAAAGAAGCTATTTAAAAATACAAAACCGACTAAGCGTACAGTAATCATTTAACAGAATCAAATCATCTTTTTGACGATAAATTTAAAATTCTACACATACAAAACAAAGGCGTAAAATTAAAGCTAATAGAAAATTTAGTAATAAATAGAATTAAAAATTCAGACATCATCTTAAACGAACAAAAAGATACCTGTCTGGCCCATGGTAACTCCCCTTTACTCAATTTATACAATTAATATTCAGAATGGATTTCCCAGCAATATTCATTAAGCATATAGTATTAATTTTATTACCTATCTACCTTAGGGTATCTATATAAATGTAACACTAATATTCAAATATCATTTTGTATCAGAAGAAGCTATAGTATAGCGAAACGCGTCATACAGTTTCAGTAAAACTAAATAAAGTGGAAATTTGACAAAATCAGTATTTCATTACATTCGTTATGAATTTCCATCAAGTAAGAGCCACAACAATTCAAAGTTTACACATTTGTCATCTAATCACAAAGTTATTTTCCCCAAGTTGTCCTGAATTATTTTTTTCTAGAAAGTATTTGTTGTGAAAAAATGGACAATATTAATAATAATATTAAAATTTTTTTAAAGAATTAGTTAAACACAATTAAAACATCAAGAATTTAAATTTTCTCCATATTCTCCAACCGTGCTCCGGCAAGCATCCACCCTCCGATTTTAGTTCCGTTCCTATGGCAACGCACCGTGACGCTGTCGGTAAGCCGAGCGACGCTCATTAGCGAATTCCGGCGGCAAGCGTCGGAAAAAGCGGCGAGTCGACATCGCGTCGTAGCATTGTCGTTATTTCGTTACAGCGCGATGCCTCATTTGCAGACGATAGGGATGGGTATTGTAAATGTTTGCGAAATGAAAATGAAAATATTAATCTGAACTTTAGTATAAAGAATTATTTGAGAATATGTACAAAGTTAATACAAGGTCTCCTATGAAATATTTATATAAAAATTCTAATTTATAAATGAAAAAAACCTCCAATGCATATCTAGCTATAGCTTTTCGAAATTTTTTTACCGTTCCGATAAACGTAGGATGATGCCGTCATTTTTTGCAGGATTTTTTTAGTTGTTTCTGATAGCTAGGGTAGTTCCTATAAACTTTAGGCATTAAATCAAAGGTACGTAAAGGTAAACTAATGTTACCCCTTTTGAAAAATTTTCGTTGGAAATATTTCTCGAATAGCTAGCAAAAATTTGTTCGACATGATTTAATAATAAACTTTAAAAAAAGATTTCCATACAGAATAGAAGTATTACATAAAAATAATAAATAACAAGACCTAAGCACCATTTAGCCAAAAGTAGACATGTAACAGTCCGGCTATCTATCCGTAATACAGATACTATATATACATATACATATATATATATATATATATATATATATATATATATATATATATATATATATATATATATACATACATATATATATATATATATATATATATATATATATATACATATATATATATATATATATATATATATATATATATATATATATATATATATATATATATATATATATATATATTGAGGGTTACAGGGAAAGTCGTCCTAGATAATTAAGGACGTTATAGTTTAGGTCGTTTCTGACCGATTTGATTCTATGACATGATGTCCTAAACTTAACCGTTTTCGAGATATTGAAGTTTAAAGATTTTCTAAAAAAAAACATGTTTTGTTTGCTTTTATATCGATTTTTTTTATTAGAGGTTCTCGAGTGCGATTTTTTGGTTATTTTTAGTTAGTCTGTATGTCAAGTATCAAAAATCATCAAAAAAATTTGAACTAGTTACTAACAGTTTCAAATGGCGGCTTGTTAATGTTTCTAAATTACGATTTTTACCAAGTGTTTCCTACTTTAAATCAATAAAGAAAAAAAAAAATGTATGGAAGTTATTCTGCAAATTATTTTAAAAACTTTTACGTCTTTTTAGCTATCTAAAACGGTATAATATCTACTGGATCTATTGAAAATTCTAAGAAAATGAGATTTCAATAGGCCCAAATGTAGAGTAACATAATAATAGAATTTAGATACTACCAATTACCGGTTTACTACCTGCACCTTCAAACAATAAAAAGGGTTGGGTAAGCATTTTTTCCGGTCGGGGTACTCTCTGTGCGAGTGACATTTTCTGTTCACTAAACATTATTGAATGATTTTTAGACTGCTTATGCGATTCGTCCGTGGTAGATGTGCTATACCGTGCTTTTCAAAAATATACTTAACATGTTGACAAGAAGAATAATATAGACGGATGTTTACACTATATTCAGACATTTATGACATGTATGCAAAGAATCATTTACCGGACTTTATAATATAAATATAGCAAATACGAGGCTGGTTTGAAAAGTCCGTGCAAAATCCGAGAGATGGCACCACCGGCGCGTATCGAAGTCATGTTTAGTTAGTAGCATCTCTTGAATGAACGCACACCAAGTTTCAGCTATATTGGTCTATTTCTTGGTGTTTGGCATTCGTGTGAATCAAGGAAGTCGGGTGATTTTCAAGAAATGGACGAAAAAGAATTTCGTGTGGTGATTAGACATTACTTTATGAAAGGCAAAACGCCTCAGGAGACTAAAGAGAAGCTTGATAAACATTATGGTGACTCTGCACCTTCGATTAGAACAGTTTATAAGTGGTTTCAAAATTTTCGGACTGGCCATATGGGCACAAGTGACGCTGAACGTTCTGGACGGCCTGTGGAGGTTACGACTCCAGAAATCATTGATCAAATCCATGATATGGTGATAGATGACAGAAGAGTTAAGGTGCGTGAGATTGCTAGTGCTGTGGGCATCTCGACTGAACGGGTACATAATATTTTGCACAAAAATTTGGACATGAGAAAGCTATCCGCAAGATGGGTGCCGCGATTGCTCACGCTTGACCAAAAACGGAATCGTGTGAAGTGTTGCAAGGATGGTTTGCAGCTGTTCCAGAAGAATCCGGAGGACTTTAAGCGTCGTTTCGTCACTGTGGATGAAACATGGATACATTACTATACTCCTGAGACCAAACAACAATCTAAACAATGGGTTACCAAGGGGAAATCTGCACCAAAAAAGGCGAAGACCGTTCCTTCGGCCGGAAAGGTTATGGCGACTGTCTTTTGGGATTCGCAAGGGATAATCCTCATCGATTATCTGGAAAAGAGTAAAACTATTACAGGTGAATATTATTCATCGTTATTGGACCGTTTGAAAACCGAGCTGCAAGAAAAACGGCCGCGATTGGCCCACAAGAAAGTCCTTTTCCATCACGACAACGCACCAGCACACACCTCAGCAGTTGTGGTCGCACAATTAATGGAAATAGGATTCCAACGCGTTTCACATCCCCCCTATTCTCCAGACTTGGCTCCCTCGGACTACCATTTGTTCCCCAATTTGAAGAAATGGCTGGCGGGACAAAGATTTTATTCAAACGAGGAGGTGATTGCAGACACTAATGGATATTTTGCAGACTTGGACAAATCCTATTATTCGGAAGGGATCAACAAACTAGAACATCGTTGGACGAAGTGTATAAGCCTAAAAGGAGACTATGTCGAAAAATAAAAAAGTTTACCCCAAACACATAAGTAGTTTTTATTTTTGCATGGATTTTTCAAACCAGCCTCGTATGGTAGTGTGCAAAATTTTAGATGAATTGGATAAAGATCGTATTTTGTCAGTTTTTGACCAATAAAAATATAATTTAAAAGAGATTTGTATTTCTTGAATTTAAAATATATTGGTTAGATTGGTAGAAGAATTTTAAAATTTATTTGTTATTTCAAAGCCGTGTTTTACTTCTTTCACAACCAACAATTAAAAAATTATGAATTTCGTAAAACCGCAACTATCGCACGGACAGTTATCGAATATTTAATTAATTAAAGCTCAAACTGCATGTTAATTTGATTAACATGCAGTTTCAGGTTTTTGTTTTTTTAAGTACACCCTAGCATCACAACGTTATTGCAAAAAAAGAAAAGAAAATTAGTGAATGAATATGTACGAAAAATAATAGACATTGACTATACAGCATACAAAAAAAAAAATAAAGTACAGAAACTTCACAAATTAAATAGGACCATAAATTTAAAAAAAAAATCTTTTTTTCATCTCTATAGAACGTTCGTACCAATTATGAGTATTCCACCTTCAGAAACAATAGCGCTACTGGCAATTTTTTACAAAACTGAAAACTAGTATTTTTTTTTTTAAAAATTGAAATATTAGAAAAACTACTAGGTTTAGGTATATAACATTATTAATAAAAAAAGTTATAAAATTTTACGCAGAATTTAAAAATATGATGTTCCATTTAAAAAGACATATTTGATATCGGCCACACTTTTTTGAAGTACTCTGTATACTCAAAATAATTTTAAACTATGAACCTTAATACTACTCAGTATATATCACCACTACACCAAACACTTTATTTTTGCACTCGACGCACGTTTCGCTAACCATGTTAGCTTCATCAGGAGCGATGATTGACTGCTTTTTTACAATATTTACGAGTTCCCAAGGACTATTTTTCTTCGGTAAAAGCTTTTTTAATTTTTAATTTTTTACTTAGAATAGAGAATTTCTTTTTATATTGAATATCAATAACTAAAAACATTTTCCTCTGGAACTCGCTCCATACTTCATATTCAATATTGTTTAATCCTGAAGTAAGTTTTTTGAATATGCTGTATGACTCTACTTCTAATATACTACGTTTTGTGTACAAATTCTTGATTTCTAAGTCAAGCCATTTTTGTTTAGCAAAGAATGAAACTTTTTCTGAAATGTTTGATTTTGGTAAATTAACCTTAATAAAATTAGGAAAAACTTTAAATTTCTTGCAAGACTTTAAAAACCAAATATCTGCACCTACTAATCTAATCTTACTACTGTACTTACGATAAAGGTTTAATTCCGTTGACCGTGAAGCCATCTCAACTAAGTTGGGACTGTGGAATCTTTGGCACAATGATACTACTCAGTATATATCACCACTACACCAAACACTTTATTTTTACACTCGATGCGCGTTTCGCTCCTGATGAAGCTAACATGGTTAGCGAAACGCGCGTCGAGTGCCAAAATAAAGTGTTTGGTGTAGTGGTGATATATACTGAGTAGTATCATTGTGCCAAAGATTCCACATTCCCAACTTAGTATGAACCTTAACATTGCCTAAAACTATTGTATTTAACATTTTTTCGTCGTTCCCGAAACAAATGAGATAATGAACTTTACTCTGTCGTTTACTCACCCGTACAGATAACTGAGACAGATAATAGAGCGAATATCGTAAATAACTTCAGATGACAGAAGACCTACATTTTTAAGTTTTTAAATATACTTAACATATTGACAAGAAGAATAATATAGACGGATGTTTACACTATATTTAGACATTTATGACGTGCATAAAAGAAATATAGTAAATATATGTTCGTTTGGACCTAAGATTTGAAACTGTACCTTATGCTGTACCAATGCATCTTTATTAGTTAGCTACATTTCATCATAATTTATACTTGTAACAGCCTTGTGCGGCTTATCATTGAGCATTTAAATAACCTACTTGTTTAATTATAAAACTGAATTCACACATGCCCTCATTTACAAGGACTGGCATATTATTTAATTGATGTAAGTATAATATGTCAAGTTATCTATTGAAATAACCAGTTCATGTTAGTTTTTGCTAATGGAGCTCACTCGTAAGTGCTTATTAAGTTTTGTAAACATACTATTATGTTTATACCGATTCGGTCTAGTTCTTAAAAAAATAATAATTAAAAGAAAAACTTATAAATAATAATGCCCAGACCCAGTATGACAAAAACAAACATCTGTCTCATAATACCTGCCTAGCGCACTGGACATAATTGAAGTTTCTTATCTTGATACTGACTTTAATAAATTATCTTGTCAAGAAATTTGAAATTAAAAATGTTCTAAGGGCTTCAACATAAATTTTCCGTGCAATAAATTGCTTACGACTAATTATACCAATAACACTAGGAAAAATTTACAAAGGTTAAAAATCCTAGTATCAAGCTTCCGAAGAAGGAACAGGAAAACCGAAAACGACTTAAGCTAAGAAAAAGGACCATGATTATAGGTACATGGAATGTCCAGGGTTTATCCCCAAAATTGAATGAAGTCATATCAGAACTAAGCCAAACAAACGCGGACATGGTTGTTCTAACAGAAACAAAAAGAAAGGGACAGGGATCGGAAAACTTAGGGAAGTATGATCATTTCTATAGCCGAGTAACTAAAGATAGAAGAGCCCATCAAGGCGTATCAATACTTACACAGCCCCCACAAAAAAAAAGTGGGGTATACTTTTGATGCGATACATCAGATCCGTAGTATTTTTGCCCGCTGATCACGAATCTGACGTCAGAATATCGCCATCACATCTCAATTTTTTTCTAACCTCAAAAAATAGGTAAAAATTAGTAAAAATTAAGAAAAATATATTCCTAAAAAATTGATTCAAGCTTTTTCATGAATCCAAAGATGTATTAATATGTATTCGGACACGCTAAGCTAATATTCATCGGTTGGATTAAGCCATACAGTTCTGTTTTCTTTCTAACCTCAATAAATCAGACAGATATAGTGCTTCTCGAATGCAAAAACGAATTCAAATTAAAATTCAACCGATTCTTACCAAATTTGGTACACGGGGGTTTTCTGGATTGCTGATCATGAATCTGAGGTCGGATTTGCAAAATTCAAAATGGCGGATCCAAGATGGCGGACAAAATTTTTGAAAACCAACCGATTCCTACCAAATTTGGTATACAGTTGGGGAATCCTCAAACCTGATACTCTTAAACCCTAAACCCTGAAACCTTAAACTCCCACACCCTGTAACCTCAAAAAATAGACCTCAATAACCCTGTAACTTTAAAAATGAGACCCAATAAACTCAAAACCAGGACTTTTAAACCATATACTCTCAAATAGTAGACCCTTAAGCCCTAGAATTGCGAAGGTTAGACCCGCGCCTAACTTTCCTTTTTTTGGCTGTATCTTGTTCTTTTTTCCGCGAATGACCTATTCAAAGGCTTTCTGCCCAAACGCTTTTCAGGACTTGTTTCGCTTTTTAGCGACCAGCAATAGTCCGCTAGCATATGGTCATCCCATCGTCCTTGATACCGATTTTCTATGATTTTCAGATCTTGGTGAAAACGTTCCCCTCGCTCCTCACTGTAGTCACCAAGATTATCTGGGAAATCATCGATGTGGGAGTCCAGGAAATGTAATTTTAGATTCATTAAGCAACCTAATGTTTGAAAATTTTTTACCATTTTCTCGACTATTTCTTTGTACTTAGGACTTTTATTATTTCCCAAAAAGGTGGTTGCGACTTCTTTAAAACTAAGCCAAGCAGCTTTTTCAACTTTATTCATTTTAGTAACAAATAATGAATCTTGAAACAATTTTCTTATTTGTGGCCCGTAAAATACGCCTGCCTTAATTTTAGCTTCAGAAAATTTCGGAAAGTTTTTATGCAAATATTTGAAACATGGGCCGTTTATATCTAATGCTCTCGTGAATTGCTTCATAAGTCCAAGCTTAATGTGAAGCGGGGGGAATAAGAACTTTTCCTGGATCTACCAATGATGGAAACAATACATTATTTTAACCAGAAGTGAACGATTCTCTTGTTGGCCAAATTTTTTTCTTATAATGACGTTCCCTGTCTCTGCTATTCCACAGACATTTATAACAGGGATAAAGTGTAAACCCTGACTGTTGGCCAAGCAACATTGTTACAATTTTCAGATCTCCACAAATTTTCCAGTTATGATCAGCATATTTTATTTTTATCAAAAGCTGCTTCATTTTTTCATATTGCTCTTCCATAACTGTGGAACGAGCAATCGGAATGGGAGCGTAAACGTTGGTATTATGCAGCAAAACTGCCTTAATGCTCCGTTTAGAAGAATCAATGAACAGTCTCCAGGATCGTATGAGTTATTTTGAAATTCATCCATTAGACCTTTTACATCGGTACAATATGAAAGTGACAATTCCTCGTCCATTGTGAAATATTTTCGAAATTCTTCATCTCTGTTTCTATAATAAGAAATCGTAGCTTCTGGCTTAAGTAAATG
The DNA here is from genome assembly GCA_019049505.1 of Pachyrhynchus sulphureomaculatus. Lineage (NCBI taxonomy): Eukaryota > Metazoa > Arthropoda > Insecta > Coleoptera > Curculionidae > Pachyrhynchus > Pachyrhynchus sulphureomaculatus. Next base: position 162,961,914 of record CM032453.1, on the reverse strand, counting down.
TCTTTTCTTTAAAAAGGAAGCAAGATGCTCTGAACCATCTTTGGATAAGCCTAAATCTCTGACTAGATCACTAAATTCTGACTGTGATACGAGTATTGGTTCTGGTTTACGGTTGTATGGTAGAAATTCTTTATCTGTGTCACTAGTATATGATAGGTTGTCACTAGAACATTCATTAGTAACAGTGTTTGAATCTTTTTCGACAGTCTCAATGTTTTCGGCATGAACTAATAAGGTGAAATCATTTGTTTCCATAACATCATTTTCACTGTATGGTCTATTCCATATTGCTGGTCTGGAATATTTAATCGCCTTCTTATTGATGTACAACATTATTTTGCAAGAACTGCAAATGATGTGGGGGAACCCAATCTGTATCCTGGTGCTGTATTTCAATGTTAAAACAATCCTTATATAAGGTTTTAATCTTATCCGTTATCGGTGACCCCATTTTACTCAATACGTGTTGACAGGAAATATAACAAAATGAATCACTGTTTTTATCGCACTTATGAAAAGTCCTTGTACCGTGAGACCGTTTTCTTGTAGCATTATACTCTACATGAGCCAAGTCACCCACACATGAAGAGCTACGGTCGCTAGATGACGACGGCTGCGGGCCCGCTTTCCCACCCTAACCAACCGCCGATACTGGGTTTCCGAGTCCCTGCATCGTAATTCTCTTTCTTCTACCTGCCATGACGGCATCTAAGCCGTTATCCAGGGACTCTGCCGGCTAGTGGAGCAACACCGTTGCCCACCGTCACCACGTGGAGGTGCCCTGGATGCAGGTAGAAGAATAAAAATCGACCGATGAATTTTCTCGGCGTCCAAAATGGCGCGAAAACATCTGCCATCTTGAATTTTGCAAATCTAACCTCAGATTCGTGATCAGCGACCCAAAAAATCCCCGTGTACCAAATTTGGTAAGGATCGGTTGAATTTTAATTTGAATTCGTTTTTGCATTCGAGAAGCACTATATCTGTCTGATTTATTGAGGTTAGAAAGAAAACAGAACTGTATGGCTCAATCCAACCGATGAATATTAGCTTAGCGTGTCCGAATACATATTAATACATCTTTGGATTCATGAAAAAGCTTGAATCAATTTTTTAGGAGTATATTTTTCTTAATTTTTACTAATTTTTACCTATTTTTTGAGGTTAGAAAAAAATTGAGATGTGATGGCGATATTCTGACGTCAGATTCGTGATCATCGGGCAAAAATACTACGGATCTGATATATTGCACCAAAAGTATACCCCACTTTTTTTTTTTTTGTCGGGCTGTGTTTTTAAAAAAAAAGAATTGAGAAAGTGTATAACATCCTGGGAAGCTATAAATGAGCGTATAATAAAAATGAATCTAAATATAAAAAGCCATACAATAACAATACTGGGTGTGTATGCGGAAAATAACGACGGACTAATAAACAAGAAAGATAAATTCTTCGAAAGACTCTCACAAGAAATAACAAAAATAGGAAGTTCGAGAGAAATTATAATAACTGGAAATCTGAATGCTAGAATTGGAAAAAAGAAAAACGATGAAACTGTGAGACAATTTGGAGAGGACACCATCAACGAAAACGGTAATAGGCTCATCGCCCTATCTGAACACAACCAACTGAAGATCCTCAATGGGTTTTTTGAGCATCCATTAATACACAAATATACATGGACACAGAACACCAAAAACCTAAGGTCAATCATAGATTACATTATAATACGTCAGAAGACAAACCTAATAGTCCAGGATATTCGATCATACAGGGGATCAACGTGCGGCAGCGATCATTATATGGTAAAGTCAAAAATTATATTCACATGGAGATCAGGCACAAAAACAGAGCAAAGGAAGGACGAGAAACCAGAGGAGATGAACGTACTCGGATACAACCTGTCTGGTCTGCACCATCAGAGTGTAAAAGAACTATACCAGCGAAGATTAGACGAAAAACTAGGCCAAGTAACTTTCAACACTCCAGAGGAATGTTACCAATATGTGAAAGACTGTATCCACCAAGCAGCTTAAGAAGCACTGGGAGAATGAAAGCCTAAAGAAAAATTAGTACCTTATTGGTGGGACCAGGACATCGAAATAAAAATCGATTTAAAAAGAAAAGCCCACAAGCAATACTTAAGTTCGAAGATCAACGCAGATAAAATAAGATACAAAGAAGCTCGAGCTAAGGTCCGTAAAAAGATAACACAAAAGAAAAATGTAGCTTGGGGGAAGAACTGCTCAAGAATAAATGCATACCTTGGAGGAAGGAAAAGCACTGAAAGTTGGAGACTACTAAAGTCACTAAGACAGAATACCAAGAGAGAGATCATCTCACCAATAAGTCTGGAAGAATGGGACAAATATTTTACTCAACTATTGACAGAAAATAGAACATAGTTTTTAGGTCAACAACCACAGGGCCCTAGTATCCAACTGACAGCATCCCCAATCAGAATAAAACTAGCCGAAGTAAAAAGCATTCGTCAGTCGTTAAAAAACGGAAAGTCTGCAGGCCCGGGAAACATACCTCCTGAACTCATAAAGTACGGAACAGAAAATTTATTTGAACATCTTACTCAAATCTTCCAAAAATGTATTAACGGAATGAAAACTCCAGAAAAATGGAAAGCATCTTGTCCACCATTCACAAAAAGGGTAGTAAAGATAACTGTGATAATTACCGAGGAATTGCTGTATCTAACACACTCTCAAGGATATATGGAAAACTGCTCACAAGGAAGATTGAAAGCGAATACAGCGACCTTGAAGCGGAAGAACAGCTGGATTTAGAACAGGAAGATCTACGGTCGATCATCTTTTCAGCATTACTCAGATTATAGAAAAAAAGACTGCATTTGACCAAGAAATACATATGTTGTTTGTTGATCTGAAGAAGGCATATGATAGCGTACCACAAAACAAGCTATGGGAAGAGCTGGAAAACACAAACATCAATATTAACTTAATTAAAGCTGTTAAACAAACGTACGAAAAAACACTACAAAAATCAAAGTTAGAAATAAACTATCAAAAGGCTTCCAAGTTAACAAGGGACTTAAACAGGGCTGCTGCCTCTCACCAACACTTTTCAAAATAGAACTACCTTTAAAAACATGGAAGCGAAAATGTAAAAATATGGGTATACCACTAAATGATCAAACGACCTTATATACTTTGTGCTTCGCAGATGATCAAATAGTACTGGCTCAAGATTATGAAGACCTACAATACATGACCAGAAAGTTAATTGAAGAATATAAACATTGGGGTCTTGAAGTAAACCTAACAAAGACGGAGTACATGTGTGTTGGCGGTATGCAACAAGATCTGGTACTCGAGGATCAACAGCAAACCATAAAGCACTGCGATAAATACAAATATCTAGGTATGTCTCTCACAAACAATGGTACAGCAGAGAAAATGATACAAGAAATAAATACACAAGGACGAAGAGCTATTAGGTCACTTAATAGCGTACTATGGGATCAAAATATATCCAAGAAGAATAAACAAAATATCTACAACAGTATTGTGAAAAGCATTATAACTTATAGCAGTGAAGTCTGGCCACTTGGACAGAGAACTGAAAAAATGCTGGAAGCAACTGAAATGGACTTTTGGAAACGCTCTGCCGAAAAATCAAGGATGGAAAAAATAAGGAATGACAGGATTAGAGAGATTATGGGCATTACACACTCAATAGTAGACGACATCAAAGTTCATCAGCTGAAATGGTATGGACACGTCCAAAGAATGAACAACAACAGATTACCGAAGCAAATTCTTAATTGGACACCCACTGTAAGGCGTAAGAGAGGAAGACCGAGGAAAAGCTGGAGAGAAGGGATAGACCGCGAAGTGAGAGAAAGACAACTGGGGGAGGACCTGTGGCAAGAGAGAGACGAGTGGAGACTAGGAATCGGAAGACGTCGTAGAACGTTTTAACCCGATATATATATATATATATATATATATATATATATATATATATATATATATATATATATATATATATATATATATACAAATCCCGGAAGCTCCATGAATATGGACTAATGTATTGCTGAGTACGATGGTAGAATACAACGAATTGTATTAAGTACGCATACCAATTACTCCATCGAAAGCTGACACAGCAGCTTTCTAGCCGGCAGAGTGGTTGACACAGTCAACGCTTGAAAGTAGGTAGCGCTTTTCGAGGGATCCTCCTCAGGCATATATAGTTATTGTAAAGCAACTGCAAATAGACGGAAGTCCGTATTTCAGCAGTTTACTAGCTGTTCTCTTGTTCGTCAAATCCATGCTGTGACGCGTTTCGCCGTATCACGGCTCGTCAGTCAGGCTAGGATTGACAAACAAGAGAACGGAATCTACTGGAACTTATCCCAGATGTTACGGAGTACGATGGTAGAATACAACGAGTTGTATTAAGTACGCATACTTATTACTCCACCGAAAGCTGAAACATCTTCTTGTTTATCAATCCTAGCCTGACAGTTATCAAATATTTTTACCCTATAACATGCAGTTTGAGATTTTTGTTTTTTAGGAACACTCTAGCACCACAGTTTTATTGCAAAAGAAGAAAAGGAAATTAGTGAATTAATATGTATGAAAAATAATAAAGACATTGACTATACAGCACACAAAAAATAAATAAAGTACAGACACTTAAATTAAATAAGACTATAAACTTAAAAAAAAAAAATTTCGCATACCTATTACTCCATCGAAAGCTGAAACGTTATCTTGTTTGTCAATCCTAGCCTGACTGACGAGCCGTGATACGGCGAAACGCGTCTCAGGATGGATTTGACGAACAAGAGACGCTATTAAACTGCTGAAATATGGACTTCTGTCTCTTTTAGTTGCTTTACAATAACTATATATTAAGTTGGGAATGTGGAATCTTTGGCACAATGATACTACTCAGTATATATCACCACTACACCAAACACTTTATTTTTGCACTCGACGCGTGTTTCGCTAACCATGTTAGCTTCATCAGGAGCGATGATTGACTAAAGCTTAACTACAAATCTACCCTATTTATACTTAGCCTAACCCTTAAATTACTCAAGCGGAACTAATGACATAGGCAAGGCCATCAGTTCCGGTCAAGTAACCAGTAGAGGGGACTATAAGGAATAGGCCCTCTGTCTTTATTTAAACTACTTTTACATTTTATGATTTCCATACTTTCGTATGCGTTCAACAATCTCCTATCAGATACATTTTTTATTAATCTTAGATTATCTAATGTTACAGTATGATCAGCTTCAAGGGCATGTTCGGCAATGCTAGACTTTTCTCTTCTATTGTATCTTAAGTGTGCTAAATGTTCTTTACATCGTATTTTAATTGACCTTTTAGTTTGCCCAACATACTTTTTGTCACAATCATTACAACTAATTTCATAAATTTCACTTTTCTCACAATTAGGAATCTTATCTTTGGGATTTCCTAAGATATTCCTCAGATTGTCTGATGACTTATAGACTAAGGTGAGGCCTACCTTATTAAATACCTTATTGAGTCCCTTGCTATATTTCGGATTATATGGTATGGAGACATACTTGGTGTTATTTTCTTCGCGTGTAAAAAAGGTGGAATTCTGTATATTAAACCTAAATTTATGTCTATTTATTAGCTTATTTGCTAAGTCATCGTCATAACCATTAACTCTAGTTATATTTCTAATACGATTCCTTTCTTTATTAAAGTTTACTCTATTCAGAGGGAAAGTGACCAAACGATGAACTAAAAAATGTAATGAGGCTAATTTATGTTGTTTGCAATGAAATGAATCATTAGTAATATATCTATCTGTTATTGTGTCCTTTCTATAGATATCAAATTCTAATCTATTATTATTTTTAATAATTAAAATATCTAGAAAAGGCAATTGTCCTTTGTTCTCAACTTCGTAAGTGAATTTAATGGAATCATACCGGCTATTTAATTTAGAAACAAAATCATCAATATTTGCTTTCTTTGTATCAAAAATCGCGAAAATATCATCCACATACCTATACCATACCCTTGGGAAATAATCGAATTATTGACTGGCTTCGATTTCAAACTTACTCATGAATAAATTGGCTATGAGAGGTGACAAGCAATTACCCATAGCTGTTCCTTCCTTCTGAACATAAAACTTTGTATGGAACAAAATTATTTCCAATATAACAATCAATTTTATGTTCAGAAAGAAGGAACAGCTATGGGTAATTGCTTGTCACCTTTCATAGCCAATTTATTCATGAGTAAATTTGAAATCGAAGCCAGTCAAGAATTCGATTATTTCCCAAGGGTATGGTATAGGTATGTGGATGATATTTTCGCGATTTTTGATACAAAGAAAGCAAATATTGATGATTTTGTTTCTAAATTAAATAGCCGGTATGATTCCATTACATTCACTTACGAAGTTGAGAACAAAGGACAATTGCCTTTTCTAGATATTTTAATTATTAAAAATAATAATAGATTAGAATTTGATATCTATAGAAAGGACACAATAACAGATAGATATATTCCTAATGATTCATTTTATTGCAAACAACATAAATTAGCCTCATTACATTTTTTAGTTCATCGTTTGGTCACTTTCCCTCTGAATAGAGTAAACTTTAATAAAGAAAGGAATCGTATTAGAAATATAACTAGAGTTAATGGTTATGACGATGACTTAGTAAATAAGCTAATAAATAGACATAAATTTAGGTTTAATATACAGAATTACACGCGAAGAAAATAACACCAAGTTTGTCTCCATACCATATAATCCGAAATATAGCAAGGGACTCAATAAGGTATTTAATAAGGTAGGCCTCACCTTAGTCTATAAGTCATCAGACAATCTGAGGAATATCTTAGGAAATCCCAAAGATAAGATTCCTAATTGTGAGAAAAGTGGAATTTATGATATTACTTGTAATGATTGTGACAAAAAGTATGTTGGGCAAACTAAAAGGTCAATTAAAATACGATGTAAAGAACATTTAGCACACTTAAGATACAATAGAACAGAAAAGTCTAGCATTGCCGAACATGCCCTTGAAGCTGATCATACTGTAACATTAGATAATCTAAGATTAATAAAAAATGTATCTGATAGGAGATTGTTGAACGCATACGAAAGTATGGAAATTATAAAATGTAAAAGTAGTTTAAATAAAGACAGAGGGCCTATTCCTTATAGTCCCCTCTACTGGTTACTTGACCGGAACTGATGGCCTTGCCTATGTCATTAGTTCCGCTTAAGTAATTCAAGGGTTAAGCTAAGTATAAATAGGGTAGATTTGTAGTTAAGCTTTAGTCAATCATCGCTCCTGATGAAGCTAACATGGTTAGCGAAACGCGCGTCGAGTGCAAAAATAAAGTGTTTTGGTGTAGTGGTGATATATACTGAGAAGAATAACTATATATGCCTGAGAAGAATCCCTCGAAAAGCGTTACCTGCTTTTAAGCGTTGAGTATGTCAACCACTCTGTCGGCTCGAAAGCTACTGTGTCAGCTTTTGATGGAGTAATAGGTATGCGTACTTAATACAATTTGTTGTATCCTACTATCGTACTCCTTACCAGTAGATTCCGTTCTCTTGTTTGTCAATCCTAGCCTGACTGACGAGACGTGATAAGGTGAAACGCATCTCAGGATGAACTTGACGGAGAAGAGAAGCTAGTAAATTGCTGAAATATGGACTTTGTCTATTTTCAGTTGCTTTACAAGAACTATAATGTATTGCTGTTTTACCTGTGATAAGATTTTTTGGTAAGTGCAGTTTGATTAATGCTAACCAACCAAACAGTGGAATATAAAAAATGATCCTAAACCAAGCCTTGTGCACACGGCAATAGGAGAGACTTTCGATAATCAGCCAGGAGAAAATATAAGCAAGCGTAAAAATATAACGTTATTGTATTAAGATTATTGTTATTTATTTTTGTACCTACAACTTAAAGGTTGAAGCTAACAATAAATTATTTTGAAAATAATTTTCTTCCTCTTTCTTTATTAAAAATAAGCCAGCAGAATATTCTTCAAGTTAAAAAATAAAAATGCGAAAACTCTAAAATACTATTTTTAGTGTTCCGTACGGAACACTTATAAGATCATTTCGGTGTCTGTCCGTCTGTCTGTCCGTCTGTCCGTCTGTCCGTCTGTCACACCCGATTTTCTCCGAAACTACTTGTCGTAGAAAGTTGAAATTTGGTAGCAATATAGGAATTGGTGGCCTCATCAGAGCCATGTAGTTTTGAAAATTAAATTTTGACTCAAGGGGTTAGTTTTGGGGGGTGAAATCGGAAATAAAAAAAAAATTTTTTTACTAGATAATCGAGTGTGGTGTCAAATGAAAGCTTGTGAAAACACGAGTAAAAAATATATATATAATGTAATACTTGCGCTCACTTTTCTTTGTATTATTTTTAAAAAATCGCGAAAAATCGCTGTCCACCCGCCTTATCTCGGAAAGTACTTATCAAAAAATTTTGAAAAAATTCTGGAATATTCTCCACGGGGTGTAGATTGAACGAAAATTATCACGAGTGCATTACCTGTAATAATTTATCTGTTATATAAAAAAAAAACAGAAATTTCAAGGTCATCAATTTTCAGTAAAGATTAGAATAAACTTTGTTGAAAACTTATTTGGGGTGTGTTTTGTGAAGTCACTGATCATTTTATATCACCGTAACATAAATTTTGACTTAAGGGATTCGTTTTGAGGGGTGAAATCGGAAGTGAAAAAAAATTTTTTTACTAGATCATCGAGTGTGGTGTCAAATGAAAGCTTGTGAAAACACGAGTAAAAAATATATATATAATGTAATATTTGCGCACACTTTTCTTCGTATTACTTTTAAAAAATCGTGAAAAATCGCTGTCCCCTACCTTATCTCGAAAAGTACTAATCAAAAAATTTTGAAAAAATCCTGGAATATTCTCCACGGGGTATAGATTGAACGAAAATTATCATTACCTTTAATAATTTATCTGGTATAGAAAAAAACAAAATTTCAAGGTCACCAGTTTTCAGTAAAGATTGGAAACAAACTTTGTTGAAAACTCATTTGAGGTGTGTTTTGTGAAGTCACTGATCATTTTATACCACCCTAACAAAACTTTTTATTTCACAAACAATCAACGTACGGAACACTAATTGTGCAAGTTCAACTTGCACTTGCCCGGTTATTTTTATGATACATGAGATAAAATACCATGTAGGCTGAAAAGTTTTTGGTCTAGCTACTTAAAACACATTTTTTCTTGCAAAATTCGAGTATATTCATCAATATGGTCTTCTTCAAGAGCGATACAATCAGTCTAACGCTTTTCTAACATTTCTATAACTTTCTTGTAGAAGGATTTGTCGTTGCCTTCAAAATAGGCCTCAGTTTCGGCGATGACTTCTTCAATGGAGCCAAATCTCTTTCCCGCGAGCATTTTTTTGAGGTCTGCGAATACATAGCAGTCGCTGGGGACCCAATCTGGAAAATACGGTGGATAAGATAGCAATTTGAACTTCAATTTATGCAATTTTTCCATCGTAACCATTGACTTGTGATACGGTGCATTGTCTTGATAAAAGAGTACTTTTTGTTGTTCATTTGGAGCCGTTTTTTTTTTTACGATTTCTGCCTTCAAATGCACCAATAACTTTATATAATATTCGCTATTGATGGTTTTTTTTCCCTTCTTAGCATACTCGATGCCAATTATTCCATGCGCATTCCAAAATACAGAGGCCGAAACCTTCCCAGCCGACTGTTCTAACTTTGATCGCTTCGGGCGGCTTTCACCGGCTGTTGTCCACTCAGCCGACTGCTAATTGGATTCCGGTGTATAGCGGTGGATCCATGTTTCATCCACTATCACATATCGTATGAAAAAATCCTTTTTATTGTGCTTAAGCAGGTCCAAACAGCGGTCAAAATCATCAACATGTTGTTGTTTTTGGTCCACTGTAAGCAAAGCAAAATCTTCTGACTTATGTAACACATATTTGGAACAACGCAATTGAATACTTTGGAGAATCTCGAGCGGTTACCCTTGACATATCTAAGGCATTCGACCGTGTTTGGCACGATGGACTGCTGGCTAAGCTACGTTCTTGTGGTATGTCTGAAAATTTCTGTTTATGGTTCTCGTCTTTCCTCAGAGAGCGTTCTTTACGAGTGGCAGTCGACGGATTTCTTTCTAGCACCTTCACTATCAACGCCGGTGTGCCCCAAGGCTCCACACCGTCTCCTCTTTCTTATTTACATTAACGATCTGCTGGAAAAGACCGGGAATCCAATCTACAGCTTTGCAGATGACAGTACGCTTGTCTCTTCATTCACTTTGAACGCTCGGACATTGGCTGCTCTGGTGAATATCCGCAGACAACAGGGGGTCGTTCAACTTAACAAAGACTTGGAAGAAATTCTATCTTGGGGTGACAGTAACCAGGTGGAATTTAACGCTACAAAAACCCAGGTTAACGTTGCTGAACCCGACATAGTTATGTCGGGGCACTCCATTCCCCTAGCCTCGTCGCTCAATTTGTTGGGCGTTAATTTGGGAGTAAATATGTCCTGGCATGAACATGTTGCAGGTATAGCAAGAAGAGCTTCTCAAAAGTTGGGAATATTATTTCAAAGTTCAAATTCGACCAACTATGGAATACTGCTCCCATGTTTGGAGCTCTGCTCCCAAACATACACTGCATTTGTTGGATTCTGTTCAGAGAAGAGCTGTTCGTCTGATTGGAGACCCGGAACTGACCGGCGGCCTCGATTCGTTGGGACCGTGGGCGACTTGTTCGAAGGATGTAGCCCGCTTAATTCCTCCCAAAGCGGTGCATGTTATAAATACACGTCACGCTGGTGCTTCACTTCCGTATGAGGTTCATCTTGTTACTCCGCGTACAACGCTTTTCAAGCAGTCTTTTATATATTGGAATAATTTACCCAGCGCTGTGTTTCCCAGCAAGTAAAATTTACATCGATTCAAGAAAAACGTGAATATTTAAAATTTCGTTCGATAATTTGAATGCCCTGTGTATCGATAACGACTAAAAACAAATATCAAATGTAATATATTTTTGTAAACGGACTAAAAAAATGCGATTTTTTTGGTGTGCTTACATGTGCCTGAACATATAAAACCTAATATACCTGCAAAAATCATGTTTTTCAACAGATTTTTTTAAATATTAATGGTACATGATGAGTTATTTATATATTTTCTAAACTATTTTCTCTATCTATAAGTTAATATTGCTATCTGTTTTGTCTGTCTTGCTGATATAATTTTTTTAAAGTTTCCATTCGATGCTACGGAAAACTATAGATAGGAAGATATTTTCATTAATTTGTGCTTTAAAAATAAAACCGATAGAATGAATAAATGGAATTTAAATTGCAGCCATAAAGAAAACCAGTATCTAAATTGATTTTCAGTTTCAATTTTAGATATTATGGAAAATTTTTTTAAGTTTCCTGTATATTATGTTAATATATCGCGGTTATCTACGTAAATTACAGGTTTTTCGATAGACTGTTCATTTGATGATAAGTACTGTATATTAAAAAACATATACCTAATTATTATAATCTGTTAAAAATAACAATTTATCGAATAGCGAGTTTGAGATAGCATCAAGGTTAGCAGAACATGCGTATTTACTTTATTTATTTAGATTATACTAATTTTTATTTTTATTACAGCCAATTTAGTAGAGAGAAAATAATTATCTGTTTTAAATTCCGATAAATTAAAATCGTAATAGCACAAGGAAATTATACTTCCGAATTAAAATTATATTTCTCGCTAACTCAATAGTATCACACTCCACCATGACAAAAATTTCCATGTCCTTTTTAGTTCTCTTGACAAGCATGTATATATATATATATATATATATATATATATATATATATATATATATATATATATATATATATATATATATACATGGTATATATATATATATATATATATATATATATATATATATATATATATATATATATATATATACGAGGCTGGTTTGAAAAGTCCGTGCAAAAATAAAAACTACTTATGTGTTTGGGGTAAACCTTTTTTATTTTTCGACATAGTCTCCTTTTAGGCTTATACACTTCGTCCAACGATGTTCTAGTTTGTTGATCCCTTCCGAATAATAGGATTTGTGCAAGTCTGCAAAATATCCATTAGTGTCTGCAATCACCTCCTCGTTTGAATAAAATCTTTGTCCCGCCAGCCATTTCTTCAAATTGGGGAACAAATAGTAGTCCGAGGGAGCCAAGTCTGGAGAATAGGGGGGATGTGAAACGAGTTGGAATCCTATTTCCATTAATTTTGCGACCACAACTGCTGAGGTGTGTGCTGGTGCGTTGTCGTGATGGAAAAGGACTTTCTTGTGGGCCAATCGCGGGCGTTTTTTCTTGCAGCTCGGTTTTCAAACGGTCCAATAACGATGAATAATATTCACCTGTAATAGTTTTGCCCTTTTCCAGATAGTCGATGACGATTATCCCTTGTGAATCCCAAAAGACAGTCGCCATAACCTTTCCGGCCGAAGGAACGGTCTTCGCTTTTTTTGGTGCAGATTCCCCCTTGGTAACCCATTATTTAGATTGTTGTTTGGTCTCAGGAGTTTTTTTTTTTTTTTTTTTTTTTTTTTTTATGGGTCTAGCACACGTGCTACAGGGAAGTCCCTAAAGCGCTACAGGAGCGACACGTGTGCGGAGAAAGCGATTCACGTTGTTCTTGAATCGCTGTAGATTGTACTCGATGGGAAACACAGTCCTGGGCAAATCATTCCAAAGGTATGATGTTCTCCATATAAAAGACTGCTTGAAAATCGTTGTACGAGGAGTAACAACCTGAACCTCATACGGATGTGAAGCATTAGCGCGACGTGTACTTCTAATATGCTCCGCTCTGGGAGGAATTAAACGGGCCACATCCTTCGAACACTTTCCATGAAAGTACTTGTAGAATAGGCTCAAGTCGCCAACCGTTCTTCGATGTTCCAGCGAATCAAGGCCGTCGGTCAGTTCCGGGTGTCCAATCAGACGAACAGCTCTTCTCTGGATAGAATCCAACAAATGCAGCGTATGTTTGGGAGCGGAGCTCCAAACATGGGAGCAGTATTCCATAGTTGGTCGAATTTGAGCTTTGTAAAGAATTAACAGTTGTTGTGGAGTGTAAAGCTTTCTGGTTCGAAACAATATTCCCAACTTTTGAGAAGCTCTTCTTGCTATGCCTGCAACATGTTCATGCCAGGACATATTTGCTCCCAAATTAACGCCTAACAGATTGAGTGACGATGTTAGAGGGATGGAGTGCCCCGACATAACTATGTCGGGTTCTGCAACGTTAACTTTTTTAGAAAAAACTGCCGCCTGGGTTTTTGTAGCGTTAAATTCCACTTGGTTACTGTCACCCCAAGATAGAATTTCTTCCAGGTCTTTGTTAAGTTGAATGACTTCCTGCTGTCTGCAGATATTCGTCTGAGTAGTCGATGTCCTAGCGTTCAAAGTGAATGAAGAGATAAGTGTACTGTCATCTGCAAAGCTGTAGACTGGATTCTCGGTCTTTTCCAGCAGATCGTTAATATAAATGAGGAAGAGAGTAGGAGATAGTATGGAACCTTGGGGTACACCGGCGTTGATAGTGAAGGTGTTAGAAAGAAATCCGTCGACTGCCACTCGTAAAGAACGCTCTCTGAGGAAACATGAGAGCCACAAACAGAACTTTTCAGACATACCATAAGAACGTAGCTTAGCCAACAGCCCATCGTGCCAAACACGGTCAAATGCCTTGGATATGTCAAGAGCAACCGCTCGAGATTCTCCAAAGTGTTCAATTGTGTTGTTCCAAACATGTGTTACATAAGTCAGAAGATCTCCTGTTGATCTATTTTTACGAAAGCCATATTGGTGATCACTAATAATGTTGAATCCTTCAAGATATTTTAGAAGATGCTGATTGATAGCCTTTTCCATGACTTTCGATATTATTGAGAGTAGTGCGATTGGTCGGTAGTTATTTGGCAAGGTCTTCTTGCCTTTTTTAGGTATCGGCTGAACTGTGGCACATTTCCAGCAGGAAGGAAATATTCCCTTTCTGTAGGATAGGTTGAAAAGTCTACAGAAAACTGGTGTTAGTTCCCTCGCACAGTTCTTGAGAACTATGGCAGGTATTCCGTCAGCGCCTAAAGCCTCTTTGGTGTCTAGCTTCATCAAAATACGTTTAATGATACGCTGTCTGAAGACAATATCGGGCATCCTTGACTGGACTATGGGAATAGTAGGTGGTGTTTTTCTTTGGAAATCGACAGTAGAATGTGAAGCAAAGAGTTCAGCCAACAAGTTCGCTTTCTCAACAGGTGTCGTTGCAATAGAATTATCTGGCCGTGTGAGTGGTGGTATGGTGGATTTGGTGAAATTTTGACTAACTGCCTTAGCGACTGACCAAAAGGACCTGGAATTGCCGGGACAAGCGAGAAGTTTGTTTTTAATCCGTTGATTGTGTACCTCCTTGGTTTCGTCGATAATTTCTTTGCATCTGTTCCTGGCACGAACAAAGATGTTACGATTTATGGTGTTAGGATCTTCACGCCACTGTCGGTATGCAAGATGTTTAGAAGCAACAGCTTCTTTGCATTTTAGGTCAAACCAAGGCTTGCCGTTGGAAGGGCATTTCTTCGAAAAAGGGATGTAAGCCTCCATACCGGCCAAAATAACATCGGAAACCTCCCTGGCGCAGTCAGATGGGTCGTCGGATCGAAAACAAACGTCCAACCAAGGGAAAGTTCGAAAATATTCCATGAGATCTTCCCATTTAGCAGATTTGTAGTGCCAAATCTTGCGCGGTTTGGGCGCCTCTCTGTCACTGATTGGTAGAATACTCGATGTCGAGAGTAGTTTATGGTCGGAAGAACCTAACGGCGGATTTACGCTGACCGTGTAAATCTCCGGATTGGTGGTTAAAAACAGATCAAGAAGACTGGCGAACTCTCCGTCTCGATCAGGGATCCGTGTTGGTTCATCAATAAGCTGAGTCAAGCCACAACTGATTGAAAATGATTCGGCTTCACGACCTTGTTCGTCGGTAGTATTTGAATATTTAAGCCAGTTGATGTTGTGGACATTAAAGTCGCCCAGGATGGCAATATAGTATAGTAATGTATCCATGTTTCATCCACAGTGACGAAACGACGCTTAAAGTCCTCCGGATTCTTCTGGAACAGCTGCAAACCATCCTTGCAACACTTCACACGATTCCGTTTTTGGTCAAGCGTGAGCCATCGCGGCACCCATCTTGCGGATAGCTTTCTCATGTCCAAATGTTTATGCAAAATATTATGTACCCGTTCAGTCGAGATGCCTACAGCACTAGCAATCTCACGCACCTTAACTCTTCTGTCATCCATCACCATATCATGGATTTGATCAATGATTTCTGGAGTCGTAACCTCCACAGGCCGTCCAGGACATTCAGAGTCACTTGTGCCCATATTGCCAGTCCGAAAATTTTGAAACCACTTATAAACTGTTCTAATCGAAGGTGCAGAGTCACCATAATGTTTATCAAGCTTCTCTTTAGTCTCCTGAGGCATTTTGCCTTTCATAAAGTAATGTTTAATCACCACACGAAATTCTTTTTCGTCCATTTCTTGAAAATCACTCGACTTCCTTGATTCACACGAATGCCAAACACAAAGAAATAGACCAATATGGCTGAAACTTGGTGTGCGTTCATTCAAGAGATGCTACTAACTAAACATGACCTCGATACGCGCCGGTGGTGCCATCTCTCGGACTTTGCACGGACTTTTCAAACCAGCCTCGTATATATATATATATATATATATATATATATATATATATATATATATATATATATATATACATATATATTTATATATATATATATATATATATATATATATATATATATATATATATATATATATATATATATATGTATATATATATATTTATATATATATATATATATATATATATATATATATATATATATATATTATATATATATATATATATATATATATATATATATATATATATGGCGGAAAAACGGATTTTACGATGTTGATCGGTGACTTCAGTACCAAAATTGGAAGCAGAGAAGACGAAGAGGAATCTGCAATAGGTCATCATGGGCTAGGAGATCGAAAGAGGGAGGACACTAATAGATTTTCTACATCAAAATAATTTATATGTAATGAACACCTTCTTCAAATAGAACAAAAACAGAAAATGTACATGATCTATCCCAAATGGCAAAATAAAAAATGCCGTAGATTTCATAATCAGTAAGAGGAAAGACATTATCCAAGACGGAAGTCTCCTAAATAGAAATCCAGTTGGGAGTGACCATCACATTGTGAGATGTTTATTGACATTAAACAGGAAAGAAACGACACGATTCTTAAAAGAGACCATAAGAAATGGACAACTTCGGAGGATGTGGATTCCTATAGAAGAGAGATCGCAAGCTCCTTGAAACACAGTGAAGATACAGCAGTTGATGACATGTTTGAAAACTTCAAACATAATACTGAAAATACCATTGACAAAACTTGCCCAAAACCACAAGAAGAACAGAAATTAAATTAAAAAGTAAAACAGCTATTGAAGCAAAGCAGAGAAACAGTAGATAAGACTACAGATGAATATAGAACTATAAATAGAGATATATCGAGGGAAATTAGAAAAGACAAAAGATAAAAAAATGCAGAGGAAATTAAAAAGGTTGTAGAACAGAATAAAAGCTTAAAAGTCTTGAGAAGGAAGAACACAATGGGAAGAAAAGACATAGGAAAGATTAAGGATATGCACGGTAATGTAATAACAAACAAAAGAGATATTTAACAGATCATCGAATTATTCTATCAACAATTATATAACTTACAAGATAAAAGAACAGAAATCAACATACCAAAATTCCTAAATCAGGGGTCGGAGGATATCCCAGACATCAGAGAGAAAAAATCACATTAGCCTTGAATAACATGAAAAATAACAAAGCTCCGGGTGAAGGCAATATTGTAGTAGAGGCAATTAAACACGGAGGACAACAAATTATCAAATCACTTAAAATGTTATTCAATGAAAATCTCCTGGAAGCAATAATTCTGTCGCAATGGAATAATGCAACTACATGAATAAAAACGGAGATACTTCAAACCTTACAAAGTATCGACCCATTAGCCAACTGAGCCATGTATACAAGTTATTCACGAAAATACTTACCAAACGCCTAGCAAATAAACTCGAGTTTTTCCTTCCAAAAGAATAAGCAGGTTTCCGCTTGGGGTATGGAATACACGACCATCTACTTACAGTTAAAATCTTCATTGAAAAATGTATAGAATATAATAAACATCTGGTACTCATATTTGTGGACTTTAAAATGGCTCTTGATTCTGTAAATCTGCACCCTTTTGGGAGCTCTTGCCATATATATATATATATATATATATATATATATATATATATATATATATATATATATATATATATGTATATATATATATATATATATATATATATATATATATATATATATATATATATATATATACAGTCCCTGGCCAAATTATTAGACGCACTGCAAGATTTCATGTAAAATATTAATTACCGAGTGATATTGTACCGTTTTATTATTTTAAATTGATTTGTTTTTTATTTTTATATTATCCAATCAATTACCTATTTATTTGACATAAATAAAAGCATTAATTTAGAAAAGCATAAGTTTATTAAGTTTTAAAGAAAAGTCAAATTAATGTTAGTAAAAGTCAATATTTAGTTGAGCCACCTTTAGCCGCTATCAAAGCTTTAATTCTGCCCGGCATGCAATCAATGCAAGATTGTACTGTCTCCTGCATTTGAGGATGATGATTCCACACATGAATAATCTTTTCTAGGAGCTGGGTTTTGTTGGTAATCACATCTTTAGCCACACATTTTCAATGGGGTTCAGATCAGGGCTATTACCCGGCCAATCCAACAGAGGGATATTTTTTTCTGCCAAAAAAGCTTTAACAGACCGAGCAGTGTGGCAGGGAGCTCCATCTTGCATGAAAGTGAATGGTTCCCTATTTGGAAACCATTCTCTGAGCTGCGGAATCAACCGATTTTATAATACTTCTTTGTACTGATCTTGCCTCATTATTCCTTTGACGACGTACAGACGTCCAGTGCCCTTGCCGCTGATGACTGACCAAATCATCACTTTGGTGGGATGTTTAACCGTCGGAACGACACAATCAGGATGAAACTTTTCTCCATGACGACGACGCACATACTGAGCTTTATTCTGCAAAATTTCGAATGTGCTTTCGTCACTGAAGCAGACCTGTCAAAAATAGGAAAAATATATAAACTTCCATGTTTATTTGCTTTATTTAACTGAAAATGATAATAATGTATCAATTATTGATTAAATTGCTGTATCTTACCGATCTCCAGAAGTCCACATCTTTGTCTTGCCATTGTTTGGCCCACTTCAGGCGCTTTGCTTTCATTGCAGCTGTTAACTTGGGCTTCCTGGCGGGGCTACAGGCCTTAAAATCTAATTATTTCAATTTTCTTCGAACAGTGCGCTCAGAAGCATTTACGCTAGCATCCTGGAGTTGTGATTTTATTACCTTTGTGGTAGCAAATCTGTTTTCTACACAAATTTTCTTCAAACATCTCTCTGACCGTGGAGTGAAAATTGGTTTTCTACCGCATCTTTTCTTTCTTTTCGGGCTTAATTCCTTCCCTGACTCAATTTTCTTTTTTATGCGTCGTACACTAGCTTCAGAAACCTCCAATCTTCGTGATATTTCTCGGTTTGTAAATGTTTTCGCAATCACAAGGGCCTTCACTTTAGCTTTTTTACGTGGTGAAAGATCGCCTTTTCTACCCATAATGAAAATAGTCCAATTACTTTTTTAAAACACTGCATACAAAATAAACTAATAACTGAGTAGTATAAAACTGTTAAACAAACAATCACAGTCCATAAAGCCACAGAAACACGTCCGTACCTGACTCGATTCCGATCGCGACTGATACAGTTTTGTACTTGTTTACGTTCATGTATCACTTTGTCAACACAGTGTTGCCATATGTTAAAAATAAATACAAATATGTAGTCTACAACAATTCTTTTAAATAAAAATCAATAATATTGTAGTTTTTAAATATACCATTATTGCATAAAAACTCTTAAGAAACATAAAATTACTAAAAAAAATACTGGGGACTGTATATATATATATATATATATATATATATATATATATATATATATATATATATATATATATATATATATATATATATATACATATCCAGTGTTATGAAATTCACTGCATATATTGGAACTGGCCCCTCCTTGTGGCAAGATTTGGGGGGTTTTTTTGTTTGGTTTTTTGTGGTTTTTCGATTGCGGAAAATTCACCTTATCTAGCAGATGTCAATAATAAAGGAAAAATTCGAACTTAAAGAAATGAAGACATACATATTTTTTTGGTGTAGCCACTGGTGAACCATTCAACTCCACAATATCACCAATCGTTAACCACAACTTAAGGGCTGCTGTGTATTTCACATTTGGATAGGTTTTTCCTAAAAATATTTAAT
>CM032453.1:162937249-162939749 GCA_019049505.1 Pachyrhynchus sulphureomaculatus | reverse complement strand
AGCCTCTCCGAAATTAATCCTGTGGTCGTGCTGTGTAAAGTGATGTGCCAGGGCACAAGATTGAGTGCTCCTTCTACAGTCGCTCTTATGGGATGTTATTCTCCCTTAGAGTGATCCAGAAGTCTGGCCAATGTATGAAAGTTGGCAATCCAGACAACGGATCTTGTATACAGTTCCTGTCTTTTTTAGTTTGGGTACTGGCTGTTTCAAATTGGTGAATAGGCATTTGAGGGTATTATCAATCCTCGTGGCAAATTTAATATTTTCGTTCTTAAACACTTTTATTAGTTTAGGGGTTAGGCCCTTAATATAAGGTAAGCTTCTGTATATTGTTGTGTTAGGGTCTGGGGTGACATGTGGAAGAACATTAGGGATGAGAAATTGATTCTGAATGTTAAGAAGAGATCTATTCAGGTCGTTATTGTGAAAAAGCAAACGTTGAACTATAGAGTTGGGGTAAGAATTCTCAAGCAGTAGTGACTTAAGCTCATTTAGGGACTCCCGTCTGAGGGAAAAAGTGTGTGAGTCTGGATACTCTGGTGGCCAAGGCCCCCACCAGCCCCAATTTCATTTTGGTGGGATGATCTGAGAGAAAATGCAGGTATCGACCACTACTTACTGGTTTCCTATACCATTTTGTGATAATTTGGTTGTTCGGCTGTCTTATTAACGTCATATCTAGGAAGGAAATGCATTTATTAGATTCCTTCTCTATGGTAAATTGTGTGTGTGGGTCAGCCAAGTTAAATACAAAAAGTGTTTCTTCAACTTTATCATCTGGTATGGCCAGTATGAGATCGTCTACATATCTCTTAACAAAAGGTGGTCGAAAGGAGAGTAGTGGAAGGGTCTGTGCCATCAGGTCATCCATCACATAATTAGCCAGGATAGGTGACAAGCTAGCCCCTATGGGAGAGCCAAAAATTTGCTTATAAAACTGATTGTTGAAGACAAAGCAGGTGGAATCAAAGGTGTATTCCAAAAACTCGAGAAAAGTTTCTAAATCTATGGCGGAAAGTTGAGAGATATCATCCCAGTGACTGGCAATGCTTTGACGAGCCAGGTCAAGTGGAAGGTTTGTAAACAGGGAGACCACATCTAAGCTAATAAGTATATAATTCTCTGGTAGTTGGTATTCGTCTATAAATGTGCTAAAGGAGAAGGAGTCCTCAATATAATAATCATTACTCCTGTTGTAAGCCTTTGAAAGTATGCCCGTTAGTTATCTCTGTTCAGTGATACCAATTAGTTTTTTACCATCTGCTTCATTAATTAGCACAAATTTACTGTCAATTTTACTTGTGGAGTGTCCTGATGAAGGAAGAAATATATTCCGAAAGCTAGACTATTAACTAAGAGTTTTATTTGGCCAAAATCTTTTGACCGCTACCCTCACAATATTGTGAATTCTCTTTTTCACGAGTCGGTCACGACTACTTCTCCTGTATATATATATATATATATATATATATATATATATATATATATATATATATATATATATATATATATATATATATATATATATACTGGTGAGCAAAAAAATCGATTTTGCTTCATTTAGCACCAATCCTTGAATTTAATTTTCAAACAGTGGTATTATTTTTGATATCATTAGAATGCTGATTTTCTACTCTGTCTAGCTATACCTGCTCACTAATTACGTCATCGGAAGGATTCCATACTGAAAGAAATGGCACAAGTCATTGCCCTATTGCAAGAAAAACACAGCCAACGTGTAGTCGTTGCGCAACTGCACCTGAGCCAGTCAGCTGTCTCTAGTGTCTATAGACGTTACCAAAAGACTAGCACCTTTACACAGAGACCAGGATTTGGAAGAAGAAGGTGTACCTCGGAGAAAGACAACACACGCTACATTGTCGACACACTTCTAAGAAATTGTCACTTGACCGGCGTTGAGGTCCAGTAGGAATTCCGACAAGTTCGTGGTCGAGCTATCAGTCATTGAACAGTCAGACGAAGACTAAAAGAAGGTTACCTAACTTCAAAGCTCACGGACTCAAACTGACAGCAGCCCATCGACAAGCGCTACTCAGATTTGCCCGAGAACATGTCGACTGCATCCATTTTGTTCCCCGACTAGTCCCGAATGTGCTTTCATTGCAATGATGGAAAAAGACGAGTCTATAGGAGACCTGGGGAGCGCTATGTGCAGCGCTGCATTACTGAAACGGTTACATACGGAGGAGGTTCTGTCATGGTGTGGGGAGGCATCTCAGTGGATGCGAAAACCGATTTGATTTTCGTGACTGATGAGACTCATAGCGGTGGATTAACTGATCACCGGTACATCGAGGAGATCCTGCAGGAACACGTCGTTCCTTACGGTGGGTTTAGTGGAGATAACTTCGTGCTAATGCACGACAATGCGAGGCCACATGCTGCTGCATCGGTGCAGCAATACCTGGCAGAAGTGGGAATACCCACATTAGACTGGCCTGCGCGGAGTCCTGACCTCAATCCAATCGAGCACACATGG
>CM032453.1:162658557-162937149 GCA_019049505.1 Pachyrhynchus sulphureomaculatus | reverse complement strand
CAACGGATATGCATATTAAGGTGAAATTGGGCGGTGCGTATCGCAAAGACGAATGATAACAGATGGACACGCCATATAGTTGAATGGTTTAGAGAACACAAAAGATGCAGAGGTTGACCACAAACAGGATGGACGAACGACATAAAAAGATTAACGGGATACGATTTGATGCAAAAAAAAACAAACAACAATAGCTTATTGAAGACAACTTGGGGAGGCTTACCATATATCCGACTATGGATGGAATAAGCAAATGATGATTAATATATATATATATATATATATATATATATATATATATATATATATATATATATATATATCCTTGGATGCTCTACATCCCCAACACTATTCAAAATATACCTCGTACAAACATTAAAAAAATGGAAGCAAAAATGTAGTGGAATGGGAGTCCCAATACGAGAAGATTACTTATATACTCTAAGTTTAGCAGACGACCAAGTAATCATAGCGCAAGATGAGGAAGACCTCAGTTATATGGTAAGAAAACTGAAAGAAGAATATACTAAAGCAGGATTAGCAATAAACTTTGATAAAACGGAATATCTAACAACAAAGGAGGGAAACGTGGAGAATCTAGAAGTAGGTAACGAAGCAATAATCAAAGGAACCGATAGATTTAAATATCTAGGAACCATTATTTCAAAAAACCCAACATCAGAAGAAGAGACTAAAGCTAGATTAGGACAAATGCGAACATGAAGACAATTAAATTCGATCCTGTGGGACAAGCACATTACAAAGAGAAACAATACACGCATATACAAATCAATAATACAAAGCATAATGACATACGGGTCAGAAACATGGACGATCAACAAAAGAAATAAATCTAAAAGTAACACGGTAGATATGGAGTATTGGAGAAGATGTTGTAGACAACGTATGGAGAGAATAACCAATGAAGAAATAAGAAGCAGAATGAACATCAAAGAGAACGCAATAAATACCATTGAAGAAAAACGATTAAAATAGTATGGACACATAAGACGAAGCGAAGATAATAGGTGGATAAAGAAAATAACGGAGTGGAGCCCTGTAGGGAGAAGAAAAAGAGGAAGACCCAGACGATCGTGGAGAGACGATGTGGACGAGGCTATGGAGGACAGATGTGTAGTAGTAGTAGTTTTTCGGGGATCCCGTGTTAGCTTAAAGTCCCTTGATGGACGGTTTCGCTGACGTTTCGATGGAATCTCATCCATCTTTTTGAAAACGTTGATGACTGGACGGTGTCTTGCGTTGCACAATAAAATTATTTCTATTTAAAATGTCCCGCTGGGCCCCTTTTTAATATAGCCGACTGCCACGTAATCTCTTGAAAACCGATACCTGATTTTCTTACATGGTTACCCCTGACTTTCACTACTGTATTGGATTTACTGTGTCATAGGATGCCAAATGAGGCAAATAATTCAGTTAAAATTGGCCGACATATTCCATAACTAATGGCAAGTTCATTAGAGATGCTCAAATGTGTCCGACGAGGAATAACTTTGGCGATGATTTCAGACGTAGTTGCAGTCAAATGACTTTCGGAACTCTCATCATCTTCCATCAAAATTCAGCTGGCTTTAAATCACTAAACCCACTTGAAAGTTAGCGAATGGCTTAGAAATTTCTAAATGCTCTCTGAATCATTTCGTAAGTTTTAGTAGCACTTTTCGCGAGTTGAAAACTAGTTTCACTCACAGGCGTTGCTCTTTTTGCACATTGTAAAAATTGGAGAGCGACAAAATTAGAATTTTACCCAAACGTGAACTAAATTACTTAGCGTTTTGAAACTTGTGACGCAGCGTTCTTAGGCTTGTAGTTACAGACATCTATTGGCTCGAGTCGATCCTATTTTGCATTTATGGTATACGTACAACATTATTCCTGGAACTTTTGGATAGCAAAACGTGTATACTGCATTCT
The DNA here is from genome assembly GCA_019049505.1 of Pachyrhynchus sulphureomaculatus. Classification (NCBI taxonomy): domain Eukaryota; kingdom Metazoa; phylum Arthropoda; class Insecta; order Coleoptera; family Curculionidae; genus Pachyrhynchus; species Pachyrhynchus sulphureomaculatus. Next base: position 162,935,214 of record CM032453.1, on the reverse strand, counting down.
TATGGTGGTATTACCAATTCAATTTAATATAATTGAACCCTGTTTTACAACAATTGCATATGGTTAATTTCTTAAAACTTGCAAACAGAGTACAAAGTCAACCAACCAAATTAATTTTCCAATTAATTACCAGTTTAACATTGTATCAGTTATCGATATCATGCCGGTATATTTATAGACCAATAGAAGCAATTTATCACTATAAGTACTTAAATATTATTAGTATTTAAATATAATTACTACTTTCATATTGAGCTACCTGAAACCTAGAAATTACTTACTTGAGTTAATAACTACTAGGTTAGGTGTTTGTTATAATTTTATTCATATTTCATTTTGAGTCAAAATAAGTTAATCGGGCCACCTGAAAGTTTTTTTTTCCCGGATTTCAAATATTACTATGTTTTCTGATAGAGGTACAAGTACCTTTTTACTGCGAATAATCGCTAGTTGAATATTTCTGTAAACAATTTTTCCTTTATTCATATTTCGGAAATAAATAGAGATAACTGAGTTAACTTTTTTAAAAAATGAAGCTAAATGTTTATTGTTTTCAGATGAATTCATGCGGTTTAACCTGTTAAGGTTACAAACAATTTTTTTAAACAATTGCGAATTAAACCACGTTCTAGGTTTTACTCGAAAATGAGATAGCGTTTTTTAATGCATAAAACGCCACTGAAATATATGAGGGAAGAGCAATGAATACAATTTCGAACTCTACATAACCTTCACAGACTATGAGAAGGCTTTTGATTCTGTCGAAATGTGGGCAATCATCAACGGCTTGAACAATTGTAGAATTGATTCTAGATACATTAGCCTACTCAAAGATGTATATGAAAACGCAAAGATCTACATAAAACCTAGTACAGAACAAATACGTATAGAAAAAGGTGTAAGAGAGAGAGATACAATCTCTCCCAAGCTATTTATTACAGCTCTAGAAGACTTATTCCGCCAACTAGATTGGACAAAGAAGGGCCTAAAGATAGACGGTGTGCATCTGAGTCATTTAAGGTTCGCAGACGATATTGCAGTCATCAGAAGTAATCCACATGAGTTATAAGAAATGATCATCATCATCATCAATCAGCCCCGATCTGTCTATTGTCGGACATAGACCTCCTCAAGATCTTGCCACCTTCCTCTGTCCTGTGCTGTTGCCATCCAATTTCCACAAACCCTATTGATATCATCAGTCCATCTTGTGGGTGGTCTTCCCCTGCTTCGTCTATCCATACTTGGTCTCCACTCCATCTGTTGTCCTTCATCCTGGCGACATGCCCCGCCCATCTCCACTTTAGTCCCAGTATGCGCTTTACTATATCTTCCACACCTGTTCTTCTGCGGATCTCCTCATTTCTTATCCTGTCTCTTAGGTTAATACCCAGCATTGACCTCTCCACTTGACCTTGTGCTTGTTGCAGTTTAAGTATGAACTTTTTGGCGAGGGTTAGGGTCTCTCCCCCGTATGCAAGAACCGGTAGTACACACTGATTAAATGCTCTTCTTTTAAAACTGATTGGCACTTCGCCCTTAAATACATCTCGCAGTCTGCCAAACGCTGCCCATCCTAAGGTTGTTCTTCTAAGAAGTTCCCGCGTTTGGTTGTCTCTGCAAAGTTTCACTTCGTTTTCCAGGTATATGTAACTCTCGGTCATCTCAATATCTCTACCTTCAAGATTTATCAGTCGGCTAGGAACTAAGTTTGTCACCACCTTTGTCTTTTTATAGTTTATTTTCAAGTCAACTTTTTGCGTGGCATTTTGCAGCTTTTTTGGCATATCTTTAACTTCTCCTAAATTGTCAGATATAATGACAATGTCGTCTGCGAATCTTAATTGACTGAGCCGCTCCCCATCAAGAAATGATAAATGAGTTAGATTACCACTCAAAGACAATTGGTCTTAAGATGAACAAAAATAAGACAAACATATAAATCCACACTAATAACAACATAGTTATAAATTTAGAAGGAACAGTTTTCAAGATTGTTAAGGACTATGTATTTGAGGCAAAAAATTACTACGACGAGAGACAGTGTCTCGAATGAAATTTCAAAAAGAATCTGGCTTGGACGGTGCGCATTCAGGAATTTAAGTTACATATTCTAAGATAAAGTTATCCTAAATAATTTAAAGGCCAAAGCTTACGATCAGTGCATCCTACCCGTAATTACATATGGCGCTGTGAGTTGGACACTGCCGATATACAATAACCGGTCAAGGGCAAGTTGTACTTGCACAATTAGTGTTCCGTACGTTGATTGCTTTTAAAATAAAAAATTTTTGTTACGGTAGTATAAAATGATCAGTGACTTCACAAAACACACCCTAAAGGAGTTTTCAACAAAGTTTGCTTCCAATCTTTACTGAAACCTTTGAAATTTTTGTTTTTTTTTATATACTAAATAGATTATTAAAGGTAATGCACTCGTGATAATTTTCGTTCAATCTACACCCCGTGGAGAGCATTCCAGAATTTTTTCAAAATTTTTTGATTAGTACTTTTCGAGATAAGGTAGGGGGACATCGATTTTTCGCGACTTTTTAAAAATAATACAAAGAAAAGTAAGTCCAAGTACTATATTATATATATATATTTTTTACTCATGTTTTCACAAGCTTTCATTTGACACCACACTCGATGACCTATAAAAAAAATTTTTTTTCACTTCCGATTTCACCCCCCCTTAAGTCAAAATTTAACTTTCAAAACTACACGGCTTTGATGAGGCCATCAATTCCTATATTATTACCAAATTTCAACTTTCTATGACAAATAGTTTCGGAGAAAATCGGGTGTGACAGACAGACAGACAGACGGACGGACAGACAGACAGACACCAAAGTCATCTTATAAGTGTTCCATACGGAACACTAGAAACTAGCTCGTACCCAGAAAGCACACGGTAGACAGATAATTGGGATAAAACTTAAAGAAAAAGAAACAAGTGGATACGTCAACAAGCAAAATTGAAGGATATTATAGAGCACGTAGCAGAAAGGAAGTGGTGATGGGTTGGACATGTAGCACGCAAGACCGATTATCGATGGACCAAGCAAATATTAGAATGGAGACCACGAGAACAGAAAACGAGCGTAGGACGTCCCAAAATAAGATGCCGCGATAATATACAGAGGGTTGCGGGCATTGGATGGATGACAACAGCTGCAAACAGAGATGGAGAGATGGAAATTCAGGAGGAAGGCCTACATCCAGCATTGAATAGAATTAGGCTCATAGTGATAGTGATATCAGAGAACGTGAATCATTCAGCGGCTCCAGTTAGTTTGTACAATAAGAAATTGTTTCAACATTTGAAGGCTACATTTGGCGACTCTACCATTCGAAAAATTTAATATTTTTCTGACGTAGCTGGGTCTCAATATAAGAACAAGTTCAATTTTTCTTCTCTACTCTCGCAAGAATCTGAATGTGGTATTAGTGCATAGTGGCATTTTTTCGCCACTTCCCATGGAAAATGGGGTTGCGATGGGATTGGTGGATGCGTTAAAAATACGGCGAGAACTGTGAGTTTTCAGAAAAATAGTGAAAATCAAATAACATCTCTCAAACGCTCGTTTGATTGGGCAGTTAATTATTTTAAAATTGTAAGCTTCGATTTTTGTACAAATGAAGAATGTCAGGGTCTCGAAAACATTTTACAAGTCGAAGCATCGTACTTGTAAAGCTATATCTAAGACTCGCCAATTCCATTCGTTTATAACGAAAGGAAATAATCAGTTGTGGGTAAAATATGTTCTAGTTCTGAAGAAATGTTTTTAATAATTGAATATGTATTGTATAATTTTTACTTAATTATTCATTGAAACATAAATGTAAAACTTCTTGATATTAATGTTATGATTTCTTCGTTAAAAAAAAAAGTTATTCGAGAGCGTCAACGTTAACGAGTCGCGCGTTAACGTCCACGACCGCGTTGGAGGCCGTGCGTCATCAGAAAAATATTAATAACTTCTTTAGTATAAGAGGTTACTATCTTATTTTCGAAATTGTTTAATAAAATTGTTTATAACATTAACAAATTAAATTTTTACAACAACCGCAGGAATTCAACTGAAAAGTATAAATATTTAGCTTCATTTAAAAAAAAAATTAACTGAATATTAAGTTCTATATGTAAATATTCAACTAACGATTATTCGCAAAATAATTGAATTATTGCAAAAAAAACATTGGGGGATGAAAAAGTACTTACACCTTTATCAAAAAACATAGTTACAACAAAGACGTACTAAGTCTATTCAAGCAGAGCGGCACAGCACGGCTGGCACTTATTGCAGAAACGCATCTTTCTTGAACTTACTGCTCGAAGGCATAGATGGCAGCATTGGTATAACAACTAAAAATGAAACGAAAAGAATCGTATTTTTTAAAAATACGATTCTTTTCGTTTCATTTTTAGTTGCTATACTAATGCAAACATAGCTATCTTTGAAATCTGAGAAAAGAATTTTCAGGTGACTCGTTTTACTTATTTTAACTCTGTTGTGAGTATTCTAGAAGCAAATTATATTTTACAAGGCGGCAAATAAAAAAACCTTTAATCTTAAAACATGCCAAAACCTTAATTGTAAATACAACTGCAACACTTGAAAAAGTATTTCTTAATTGTAATATATGTCATTTAAATCTGAGTTATCACGTTCTGGATACTCTTCTAAGCAAGCCGTGAGATTAATGATTAATGCCCAGCACGTTGTTCTCTGTGATTGCTACCATTTACTGTAAACTGTAAACTGAGATATCCCCAAAAGAAAAAATCAATCGATGTCAAATCAGCATTTCAATTTATTCCTCAAATTGGAAATTAATTTATTGGGAAAATACATGATTAAAGTGTGTTATGTGGCATCATCTCGCTAAAACTTCAAGATAAAAGCTATATTTTAATGTTGTAGATGTGCCATAAGCACATCAGATACATACAACTGAGAATGATTACCAAAAGGATTTCCCGTCGTTCTCAGGAAAGCTCCAGATATGAATAGCACTCGACGTGATTAGTTGCGGCACTTAGTTGCTGCAACTTTGTCTCACGTCGTAATTTTCTTGGATGATATAGAGCATTTTTTGGATGGTAACTTATCTCACTGTGGTTTTTGGGCACATTGACTTCTCATCATCCTGAAGTATTCAGGTTCAGTAACTTTACAATTTTTGAGACCATTTGTACACCTCAGTATGAGGTCCTATGTTTTTTGGTTACTAAATTTAACACAAAAGTCAATCGTAGCTCTTTGTTTGACCCCTCATTAAAAAAACACTGCCACTCTTACCACTATAACCAATCTTCTAATGGAAAGAAATGTCATAAAACAGCTGACACAATACCAATACTATTGAAGTTTATAGCTTTAGCCAACAGAAAGATGACGCTGGTTTTTTTCTTCTTTTTTTGAAAACTTCTGTTTCTTCCTGGAGAGGTATATACACCCTGTACACCTCAAAACGTCTAAAATCTATGAGCCACTCTTTGAACAAATATTTTTAAATTCCTATTATTTTACGTAACAAAAAATGTCTACCTACTTTTCCTAACTTACATCTCTCTCTGCTCATTCACGAGATAATGAATTATATATATATATATATATATATATATATATATATATATATATATATATATATATATATATATATATAATTCATATATCTATATATTCTTGTAAGCTTCATAACTCCTGCTACATTCAAAGTAGCCATTCTGCGCCCGAATACACTAGTCCCACTGCGTTTTCCAAGGGTCAAGCTGCGGCCTTTTAGCTTCATCCTTATGTAGGGGGAAGAACCCGCAATCACAGGGTGCGAAATCAGGTGAATACAGCGGTGGAGGATGACAGTCATGCAATTCTTTACCAAAAGCTCTTTTGGGCAAAACGAACTGATCTGAAGATCTAATGCTCACCTCTGCTTACTCAAAATATAATAAAAATACATTTCAATATACAATTTTAACTAGTAGTGAATATTTTAAAATCTGCTTCTTCTTCTTTAGCCCGTAAAGGTACACTTCTGGACATATGCCTTCGAGAGATTTCCATGCCGATATTTACTGGACCATCTAAAGACAGTTTTTCCCCGCATGTAGATGGATGTTGTCCATCCGTCTCGCCTGCGGTTGTCCAACACTTCTTTTTGTCTCACTTGGCCTTCACTACATTAGAGCCTTAGTCAATTTAAAATCACTCCTGGCTACGTGTTCCGCCTAGCCCCACTTCAGTCTGGAAACACGCTCGATGACGTCGCAGACTCACGTTCTCTCTGTCTCAAGTAACTTAACTCAGTATGTCGCCACTGGTAGGATGCATGTTTCGTAGAACTTCCTTTTAACGTTCATCGGAATCGTCGGGCAACGGAGGATGTAGCTCAGTCTCCCGAACGTCATCTGTGTGAAGACAATTCGTCGCGTGATCTCTGCCGTCTAATTATTTCTCCCCAACTTGATATTATGGTATATCCTAGATAGTTGTATTCGTTGACTACTTCCAAAGCGTGATTCTCAGTGAAGACGGTCATATATCTGTGCCTATTATTTTACTCTTTGGCATGTTTATTTTGAGAACTACAGCTTGGAAGGCGTCCTTGAGTTCTTGAAGCATAGTTGTTAATTCTTCTAAAATTCTAAACACTTCTCACTCTTTAAATTTTTTCGTTATTCTGTCAATTAACTTGACTTTTCATGATTCTGTATCAGTTTATTCCAAATCTTATATATATATATATATATATATATATATATATATATATATATATATATATATATATATATATATATATTCTAGGCTTCATAACTCCTTTTACCTTCAAAGTAACCCCCTGAGCCCAAATATACTGGCCCCTCTGTTTTTTCACATGTCAACCTGGAACCCTTTAACTTGAACTTAACATGAAAGGATACTAGCCAACAGTCACAGGGTGCTGTATCAGGCGAATATGAGGGTGCGGAACCACCACCAAAAACTGGTGCATTTAAAACGAACTAATACACTAATATTGCGACCCGAAGTTCTAATGCCTTGTTTTATTTGTTATGTAATTCAAAATTCAATATATTCAATATGATTTCATCTGCGACCGAGCCGACAGCCTTGAAGTGATTATATAAATTGAGAACTAATAGTTGTTTCTTTTCAAAATCTTGTTTCTATGCGCGGCTTGAGAGTTCGAATCGCCCATTTGAAAACTAAGCTGTCAGATTACAAGTTGATTTAAAATATAAAGTTTTAAAACTTTTTTTGGAACTTCTAATGGTACTGAGTAAATGAATCTATCTAAGTAATAGGTAAAGGAATTTTCTTTTTAAATATACTGTATTTAATAAAATAGAGTAGAATATATCTCCTTTTTTTCCTGGCTCATTTGTACCACCGATAGACTGCGACGCCAATACCTCCTTTCAGTGTTGTTGTCAAAATTGTAAGGAGCAATGGTTATTAGAATAAGGGCCCCCGTGGTTCGGAATGACAGTTATCAAATACTTTATCAAAAACTGGTGCATTTAAAACGAACTAATACACTAATATTGCATCCTGAAGATCTAATGCCCCGTTTTACTTGTTACGTAATTAAATGTGATTATGCACTGGTAAATTTAAACCAATAAATTAATTCTCAATGTTAACCATGTTTATTGTTATCACTCTTATATGTTATATAATGACAGAAATGATCATTTGTAATAATTTATCATATAATTTATGGTACTGGTTGGTTGTTATGGTGTCGCGAAATAAACGATTTGCTTCAAGTTTGCCGCTAATGAAATTTGTCATTGCCAGGATCTAATACCTTGATAGAAGGACTGGTGAAAAAAACTCAGTAGCTAGCGTAGGGACAGTTCACCAAACAATGTAATGGATTGCCTTCTACCAGGATTGTAGTATTACTCGCTTCCCCTAAATTAGGTACATTGTGTAGTCAGTTAAAAAATTTAAGCTAAAAATATAATAAAGCTATTGTGTGAAAACTCCTGTAAGAATCCTGCCATTTTCTACTTAAGAATTGTTGCTTTGAACAAGATATCGTTCTTGAATTGATTCAGCCGATACTTGGCGGAAATCCATAACAAGAAGTTTTGCAAGAAGTAAAAACACTACTTAGATTTCCACTAAATTTTTTATTTTTAACATCATGTCATGTTTCGCTGTACAACAGCTTCTTCAGATGGTTTGTTACAAAATGAGGATAAAATTACTATAATAAATGGTTGGTTCACAATTTATGGCAGGTAATAAAATAATTTAATTAAAATAGATTTAGTAATGGTGAATTATTTAAGTCTAATTGTTCACTTATTTAAGAAATCTGAATTTTTCAATTTGCTTATTTCTACAGATTCTAGGTAATTAAGTTCCAGGCTCTTTGTGCAAGTGTGTAATATTTCAAAGTATGGGTTGAATTGGTGGTTATTTTCAATTAAATGATTTGCGCAATTTGAGTTATTTTTTCTACTGATGTATGATGAAGGATGTTCTTTTATTCTTTTTGAAAAACTTCTTCCTGTTTGACCTACATATGGTTTTGAGCAATTTCCACAATTTAGTTTGTATACTCCGGATCTATTGTCTCTAGCTGTTTTTATTTTGTTATTTTTTATAAATTTGCCAAGTTGTTGGATGTTTTAAATGCTGTGTATTAGTACAGTTTTTCCGAAGAATAAAGAACCTTATAAAAACGTAAAGTCAATAACGTATTATGGTAGATGCAACACTAAATTAAATAGTTTCTTGAGAAAATTAAATATTAACACAAATTTAAGTAGTGTTCTTACTTCTTGTAAAACTTCTAGATATCGTTCTGTCAAACTGCAAAAGAAACTAACTTTCAGGTATACAAGGACTACTTTTAAGTTTTTACAAAAAGAATGAAAGAAAAAAAAATGGTACAAATTATTTTATTGTTTCCCAAAATATTCGTCTGTAAGATTTATATACTTCTGCATGCATTCGAACCAATTCTCGAAACATTTTTTCTCTGAAGTTGAACATAGTTTTGGAAGGATTCAACAGCTTCTTAAGGTGATGAAAATCGCTTTCCACGCATTTTTGTTTTGACGTTCGGGAACAAAGAGAAGTCGTTAGGCGATAAATCGAGTGAATACGGGCAATGAGACATTAATTCGACGTTTTTCTCGATCAAATAATCCGTTGTTTAACGTGCTTTGTGAGAGCTGGCATTATCATGATGAAGAATGATGCGATATTTTCGGTAGTTTTTTCCTGATCTCATCGATGACTTCTGGCAAATAAATTGTTGTATACCATTCAGCATTAACTGTTCTTCAATCCTTGAAAGCACTGGTTTCAACGTATCCAGTATACCAAAGAAATAAGCGATCATTTTCTTGGAAGTGCATCGCAAACGAACCTCTTTTGTTGGATTCGGTTCATCTTGGAACACCCAAACAGTTGATTGTTGCTTAGTTTCCTGTTATGATGTTGTATACGGATTTTGCATGTCCTCTGTAGAATTTTTTGAGCATTTTCTTACACCAATGAGATCTTTCGCATAGCTAAATGTTCATGTAAAATTTAATGTACTTCCCGTGAAATTTCCATTTGTTCACAAAACTATTTTTTAAACGCTCACTGAAAACAAACTGCTCTGCACATCTCAATAGCGCCATCTGGCGGTCGTTTGTAAAAACTTAAAAGTAGGCACTAGTATAAAAAAACTTTTAAATTTTCCACCATCATAAAACAATCTGAACGAGACATTGATCGGCTAGAAATTTTGCAAACATTTTTTTAGATATTTTTCAACCCAAGTGGTTAAAACTTAACTATTTATGTTAGAAAAATTATGAATTTCTCTACAAGTTGCTTATAGAATTATCATTTTATTTAATTTTTACCATATTATATACCCGTTACCGTTCTAATAACTATTCCCATCCGGATAGTATTTTTATTATGTGCTTATATGGTCGTAAATTATATGCGAAACCCAACCGTAAATTATATTTCTATTTCAAATTCGGCACATTATCATAATTAATTTTTATGAATTGTCGATGGGCACTCGAGTTCAACCAGAACGGTCATTAATTTTGGTAATATAATCTTAAAAATCTCTTCTAAAATCAAGATTATTATAATAATAAATAAACCCAATTTATAACGATACAATAAAAATAAAAAATCTATAAAATACCTTGTAAGTGTGATGGATTTTTAAATAAAAGACACTTCTACATCATTAAATACTGGAAAAAAGAACACGAACATTTGATAATGGCACAGAATCCGTAGGGGTGATTCCAGTACAGCATGAAAGGAATCGATAGCTGAAAAATGCATGCTTAAAGCAAGTACTCGTACTTAATTATTAATAAACAGCGATAACTCTGCAGCTTCTTCTTATGTTCCTTTTAGTCATTTTACTATTTTTCAGGAGCCGTCCTAATTAAATCTTCGAAAATACTGCTGCCTCTTTGAGCTTATTGTATTTTTTCTCTACTATTACATTTGTTGATGTATTCCTTTGAATCCATATTTGATGGTATAAAAAAGCTTATTTTCTATAATCTTAAACAGTCGTTCTTTATGTTCAAAGCAATTAAATGGTTAATACTGATTTAATATATAAGTATATATAGGAGTGTATATATATATATATATATATATATATATATATATATATATATATATACACTCCTGGACAAAATTAACGCAACAATCTGAAAATTCTTTTTCTTATGTCAGTTTTAAAGTTTATCGAGTATTTGAATAGTAGGCTATGCATATTTTGTTTCGTTGTTCATGACAGAAATCAAAACAATTCGTTTAGATTTACAGTTTTAGAGAATATTTTAAAAGATAAACAATTTTCTGTAATAATGCGATAGATTTTCTTTAAAAGTAAGCTTATAAATTGTTCCCTTTTTCAAAGTAATACGTTTTTTTTGGTAGACTGTTTTATTTTTGACCCGGAAGAATTAGAAAAATGAATCGAACAAGGAATTTAACTGAACACGAGGTAGTGCGAGCCTCAGTTTTATTGGACGAGGGATATTGTCAAAGTTATGTTGCCAACTTGTTAGGCAAACATCGTTCCACAATAAGTCGTATGGTAACACGCTTGAATGAAGTAGGAACTTATTCTAGAAGGCTAGGGCAAGGGCGAAAACGATGCACTAGCGACCTAGATGAACGTTTTATAAGACAATATGCTTTAAGAAACAGGACTGTCACTAGTTCTATAATAAGAAACGAACTCGAAGCTGTTCGCAATGTCACAATTTCTTCTAAAACAGTTAGAAGACGGTTAAATGAAGCTGGATTAAACAGTAGGAGACCAGCCACTGCGTCCTTGCTTACTAAAGGGAACAGAGTTGCCAGGTTACGTTTTGCTCGAAATAACGAAAACTGGTCTGTGGATGATTGGAAACAAGTTTTCTTCACAGATGAAACTAGGGTTAGTCTAAAACATCCAGATGGTCGTGAGCGAGTATGGCGAAGACCAGGAGAGAGGTTTGCTCCTTGCAATATCTTTGCAAGGATTCCATTCGGCGGTGGATCTGTTATGTTCTGGGGTGGCATCTGCTTTGATGCTCGCACAGAGTTAGTTCCTGTCCGTACGAGATCCATGAATGCTGACTACTATCTTGAGAATATTGTAATAGAACATGTGATGCCTTTCGGTCATTTTGTGGGGCCCAATTTCCTGTTTATGCAAGACAACGCTCGACCTCACGTGGCTAGGGAGGTACTGGATTATCTTAATCAAGTTGATATACCGATTATGCAATGACCACCATCAAGCCCGGATCTGAATCCTATAGAACATGTATGGGATCACCTTAAGAAAAATGTGAAACGTCATATACCTGCACCTAGAAACCTGAGGGAACTTGAAAATGCAGTTATCACAGAATGGGAGCAAATTCCTCAAGATTTTATCCAAAATTTAATTAGAAGCATCCCTACGCGCATAAACGCTGTCATTCGAAGTAGAGGAGGCAACACGCGCTACTAGTGTCCCAGTTACACCATTAATTTTGCTACTAGTGTCCCAGTTTATTTTTTTCATTATTACATAATTTCAACGATTTTGTTATTAGGTCTTAAGAATAATTTTAATACGAATCTTATAGAGAAATTTGGTAGCTAATTCACTTTTAAAGTATCCGAATAAGTTTTTTCTAACTTTTAGTGTAACCAATGTTCATAAAAAATTATTAAAATTAATTCATTATAGAGATTTGTATGATTTAATATATTGTTGCGTTAATTTTGTCCAAGAGTGTATATATATATATATATATATATATATATATATATATATATATATATATATATATATATGAATGCCATATGAATGATAAGAATATTATTCATAAAATTCGGGGTGCCGTAAAGATATTGCATGTTTGCCTCTCACTAGGTCTCTTTTTGAATAGATTTAGCGTATAGAGAATTTTTCTTGTATTTACCATTTTACATATTAAAGTTTCTGTCCCCTAATAAAGTGGTAGTCGATTCACTTTTATTTCAATATGTAACTCATCTTTCGATTTTTAGAACGAAAATATTCTTCGTGCTTCAGTATCATTGTTCATTCCCTGTATCGCGAACTTGCGAAGCTCCAATTCAGCACTGACCGTCTTCTCGGTGGGATCTGTGGTTTTACTCAGTTGAGAGAGTAGTTTCGTAGCCCTTGACATATACGCAATGTCCAATTATTTTTCTATTGCCCTACATTTTTTGGACGAAACACTCAGCATTTTGGTAGTTCTCTGATTTTTTTTCGTCGTTTAATTTCTAGCGGCGATTTGCCTTGAGTTTCCAGTAAAGGGAACCATTTTTTTATAGGAGACAAAGCAGTGTCCATGTTCGACTGTTGGAATCACCTTGAAACCACGTTGCGAGGTCAATAAGGTAAAGTGATTAGAAATACTTAAAATTCAAATAGCACAATTCTTACTTTTCTTAACATGGTTTTATTTTCCCTTCTACCCTTCTGCTTTTCACAATTCAGCGGTTGCCGTTTTTCCATTTTACATTTCTTATCTTTCCTCCAGGCACAGTTAATGTAACGATTATTACTGAAGTTTCTTTGCTGGAGTCCACGATCCTGGGCTACAACACTTTTTGTGATATCAGATTTTATTATTTGAACACACATTATGTGCAATCAGAATTTCTCCATCGTATTTTCGTTGTATGTACATATGCACAGGGTGAGTCAACGAGTAAAGTTCATTATCTCGTTTGTTTCGGGAATGACGAAAAAATGTTAAATACAAAAGTTTTAGGGAATATTAAAGTGCACAGTTTAAAATTATTTTTGAAAAAGTGTGGCGGATATAACATATATTTTTTTAAATGGAACATCCTATTTTCTAATTTATTTTTAAATTCTGCGTAAAATTTAATAACTTTTTTATTAATACTGTTATATACCTACATAAACCTAGTAGTTTTTCTAATATTTCATTTTTAGTGTTCCGTACGGAACATTTATAAGATCACTTCGGTGTCTGTCTGTCTGTCTGTCTGTCTGTCTGTCTGTCTGTCTGTCACACCCGATTTTCTCCGAAACTATTTGACATAGAAAGGTGAAATTTGGTAATAATATAGGAATTGATGGCCTCATCAGAGCCATGTAGTTTTGAGAATTAAATTTTGACTTAAAGGGTTAGTTTTGGGGGGTGAAGTCGGAAGCGAAAAAAAAATTTTTTTACTAGGTCATCGAGTGTGGTGTCAAATGAAAGCTTGTGAAAACACGAGTAAAAAATATATATATAATATTATACTTGCGCGCACTTTTCTTTGTATTATTTTTAAAAATTCGCGAAAAATCGCTGTCCCGGGCCTTATCTCGAAAAGTACTTATCAAAAAATTTCGAAAAAATTCTGGAATATTCTCCACGGGGTGTAGATTGAACGAAAATTATCACGAGTGCATTACCTTTAATAATTTATATGGTATATAAAAAAAACAAAAATTTCAAGGTCATCAGATTTCAGTAAAGATTGGAAACAAACTTTGTTGAAAATTCATTTGGGGTGTGTTTGGTGAAGTCACTGATCATTTTATACCACCGTAACATAAATTTTGACTTAAGGGGTTCGTGTTGAGGGGTGAAATCGGAAGTGAAAAAAATTTTTTTTTACTAGGTCATCGAGTTTGATGTCAAATGAAAGCTTGTGAAAACACGAGTAAAAATATATATATATATATATATATATATATATATATATATATATATATATATATATATATATATATATATATATATATATGTATATATGTATATATATATATATATATATATATATATATATATATACTCGTATATAATGTAATACTTGCGCACACTTTTCTTCGTATTACTTTTAAAAAATCGCTGTCCTCTACCTTATCTCGAAAAGTACTGATCAAAAAATTTTGAAAAAATTCTGGAATATTCTCCACGGGGTATAGATTGAACGAAAATTATCACGAGTGCATTACCTTTAATAATTTATTTGGTATATAAAAAAAAAACAAAATTTCAAGGTCACCAGTTTTCAGTAAAGATTGGAAACAATCTTTGTTGAAAACTCATTTGGGGTGTGTTTTGTGAAGTCACTGATCATTTTATACCACCCTAACAAAATTTTTTATTTTAAAAACAATCAACGTACGGAACACTAATTGTGCAAGTTCAACTTGCACTTGACCGGTTTTTTTTTTTAAATACTAGTTGCCAGTTTTGTAAAAAATTTCCTGTAGTGCCATTGTTTCTGAAGGTGGAATACGCATAATTGGGACAAGCATTCTATAGAGAAAAAAAAAAAGATATGTGTAAAGAAATTTGAGTTAGATGCTACAGGGTGTTCAAAATAAATTTATACATTTCGACTATTTTAAATTGAAAAATCTCAAATTTTTTTAAATGGCACACCCTGTATATTATTATTTTTTCTGATAAATTTTACAAAATCCTCCCGCTTTTATTAAGTATATCATATACCTATTTCTAATAGTGTTTACCCTTGTTTTTAATACAGTTACGCTATTGTGAAAACATAAACAAATAGTTAGTATTTATTTTAATATAGTTTAACTTATTATGACGTAATAAATGTTCAAAAATATGCCCGTCTACTTGAATACACATGTTTAGTCGTTTTACTATGTTATCCTTCACTTTCCTTAGCATAAAGGGCGTTATTATCCTGCACGCATCCCGTATCTTATTTTCCATATCTTCTGGTGTTGTAGGGGGATACACATAAACACAATCTTTAATGTAGCCCCACAAAAAGAAGTCTAAAGGTGTTAAGTCACATGATTGAGGAGGCCACTGAATGGAACCATCCCTACCGATCCATTTTTGTGGGTAACGATCATTTAAAAATTCCCGGTGGTAATGAGCAGGAGCTCCGTCTTGTTGAATCCACATTTGTTCCCTTTGAAAGTTATCAACTTCTTCAAGAAATTGGGGTAATTCGTTTTGCAAAAAATTTAGATATCTAGGTCCGTTAAGCGGTTCGCAGAAAAAATATGGACCAATAATTCGAAAATTTAATATTCCACACCATACATTAAGCGACCAATGGTTTTCGTTTTGAACTCCCCGGACCCAAAATGGATTAACTGTTGAATAATAATGCGTGCTATGGCTGTTAACTGCTCCATTACTGCGAAAAGTAGCTTCATCAGAAAATATTATTTTAGATAAAAAATTTGGATCGGCCTCTATGGTTGACTCACCCTGTATATATGTAAATATCTGTGGAACTGTTTGGAATAAGAAAGCATGTTGGTTTCAAAAGAATAACAATAAAATTACTTAATTACTTTGTTAACTGACACTAAATATATTTTTGTAAAGATTTACAAATGCGTTATCGCGATTTCGTAGTACAAGTCAGTTGACAGTAATTTTATTGTTAAAATGTACTATCACAAAGTAACGGATCAATCAATCAACTCTTCAAAAGAATAGTTCTGCTGCATTTAACAAATCCCATGAAATAATGTTTTCAGTATTCAATATCTAGATGTAAGTTTGTCTTGGTATGAACTACCTAACCTTTTTTTACAAAATTTATAAAATAACTTAAGAAATACAAAGACAGCGGTATTTATTATAGAGAGACTAGCCGTGCCTGTGGCTCCGCTCGCGTAGACTTGATTCACTACTATCGTCACTGCTTATTCCTTATGTTACCTAACGTAATAAAATATCTGCCATTATTTCCCCTTATCTCCCATTATTTCTCCTTATCTCCCATTATCTCTACAGAATTTCCATTATCTAGGCTTATCTCTGCTCATCTCCAATTATTTCTCCTTATCTCTCATTATTTCTCCTTATCTCCCATTATCTCACCTTATTTCCCATTATCTAGGCTTATCTCGACTTATCTCGCAATATTTCTCCTTATCTCCCATTATTTCTTCTTACCTCCCATTATCTCACCATAACTCCCATTATCTAGACTTATCTCTGCTTATCTCCCATTATTTCTCCTTAGATCCTATTATTTATACTTATTTCCCATTATCTAACCTTACCTCCCATTGGCTAGGCTCATATCGAATTATATAGAACATATGTATAAATTTATAAAAACACGTAAATCGGATATGTGTTTCTCAAGTGATAAGCGCACTAACGGACAGATGGACAAACAGAGACGTTGCATTTTATATATATTATATTCATTGCAACATGATATTGTTCCATATTTAATGGTTTAGGCAGTGTATTGCAAGAGAACGCGCTAACGGTAACCTTTTTTCCGACTTGATTCACCATTATCGTCACTGCTTATTCTTTATTTTACCTAACGCAATAAAATATATCCTATAACCTGGCCAGAGAACATATGTATGTTTAAAAAAAAAAGCACGTAAATCGGATAAATGGTTCTCCAGTGATAAGCGCACAAACGGACAAACAGACAGAGAAACGTTGTATTTATATATATATATATATATATATATATATATATATATATATATATATATATATATATATAATAGATATCCTTTGCTACATAATATTGTTCCTTATTTAGTGATTTAGGCTGTGTATTACAAGAGAACGCGTTGGCGGCAAACTTTTTTCCTAGTTCATTCACTATTATCGTCACTGCTCATTCCTTATGCTACCTATCGTAATAAAATATAACCTATAACCTGATCAGAGAACATATGTATGTTTTAAAGAGAAAATACGTAAATCGGATAAGTAGTTCTCCAGTGATAAGTGCACTTACGGACAGACAGACGGACAGACAGATGGACAGACAGACAGAGATACGTTGCATTTTATATATATTATAGATGTAATAAAATATATATCTATAACCTGGTCAGAGAACATATGTATGAATTTAAAAAATCACGTAAATCGGATAAGTGGTTCTCGAGAGATAAGCGCACTAACGGACAGACAGACAGACAGAGAGACATTGCATTTTATACATATTATAGATTATAGATATTTTCTGCTTCCTAATATTGTACCATATTTAATGATTTAGGCTGTGTATTGCAAGGGAACGCGCTACCGGCAAACTTTTTTCCGACATCATTCATTATTATCGTCATTGCTCATTCCTTATGCTACCTATCGTAATAAAAGCCTATAACCTGGCCAGAAAACATATGTATGTTTTAAAAAAAAAAGTACGTAAATCGGATAACTGGTTCTCCAGTGATAAGCGCACTAACGGACAGACAGGCAAACAGACAGACAGACAGAGAGATTGCATTTTATATATATTATAGATGAAAGCTATTCTTCTAACTTATTATATTTCTGTTACCTCAGACAGTGAACTGAAAAAAATTTTCTTTCTATTTTTTTTAGCATCAAGCTGTGTAGCAAGTGAATTTCATATTGTTTTTTTATGCATGAATCGTTGTCTTAGTTTTTTTTTTCGTGTGCTAGTGTGGCAATTTAGCTCAAATTATTAAAGTTTATTGGACCAACCGTTTCTTATTTTTAATAGACAGTATCATCTACAATATTTCAATACGTGACGCCCAAATAATGAAGAGGAGCATAATCAGCACTATTTCATACTTGGGACTCACTTTCAACGACGCGTGTGTTGCCGTCCCGCACAGGTTTATTCCAACGGAAAGATCTGTCACAAATGGATGACACATAATGACAATATGGTCACAATATATACATTTATAATTTTTTTTTCTTATAAAAAATGAGTGACACGAATGTAAAGCGCAGTAAAGGGTAAGGTTTTGAAATGAACTAAATCTGATTCGTAAAAGACTATTCAAGATATATGGCCATAACGACTCATCTTATTTTCAAGCAAATTTTTTATCCAAATGATTACCATGTGATCGAGACCTAACTTAGTATGACCCAACATCAGGGACAGGTGTTGAGACAAGAACTGTGCAAGCATCAGGTTTATGGAGGACTTGCTACATAGATTAGCGATTGAAGAACTCAGTGCTTGCCAACGAAGATAGAGTATCCAAAACTACAATTTTGAAAATTATACACGAAAGTTAAGGAAAAAAAAGTTCTTGCACCATAGATTCCCAAACTTCTTACACCAGATCAGAAACTGACGAAGACAAAAATTTTTCTTTCTCTCTTTAAAAAACGATAAAAGTTATTTTTCGCTAATTATCACACGTAACTAGGTTTGGATGTTTCACTGAAATTCTTCCAAGAAGAAAAAGTCGAAGCATGAGGGCTTTTCATCTTAAGAGAAGAAAAAAACTCAGTCGTTTTCTAGACAGTTGTTGGCGACCGTTTTTTGGGACTGCGAAGGAAATTAGCTTATTGAGTATATGAAAAAAGAGTCCCCCAACTGATAGAGGGCTTTACGGTACGACGATCTAAAGTTTGAGAAAGACCATTGGAAGAAAAGATCCAAATTTATGAACAACTTTGGTTTTCCTGGACAACCGCAGGGTCAACAAGGCTTTCACAGTTCAAGTCATTACCGAGAACTGTGAATTCACCGAGTTGCGAAATCCAGCCTACAGCTCTGATTTACCACCCCACCACTTTTTTTCATTCAAACATCTAAAGAACGACCTCCGATTTTTTAGTACTTCAACCAATATTTACGGCAAATAGTGGTAAGATATAACAGAATAAACCAAAAAGAAAGTATATATATATATATATATATATATATATATATATATATATATATATCCTGCTTTAGTGTATTCTTCTTTCAGTTTTCTTACCATATAACTGAGGTCTTCCTCATCTTGCGCTATGATTACTTGGTCGTCTGCGAAACTTAGAGTATATAAGTAATCTTCTCGTATTGGGACTCCCATTCCACTACATTTTTGCTTCCATTTTTTTAATGTTTGTTCGAGGTATATTTTGAATAGTGTTGGGGATGTAGAGCATCCTTGTAATAGGCCTTTTGATGTTTGGAGTCTCTTCCCTATTTTATGTCCTATTTTTATGTCCACTGTGTTGTTTTCGTAGAGAGCTTTTACTGCGTATATTAGTTCTTTGTCAATGCCTATTTCTTTCATTGCGTTCCATAATCTTTGTCTTGATACTGAGTCATAGGCCTTTCTTATGTCTATGAAGGCTAGATGAACTTCTCTTTTCTTTGCCAGTTTTTTTTCCATTGTTTGTTTTATAGTGTATATGTGGTCTATACATGATTTTCCGGCCGTAAAGCCTGCTTGGTCTTCTCCAATTTTTCCTTTTATATTTTCCTCCATTATATTTTTAATAATTTTTCCATACAAACGTCCCATACTCGATATTATGCTTAGGCCTCTATAGTTTGTGCAATATAAGCTTTTGACCACTCCTCTGGTATTTTTTCTCCATTTATCGCTCTGTGGAACATGTTTCTCAGCATTCGATGTAATTTATTAGACCCGTACTTAATCATTTCATTTACCACACCCCCAGGCCCTGCAGATTTATTATTTTTGAGTGTTTTTATTGTCTTCTTTACTTCTTCATAGCTTAGTTCTATCTCTTTTATTTCCTTATTCCGTTCTTCTTCAGGGCTCTCTTCTTGGAATTCTTGTCTATATTCTGTTAGCAGCTTCTTAAAATATTCTTCCCACTCGCTTTCTGGGATATACTCTATATACGTCTTGTCTCTATTGTTAGTCCTTAATGCTTTAATTATTCTCCATGACTCTGTACTTCTAGTTCCTCCTATATACTGTTCTACATGTTCGCACGATTTTTCCCATCTCTCGTTCTTTTCTTTGTTTATCATCCTCCTCGTTTCTGCATTTTTCTCTTTATATTTCTGTAGATCTTCTTCTGATTTTGTATTCAGCCATTTTTCGTATAGTCTTTTTTCTCCTTTATAGATTCTTTGGTTTTTTTTCAGATTCTAATTTTATGTTTCTCATTCTCGTTGTCTTCTTTACCTAATGCTTCTAGGGACGCCTGTTTGATGCATTCTTTTACGTGGTCATAAATCTGTTGGAGGTTGTCGTAGTTAAATTCATTTAATTCTTGATCTAATCGTCGTCTATATAGGTCTCTTATCGTTTCGTCTTGCAATAAGTGTATTTTGTATTTTATTTCTTTGTCTGCTTTTTCTGTGATCTCATTAGTATTTCTGTTTTCTTTATCTATTGTTTCTTTTTGCTTTATTGTCTTGTATCACGGTACTTTTATATTTGCTATTAATAGTCTATATATATATATATATATATATATATATATATATATATATATATATATATATATATAGATATATATATATATATATATATATATATATATATATATATATATATATATATATATATATATATATATATATTGATAAAATGAAAGAACTCAAGAAACGTTAGACTAAGTGCCTGAATGTGGACGATAGTTAGGTAAATATTTTTAAAAAATGTCCGTCTGTATTCAAGAAACGCTATTAGGAAATTATGTATGTATGTCAAAAATTTTCATTATTTTTTACACGTGTTCAAGTATTTTATTATTTCACGAGTTTATGTAGTCTTTTAATAAAATGTTACTGAAAAATGAAATTTCTACTCTTGCTGTAAGGTAGGAAAAATCCGTTTCTTTTCCCACCTACTACAGACTAAAACAACAAAATCATAATAAAATACTGAAATATGCGAGACCTGCCATCCATGAATAATTAAAAATAAGTTTAACCAATTTGACCATGGTTAACCATCTTATATTAACCTGCCAAAATATTATTTATTAAGCGGAAGCGTAGGTAAATCAAAGGTAATTGCGTTATAATATCCCTCGTAATAAATCAATTTTATTTCATATTTATGCAAAATCGTCTTTTTAATCATAGGTCATTCCGAAATTTATATTAGCTTTATGATAATCCAATTGTTTTTACGTTCTGGTGTTTGGCAATAGTGTAACAGAATTTGGGCTCATAACGGTTCTGACAACAATTATTTATAGGTTGGTTCAAAAGACATAAACCAAGTTTCGATACAGGGTATTACGTAAATAAATTCCACAGAGCTCAGTAGTAGTAGTTGTAGTAGTAATGGTTAGGGAGAATTTATAGTCATCAAACTCAGCTAATCTGGACTAAGTATTTTTAACGTCTTAGTACTATACGAACAGCATGCTACCTATGAATGCCTTCACAGCATTGCGATAAAGTATATTTTTGTTAATTCCAGCTTTTAATCCAACTAAGCCAACTACCTAGTATATATCACCACTACACCAAATACTTTATTTTTGCACTTGACACGCGTTTCCCTAACAATGTTAGCTTCATCAGGAGCGATGATACATTAATTAACGCCCAAGCATACATACTCATCGCATAGTTTTATTACGTTGCCTTCTTCTATATTTAATTCTCGAGCTTCTTCAGTTACACACAGATGTTCTGTGTTCTGGAGATTAATTTATAGCCCCCACTTCTTATATTCTTGGTATAACTTTTTTACTATATATTCTGCGCCTTCATGATCTTCTGCTATAACAATAACCTGGTCATCTGCGTAGTGCATTGTGAATTACGTCTCATAGTCAAGGAGTATTTCTATGAATTTACAACCGTTCTTCCAGCGTTCAAGTATAGTACCTAAATGGATATTGAAGAGTAAGGGTACATGCAGAGTCTTTGTCTTAGACCCGTTGTAATTTTAAAAGTATGACTGATGTTTCTACCTAATTTTACTTGAGATTCTGATTCTTTATTTAAATCTTATATAGTTTTTACTACAGTGGCATTTATGTTGGTTTGCTGCAGAACTTCAAATAATCTATTTATTGGTGCCGTATCGTATGACTTTGCCAAATCAATGAAAACTAAATGTGTTTCTCTATTTTTTTCAAGTAGTTGGATAACGTAAAAGATATTATCAATGGTCAATCCTCCCACCCTACAACCTAATTATTCTTCTGACTGATATCGTTGGTAATTATTTTCTACTAGCTGATTCAATATTTTATCATATAAAAGGCTAACTGAGCTTATTCCAGACCAACCACTATAGTTTCAGCAGTCATCTTTTGTCCCTTTCTTATGTAGTGGGTCAATCCAGGCTACTTTGCGTTCAGACGGCACTTCATCCCCATTCAAGCATCTTTCCATATGTACGCTTATTAGTGATGTTAATTTATGTGAACCATATTTGATTAATTCGGTGGGAATTTCACTCGGACCTGGTGCTCTTTTGTTCTTTAGGTTTCTTATGGCTATCTTTAAGATGTCTTCTTCTAGTTGGAATGGTTTCCCTGTTATTTGAATATATTTATTTTCCTCTGTTTTAAAATCTAATCTTGTTTCTGTAAGCATAGTTTCAAAGTTTTTCGTTGGTTAATATTTATTGCAATAATTTTAACTTGTTCTTGTGTTAAGTGTCTCTGTTGTCCTTCTTCCAGCTGTGTCTCTAATTCTCAACATTTTTTCTCCCATTGTGTGTTTTTCTTTTTTCTGATCTTATTCTTGAAAGTCCTCCTAGCATTTTTATAATAATCTAATTCTCTTTCTGATTTGCTCTGTAACCAATTGTTATATGTTATGTAATGTAATTCATATAAATTACATCATCATTATTTACTGCCTTCGTAAAACGAATAATGGTCCGTAACCATTCAAAACAAAAATAAAAATAAAACCACCACATTTATGAATAACACAACAGAGATTAAAATCAACAATTTTAATTTGTATTTTTCCTTCTGAATCAGAATAAACAATTAAATTTCTCTACAAAATTAAGATGCCATTGTTTCGTTCAAACAAATTGCAAGATCTTTTATTCAAGCAGACTTGGTTATTATGTAAAATTCCATTGAATTATAAATTAACGCAAATAAAAAACGACACGAGTGAAACAAAAAAAAAATCAAAATATAATAAATGTAATTTTATGAGCAATAGACATGCAATTCTTTGACTGGCATATTAGAAACATTTTCTTATAATACGTTGGCGTTTGTTATGTTATCTTCCTAACTACGAAGGACTTTGCAGAACTTAGAAAGTATTTTTTTCTATATAACCACCGTCTACACTAGTATACTTAGTCCAGTGTTATTTATTATTATTGTTATTAGTCCAATGTTATTTCGAACCAGAAAGCTTTACACTCCACAACTGTTAATTCTTTACAAAGCTCAAATTCGACCAACTATGTAATACTGCTCCCATGTTTGGGGCTCCGAACCCAAACATACATTGCATTTGTTGTATTCTATTCAGAGAAGAGCTGTTCGTCTGATTGGAGACCCGGAACTGACCGGCGGCCTTGATTCGCTGGAATATCGAAGATCGGTTGGCGACTTGAGCCAGTTCTACAAAGTGTTCGAAGGATGTAGACCGCTTAATTTCTCCCAGAGCAGTGCATGTTAGAAATACACGTCGCGCTAATACTTCACATCCGTATGAAGTTCAGCTTGTTACTCCTTGTACAATGCTTTTCAAGCAGTCTTCTATATAGAGAACATCATTCCCTTGGAATAATTTTCCCAGGACTGTGTTTCCTACCGAGTGTAATTTACAGCGATTTAAGAACAACGTGAATCGCCTTTTCCGCACACGTGTCGCTCCTGTAGAGCTTTAGGGACTTCCCTGCAGCACGTGCGCTAGACCCATAAAAAAAAGGGTTTTTTTTCAGTTGTTTCATTTAAGATAAATAAAGCCTGTGGTTTGCACTCTAAAAACCGACGCTACAGCAGCTTTTAATAGATCTTCTGAGAAAAACTTTCGGCTCCTTAGTTCCATCTTTAGATGTCTAATTAAAGGGAAATCACAGGCTACTAAATTAGGCCTTTAGGATGAATGTTGTAACTTCACGACTCCATAGCTTTCCGAAATAGATCGCGGTCCTAAAAATAGTCTTTATAAACCTATTGCATTGACTCCCGCATATTGGAATCAGCCCAATATAACACTCAAGTCCTGTAGCACGTGACAGACAACAAAAAATAACTTTTGTTGTTCTTTAAAGCTACCAAATATTCTTGAGAAATGTATTTCCTCTCCAGTCCATACAGTGTTTTAAGGAATTTGGGGATTCATCCTGTAAAAACTTTCGTTATCCCTAAATAATGGTGCACTATCTTCTTCTTCTTTAGCAAACGTCACGATCTTGTTTCCTCAACCTAACAGCAGCAAATTCTTAATAAACCTAATGGTTTCCTTACTTCTAGTCTGAGCTATTTTTAGTGTTCCGTACGGAACACTTATAAGATCACTTCGGTGTCTGTATGTCTGTCTGTCTGTCTGTTACACCCGATTTTCTCCGAAACTATTTGACATAGAAAGGTGAAATTTGGTAATAATATAGGAATTGATGGCCTCATCAGAGCCATGTAGTTTTGAGAATTAAATTTTGACTTAAGGGGTTAGTTTTGGGGGGTGAAGTCGGAAGTGAAAAAAAAATTTTTTTACTAGGTCATCGAGTGTGGTGTCAAATAAAAGCTTGTAAAAACACGAGTAAAAAATATGTATATATAATATTATACTTGCGCACTTTTCTTTGTATTATTTTTAAAAATTCGCGAAAAAATCGCTGTCCCGGGCCTTATCTCGAAAAGTACTTATCAAAAAATTTCGAAAAAAATTCTGGAATATTCTCCACGGGGTGTAGATTGAAAGAAAATTATCACGAGTGCATTACCTTTAATAATTTATATGGTATATAAAAAAAAACAAAAATATCAAGGTCATCAGATTTCAGTAAAGATTGGAAACAAACTTTGTTGAAAACTCATTTGGGGTATATTTTGTGAAGTCACTGGTCCTTTTATACCACCGTAACATAAATTTTGACTTAAGGGGTTTGTTTTGAGGGGTGAAATCGGAAGTGAAAAAAAATTTTTTTTACTAGGTCATCGAGTGTGGTGTCAAATGAAAGCTTGTGAAAACACGAGTAAAAAATATATATATAATGTAATACTTGCGCACACTTTTCATTGTATTACTTTTAAACAATATCTGTCCCCTACCTTATCTCGAAAAGTACTGATCAAAAAATTTTGAAAAAATTCTGGAATAGTCTCCACGGGGTATAGATTGAACGAAAATTATCACGAGTGCATTACCTTTAATAATTTATTTGGTATATAAAAAAAAAAAAAATTCAAGGTCTTCGAAGTACTTAAAATCCCAGTTCCTAGAAATGTCATCACTGATATACTAAGGTGACAATTATTTTTCAAAATTGAGAATTTTTTTGAATTTGTACTTTTAAAACCTAAGACCCGGAGATTGGGTAGATCGAAGAAGATAGAAAGTGGGAACAGGAAGGCGAAGAATGCTATAAAAAAAACCGGATTGATGATGACTTTTAAAATGACGCATAAAAGAATCTACTGGCTTAATATAGAAAATGACCATAAGGGGAAAGTGATATCAGGATTCTCGATGAATAATTTCAATAAATCACATGGATACACTTATAATACGGTATATTATAAATTGATTTTTGATTTAGCGAGTTTTTCCATTTTTTCCGAGAAAACTTGCATATTGAGCGGTAAAAGAAGGTCTTAAAACAGTCATGTTCAGTGGTGAATAATTGTTTCTGAAGAAACGATTTAAATCCAGTCTAATGAATGTCACTTTCAAAAAAAAATTATCTCTTTTCAAACCACTAACATACCAACAATTTACGGAAATGCTCCTATACATATACCATACATATATATATATATATATATATATATATATATATATATATATATATATATATATATATATATATATATATATATATATATATATATATATATATATATATATATATATATATATATATATATATATATATATATATATATATTAGCCGTGCCCGCGGCTCCGCTCGCGTGAACTCGATTCACCTTTATCGTCACTGCTTATTCGTTATGTTTATATTATTATATAGCTCAAGGGGCCTTAGAGGCCCATGGCTTGGTTGCATACTTGTCTCCACTTCTTTTTGTCTCCTGTTAGCTTTTCCCAGTGCAGGATTCCCATCAACTCCGGATCTTGCTTTAGTGCCTGAATCCATGTAGATCGAGGTCTACCCTTGCCTCTTCTTCCAACCACTCCTCTTATTTAGGCTTGCTTTGCCTGTCTTTCCTCGTTCATCCTTGCCACGTGTCCCAACCATCCTAATCGCTGGCTTATTATGATTTGTTTTATAAGGGGTTTCGTATATAGGCATTTTAATTTGTAGTTTGTTCTTCTTCTCCACAGTCCCCCTTCTTTCCTCCGTAGATTTTTCTCAAAGCTTTCCTTTTCCACACCTCCAACGTCTCCTTTTCTCTTGCATTCAGTTTCCACGTTTCGCATCTATATGTCATCGTGGGTCTGACAACTGTCGTATATATTCTTTCTTTTGCTTTTCTTGATACATTCTTTAATTTCAATATTGGATTCATTCCCCCAAACATCTCTGTCCTTTCGCTATTCTTTCTTGTATCTCCGTTCTTTCTTGTCCACTCTATGTTATTGTTACTCCCAGATAATTAAATTTGTCTACTTTTTCAAACATACATCTTTTTCCTGAGTTGTTTATTATAACTAAACTTTTGTTGTTTTTAATATCCTTCTTCTTTGTAATTTCCATGTATTTTGTTTTTTCCTCATTTATCTTTACTCCTCTCATCCTTCCCCTTTCTTCTAACCTACTTATGGCTTTTTTGAGGTTCTCTTTTGCTCTTGCAATCACTGCTACATCATCCGCCTAGGCCAAGCATTGGCAGGTTTGTTGGTATATCGTTCCATTTGTTTTTATTTCTGACTCCTGGATTATCTTCTCTAGTACCAAATTAAATAAACATGTCGACACTGGTTTCCCCTGTCTTAATCCTCTCTTCACCTTAAACTTGTCTGATACTTTGCCCTCAACCACCACTCTATCTTCTGTGTCATTCAGGGTCATTCTCACCATGCGAATCAATTTACTTGGAATTTTTAGTTCTTCCATTATCTTGTAGAGTCCTTCTCTATTTACAGAGTCATATGCTTCTCTGAAATCCACAAAGACCAAGTGTAGTGCCAAATTTTGTTCTAAGCTATTATCTTGGATTTGCTTAATCGAAAATATCTGGTCTGAACCGATCTATTTTTCCTGAATCCACACTGGTACTCTCCCAGAATAAACTCGGCTCTCTCTGCTAGTCTGTTTTTGATAGTCAACACTACTATCTTGTACACGACATCCAGTATTGGTCTATAATTAGCACATATAGTTTTTTCTCCTTTTTTGTATATTGGACAAATGAGCGACTCTCTCCAGCTCACTGGCATCTTTTCTGTTTCCCATATTTCTTGCACCAACCGGCATATTTCATTTTCCAGATCTACTCCTCCAGCTTTTATCAGTTCTACAATTTCCACCCGGGGCCTTATTTTTTTTGGGTTCTGAGTATTTCTCTTATTTCTTCTTTGCAGGGTTTATTTGTCGCCTCCCTTCAGTTAATTTTGCTTGCTATTTCTCATTCAACTCCTTATTTTCATCTCCATTTAATGTTTGTTTAAAGTATTCCGCCCATCTATTCAGTCTTTCTGCGAAGCTTACTGCTAAACTTCCAACTTTTTTCCTATATATTAGCATTTTGTCTCTGTTTATTCCCTTTGTATTTTATAATAAAAAAACACGTAAATCGGATAAGTGGTTCTTGAGTGCTAAGCGCAGTGATGGATAGACAGACAGCAGAGAGATGTTACGTTTTATATATATATTATAGATTTTTTTTGACATATATTAAATTAAGAGTTAAAAAAAATCACGTAAATCCGATGAGTGGTTCTCGAATGATAAGCACACTAACGAACAGACAGACAGAGAGACGTTGCGTTTTATATATATTATATAGATTATTATTATTATTATTATTATATATAACCTCTTCAGAGAACATATGTATGAATTTAAAAAATCACGTAAGTGGTTCTCGAGGGATAAGCGCACTAACGGACAGACAGAGAGACGTTGCATTTTACATATATTATAGATATAGATTATTATTATTACTATATAACCTGGCCAAAGAATATATGTTTGAATTTAAAAAAAGACATGTAAATCGGATAAGTGATTCTTGCCTGATAAACGCACTAATGGACAGACAGACAGACAGAGAGACATTGCTTTTTATATATATTATAGATTATAGATATTCTCTGCTACATAATATTGTTCCAAATTTAATGGTTTAGGCTGTGTACTGCAAGGGAACGCGCTAACGGCAAACTTTTTTCCGACTTCATTCACTATTATCGTCACTGCTCATTCCCTATGCTACCTATCGTAATAAAATATAGACTATAACCTGGCCAGAGAACATATGTATGTTTTTAAAAAGTACGTAAATCGGATAAGTGGTTCTCCAGTGATAAGCGCACTAACGGACAGACAGACAGACAGACAGAGAGACGTTGCATTTTATATATATATTATATATATATATATATATATATATATATATATATATATATATATATATATATATATATATATATATATATATATATATATATATATACTTAAAAATAAAATCTTAGTTGGGGAACTCGGCAAAAAGGGGCGTGATAAGAGACACAATTTTCATTAAGCCAATATTTCGGTCCTAGATTGGGACCTTCTTCAGGGCAAGAACTGAAAAGGAGAACAAAACATATTCACTGATAGGGTTTGGGACAAATTTAAATTAATGATGTAATTAAGTTGTTATAATTAATAAAATTAGTGTAGAGTAAGAATAAGATATTAATCATAATAAAGTCAAAAAACTCACATGAGTAGTGTGAAGTTGAGTTACCCTGAATGGCCATAGGTAGCTTATACATAAAAACGTTGGTCAATCCATAAAATACACACTATAACACGGTAGATAAAATTACAAAAACCAGATTTAAAACATGGATGTGATTGAGAACATTGGATGTTGAAAACATTGTTAGTTACTTCACCTGAGACAACCACCCATGGCCACCGCCATATGGAAAACAAATGACAAAGACGACAGGAGACATCTGACCGACAGAAATAAGGGGCTTATTAAGAAAACTCAATTAACCAGAAAAAGGGTCGACATCCGGAAAGAAACCGATAAAAATTGGGAAGTGCATGTATGGACCTTTAAAGCAAGAAAGAGATAGCCAATTAAGCGACCGGTATGGAACCGAGCATAGGATAAATCCTAACCTAATTTTAGGTAAAGGGTGAGCGAGAGATAGAGAGAGAGAATATTGGGAGCAACAAAGAGGAAGATCGTCTATTATATTAATAATTAATTCGTTAATTTATTGTTGATATATGACTGGAGGAAGAGATTGTTTGCAGAAATATATGAAGATTGAAAGTAACAGGAGGTAATGAATGGGTGACGCTAGACACTGTCAATAGAAGGAGGACAGTAATCAATAAGTGCACAAAATGGCCCAGATAAAGTGGAAGGAATCTGTGGAACCCAGGATCAAAGAGACCCGTAAACAAAGAGAGGAAGGAGGAAAGAAAACCCTGGAAGTTACACAGCTAAGAGAGAGATGACTACTATTTCAATTCAGATGGATCATAAAACACTTGAAGACAGGGAATTATTGTGTGGTGTTGATTTATCACAAGAGAGGAGTAAACTATATATGTTACTGAGACCATCTAGGTCGGTTCTTTTATTGATATTAAGGTGATTCTCCTGGATGTAACACATTTCAAGGAATTCTCTCTTGGAAAGATTTTTAGAGAAATGAAGAATTTTGGGTTCCCTGAAATTAAACGAATGACCATTGTCAACAGAATGGGTCGCCAAAGCACATCTGTGTGGATGGCATCTAGTATCACTTTTATGGAGTGCAATACCACGATTCAAGGATTGAGAAGTCCGGCCAATATAGATTGATGGACAATTGAGTACACTAAGTCTGACATGGAAAGAACTGGCAACGGGGCCTTGAGCTTGCTGAAAATACGTCTGTTTTTAAAGAAGTAATATTTGGCAATTTTAATGTTAGGAATGACTCGCAAAATATGGACCAATTTGTTGGTAAGGCCAGGAATGAACGGTAAAGAAAGCAACGACCAATTTATTTCGACTGGGGGAGTTAGAGGAGGAGGGGAGATTTGCGGTAGGTGGAGGGGAGGGGGTTCTGGAGGAATTTGGTGGATATGAGTAAGCTTGTTGACTTCGTCTTTGGTTCTTAGCAAGAGTTTACGATTGTATCCATTATCTATGAAAAGGTTTATAAGTGTTTCTTTTGACTGGTGTAAGAAATCAGGATGGACGATTGTCTTCAGTCTTCTATATAAGCCTTTGATGACGTTGACTTTCACCTTCCAATCATGGCCAGAGTTTGCATGGATATCTCTCCCAGAAGAAGTAGGTTTTCTATACCAATCAAGTTTGATGATGTTATGGGAGTCTCTAACGACTCTTGTGTCCAGAAATGGAACAGCATTGTTGGTTTCTTCTTCCATAGTGAATTGTAAATGTGGGTCGAAAGAATTGAAAACATGAAGAACTTCTTCTTTGCCATCAGCTGGTATGGATAGAATTAAATCGTCTACGTATTGATATAAGAAGGGAAGTTGAAAGGATAATCTTTGAGTGCAGTTTTTTTAAAACATACGACATGACAATTGAAGCAAGAACAGGACTGAGTTTACTGCCCATAGCGCATCCAAATATTTGAGAGTAGAAAAAGTCTTTAAATTTGAAGAAGGTTGAATGGAAAAGAAGTTCTATTATTGATAAGAGGAAGGATTTGCTGATTTTTGCTGTTGGGTGAGATTAATGCCCATTCAGAGTCAATTATTTGGCTGGTTAACTGCCATGAAATAGTCGTGAAAAGACTGACTACATCAAGTGATATAATAACGTGGTTTTCTGGTAATTGGAAATTATTGATTATTGCACTAAACGCAAAAGAGTCTTTAATGGCAAATGTATGATAATTGAGGAAGGACTTTTCAAGAAGATTTTACTTTTTTTTGAAGTGGGAGAGCAAGTAGTGGAGACGATGGGTCTGAGCGGTACCCCTTCTTTATGCTTTCTTTCTTTATTCTATATATATATATATATATATATATATATATATATATATATGTATATATATATATATATATATATATATATATATATATATATATATATATAGAATAGAATGATTTTATTCTCTACCTGTATAAGATGATTTACAAGTATATTCATTAAATGATATATATATATATATATATATATATATATATATATATATATATATATATATATATATATATATAGAATATATATATATATATATATATATATATATATATATTTATTTAATGAATATACTTCTAAATCATCTTATACAGGTAGAGAATAAAATCATTCTTTAAGGACAATTTTTTTTATTTCTATCAGGTAACTCTTAAACAATAGAAAATTAATAACCTATTGGGCTCTACTTCCCTATGCCAAACTAAGAACAAGAAAATTTCACTCCTCCAGAATCCCCGCCAACTCAGGTTTCGGGTGGATCAAAAGCTATATTATCCCATTAAAGAGAAAAAAAGACTGTAGTACCACTGTCGTTATTGTACCTCTACATTAATTACTGCCTATAAACACACGCACATATCGGCTTAATATGCAGGCTCTTAACTCACTAAACCACCTGAGATCTAAGGTTAGATTATTTTCCCGTCCTGCCTTACAGCAAATTCGTTTATAGGGCATTAAAGGAGGCATTTTTGATTCGTCAGGTTGCCCAAAAATCTCAATGTGTTGATCATAGTCAATTTAGATGACATATCTGGAACGTCCCTTTTACTTGCTATTTCCTCAACGTTTTAATCAGCTATAATGACTTGGAAAATCAAATTTTCCTTTGAACTTCATCTGCACAGTTCTACCCTCACAGCTCGGACCGACGCGTTTGGTTGGGGGGAAAGGAACCACCAGACCCACTACTTGGCCACGTTGTGATATGCCCAAACGGACAAAATTTACCCTAAAGACGTGTTTACTATACCAAAAAATTGCAAAAATTATTTCGGTATAAAAAAAAGGGTAAAAAAGATTGTATCGAAAATTACCGGCCTATCGCACTGCTCTCTATATTATCAAAAATTGTGGAAAGAGTAATGGTTAATGAGATATTGGCATTTGTAATAAAGTACGGCATTTTGCATGGGGCACAAAATGGATTTCTCAAGGGCAAATCCACAATATGAGCAATTTACGAATTTATTAATAAAGTTTACACAAATCTAGATCTGAAAATGAAAACATTAGGCCTATTTATGGACTTAAGTAAGGCGTTTGACCTTTTAAATCACGATCTTCTCCTGGATAAGTTGAATGTGTATGGGTTGAGGGGAAAAATTAATGAACTACTTAGGAGTTACTTAACTGGGAGAACCCAACTCGTACATGTAAATACAGCAAAGTCGGACATATTACCGATAAATATAGGTGTACCGCAGGGATCTGTCTTAGGACCTCTGTTGTTTTTGCTTTTTGTGAACGATCTGCCTAATATAGAAGAGCAACATAACCTCATCATGTTTGCCGATGATAATAGTTACGTTTACTCTCACAAAAGTAAAGAAGAAGTGCTAGTGTGTGCACAAGACATTTTAAATAAATTTTTAAAATGGTTCAATGCAAATAAATTGTGTATAAATACACAAAAGACTGTATTCATTGATTTTAGTCCTCGAAGTAAGGCAATATCTGAAAGTTATCTATTAAAAATTCAAGGGAAAATTATCCAACAAGTAGATGAAGTAAAATTTTTAGGAATATATTTGGAAAATAGCTTAAGTTGGGAAAGCCATGTTGATGCTCTTTGCAGGACTTTATCATCGTCGTGTTTTGCATTATATAAACTGAAAGATTTGACCAATAGAAATGTTTTGTTGTCTTATTACTATACACATTTCTATTCAAGAATTAAGTATGGCATAATTTTCTGGAATTGTTCTTCTTATAGCCTCAGGGTTTTTCGGCTACAAAAGAGAGCTATGAGAGCGATAGTTAACGCTCAGAGAAGTGCATCCTGTGGGCGGATTTTTAGGGACTTAAGGATCCTCGCAGTATCTTGCATTTTCATGGCTGAAATTTTGTTATTTGTGAAGCAGAAACCACAGAATTTTGTTACTAACAATTATTATCACGATTATAATACAAGGTATGGTGATAACTAAGCTATTCCAGTCCACAGTTTGTCCACAACGGAAAACAATCCCCGTTATATTGGCATTCACCTATGTATTTAATAAATTGCCCCCCCGTTTTCGAAATATTGATAATATAAAATTGTATAAAAGAACGTTAATTGATTTTTTTTTCGGATAAATGTTACTATAGTATATAGAGGCTACTAATGTTAATATGATAACTTGTGTTTGCTTTATTACATTTATGTGGTTTTATTTGTAATACTTCTTCTCACTTATTTAAGATAGTGCCTGACTTGTCCTATGCTATTGTGTATGGTCTCCTGGATTAATAAAGTTTACTTATTTATTTATTTATTTATTTATCACTTCTTTCAGTATTTACGAGGTAATAGAAATGTGCGATAAATAAAATTTCATTTGAAATTAACACTAGTTTAAATAACCTCTCTTATAAGTTCCTATATAAGGGAAATTGTTGTCTTTAATAAGTTATTCTCTTATTTTATTTCAATACTACACAAGCTCCGAATGGTGATCGCATGCTTCAAATAACGATAACAGGTGAGTCCTTATACTTAATTTTCCTTCCCTTTACTACTGCGCAAGCTCCAAACGATGGACGCATGCTTCAAATAAAGATAGAGACAGTGGCCTACCAAAATAAACGTTGTAAAATCTATTGCCTTTTGAAGTGTGATTAAAACAAATATAGTAAATCATAAGATATAAGATCCTGCCTTTTTGCTTTTTCAATGGGGCAATAAACAACCCTATTACGGTTTTGTGCATCGTTGCCAGATATTACGATAAACGTATTTTTATTTTACCTGCTTTATATACCGCCCCTCACTTGCACCTGCAATGATATTGGATCTATTTTCACCTATATATTTGCTACCTGGCAACCCGGTTTGGAGCCCTTTAAGTATTTGATATTATAGGCCTAATGACCACAGGTCCCTATTAAGATTCGAAAGATACTTTTTATTATTTATATTTTTAGCTTTACTTACAACTTACAAGGTAACGGTTCTATTTTATTTATGTGGCGCCCGTGAGAAAATTGTAAAAGTGGCTATCGCAAGAGAAAACATTTATCACTTGACGCTAAACAAATAGTGTAAAATGTTTACCACAGTTTGGTAAAAAGAAATTTAAAAAAACAAAGTGATTTGCAAGAAACCAGTGAACTAACAAAAATCTCAATTTTTACGATTAAGGGTATTGTATGAAAACCATCATTCAGGAACAGGAAAACAACCGAAAGATTTTCAAATGCATCATGTAGACGATTGTGAAAAAGACGTCATCAGGAGAAAAATATATTCTATGTATGAAGAGCAGTTGGTGCCGACACTAGATAAGACTGGGTGCAGGACGGGACCAATATACATTGTGGCCGATCAACCCTTCACAGAACTTTCTTAAGAATGGGATTCACGTTCCGAAAAATCAACAAAAAGCAAGCAGTGATGGAATCACAACGATTACGAATCTTGCGACATACTTATTTACAAGAAATTAAAGTATCGATCAGAGAATTTGGCCAATAACACAAGTCTGCAAAAAAAATTGAGAGCTGTTTTGGTTTTTTTTTTTGCGTAATTCTTATGTTTTTGGGTGTACTGAATCCGAAAATGACTTTTATTTTGTCATAGAACGTCACGTTTTCTGACAATGTAGGTATCTATGTTAAACAAGTTATCATCTTAAAATAAAAGATAAAAGACTAAAAAAATTTTTTTTAATTTATAATTGCGTAACAAAACTTATTTTTTTTATCTAAAATACATTCATTAGTAAGCACCAAACATATTTCTTTTTCCCAGTGAGACTCCTTTTGGTACATTTTCGCTTGTAGGAAGCATCTGGAAGGTCTCTCTGAAGCGTCCAACAGTAGTCTGCCATCATTGAGACGCTCCATCTTCCCTGGAATCTTTTTTCCATCTCCTTAATATCTTGGTGAAATCGTTCACCTTGCTCTTCACTCAGATCTCCTAAATTTTCTGGAAAGTAGTCGAGGTGGGAATGAAGAAAATGTACTTTTAAACTCATTAGGCAACCTAAAGCTTGAAATGCTTTAAACATTCTTTTGACGATTTGTTTGTAGTTAGGGTCGTTGTTATTGCCTAAAAATTTCGCTATGACCTCTTTAAAGGCAATCCACCCTTCTCTTTGAGGATCGTCATGGTTGTGATGAATTGTGGATCAGCCATAAGCCGTCTAATATCTGGTCCAACGAAAACACCTTCCTTCAACTTTGCCTCCGAGAGGCCTGGAAACTTTGATATTAAGTATTTGCATCTCTTGGAAGTGACTTTACAAATTGCTTCATCAATCCCAGCTTTATGTGAAGAGGTGGTAGAAGAACTTTATGAGGAGGCACCAAAGTTTCATGCAGGACGTTCTTTTCGTCAACTTTAAGCTCCCTCGGAGGCCAACACTTTTTGGTCCAGTGATTTGCTCGGTCTCTACTATCCCATAGACACAAAAAGCAAGGGAATTTGGTAAACCTAGATTGTTGTCCGAGCAACATGCCCAAGATTTTTAAATCACCGCACACTTGCCAACCATGGTCTTTATATTTTAATTTGCAAAGAACCAATTCCAAGTTCTTGTAGGTTTCCTTGAGGTGTACGGAATGACCGACAGGAATGGAAGCATAGAAACCGCCTTTGTGAAGCAGAACTGCTTTAAGGCTTCTTTTTGAAGAATCTATGAAAATACGCCACTGTGCTGGGTCGTATAAGATCTTAAATGTATCCATCAAAACCTTCAATATTGGTACAATAAACCAACTCGTCCTCTTGGGCAAAGTAGGAAGTGAACTGCTTCTCACGATATCTAAACCAGGAGGAAGACACTCCCGGCAAAAGTAAGTTCCTGCTTTTGAGCCTTGATCCAAGCAACTCAGCAGCGTTTTTGGGAAGATTCAAGTCTCTTACCAAAATCATTTAGCTCGCCCTGGGACAACAATTTCGGACTGCTGTCATCTTTAAATTGAAAACTTGACTCGTCATCGGGTTCAGGTACAGCACCATCTTCATCAGAACTTGGAATCTCTTCCAAGTTAGCAGGGGCCTTGGGCACTGGTATTTCGGTCCCATGAGAGATGGGACGAATAGCTGATTGCAGATTGTGGTATGAAATGGACTGCTTCCATTTTGAATTATACCCGTTCACATTACACGAACAAAAGTAACAATCATCACTATGGTTCTTTTGCTCGCGCCATACCATAGGAATCGCATATCGGAAAATATTTTTCTTGCCCTTAAACCAATTTCGAAGGTCTTCAACACATCGTTTGCAGACTTTATGAGGTGCCCAAACTTTATCCTGATCTTCAAGTTTTAAGCCAAAATACGTGAAGTATACTTTTTTTACAAAGTCCGTAATATTAAGTTGTTGCTTTAATACCATATATTCGCCACAAATATAACAGAAACTGTCAGACGAATTCACACACTTCCGCACAAATGACATTGCACTATATTGAACCAAGATCTATAAAACAATGACGAATTAACACGTAATTGTACCGCGCCACTTTCTACACTATCCGAGCGCGCACGTTCTGGTTACAACGTTTATGTTTGTTAATTTAGCTCACATAGGGCGTTCTTTATTTAGAAAGTAATGATAGTTATGGCCTGTATACATTTAAAACCAGTAATCAAAATAAAATTGTACCTATTTATTTATAACTTCAAGTTAGCCAAAAAAAAAAAAAAAACACTTTTTTATAATAAAATTTTCCGTTTTGCAAAATAACCTGACGTTATGGAATTTTTTGAGTATTTTTTTAGTGTTCAGAATACCTAAATACATAGAAATCAGTTGAAAACATCCAGACAGCATTTTTGTTGCAGACCTATGTAATTTACCTTGACGAAACATGGTTCTATACCCATGACACTGTGCAAAAAAGGTGGGTTGTCAGCAGTACAAAACATCAGACTTCCTACCTTCAAATAAAGGTAAACGAAATAACTATTTTGCTTGCTGGATCTGAAAAGGGCTGGGTTACAAATTGTCTATTGTTATCTGCAAAAAAACATAAAAGATTCTAGTTTGGACTATCACGAAGACACGACCGCAGAACTTTTTGAAAATTGGTTTCAAAATTCCCTTTTGCCAAATGTTCCCGAACAGAGTGTTATAGTTATGGACAATGCAAGTTACCATAGTCGCCTACTAAATAAGGTTCCTAATGCAGCCAAATCGGAAATACAGGAATATATGTTAGAAAATAGCATTTATTTTGAGTTTAGTTATAATCTTTTGGAAGTTTTGAAAGACTATAAATTGAAAAATAAATATGTTTGTGATAGTATGGCTGAGAAAATGGGGACACACTGTTTTGCGGCTTCCTCCGTATTATTGTGTGTTTAAGGGGACCCCGAAGGCCGAAAATTTTAAAATTATCATTTTTTTCTTATTGCTTTAAATCAAAGTTCAGCCTTTTCTACACAATTTAAGAAAATTTTCATGAATTTATCTTAACTAGAAGTATTTTTAAAAAATTTAAGAAAAAAAAAAAGTTAATACTTTTCACCTCACAGATAGTCAGATTTACACGTTTACAACCCAAATGGCAGGTTTCCAAGGTTTCCTCTAGCAATAGAAAAAAATCGATGTTTTCTACGCTAATAATCGATAGTTTCAGTAGGTATTGAAACGCCGAAAAACAAGAAAAAGGTCCGGTCGTGGCGCTGTATCAGAGACGAACCCGCGCTCATTGAAAATCGCTCGTCCTGAAAAGTTGTGGTTTTTGACCTTTCGGTAGACGTTTCTCAAAATGTAAACACCCAAACCTTACTAAACTTTGTGGAAATATTTAATGATGTTACACGATTATTTGCCCGCAATTTCACGTTCGTTGATGTAGTAGAAGGCAAGAAAAAAAATCATGAGTGAGAGAAAAAAAAGTACATTTTTTAAACTCAAATTAAAAAAAAAGT
Source organism: Pachyrhynchus sulphureomaculatus (assembly GCA_019049505.1). NCBI lineage: Eukaryota > Metazoa > Arthropoda > Insecta > Coleoptera > Curculionidae > Pachyrhynchus > Pachyrhynchus sulphureomaculatus. The sequence continues at coordinate 162,896,683 of CM032453.1, read as the reverse complement.
AACGAGTATATTTAAATGAAATTGCGAACACTAATACAACAGGATACCCTTAATCCAGTAAAAAAAAAATTACATCAGTAACCCATTTAGAATCCGAGGAATCGGTACCGAAAGTGAGCAACCTCGCTCATAAGGATAAGGTAGCATTCGGGGTCCTCTTAATCCAATTGAACATATTTGGCATCAAGTTAACTCAAAAATAAGGGCACAAAATGTTTCTCTTACTTTAAGCGTATCAGTGGTTGAATTAGTAAAAAAAAGTTATAAATGATATACCTTGTGAAAGCTGGAAGAAATTCCATTCAGCACGTTGTTAAAGTTGAAGATCATATATTTATGTAAATAATATAAAACCACTGATAATTACCTCAGCTGATGACAATGATAGTGACACCGAATTAGGCTTAAGTTAAAATATATTTTTCTTTACACAATATGTCCCCTCTTGTAAACCCCGTTCATGCAAAAGTGTCTATTTTATACTTCTTATCGATTTGTTTTTACATGCATCTATAAATAAACATCTCCAAAAACACTTATAATTTTATTTATTTACAATAATGAATAAAATTCTTAAGTCCATCTCTGCAACCTATCATAAACAAAAAAGGTCAGAATTTTTTATTGTCCACTTAAAATGGCAAAAATCTGGATCTTATATTTTGGGACAGGCTATACGATCAGTGTAATAGATTTACTCAGTGGACAAATCTGACTGATTCCATAGAAATGACACCTCATTAATGCAAAGGAAAGAATAAAAAACCGGTGTCAAGTGCAAGTTGAACTTGCACAATTAGTGTTCCGTACGATTGTTTTTAAAATAGAAAATTTTGTTAGGGTGGTATAAAAATGATCAGTGACTTCACAAAACACACCCCAAATGAGTTTTCAATAAAGTTTGCTTCCAATCTTTACTGAAAACTGGTGACCTAGAAATTTTGTTTTTTTTTCTATACCAGATAAATTATTAAAGGTAATGATAATTTTCGTTCAATCTATACCCCGTGGAGAATATTCCAGGATTTTTTTTCAAAATTTTTTGATCAGTACTTTTCGAGATAAGGTAGGGGACAGCGATTTTTCACGATTTTTTAAAAGTAATACGAAGAAACGTGTGCGCAAGTATTACATTATATATATATTTTTTACTCGTGTTTTCACAAGCTTTCATTTGACACCACACTCGATGACCTAGTAAAAAATTTTTTTTCACTTCCGATTTCACCCCTCAAAACGAATCCCTTAAGTCAAAAATTTATGTTACGGTGATATAAATTGATCAGTGACTTCACAAAACACCCCAAATAAGTTTTCAACAAAGTTTATTTCCAATCTTTACTGAAAATTGATGACCTTGAAATTTCTGTTTTTTTTTATATACCAGATAAATTATTACAGATAATGCACTCGTGATAATTTTCGTTCAATCTACACCCCATGGAGAATAATCCAGAATTTTTTCAAAATTTTTTGATAAGTACTTTCCGAGATAAGGCGGGTGGACAGCGATTTTTTTCGCGATTTTTTAGAAATAATACAAAGAAAAATGCGTGCAAGTATTACATCATATATATATTTTTTACTCGTGTTTTCACAAGCTTTCATTTGACACCACACTCGATTACCTAATAAAAATTTTTTTTTTCACTTCTGATTTCACCCCCCAAAACTAACCCCTTAAGTTAAAATTTAACTTTCAAAACTACATGGCTCTGATTAGGCCATCAATTCCTATATTACTACCAAATTTCAACTTTCTATGATAAATAGTTTCATAGAAAATCGGGTGTGACAGACGGACAGACGGACAGACCGACAGACAGACGGACAGACACCGAAGTGATCTTATAAGTGTTCCGTACGGAACACTAAAAACAGTAAAGCTAAAGAGTTCATGATCTACGCACAAGAAAATAATATTAAAATATTTTGCACCTAAAAGCACTATAAAATTCTAGATTAGCTCTGAATTATTTAAATTCTATCATAAAGTATTATTAAATTAAAAATTAAATAAGACATTCAGCATGGTATCTCACGCTATATTGCCGTTTCGAGTTGTTTCAATGTATATGTTATAAAATCTAGAGTAATTAATTTTGCTTTAACTCTTAAAGATGCATTTGAAATTTAATTACCCATTATGACGACGTCTCTAAACAAAGAATTTATTACTCGGTATAATATAAGTTTTACGATTTAAGATCTTTTCATCGTTGTAATATGTTCAGGTGATAAAATAATAATAATTTTTAATATATTTTTTAAACAACATAAAAATTTTAATTTATTTTACCTCTTTATATTTGGATGAGCACAGTATAGGTACTGTAGAGAAATCTCTAATATGTTATAGGAACGAGGCGTGTGCGAAAAAAAAGCTACTCACATTGGCCCTAAATTACTACAAATTATTCTCGGTGAAAAAACACAGTACTGGGTAATTCTTTCCAAAATGATGAGGTTGTTCATAAAAAGAATTTTTAAAAAGGGTGATATGGGAATTATGTGTCTCCAATCTCAAATCAAATGGCTCTCTCTCTCTCTCTCTCTCTCTCTCTCTCTATATATATATATATATAATATATATATATATATATATATATATATATATATATATATATATATATACTAGCAGTGCCCGCGGCTCCGCTAGTGTGGACTTGATTCACTACTGTCGTCAGTGCTTATTCCTTATGTTACCTAACGTTATAAAAATATCTGCCATTATTTCCCCTCACCTCCCATTATTTCTCCTTATCTTCCATTATCTTTACATAATTTCCATTATCTAGGCTCATCTCTGCTCATCTCCCATTATTTCTCCTTATCTCCCATTATTTATACTTATCTCCCATTATCTTACCTTATCTCCCATTATCTTACCTTATCTCCCATTATCTAGGGTTATATCGAATTATATAGAACATATGTATAAATTTATAAAAACATATAAATCGGATAAGTGGTTCTCGAGTGATAAGCGCACTAACGGACAGACAGATAGAGAGACGTTGCATTTTATATATATATATATATATATATATATATATATATATATATATATATATATATATATATATAATATTATATTCTTTGCTACATGATATTGTTCCATATTTAATGCTTTAGGCCGTGTATTGCAAAAGAATGCGCTAGCGGCAAACTTTCCTCCGACTCGATTCACCATTATCGTCACTGCTTATTCCTTATGTCACCAAACGTAATAAAATATATCCTATAACCTGGCCAGAGAACATATGTATGTTTAAAAAAAAAGCACGTAAATCGGATAAGTGGTTCTCCAGTGATAAGCGCACTAATGGACAGACAGACAGACAGAGAGACGTTTCATTTCATATATATTATAGATATTCTTTGCTACATCATATTGTTCCATATTTAATGGTTTAGCATGTTTTAAAAAAAAGCACGTAAATCGGATAAGTGGTTCTCCAGTGATAAGCGCACAAACGGACAAACAGACAGAGAGACGTTGCATTTTATATATTATAGATATCCTTTACTACATGATATTGTTCCATATTTAGTGGTTTAGGCACTGTATTGCAAGAGAACGCGCTAGCGGCAAACTTTTTTCCGATTTGATTCACTATTATCGTCACTGCTTATTTCTCATGTTACCTAACTTTGTAAAATATGGCCTATAACCTGGCCAGAGAACATATGTATGTTTAAAAAAAAAGCACGTAAATCGGATAAGTGGTTCTCCAGTGATAAGCGCACTAATGGACAGAGAGACAGACAGAGAGACGTTGCATTTCATATATATTATAGATATTCTTTGCTACATCATATTGTTCCATATTTAATGGTTTAGCATGTTTTAAAAAAAAGCACGTAAATCGGATAAGTGGTTCTCCAGTGATAAGCGCACAAACGGACAAACAGACAGAGAGACGTTGCATTTTATATATTATAGATATCCTTTACTACATGATATTGTTCCATATTTAGTGGTTTAGGCACTGTATTGCAAGAGAACGCGCTAGCGGCAAACTTTTTTCCGATTTGATTCACTATTATCGTCACTGCTTATTTCTCATGTTACCTAACTTTGTAAAATATGGCCTATAACCTGGCCAGAGAACATATGTATGTTTAAAAAAAAAGCACGTAAATCGGATAAGTGGTTCTCCAGTGATAAGCGCACTAACGGACAGACACACAGACAGACAGAGAGACGTTGCCTTTTATATATATTATAGATATAGATTATTATTATTATAAAACCTGGCCAAAGAATATATGTATGACTTTAAAAAAAGTCACTTAAATCAGATAAGTGGTTCTCGCGTGATAAATGCACTAATGGACAGACATTGCATTTTGTATATTATAGATTATAGATGTTCTCTGCTACATTGTTCCATATTTAATGGTTTAGGCTGTGTATTGCAAGAGAACGCGCTAGCGACGAACTTTTTTTCCGACTTCATTCACTATTATTGTCACTGCTCATTCCTTATGCTACCTATCGTAATAAAATATAGCCTATAACCTAGCCAGAGAACATATGTATGTTTAAAAAAAAAGTACGTAAATCGGATAAGTGATTCTTCAGTGATAAGCGCACTAACGGACAGACAGATAGACAGATATACGTTGCATTTTATATATATTATAGATGTAATAAAATATATATCTATAATCTGGTCAGTGAACATATTTAAGAATTTAAAAATTCACGTAAATCTGATAAGTGGTTCTCACGGACAGACAGACAGAGAGACGTTGCATTTTATATATAGTTCTTATTATTATTATATAACCTGGCCAAAGAATATATGTATGAATTTAAAAAAAGCACGTAAATCGGATAAGTGGTTCTCGCGTGATAAACTCAGTAATAGACAGACAGACAAAGAGACATTGTATTATATATATATATATATATATATATATATATATATTATAGATTATAGATTATAGATATTCTCTACTACATAAAATTGTTTCATATTTAATGGTTTAGGCTGTGTATTGCAAGGGAACGCGGTGTTCCACAGGGGTCTATCTTAGGGCCTCTATTTTTTCACTGTATATACATCTCAGCTTTGTACCTATCTTAAATATTCAGATTTACATCTTTACGCTGACGACTCACAAATCTACGTGTCTTTCAAGCCTGAACAAATTATTGAGGGTTATAATAAAATTAACGAGGATCTTGCACTTTTGGTGAGTGCCTCCGAAAAACACTGTTTGGTACTAAACCCAAAAAAATGTCAGTTGCTATTGTTTGGACGTACCGCTTGGAGAAAGCAATATTCTAATCATTTAAACATTATTGTAGGTACTGAGCGGCTAGAAAGAAAACTTGGATAATGCTAGGAACTTGGGTTTGATAATGGATATAGAGTTGAGATTCACAGCACATATAAATAATTGCATAAAAAAGGCGTTTACTAATCTTAAACTTATATAGCCAGCGTCATTTATTAAGTGTAAATTTGAAAAAACTATTATGCGATAGCTTAGTTTTGTCCCACTTCACATTTTGTGATACAGTGTATGAACCCTGTCTCCTGGAATGGGATGCTCGGCGTATTCAGCGCATTCAGAATTTTTGTGTCAGGCTGATTGGTGGTATAAGAAAATATGATAGAGGTGTGACTGCAAAGATGAAAGAAGTTGGGTGGCGCTCCATGAAAGAAAGGAGACTTCTTCATAGTTTAGTAATATTTAATAAAATAATTTGTAAAAAGCGCCCAAATTACTTGTATCAAAAAATTAAATTTAGACATGATGCTCATAACCTAGACTTAAGGCATAAACAACAAATATCACCACCCTTGCATAGAACAGCACAATATCAAAGATCATTCAGTTACCAGGTCTATAGCATTTATAATAAAGTTCCAGATAATTTAAAAAGTCTTAAAGGCTTGAAATTTAAAAATGAAATTGGCAAAATTATATCATTATTTTTATAAATTGTTTTCTTATGTTTACATGATACATCCGAAATATATTTGCAACAGTACATGTATGCCCCATAATTATATATGATACATAAGTAATATAATAATTTTTAGGTTAGGATAGGTTAAGATAGGAAGCCAAGCTTCAACTTCGCCTTTTGTATATTATACAATAAAGTCATCATTGTCATCATTATTATTATTATTATATATATATATATATATATATATATATATATATATATATATATATATATATATATATATATATATATATGTTATAATAGAGGTTTTCACGGATGCTGGAATGTAAGACATTAAGATTCCGGGTTTCAATCCGTTCGTTTAACAATGAATTTGCACATATCGCCAAAATCTTATTTGGCATTTTCAAGAGCTCACGCTGCTTCTGCTACTCGATACCGTGATCTAGCTGCTGCTGCCGCTCGAAGCTAACTAAGAAACTGACGCGCGGTTGCCGTCTTTTTTAGGTCGGCATCTACGCAGATTGTAGGTGGAGGGGTCGGAAGTATTCGTCCGATCATCGGTGTTTGCCGGCTGGGTGGTAATTACGGGTTGCGGTGCTATGCAGACTGTTGCCTTCTCGATGTTTTGGTTATTCCTTGATGTAGCTAGTAGACCCTTCCATGTAGTGGAGATATTCAGTGCGTCGTATCGCTTATTCAGCTGTCCATTCTTTTTGATTTCCAAAGCTTCTCTGACTATGCGTGTTTTATAATGTGAAATCGAGGCTATTTGTTTAGATCCCTCAAAATTGCTGTTGTGACCAGTATCATGATGGAGCTGAAAAAGAGCCGATGTTTGTTTGAAAAACATGTTCATATCGTATGGCGAGCTGCTATAAACCAGTTATAACACAACTTGTCAAGTTTGATACCATCATCAGTCAAAAAGCTTCTTTTTACATTTAAATTGCTGTTCGAGATCCACTTGTTTAGAAGAATTTCTTTATGTTTAATTGTATCAGCAGCTTGTGTTTTTCCGATATTAAAACGCTTGGATAGGTCCCTTAGACTTAACTTTTCCGTATTGTAAAACTTCAACAATCTCAATTTTTTGTTTAAGCGTGAGAATTTTTCTATTTGGAGCCATTTTTACAATGAATGTGTCGCCCACTGTGTTTCCTTTTTTCGTATAGGCGTCAGACTAATATTAAATCCCCGCGTGTACCGAAAAATTGAAATCGGTAAATTCCCGGTTTACTCGGGTATATTCCTCAGTAAAGGGAGGCAGCGACGTTGGCTCGCAGCGTGATTGGGAAACGTAACAGCGATACTCGCCACAGAAAAATGAGACACGACGTTTATTACTTATTGTTTTTTGTCCGGTTAAGAGAACATTTTTTTGTGTCCGCGTCCGTTCAAGAGAATGTCCGTTTATGAGAAACTGTCCGTTCATGGGAGGTGTCCGTGTAAGAGGGGTGTCCGCGAAGGGGAATTTCACTGTATCTATAATCTATAATATATATAAAATGCAACGTCTCTCTGTCTGTCCGTTAGTGAGCTTATCACTGGGGAACCACTTATCCGATTTACTTACTTTTTTTTTTAAAACATACATATGTTCTCTGGTCAGGTTAGAGGCTATATGTTATTACGATAGGTAGCATAAGGAATGAGCAATGACCCACTAAACCCAAGATATCTTGGGTTTAGTGGGTAATATATATATATATATATATATATATATATATATATATATATATATATATATATATATATATATATTTACATGGCATAGACAAGAAGAAGGAAGTTTAAAAAATTAATGAGCAGATAATAGCGATTTTCACACCAAAAAGATCTCCTTAATTTAGTGAAACCTTAAACACTTTCCTATTCCCCAATAATAATACAAAATGCTTCGTTTCTAAGAAGGTGCTATTTTCTACATACTTAGGGGCAGTAGGTATATGTTTCCTAAAATACGTCACTAATATATTATTTCTACCTGAAAAATATTGAAAACACAATACTAAAAGGGAAATTGAGATGTGTGAGAAATGTAACAAGAATGGAAAAGATAAGATAGATAAGGAAAACGACATCATAGAGAGAAAAAAATTCATATTTCATATACTAAAATAATTTCAATGTTATGGAAACTGTAGTCCTTGCAATTCTTGGTATCCCAAATCCTATATTATTTTGAACAACTGGGTAAGGTGTTCAAAATAATATACAACTTGTATATCGACTTGTTTTAAAATTTCTGCAGAATCAGTAACGCTTTAGGGATTGCCTTGCAGCACCTGTTCTATGTCCAAAAAAAAGTCTCTGGAAACATATTTGTAACAGAAAATTTCATTTTCTTTCTAATCCGTACATTCTTTATATGTTCAAAAGAAGAAAACATTCATAAATACGAGTATAATATAAGAATTCTACTAAATGCCTGGACCCCTTTCACCGTCAATTTCTGAAGGAATATTGCTTGAAAACTATAGGTCACTTTCTCATTTCAAGTTCTCAAGACCTACGAGGCTGGTTTGAAAAGTCCGTGCAAAAATAAAAACTACTTATGTGTTTGGGGTAAACCTTTTTTATTTTTCGACATAGTCTCCTTTTAGGCTTATACACTTCGTCCAACGATGTTCTAGTTTGTTGATCCCTTCCGAATAATAGGATTTGTCCAAGTCTGCAAAATATCCATTAGTGTCTGCAATCACCTCCTCGTTTGAATAAAATCTTTGTCCCGCCAGCCATTTCTTCAAATTGGGGAACAAATAGTGGGGGATGTGAAACGAGTTGGAATCCTATTTCCATTAATTTTGCGACCACAACTGCTGAGGTGTGTGCTGGTGCGTTGTCGTGATGGAAAAGGACTTTCTTGTGGGCCAATCGCGGGCGTTTTTCTTGCAGCTCGGTTTTCAAACGGTCCAATAACGATGAATAATATTCACCTGTAATAGTTTTACCCTTTTCCAGATAGTCGATGAGGATTATCCCTTGCGAATCCCCATAACCTTTCGGCCGAAGGAACGGTCTTCGCCTTTTTTGGTGCAGATTCCCCCTTGGTAACCCATTGTTTAGATTGTTGTTTGGTCTCAGGATTATAGTAATGTATCCATGTTTCATCCACAGTGACGAAACGACGCTTAAAGTCCTCCGGATTCTTCTGGAACAGCTGCAAACCATTCTTGCAACACTTCACACGATTCCGTTTTTGGTCAAGCGTGAGTAATCGCGGCACCCATCTTGAGGATAGCTTTCTCATGTCCAAATGTTTATGCAAAATATTATGTACCAGTTCAGTCGAGATGCCCACAGCACTAGCAATCTCACGCACCTTAACTCTTCTGTCATCCATCACCATATCATGGATTTGATCAATGATTTCTGGAGTCGTAACCTCCACAGCCCGTCCAGAACGTTCAACGTCACTTGTGCCCATATGGCCTGTCCGAAAATTTTGAAACCACTTATAAACTGTTCTAATCGAAGGTGCAGAGTCACCATAATGTTTATCAAGCTTCTCTTTAGTCTCCTGAGGCGTTTTGCCTTTCATAAAGTAATGTTTAATCACCACACGAAATTCTTTTTCGTCCATTTCTTGAAAATCACTCGACTTCCTTGATTCACACGAATGCCAAACACAAAGAAATAGACCAATATGGCTGAAACTTGGTGTGCGTTCATTCAAGAGATGCTACTAACTAAACATGACCTCGATACGCGCCGGTGGTGCCATCTCTCGGACTTTGCACGGACTTTTCAAACCAGCCTCGTATATATATATATATATATATATATATATATATATATATATATATATATATATATATATATATGTATGTATATTTATATGGCGTAGACAAGGAGAAGGAAGTTTAAAAATTAATGAGCAGATAATAGCGACTTTCACACCAAAAAGATCTCCTTCATTTAGTGAAACCTTAAATACTCTCCTATTCCCCAATAATAATAGAAAATGCTTCGTTTCTAAGATGGTGCTATTTTCTACATTCTTAGTGGCAGTAGGAATATGTTTCCTTAAATACGTTACTAATATATTATTTCTACCTGAAAAATGTTGAAAACACAATACTAAAAGGGAAGTTGAGATGTGTGAGAAATGCAACAAGAATGGAAAAGATAAGATAGATAAGGAAAACGACATCACAGAGAGAAAAAAATTCATATTTCATATACTAAAATCATTTCAATGTTATGAAAACTGTAGTCCTTGCAATTCTTGGTATCCCAAATCCTATATTATTTTGAACAACTGGGTAAGGTGTTCAAAATAATATACAACTTGTATATCGACTTGTTTTAAAATTTCTGCAGAATCAATGATAGCTTGGTAATGTTCCAAGTCGTTAATAGATGGCAAGGGTATGTTCAAGTTGAGACCAGCTAGAATTACAGGTCATTTACAACAGATTGTCTATATTTCTTAACTATAAAAAACAAGGTAAAAAAAAAAGTTGAAATGATTATTTGATTTTGCACATCTTTCGTAACCATGCATTTAAGATTTAAGACCCAAATAATTGATATACCAACTACCCATTTATTATATAAAAACACAGATTCAGTTAACCATATTTCCTATTAACGGTATATTTTTAATAAGCGCCTATTTCACAGTGGGTAGCCAAAATTTATTAAAAACTATATAACAGCAATAAAGATATTTTATGCAGTCTGGTATTAAAATATTAAAGTAAAATTAAAAACTCACAGTTCGGAAGACACCACCCTATAAATTACTTATGGTAATTTCCTTGATTGTTACAGTTTAAAGTTTAACGAAAGGTGAAGTAGGGGTACGTGTAGTAGAAAGGAACAATATTGTATACGATGATGTGTTCAGTATTCGCAAACAAAACGCAGAAAAAAATGCAAGGTATTTTCAGAGTTTACCCATCATTTTTGCATGGCTTTAGTACACATTAAGTAGTCATGTCGTTTTTTAAGTATTCTACTTAGCTGTAAAAATGAGGACGAAGCCTTATGCTGTACGCAAGTTCTCGAGAAGTTTTCGTAATAAAACCAATCGAAGCACGACGAGCGTTTCGAAAGAACTTCCACTGCAACCACGCTAAAGTCCAACGAATTATTCATGAAGATCGTAGTCGGACATCTCTTACAAACTTTCTATTTGTAAAAAAACGGTACAAGTTCTTTCCGTATATAAAAATGTTTGGTCACGAATTCCGTAACTATGAACCACCACCCTTCTTATTCGCTTCATTTAGTACACTGTAACTTTGAGATGTTCCCCAATATGAAGATGAAATATTTAAACAGTAAAAAAAGTGGTAACACCGCTACATTTTGGTGCAGGAGGAGCTACTTATAAGGTGACGGAAGTTAGAGACCTGCAAAAAAACTACTTCAGACGTTACAGCGTTACTCCAGGAACTTTTGGATCACACCACGTATTAGTGCAGATGCTAATTATGAAGAAAACTATTTTTTTTAAGGGAGTTTTCCTTCAAAGTTAGGCAGATAACTAATAATCTACTGTACAGGGTGAATCAACGGAAATACGCAAAATTGGAACATCAAGAGAGATATTACTTTTGGGTGATCTAAATGGAAGAATAGGAAGGAAAGAACACGATAAAGTGGTAGGAAAATATGGCGAAGAAGTTACTAACGACAACGGAAGAAGAATTATAGAGATATGTGAACAAAACAACCTTACAATATTAAACGGACACTACCAGCATAGGGATATTCATAAATATACGTGGAGACAAACAACAAGAGATTTAAAAATTATTATCGACTATATGATAATACGTCGGAGATCTAGATTAAACTTCCTAGATGTAAGAGTCCAAAGAGGGGCTTCATGTGGCAGCGACCACTACCTCGTGAAAGGAAAGATAATCTCACGAACAACACGGGAAAGCAAACTGGAAGATACAAGTACACAGCACACAACAAGTGAAACAACAATAAGATATAATACAGACAGCTTACAAAATGAAAGTATCAGAAATCTATACAAGAGTAGACTGGACCAAAAGATACAACGGACGGGATTTGTTAATATAGAAGAAGAATATAAGTATATAAAGAAATGCCTACACGCAGCCGCACTGGAAGCATTAGGGTACCAAGAGAAAGGAAAAACCATATTGGTGGGTTGAAGAAATTAAATACGAAATTGAAGAAAAACGGAAAAGCTATTACAAATACTTAAGTTCAAAGAGCACAAACGACAAAGAATCCCATGCTAGAGTACGCAAAAATGATTAGTGACAAAAAGAACAACCAATGGGAAAAGACATGCTCAAGACTCAACACTTACATAGGAGGAAGAAAAAGCACAGAAAGTTGGAGACTTCTTAAAAATATGAGAGCAGAACGGAAAGAGAAAATCTTCTCACCAATAACACCAGAAAAATGGAACCAATATTTTACAAATATGCTAACAGAAGATAGACCAGAGTTCAAAAGTACCCAACATGGAAATCCAAATATAGTTATACAAGGATCCCCAATAAGGATAACAACATCAGAAGTTAAAGAAGTATGTAAAACGCTAAAAAATGGTAGAGCTCCAGGACCAGAAACATCCCAGGAGAGATAGTAAAATACGGAACTGAAAAGCTATTTAGCGCTTTGAGGAACTTATTCCAAAGATGCATTAACACATCAGAAGTATCCGAGGAATGGAAAATATCATACATATCAACAATTCATAAGAAAGGAGACAAAAATAATTGCGATAACTATAGGGGAATAACGGTTACAGGATCTATTAGCAGAATATACGGAAAAATACTTAAAAATAGAATAGAAACGGAATACGCGGACGTAGAAGCTGAAGAACAGGCAGCCAATCAGAGAACAAATCCTGATAAGATATTAAAGATGGGTTAGACACATCCTCGGGAGAACAGAGGGAGAAATATAAAGGAAAGCCCTGGACCTGCAAGGAGGCCGAGGAATAAGCAAGTTAAAATAACGTAAAAAAGAACGGTGAGATAAGAAATCGAGAAAATGGGTAAATCATGGATTCTAACTAATAACCGAGCCTGATGCCCTTTGTTCCAGTGGGAGATGAAGTAACAAAGTCGAGTCAATTACAAACAGAGGGTATTTAGAGAATGCCCCGTGTATGTAGGAGAAACTGGAGGAACAGATAAGAATTAAGTAGCATAAAAAACGTACTAAAAAGAAATAAATTCTACAATCAGCTGTAACTAAACATCAACGCTAATAACATCAATGTAAGAGAAACCGAAGTTCTTGCTTCTGTTTCCAATTTCTAAAAACGAAAACTTTAGGGAATCATTAAAATTTGTAACCACCATCACAACATGAATAGAGACTTAGATACGGTATGTATCACACGTGAAAAAGGATAATTACACTGAGTCACCACTCGGTGAATTCCAATCGAGCTCATTCAGTGTTCTGATCTCGAAAAGTAAAGATTTCTGAAGATATCTCGTACAATCGTAGGCGGAACATCGGAATGAAACTTCAATTTGGCACGGACTAATCTCAAGAATCACGATTTCTCCTCTAACCGAGGCCGTGAAAGCTTTCGTTCCAAATTAAGTACTAATTTGTCTGATTAAGAGAAGATATTTCTTTTATTGTATAGAGTGGCTGTACCATATGGGAAAAATTTACTCCGACTTCCCCCACATCTAAAATAAGAAAATAATCCTAAATAATTAAGAATTAATTAGAAAGCGGTTTGCTTCTTCCGCGGAAAGAAACAATATTCTAGTACGAAGTCAGCTCAAATAAGTTTAAAGAAGAATAACGGCCGCGCTTGGACAATACTGATTTAACAGATAGTACACTGTAAAACTCTTGTATAATTAGATGATTTGCATTTTTTGCAACTAATACCTTAAGTTAAGGCCTATTTGTTGTAGTTCAGGTGATGTGAACCTTTTCAATGTTTATGCTTTACTAAGCTTTAGATTTTGTCAATACGAACGACTAAAATGGGATAAAGGCCATTTTTTAGCAGTTTTTGACCGTTCTCTTACATGTCAATCGATCCCAGGACGCATTTCACCATATCATGGCTCTTCAGCTGAGCTAGAATCGGCGGAAAAAGAGAACAGAACTTAAGAGGTTGTATATACCCGGGCGCTTCAAAACTATGTATATTAAAAGACATATTTTAAAGGTTATTAAGCGAATAATACAAAAGGATGGCGATTTTTTTATTATACTTTAAGTTATGAGAATTAGAAAGGATATTTTTTGTTGTGCAGGGTGAGTCAACGACAGAGTAAAGTTCATTATCTCATTTGTTTCGGGAATGACGAAAAAATGTTAAATAAAATAGTTTTTAGGGAATGTTAAGGTGCACAGTTTAAAATTATTTTTGGGTGTACAGGGTACTTCAAAAATGTGTGGGCCGATATAACATATGTTTTTTTTTAAATGGAACATCATATTTTTTAATTTATTTTTAAATTCTGCATAAAATTTGATGCCTCTTTTATTAATATTGTTATATACCTACACTTAGTAGTTTTTCTAATATTTTAATTTTTTTAAAAAATACTAGTTTTCAGTTTTTTAAAAAATTGCCAGTAGCGCCATTTTTTCTGAAAGTGGAATACTCATAATTGGTAGGAATGTTCTATACAGATGAAAAAAGATATATGTAAAGAAATTTGAGTTAGATGCTACAGGGTGTTCAAAATGAATTTATACATTTCGACTATTTTAAATTGAAAAATCACAAATTTTTTTAAATAACACGCCCTGTCTATTCTTATTTTTTCTGACAGATTTTACAAAACTCTCCAACTTTTGTTAAGTATGTCATATACCTATTTCTAATAGTTTTCGATTTATTTTGAATTTTTCAGTTTTTACCCTTGTTTTTAATACATTTACGCTACAAAACAAAAATGTAGGCATTGTCAAATTTTGACAAGTCTATTAAGCAAGTAAAAATAGTTTAAATTTGTTGTAATAAGTGACGTATAAAGGTAATAGTTATGGATTTTTCCTAAAAATGAATTAATTGATATGGTTTATATACTGGGCGAGGCGGGAAAAAATTATCTTTTGGCAGTAAGGCTTTACGGAGCGAAGTACCCTAATAGACGTATACCATCTAGAAAATCTTTTCAGTGCTTAATGGAACGGTTTGATGGTAGTGGTAGCGTTGAGTATACGAAACGGAAAGTAGTAAACCAGAATGCTACCAATGAAGAAAAAAAATGGAGATTTTACTTCATGTTCAAGATAGGTCAGCAGCCTGCTGACTTATCTGACACAGCCCAATCTACGGCTAATCGTACCACGACAAAATACAAGTAACATCCCTTCCATATGGAACTACACCAAGAACTTCAAGACTGTGATCTTGAACGACGAGTAAACTTTTGTACCACCATGACTGGAGCAATAGAGGCCGATTCAAATTTTTTATCCAAAATAATGTTTTCTGGTGAAGCTACTTTTCCCAGTAATGGAGCAGTTAGAAGCCATAACATGCGTTATTATTCAACAGTTAATCCATTTTGGGTCTCGGAAGCTCAAAACCAGGAATATTAATTTTTCTAATTATTGGTCCTTATTTTTTCCGCGAACCGCTTAACGGGCGTAGATATCTAAATTTTTTGCAAAATGAATTACCCCAGCTTCTTGAAGAAGCTGATAACTTTGAAAGGGAACAAATGTGGCTTCAGAAAGACAGAGCTCCTGCTCATTACCACCGAGAAGTTCTGGAATTTTTAAACGATCGTTACCCACAAAAATAGATCCGTAGGGATGGATTCATTCAGTGGCCTCCTCGATCATGTGAGTTAACACCTTTAAACTTCTTTTTGTGGGGCTACATTAAAGATCGTGTTTATGTGACTCCCCCTATAACATCAGTAGATATGGAAAATAGAATACGGGATGCATGCAGGACAATAACGCCCTTTATGCTAAGGAAAGTGAAGGAAAATATAGTAAAACAACTAAACATGTGTATTCAAGTTGACGAGCATATTTTTGAACATACATATATTACGTTTTAATAATTAATCATTAGATAAGTTAAATTATATTAAAATTATTATTAACTATTTGTTTATGTTTTCACAATAGCGTAAGTGTATTAAAAACAAGGGTAAAAATTGAAAAATTCAAAATAAATCAAAAACTATTAGAAATAGGTATATGACATACTTAATTAAAGTTGAAGGCCCTTGTAAAATCTATCAAAAAAAATAATAATATACAGGGTGCGCCATTTAAAAAATTTGATATTTTTCAATTTAAAATAGTCGAAATGTATAAATTTATTTTGAACACCTTGTAGCATCTAACGCAAATTTCTTTACATACGAGGCTGGTTTGAAAAGTCCGTGCAAAAATAAAAACTACTTATGTGTTTGGGGTAAACCTTTTTTATTTTTCGACATAGTCTCCTTTTAGGCTTATACACTTCGTCCAACGATGTTCTAGTTTGTTGATCCCTTCCGAATAATAGGATTTGTCCAAGTCTGCAAAATATCCATTAGTGTCTGCAATCACCTCCTCGTTTGAATAAAATCTTTGTCCCGCCAGCCATTTCTTCAAATTGGGGAACAAATAGTAGTCCGAGGGAGCCAAGTCTGGAGAATAAGGGGGATGTGAAACGAGTTGGAATCCTATTTTCCATTAATTTTGCGACCACAACTGCTGAGGTGTGTGCTGGTGCGTTGTCGTGATGGAAAAGGACTTTCTTGTGGGCCAATCGCGGGCGTTTTTCTTGCAGCTCGGTTTTCAAACGGTCCAATAACGATGAATAATATTCACCTGTAATAGATTTTTTACCCTTTTCCAGATAGTCGATGAGGATTATCCCTTGCGAATCCCAAAAGACAGTCGCCATAACCTTTCCGGCCGAAGGAACGGTCTTCGCCTTTTTGGTTCAGATTCCCCCTTGGTAACCCATTGTTTAGATTGTTGTTTGGTCTCAGGAGTATAGTAATGTATCCATGTTTCATCCACAGTGACGAAACGACACTTAAAGTCCTCCGGATTCTTCTGGAACAGCTGCAAACCATCCTTGCAACACTTCACACGATTCCGTTTTTGGTCAAGCGTGAGCAATCGCGGCACCCATCTTGCGGATAGCTTTCTCATGTCCAAATGTTTATGCAAAATAT
Organism: Pachyrhynchus sulphureomaculatus; assembly: GCA_019049505.1. Classification (NCBI taxonomy): domain Eukaryota; kingdom Metazoa; phylum Arthropoda; class Insecta; order Coleoptera; family Curculionidae; genus Pachyrhynchus; species Pachyrhynchus sulphureomaculatus. The sequence goes on along the minus strand of CM032453.1, from coordinate 162,879,628 downwards.
TATGTACCCGTTCAGTCGAGATGCCCACAGCACTAGCAATCTCACGCACCTTAACTCTTCTGTCATCCATCACCATATCATGGATTTGATCAATGATTTCTGGAGTCGTAACCTCCACAGGCCGTCCAGAACGTTCAGCGTCACTTGTGCCCATATGGCCAGTCCGAAAATTTTGAAACCACTTACAAACTGTTCTAATCGAAGGTGCAGAGTCACCATAATGTTTATCAAGCTTCTCTTTAGTCTCCTGAGGCGTTTTGCCTTTCATAAAGTAATGTGCGTTCATTCAAGAGATGCTACTAACTAAACATGACCTCGATACGCGCCGGTGGTGCCATCTCTCGGACTTTGCACGGACTTTTCAAACCAGCCTCGTATGTCTTTTTTGTGATCTACTGACAATTTTTTACAAAACTGAAAACTAGTATTTTTTTTTAAAAAATTGAAATATTAGAAAAACTACTAGTTTAGGTATTATTATTAATAAAGTTATAAAATTTTAAGCGGAATTTAAAAATAAATTAGAAAATAGGATGTTCCATTTAAAAAAAAACATATATTATATCGGCCACACTTTTTCGAAGTTCCCTGTATACTCAAAAATAATCACACACCTTAACATTCCGTAAAACTATTGTATTTAACATTTTTTCATCATTTCCGAAACAAATGAGATAATGAACTTTACTCTGTCGTACCTGTACTTCAAATTATGAGAAAATTATCTTAACTGCTAACATTATTTTTTATTGGGTTAAATGGACCACTGATGAAAACTATAGTGCCTCCTTGTCTCCAGGATAACTTCATAAAAAATGATCCAACTGAAAAAAATAAAAATTAATCTTGTAAAATAATGTAGTAGTTAAAAATTGTCGAAGGGTTTTTTTTTTCAAAAATAAAAAAAATACGGTGTTTCAACTTTTAGTAAAAAAATAAATTTATGTTAAATTGTTTGTAAACAATAGTCTATTAGGAAAATTTAAAAAAAACCCTCGACATTTTGTAGAAAAAGTAATTTTTTAAGATTAAAAAAAAAAAAATTAAAAAATATTAAAAATTGGCTGAGTAATATTGCAGTCTGAAAATAGATAGTAGTCTCAATCTGACACCAGGTCACATTTAATGCTGTATCTTTGCAATAGAATGGAATTTCCTTAGTTTTTTTTTTTTGGATTAACTCAATTCATATAAGAATCGAATTTTTAAAAATTCGAGTTGTATGTAACCCGTTAGTACTTATCGCAGTACTAACGTAAAGAATTACTACTATATTACTATACAAATAATTTGCACCTCTGGCTGACGTCAGCCTAGTTTGGAAGGTGTAAATCCCCTCTATCAGGGATCATTCAAGGTTGAACGGGCTTGGACAGCCTTCAACAGGGGCCGGTTTTAAAATAGACTTACATCAGCCAGAGGTGCAAATTATTTTTATGTTACTTATTATTCACGTTAGTATTGCAATAAGTTTTGTTCTCTGTTTCCATCGATTCTAGCTCAGCTACAGAGCCGTGATACGGCGAACCATGTCCTCAGATGGAATGATGGATGAGAAATATAGTTTATTTTGTGCAAAATTTTATACCATCTTTTTTTGAACTGGCCGAAAGCAGGTGCCCATTCGAAAACCAACACCCTATGTATGTTTTTTTTTATCTATTATCTTCACCCTTAAATACCTATAATTGTTCAGTCAAGTGTATGAGCCCTTTATTTACAACTGTAACCTTGTTTCTGACCAGTCGTTTCCGGTTTTGGTTATTAAATAATTTTAATAGAGAGCTTCCGTATTAATTCATTACATGAGAAACTATGAACTTGAAAACACATAATTTTTGTTCGACTACTATATATATATATATATATATATATATATATATATATATATATATATATATATATATATATGTATATATATATATATGTATATATACGAGGCTGGTTTGAAAAGTCCGTGCAAAGTCCGAGAGATGACACCACCGGCGCGTATCGAGGTCATGTTTAGTTAGTAGCATCTCTTGAATGAATGCACACCAAGTTTCAGCCATATTGGTCTATTTCTTTGTGTTTGGTATTCGTGTGAATCAAGGAGGTCGAGTGATTTTCAAGAAATGGACGAAAAAGAATTTCGTGTGGTGATTAAACATTACTTTATGAAAGGCAAAACGCCTCAGGAGACTAAAGAGAAGCTTGATAAACATTATGGTGACTCTGCACCTTCGATTAGAACAGTTTATAAGTGGTTTCAAAATTTTCGGACTGGCCATATGGGCACAAGTGACGCTGAACGTTCTGGACGGCCTGTGGAGGTTACGACTCCAAAAATCATTGATCAGATCCATGATGATGGATGACAGAAGAGTTAAGGTGCGTGAGATTGCTAGTGCTGTGGGCATCTCGACAGAACGGGTAAATAATATTTTGCATAAATATTTGGACATGAGAAAGCTATCCGCAAGATGGATGCCGCTATTGCTCACGCTTGACAAAAAACGGAATCGTGTGAAGTATTGCAAGGATGGTTTGCAGCTGTTCCAGAAGAATCCGGAGGACTTTAAGCGTCGTTTCGTCACTGTGGATGAAACATAGATACATTACTATATTCCTGAGACCAAACAACAATCTAAACAATGGGTTACCAAGGGGGAATCTGCACCAAAAAAGGCGAAGATCGTTCCTTCGGCCGCAAAGGTTTATGGCGACTATCTACGACTATCTGGAAAAGGTTAAAACTATTACAGGTGAATATTATTCATCGTTATTGGACCGTTTGAAAACCGAGCTGCAAGAAAAACGCCCGCGATTGGCCCACAAGAAAGTCCTTTTCCATCACGACAACGCACCAGCACACACCTCAGCAGTTGTGGTCGCAAAAATTAATGGAAATAGGATTCCAACTCGTTTCACATCCCCCCTATGCTCCAGACTTGGCTCCCTCGGACTACTATTTGTTCCCCAATTTGAGGAAATGGCTGCGGGACAAAGATTTTATTCAAACGAGGAGGTGATTGCAGACACTAATGGATATTTTGCAGACTTGGACAAAATCCTATTATTCGGAAGAGATCAACAAACTAGAACATCGTTGGACGAACTGTATAAGCCTAAAAGGAGACTATGTCGAAAAATAAAAAAGGTTTACCCCAAACACATAAGTAGTTTTTATTTTTGCACGGACTTTTCAAACCAGCCTTGTATATGTAGGGGTGCGGCGCCAAAATCCGGACAAATTAAACATTTTTTTGACATAATTTTTATTGCACAAATGGAGAAGTTTATAATTATTTTTTTACTAAATTGTTTGTTAGGTCATAAAGAACACATTTTACTCAATATAACCCCCTTCAGCTTGAATAATCGCCTCCATTCTCGGTCTGAAGCGGTCGCAGGCCCGTATTAATGAGTCACGGTCCATATCGGCGAATGCCGCTTCAATAGCGGCTCTCAATGATGCGACGTTTAGATGTCTGAACTTGTTAGTGACCCTTTCAACCACGCTCCATACATAGAAGTCCAACAGATTTAAATCTGGGCTGTTGGGAGGCCAAAAATTCTTTGGATTAAAACTTGTCGACGTTGTCCGATAACCAATTTTTTCCTTGCCAGTATTGCAGAATCTTCGTTGGACTTCTCTGATTAGTTATACTTGGCGACAACATCATACACTGTCGATCTTGGGTACCTGAAAAATCGAATGATTTCTGTCGCTGAGCGCCTAGCGGGAACACTTTCGATAATCGCGGCTCTTCGGTTATACTCCGCACTTGGTTTTAACATTGCGACTGTTTCGAGATTATGAATGTTTTAGTACATGCGTCAAGCTACTTGGACGCCAATCGCGACCTCTCGAACTGGTATAGAACGGCGGAAAATTCAAATTTAATTTGGTCCGGATTTTGGCGCCGCACCATATATATATATATATATATATATATATATATATATATATATATATATATACATATATATATATATATATATATATATATATATATATATAGATATATATATATATATATATATATATATATATATATATATATATATATATATAGATATATAGATATATATATACTGGTGAGCAAGAAATCGATTCAAAAACTATTTGGCTTCATTTAACACGGATGTCAGAATTTACTGTTCATATCTTTTTTACGGGTTTTAGTATCATTTGAAAGCGTATTGTATTATCTTTCTAATGATACTAAATTGCATAGCATACCTCATGCTTTTTACTGATGAAAATGATTAAAAGGAGAAAAGGGGAGAACAAGGATTAAAAATAGAATCAAGGGCCATAAGTACAGCAAAAAAAAAACAGTACAGCTATAACAAATCATGGAATGAATAAAATTCATACATTTGATTTCAAAAACATCAACATTATCAAAATCGAAATAAATCCAAAGAAAAAAAGTTGCTGGAATCCATTCACATACAAAAAACACCCAATGCAATCAACGGAAAAACAAACGTAAATAACATAAATCGTATCTACGTATCAGTCATATAAAATTCTGCATGTTAACTGTTTTATTTGTAGTATGTAAAAATGTGTTTTGATAATATTTAAAATAAATATCCCAATATAATGAACTACTTTCTAAGGTAATTCCTTCATTAATTTATACAATTAAGTGTTTTAAATTCAAAAACTGCAAAAAGTTACAAATGTTTTAAACCCTAAAATGCACGACAAACAGATTTCATCTTTTAGAGCAAATTCTGAAGAAGACCTCTTCTGAAGGTCGAAATGTCAATAAATATATAACAAATCCAAGAATAGTTTTAATGATGATTAATTGACACAAAATTACGTATATATTAGTAATGTACGAGTATGCTTCGCAGACCGTCTCTAATACCAAATAGCAGTTAAACGATAAGGACGGTTTTTAAAATAAAAGAAAAAAGGGGTTGGTTCGGCATTTTCTATTTGTTATTTTAACTTTTATCGATAGGTGATAAGTTTTGATAAGTCCGATAAAAGTTGTGTCAGCTTTTGAAATGTAAGGACCTATAAATAATAAAAGTAAATTTGTTGTGACAGGAACTGAAAATAAAGCAGTGTGGGGTGTGCATTTTTTATAAGGGATGAATGTGTTGTTAAGGATCATTTGTGACGTAATATATTGAAGTTTGTGGTTAATTAAGTCTTGCTTAACGATATGAAAACAGTGGTAAAAACGCTTTTTAATTTAATAGATTTTCTTAATATTAATTAAATTGTAAATTCTTTTATTATTATTTTCTGATTAAATTCTTGTAAGTATTTACATACCTATAAGAATTTAATCACAGTTGCTTTTAATAATTTAGAGCGGCTAATCAACTGTAATCTAATCTCTGTAATAATAATCGAAAATCTTTAAAATAATCTAAAACTAGCTTCATGACTTCATGCTTTAATAAGATTTTTTGTAATTTGTAGTGTTCCACTTTAATTTCGTGTCTAGTGTCAAGCTAAGATATTTGTACTCAGTAACGGTTTTTATCCATTCTCCAAAGGTACTGAAGTTATTATAATTGCCCTGGATTGTTTCTTTTTTAAACTATACAGCAGCAGTCTTTGCATCGTTGACGTTCAGTTTATCCGTTTACTCCTTCACACCAGCGCTTTACAGTATTCAGTGCTCTTACCCTGTACTTGTTCTTCCAAGTTGTACTTCATGAGTGCTTATTTGATTTTAATGTATATATATATATATATATATATATATATATATATATATATATATATATATATATATATATTCGACACTTTTGCGCCGAAATATGAGGATTCAGTGACAGCATTGAATGCTTTAAACCATTACTTCATTAATTCTTGTCCAGATGTTGATGGTAGTGGGACAGTTGACTCATTCCCTATAGAAGGGTGTCAGCGGACAATATTCTTAGAACCAACTAGCATTGAAGATGTCTGTAGATGCATAAAAAATTTGCAAAACAAAAAAATCCGTAGGAGAGGACCAGGTGCCTGTTTCGCTGCTGAAGGAGACGGCAGATATTATATCTACACCTTCGAAACATATTATTAATGTTATGTTCTCGACAGGAGTCTTCCCAGACCAATTAAAGCTTGCACATATAAAAGCAATATTTAAAAAAGGTGACCGAGCTGAAGAAAAAAATTATAGGCCGGTATCACTGCTGTCAAATGTAAATAAAATTTTTGAAAAAATATTATACTCTAGATTGATATCCTTCCTCGAGCAAAACAATGTCCTGGCTGATCAGCAAAATGGCTTCAGTCGACATAAATCTACTATTAGAGCTATTTATCAAGCCATGTCAGAGATTCTTAATTCTTTAAATGATGATAGGGTGACTGTGGCCATGCTTCTCGATTTGTCAAAAGCATTTGACTCGGTAAATCACTCAATACTTTGCTTAAAACTAGAGAAGTATGGAATTAGAGGTGTAGCTCTTCAACTCATAAAATCATATTTAAAAAACAGATGATATCCTCCCAGTCTCCATCTGTTAGACCCCTGTCCTCCTTAGCCTCGTCCACATCGTTTCTCCACGATCGTCTGGGTCTTCCTCTTTTTCTTCTCCCTATAGAGCTCCACTCCGTTATTTTCTTTATCCACCTATTATCTTCGCTCCGTCTTATGTGTCCATACCATTTTAGTCGTTTTTCTTGCGTTCTCTTTGATGTTAATTCTGCTTCTTATTTCTTCATTTGTTATTCTCTCCATACGTGTCACTCTGCAACATCTTCTCCAATACTCCATCTCTACCGCGTTATTTTAGATTTATTTCTTTTGTTGATCGTCCATGTTTCTGATCCGTATGTCATTATGCTTTGTATTATTAATTTGTATATGCGTGTTTTGTTTCTCTTTGTAATGTGCTTGTCCCACAGGATCGAATTTAATTGCCTTATGCATGTCCGCGTTCGTCCTAATCTAGCTTTAATCTCTTCTTCTGATGTTGCATTTTTTGAAATGATGGTTCCTAAATATTTAAATTTATCGGTTCCTTTGATTATTGTTTCGTTATCGACTTCTAGATTCTCCACGTTTCCCTCCTTTGTTGTTAGATATTCTGTTTTATCAAAGTTTATTGCTAATCCTGCTTTAGTGTATTCTTCTTTCAGTTTTTCTTACCATATAACTGAGGTCTTCCTCATCTTGCGCTATGATTACTTGGTCGTCTGCGAAACTTAGAGTATATAAGTAATCTTCTCGTATTGGGACTCCCATTCCACTACATTTTTGCTTCCATTTTTTTAATGTATGTTCGAGGTATATTTTGAATAGTGTGGGGGATGTAGAGCATCCTTGTAATAGGCCTTTTGATGTTTGGAGTCTCTTCCCTATTTTATGCCCTATTTTTATGTTCACTGTGTTGTTTTCGTATAGAGCTTTTACTGCGTATATTAGTTCTTTATCAATGCCTATTTCTTTCATTGCGTTCCAAAATCTTTGTCTTGGTACTGAGTCATAGGCTTTTCTTATGTCTATGAAGGTTAGATGAACTTCTCTATTTTTTGCCAGTTTTTTTTCCATTGTTTGTTTTATAGTGTATATGTGGTCTATACATGATTTTCCGGCCGTAAAGCCTGCTTGGTCTTCTCCAGTTTTTCCTTTTATATTTTCCTCTATGATATTTTTAATAATTTTTCCATACAAACGTCCCATACTCGATGTTATGCTTAGGCCTCTATAGTTTGTGCATTTTCTGCGGTCTCCCTTTTTAAATATAGATACTATATAGGCTTTTGACCATTCCTCTGATATTTTTTTCTCCATTTATCGCTCTGTGGAACATGTTTCTCAGCATTCGATGTAATTTATTAGACCCGTACTTAATCATTTCATTTACCACACCCCCAGGCCCTGCAGATTTATTATTTTTGAGTGTTTTTATTGTCTTCTTTACTTCTTCATAGCTTAGTTCTATCTCTTTTTTTTTCCTTATTCTGTTCTTCTTCAGGGTTCTTTTCCTGGAATTCTTGTCTGTCTTCTGTTAGCAGCTTCTTATAATATTCTTCCCACTCGCTTTCTGGGATATACTCTATATACATCTTCTCTCTATTGTTGGCCCTTAATGCTTTAATTATTCTCCATGACTCTGTGCTTCTAGTTCCTCCTATATACTGTTCTACATGTTCGCACGATTTTTCCCATCTCTCGTTCTTTTCTTTGTTTATCATCCTCCTCGTTTTTGCATTTTTCTCTTTATATTTCTGTAGATCTTCTTCTGATTTTGTATTCAGCCATTTTTCGTATAGTCTTTTTTTCTCCTTTATAGATTCTTTGGTTTTTTCACAGATTCTAATTTTATGTTTCTTATTCTCGTTGTCTTCTTTACCTAATGCTTCTAGGGCCGCCTGTTTGATGAATTCTTTTATGTGGTCATACGTCTGTTGGAGGTTGTCGTAGTTAAATTCATTTAATTTTTTATCTAATCGTCGTCTGTATAGGTCTCTTATCGTTTCGTTTTGCAGTAAGTGTATTTTGTATTTTATTTCTTTGTCTGCTTTTTCTGTTATCTCATTAGTACATCAAACTTTAGCAAACTTTTTTTGTCGTATTCTACATCCCAAATACTACCTGTGTAACAAAATGCATCCTGTTAATATTTGATAAGAGCTTAAAACCCCTGGCGACTGAACTATCAATGAAAAATTAAATGACCAAAATTTTGTAAAGAAAAGGTGGTAAATCTCAAAGTCAGTTTTTGTCATTTGTGTCATGTCTCTAAAATTGCAGGTGTTTAGTTATTGGTACTAAATAAAAGGCATTTTATTAAAATGAAATATGAAAATTATATTATCTAATATCATAGCAGGTAAGACAATTAACTAATAATTCTTTTAAGGCACTCATGTACGGTCTATTCAAACCATAACCCAAAAGTCATTGACTAAACATATTCATTCACATCACTGGATACTGATATGATCAAAAAACATTTGGGATCGGCCTGTCGTAACAACGACTTATCTTGACCGTTTTAAGAGCTACGACTTTATAAATTTTAGCGAAAGAAGTACAGCAGAGTAAATAACATGACCTGTTTCTTGGGCTCTTGTCACTAGTTCTGATAAAGCGATAAAAAAGAGGTTAGAAATATCAGGTAGAAAAAAAAATCAAAATGTGGGTAAACATTTGCCTTATTTTATTTGAGACGATAATTCTGTTTACTGAAAATTAATGAATGTTTTGTTCTCTGTTGTTTAAATTTACATCAGTACGATTTGTTTTGTGAAAAGTCATAATTCCTGTATTCAGAAAGAATCAAATTGTAATTACTTTTCCACATTTCATCTAGAATTACACAATATATAGTATGATCTTTGATTGTGTTAGCCGATACTTGTTGGAAATTCATGATAAAATTATATAAAAACAACACTATGTTTTAATTTCCAATATATTTAAAGTCACTTGACAATTGTTTCACCATACAATGGCTTCTTCAGAAGTAAATAAGAAAGAAAAATATTTGGTGGTTAAATAAACTATCCTTAATTGCCTAAGATTATGCTAATCATTTTATTATATTATTTACAGACAGAATTATTTTAAGAATGCAAATCTATGGTACTATTTCCGAGAACTAATAAAGATTAAGTAAGGGTGAATGGTTTAAGTCTACCTGTTCGTTTAATAATTGATTGGAGTTTTTCCGTTTGTTAATTTCAAGACATTCAAGCAAATTTAATTTTTTAGATTTATTTTCTACATGTAGGATTTTTAAAGTATCATCAAAATTATGAGACTCGTTTTTATTATATGAGTTGCGTAATGTGAATTGTTCTTATTTTTTAAATAACTATGTTTATGTTCTTTAATGCGAGTGTCAAAAGATCTACCAGTTTGTCCTACGTAGGTTTTAGTACAAGATCCACAATTTAATAAGTAAACTCCTGATTTTAAGGAATTCTTAGATTTGGTTTTGTTATTCAAAATTATACTCCCTAAGGAATTACTGGTTTTGAATGCTATTTTATTGTTCTTTTTTATTAAATGTTTGGAAATTGTTCTAGAAAATCCTACATGTAGAAAATAAATCAAATGTCTTGAAATTAACAAACGGAAAAACTCCAATCAATTATTAAAGGAACAGGTAGACTTAAACCATTCACCCTTACTTAATCTTTATTAGTTCTCGGAAATAGTACCATAGATTTGCATTCTTAAAATAATTCTGTCTGTAAATAATATAATAAAATGATTAGCATAATCTTAGGCAATTAAGGATAGTTTATTTAACCACCAAATATTTTTCTTTCTTATTTACTTCTGAAGAAGCCATTGTATGGTGAAACAATTGTCAAGTGACTTTAAATATACAGTAATACCCCGCTTTACGCGAGGGATACGTTCCGAAAAAAATCGCGTTAACTGAAATTCGCGTATATCGAGGTTTATGATTAAACAGTCAAAATTTAATACAAAAAAATACAAATCATTTTAATCAATCACTTTAATTCTAAGAACACTTTATGCAATACATACTCTTATTTTTTACGGAAAAATACATCTATTGTCTTTTGGGTAACGTTTTGTTTACGTTCTTGTAAAATACGTTCATAACACCCAACACTGTTTTTAATTGTTTGACACACGGTCAAGACACGGTCATCATTATTGTCTATACTCTGCAATATGTCCAAACCTGAATAAATTTTTGAAAGTGCATTTTGTATTTCCCCTGAAGATAAAACTTTCTCTTCTACTTGTTCTTCCTCATCGTAGATAGGATTATTCTGTAACTCGATCAGATCTTCATTGCTAATAGGATCGTCGTGCGTTGCTACAAGTTCTACGAGATCTTCTACCGTGACATCTTCAAGTTCAGACCCCTCAATCATTGCAGCAATGTCTTGAAGCACTTGTCTCTGCATCTGGACAATTCTTCTAGGTGCTTCCACTACATCTGGCCAAAGATTACGCCACACTCCATTCATACAACTCATTTTAACTTCCTTCCAAGCCTCTTCTATGTTGTGAATAGACTTCATAATGTTGTATGACTTCCACCACTCTCGCATAGACTGTCTTTCTTCCCCGTCAGTTTCATGAATTAGTTGGCTAAAAGTGCGGCGATGGTAATAAGCTTTGAAGTTTGCTATTGCTCCCTGGTCCATAGGTTGTAATATTGACGTAGTGTTTGGTGGAAGGAACTTTACGTACACTTTTAAGTCTCTGGGCGTATCAAGTGAGGTTGGATGTCCTGGGGCATTGTCTAAGAGTAATATAACTTTAGGTTCAAGCCCATTTCTGTCACAGTATGATTTGACTGATGGGCAAAAACTATTAGAATACCATTCTTGAAAAATTTCCCGTGTAACCCACGCCTTTCTGTTTGATCGCCACACAACTGGTAGACTTGTCTTGTCTGTGCCTCGCATTGCACGGGGTGTTTCTGAATGGTACACTAGTAAAGGTTTCAGTTTGAAATCACCAGTGGCATTACCACCCAGCAGAAGTGTTAGTCGATCTTTCGCAGCTTTGAAACCACTGGCTTGACGTTCTTCCTTAGAAATGAATGTTCGAGATGGCATTTTTTTCCAGTAAAGTGCGGTCTCATCAACATTGAAGATGAGACAAGCAGGAATTTTCTCTCGTCTAACGAAGTCTTGAAACTTGTCTGGAAACTCAGCTGCAGCTTGAATGTCCGCGCTGGCCGCCTCGCCTGTTATGTGGATATTGTGAAGATTAGAACGCTGCTTGAACCGATGGAACCAGCCTCTGCTGGCAGCAAAAGTCGGAGTGGCACTCCCTTCTCCTTCTTTTGTTTTCAGCATCTCATACAAAGATTTTGCTTTTGTGCATATGAGATCTTGACTTAGTGGTGTGTTCTTCTTATTCAAATCTTCGATCCAGACTGACAGTAATTTCTCCATTCTTTCTAAGATAGATGATCTCGAACGAGAAAGTTTTGTTGCACTTATAGGTGTTGAACCTTCGCTGGAGATTTTAATTTTTTCCCGATTTTTATAAATCGTTCTCACAGTCGATTCTGAGAGTCCAAAATCTCTCCCAACAATTGTCGCTTTGCCTCCATTTTCCATTCTTCTTAACACTTTCATCTTCAATTCCAAAGTGACGCTTTTACGCTCTTTTTTCTTTACAGGCGGCATTTTTAACGTAGGGTTAAATTATGTATGTATGTATCTCCAATAAATATTAAAACAAAACTGCCAGCCGACCGAACTAACATTACGGAACAAATGAACACACGAAACGAACGAGGAAATCCCCATAGAACAAAGTCGAAGGACAGGGAATTCCCAATTCTTCAAAGAGAATATTCAGAGAAAGCGGGGATCCCCCCGCGACCATAGAGAAGTTAATGACTACATGAGCGCGAAATTTGAAATTCGCGTTATAGTGAAACCGCGCGTAACGGGGTCGCGCTAAGCGGGGTATTACTGTATTGGAAATTAAAACATAGTGTTGTTTTTATATAATTTTATATATAGTATGTTTAAATTTTTCCTCTGGAAGTTTATCACATGTTTATAAAGCTCTAAATACTAATGAGTTCTTGATGAACCTTTAGGAGTAATGATGGTGTGAGTTAGCATTTTGGAATCGATTTGTATGTGTTGGTTTTCGATATATACCCGTACATCTAGAAAGGGATGGTTATCATTTGATTTAGTTTCCATTGTAAATCGTATTCTGGTGATTTTCTACCATGTGATCAGTTAAGAAATGTGCCGTCCGCATATCTACATCCAAATTTTGGTTCTAATTAAGGAGTATTTCAGATATATTCTTTAAAGACGTTTATTAAAATACTGGAGCAGTTATCGTTAATTCTAAAGCTTGTCCATACAGCAAATCATCTTTGGTACATTTGTATACAATGATTTAATGTCGAAATTGATCAGAATATGTCCAACTTTACAGTTTTATGCCTTTTATGTAAAAGATCTTTACCTATTTTGTATGTTGGCGAATTTATTGCACTAACGATTGAACAAATTAGTACAGGGTGAGTCAACGAGAGAGTAAAGTTCATTATCTCATTTGTTTCGGGAATGATGAAAAAATGTTAAATACAATAGTTTTAGGGAATGCTAAGGTACGTAGTTTAAAATTATTTTTGAGTATACAGGGTAATTCAAAAAAGTGTGGTCGATATAACATGTTTTTTTTTAAATGGAACGTCCTATTTTCTAATTAAATTATGCGTAAAATTTTACAACTTTTTTATTAATAATGTTATGTACCTAAACCTAATAGTTTTTCTAATATTATATATATATATATATATATATATATATATATATATATATATATATATATATATATATATATATATATATATATATATATAATATTATACTAGTTTTCAGTTTTGTAAAAAAATGGCAGTAGCGCCATTACTTCTGAAGGTGGAATACTCATAATTGGTACGAGTGTTCTATACAGATGAGAAAAAAGATATATGTAAAGAAATTTGAGTTAGGTACAAAGGGTGTTCAAAATAAATTTGAGCATTTCGACTATTTTAAATTGAAAAATCTCAAATTTTTTAGATGACACACCCTGTATATTATTATTTTTTCTGACAGATTCCACAAAACCCTCCAACTTTTATTGAGTATGCCGTATACCTATTTCTAATAGTTTTTGATTTATTTTCAATTTTCAGCTGTTTTTTATACACTTACGCTATAATGTCATAGTTGCCAAGACCAAACAAAAATGTAGACATTGTCAAATTTTGACATGTCTATTAGGCAAGCAAAAATAGTTTAATTTGTTGTAGTAAGTGACGTGTATATAAATAGTTATGGACTTTCCTAAAAATGAATTAATTGATATGGTTTATATACTGGGCGAGGTGGGAAAAAATTGTCTTTTGGCAGTAAGGCTTTACGGAGCGAAGTACCCTAATAGACGTATACCATCTAGAAAATCTTTTCAGTGCTTAATGGAACGGTTTGATGGCAGTGGTAGCGTTGAGTATACGAAACGGAAAGTAGAAAACCAATGAGGAAAAAGAAATGGAGATTTTACTTCATGTTGAATCCCCAGGTCAGCAGCCCTCAACTAGCTGACTTATCTGACACATCCCAATCTACAGCTAATCGTACCACGAGAAAATACAAGTATCATCCCTTTCATATGGAACTACACCAAAAACTTTAAGACCGTAATTTTGAACGACGAGTAAACTTTTGTACCACCATGAATGGAGCAATAGAGGCCGATTCAAATTTTTTATCCAAAATAATGTTTTCTGATGAAGCTACTTTTCGCAGTAGTGGAGCAGTTAACAGCCATAACATGCATTATTATTCAACACTTAATCCATTTTGAGTCCTGGAATTTCAAAACCAAAACCATTGGTCGCTTAATGTCTAGTGTGGAATATTAAACCTTCAAATTATTGGTCCATATTTTTTCCGCGAACCGCTTAACGGGCCTAAATATCTAAATTTTTTGCAAACGAATTAGCCCCCGAAGAAGTTGATAACTTTGAAAGGGAAAAAATGTGCATTCAACTAGATGGAGCTCCTGCTCATTACCACCGGGAAGTTCGGGAATTTTTAAACGATCGTTACCCACAAAAATGGAACGGTAGGAATGGATTCATTCAGTGGTCCCCTCGATCATGTGACGTACCACCCTTAGACTTCTTTTTGTGGGGCTACATTAAAGATCGTGTTTATGTGAATCCCCTACAACACCAGTAGATATGGAAAATAGGATACGGGATGCGTGTAGGACAAAATGAAGGAAAATATAGTAAAACGACTAACCATGTATATTCAAGTAGACGGGCATATTTTTGAACATTTATTACGTCATAATAATTAATCATTAGATAAGTTAAACTATATTAAAATTAATATTAACTATTTGCTTATGTTTTCACAGTAGCGTAAGTGTATTAAAAACAAGGGTAAAAATTGACAAATTCAAAATAAATCTAAAACTGTTAGAAATAGGTATATGACATACTTAGGAGGGTTTTGTAAAATCTATCAGAAAAAATAATAATGTACAGGAATTTTTCAATTTAAAATAGTCAGAATGTATGAATTTATTTTGAATACTCATCTAACTCAAATTTCTTTATATATATATATATATATATATATATATATATATATATATATATATATATATATATCTTTTTTTCCATCTCTATAGAATGCTCGTACCAATTATGAGGATTGCACCTTCAGAAACAATGGCGCTACTGGCAATTTTTTACAAAACTGAAAACTAGTATTTTTTAAAAAAATGAAATATTAGAAAAACTACTAGTTTAGGTAGATAAAATTATTAATAATAAAAGTTATAAAATTTTACGCAGAATTTAAATAGGATGTTCCATTTAAAAAAAAAAAACATATGTTATATCGGCCACACTTTTTTGAAGTACCCTGTATACTCAAAAATAATTTTAAACTGTGCACCTTAACATTCCTTAAAACTATTGTATTTAATATTTTTTCGTCATTCCCGAAACAAATGAGATAATTAACTTTACTCTATCGTTAACTCACCCTGTACATTGACCTTGTGAACTTTTTGAAGCGTATAAAATTAAGGGATCTTCAAGTAAAGAACTACGTTTTCTTTTCATTCATCTAAAGCTTTTCATGTTAAGTTCGGTTCTGTTCGATGACCAAAATAATAAAGTTGGACAAAAACACTTCGAGCTCTTCACAGAACAATAAGGCATCTCTCGTCCATTTTCTCCACATCTTCGCATTTGTCTGGGATGATTTTACTCAACAGTACTAGAAAAAAGTTTATCCAAAGAGCTGCTACAAGTTATAGAGTATACGTTTTGCTTATAACACTTAGGCTGAAAAGTTTTTGATCTGACACATAGATATCGCCCTTTTCAAAAAATCCATATGATTTTTAGGAAGTACCAACCTTCAAATGATACGTGTCAAAATTTCATAACATTTCAACGATTAGTTTATAAGTTACAGTGGTTTTAGTGACACTACTTTGGATATTTTCAAAACAATGGAAGAAATAGAATTTCGTGTATTGATTAAACACTGTTTTGTGATGGGAAATATACCGTTCAAGCAAAGTAATGGCTTGATAAATGTTAAGGCGACTCTTTACTTACTTTTCTGGTATGCTGAATTTAAATGCAGTCGTACAGACACAAGTGATGCTGAACGCTCTGGACGCCCAAATGTGGTGGTTACACCAGAAAACATAAAAAAATTCACAAAATTGTTTTTAATGACCGTAAAGTGAAATTGCGTGAGATAGCTGACACCTTAAATTTATTAAAGAAGGTGTTGGTCAGATAAACTACTTGAGTTCAAAAAGTATATCATGGTTGTTACTCAACTGTAAATAAAATCGATGGAAAGCGTGCGGCTATTTATTAGCAAATCTTGTAGTGAATTCTCTATACTATTAAAATAGGTTCCTGCTGTTGCAAGGAGTTTAATTCCTCATCATCCATCAATCATCCTCATCCAGTGCTGGATATAGACCTCCTCTTAGAACTTGCACTTATCTCTGTCCTGAGCAGTGTTAACCCAATTCCCTGCCAGTCTTTTGTTATTATCGCTCCATCTTATTAGTGATCTACCTCTGTTCCTTTTGCCTTGTCTGGGTCTCCATTCTATTAGTCTTCTACACTAATGGTTATCATCCCTTGGGGCTATTTGCCCTGCTCGTCTCCATTTAGATGGCGTAATTTTTTGGATAATTTCTATTATTTTTGTTCGTTGTCTGATAGTTATGTTTGTTATTCTACCCTTCTTTGTGATACCCAGCACAGCTCTCTCCATTGCCCTTGCGGTCCTCTCAGTTTGTTTGCTGACTCTTTTATTAATGTGAGAGTATGTTTATTTCCTACTTTAGGTTATTTAAAATTTTCACAGAGTTACATAGCCTAATAGGAATGATTCTTTCGTACGTATATGCTTCAATCTGCGACTAGGTTACTCCATTTAAAAGTGGTGATGAAATGCATGAAGACAACGAAGAATCCAAAACCTGAACTGAACAAACTTAGCATGCAAAAGTTGCGAAATTTTATTAAAAGAAACACAAAAACGTCCATGAGATTAATTGAACTGAAGGACTTTAAGATCAAATGTGACAACTGAATACCATTTTGATCAGCTTTAATAACTCAAACCGAAATGATCGTTACTCGAGAGGGCATATGACCTGCCTATATAAACTAAATTTATGTACTAGATTACTAATCGGATTCACTTTGTTTATTACCATGTGACTTCTATTTTCTGTTGAGTTCATTTGGCAATGAAAGGTAAATAATATAAGACCATTGAAAGTATTCAAGCAGCAGAAACCACGACTGTCGTCACAATTCTTCTAGATTTTTTCTATGTCAATTGATTTATTTAATTGTTTAATTGACTTAGAATCTTAGGATGATCATTTCGTGTTAAAATTTTTTCGACGATCAAAAAAGAATCAATAATAATAAAATATGAACAGGTGAAACATGCCCGCACGATCGTGCTTTTTAAATTCAAATGAAGGATATTTTTCGGAATTTAAAACCTAAAAGGAATAAAGCAAATAGTTGAGTCTAGTTCGGAAATAATTAATTAGAATAGTAAAGTCGTTTAGGCCAAAATATTTTCTGAATGAACTGTGAGAATTTTGGAAGATTTTAATCTTTATCTTTAAAAGAAGTGAAAATATTTCGGTTGGGGTTTCAGTTAGACGAGGTTAGATGTTTGACCACACGCAGGTAAATGAGGTGTTTTAAATAATGTACGCATTATGAAAAGGAAACTTGTTATTTATTTGATGTTTCACTCGGTTATTTCAATATTGCGTGTATTGAGAAAGATTGTGTGTAACAGTAAATGTGGTTTTAAAATAATTCCAAATACTTTAAGGGTTTTCTCAACATAAATATTAAAGTAAAGTTGTATTGAAATTAGGGATGGAATTTTTTTTCGATATCTCGATTATTATCGATAGGTTAATTCAAAAATTATCGACATATCGATAGCTACCGATATATCGATAATTCTCAATATAACGAGAGTTACTGATATATCCATTAGCTTCACTTATTTCTACCGCCTTCCCTCGTCAACAATTTTTAGCGAGGAAATTTTTTTTAGAAGTAGGGGTTCTTGTTTCGGTAGTCTCCCAGGCTCGATAATACATTTGTTAATAATAAATATCGAACTGGATATTTATCGATATATCGATAACTATCGATCTATCAACAAGTTAAAATCGGTAAGTAGGTTGCCATCAACTATCGATAGGTAAACTCTATTGTCACCCATCTCTACTTGAAATATCGAGTGAGGAAGAGTTAACAGTACTTAGAGAAGTTACTATAATAAATCCTCGTAAAAAGCATTTTGGATGCTTTAAGCATTAGGGTTCTTAAGATCTTGCTGTGCATCTACGCTATTTTAGGGTTATATAAGGTCTGTTGACCTTCCATTAAAAAGGACAGCAGCCTTCGAGGTTAAATTCCCTTTACAGGTGAGTTTGTCTTGTTTGTGTAATGCCGAGCAAGACATAATTCGCTTAGGATATGTCTCTTCCTCCAAGTACCATCTGCAATCTGGACAGTGTTTGACCCCGTGAAGGATCCCTGTCACCATCTTCAGAAGAAAATTAGTATACTTAGAGATAGGTTCCCGAATGGGACTCTTAGACTATTTTATCCTTGGTGTCTTATTCTAGTCTTTCATGAGCTAATCATTCAGCAGATCTATAATTGCAGCATAAGAGGTTCAGGTCCCATACGATACTCTAAAGTTCTCTTTTAGCCGGTGTATCGACATCGTGTGGCCAAGTATTTAGATAAAAAATAGGTTGTTTCTGTTCTCCAAATTGACCAGCAAACCTGTAAACTCACTTATCAGATGCGAACGCACCCTGGCCTGTTTTAGAGCTGTCCTTGCAGCCCTGTTGTACCCACAAATGTACATTTTCCTCGCTATTCTGTTTCTTTTCACCATCTCCAAGCCACATATCAGAATGGTGTAGATATTCGATCAATCGTATATGTATATATATTTATTTATATATATATATATATATATATATATATATATATATATATATATATATATATATATATATATATATATATATACCACAAATCACTAATGGAATTTCTCCATTTTTAATACTACTTTGAAAACCCACAGCAAAATTACTAGAAACAAGTGATAGATTATAAAGTATGGCCGAAAATTATTCATTTGTTTTTAGTTTAGCGAGCAATAGATAGCTTGATAAAATGCTGCTTATTATAACGTGTTTTTTCCAATGCAGTTCTTGAGTGTATTGAGACTTTTTTGACATTAATTTTGTTTACATTTTTATAACAATGATGTAACTTCTAAATAAAACGTTCCGTAATTGTTTTTTAATACTAATCCTTGATGGTTAAGTTTCAAATATTAATTTAAACATGTTTTCTCATAGATCCAATTAATTAGCTAAACATAACACAAAAATAGTGTAGAAAAGCAGGTGGTATATGGAGACTTTTTGGACTCACTATATATATATATATATATATATATATATATATATATATATATATATATATACAGTAATACCCCGCTTTACGCGAGGGATACGTTCCGAAAAAAATCGCGTTAACTGAAATTCGCGTATATCGAGGTTTATGATTAAACATAGTCAAAATTTAATACAAAAAAATACAAATCATTTTAATCAATCACTTTAATTCTAAGAGCACTTTATGCAATACATACTCTTATTTTTTACGGAAAAATACATCTATTGTCTTTTGGGTAACGTTTTGTTTACGTTCTTGTAAAATACGTTCATAACACCCAACACTGTTTTTAATTGTTTGACACACGGTCAAGACACGGTCATCATTATTGTCTATACTCTGCAATATGTCCAAACCTGAATAAATTTTTGAAAGTGCATTTTGAATTTCCCCTGAAGATAAAACTTTCTCTTCTACTTGTTCTTCCTCATCGTAGATAGGATTATTCTGTAACTCGATCAGATCTTCATTGCTAATAGGATCGTCGTGCGTTGCTACAAGTTCTACGAGATCTTCTACCGTGACATCTTCAAGTTCAGACCCCTCAATCATTGCAGCAATGTCTTCAAGCACTTGTCTCTGCATCTGGACAATTCTTCTAGGTGCTTCCACTACATCTGGCCAAAGATTACGCCACACCCCATTCATACAACTCATTTTAACTTCCTTCCAAGCCTCTTCTATGTTGTGAATAGACTTCATAATGTTGTATGACTTCCACCACTCTCGCATAGACTGTCTTCCTTCCCCGTCAGTTTCATGAATTAGTTGGCTAAAAGTGCGGCGATGGTAATAAGCTTTGAAGTTTGCTATTGCTCCCTGGTCCATAGGTTGTAATATTGACGTAGTGTTTGGTGGAAGGAACTTTACGTACACTTTTAAGTCTCTGGGCGTATCAAGTGAGGTTGGATGTCCTGGGCATTGTCTAAGAGTAATATAACTTTAGGTTCAAGCCCATTTCTGTCACAGTATGATTTGACTGATGGGCAAAAACTATTAGAATACCATTCTTGAAAAATTTCCCGTGTAACCCACGCCTTTCTGTTTGATCGCCACACAACTGGTAGACTTGTCTTGTCTGTGCCTCGCATTGCACGGGGTGTTTCTGAATGGTACACTAGTAAAGGTTTCAGTTTGAAATCACCAGTGGCATTACCACCCAGCAGAAGTGTTAGTCGATCTTTCGCAGCTTTGAAACCACTGGCTTGACGTTCTTCCTTAGAAATGAATGTTCGAGATGGCATTTTTTTCCAGTAAAGTGCGGTCTCATCAACATTGAAGATGAGACAAGCAGGAATTTTCTCTCGTCTAACGAAGTCTTGAAACTTGTCTGGAAACTCAGCTGCAGCTTGAATGTCCGCGCTGGCCGCCTCGCCTGTTATGTGGATAATTGTGAAGATTAGAACGCTGCTTGAACCGATGGAACCAGCCTCTGCTGGCAGCAAAAGTCGGAGTGGCACTCCCTTCTCCTTCTTTTGTTTTCAGCATCTCATACAAAGATTTTGCTTTTGTGCATATGAGATCTTGACTTAGTGGTGTGTTCTTCTTATTCAAATCTTCGATCCAGACTGACAGTAATTTCTCCATTCTTTCTAAGATAGATGATCTCGAACGAGAAAGTTTTGTTGCACTTATAGGTGTTGAACCTTCGCTGGAGATTTTAATTTTTTCCCGATTTTTATAAATCGTTCTCACAGTCGATTCTGAGAGTCCAAAATCTCTCCCAACAATTGTTGCTTTGCCTCCATTTTCCATTCTTCTTAACACTTTCATCTTCAATTCCAAAGTGACGCTTTTACGCTCTTTTTTCTTTACAGGCGGCATTTTTAACGTAGGGTTAAATTATGTATGTATGTATCTCCAATTAATATTAAAACAAAACTGCCAGCCGACCGAACTAACATTACGGAACAAATGAACACACGAAACGAACGAGGAAATCCCCATAGAACAAAGTCGAAGGACAGGGAATTCCCAATTCTCCAAAGAGAATATTCAGAGAAAGCGGGGATCCCCCCGCGACCATAGAGAAGTTAATGACTACATGAGCGCGAAATTTGAAATTCGCGTTATAGTGAAACCGCGCGTAACGGGGTCGCGCTAAGCGGGGTATTACTGTATACTATATATATATATATATATATATATATATATATATATATATATATATATATATATATATATATATATAATATAAACGAATTAAACCAAACCCTCAGAATTACCAAAAGCAGTAGTTCTTTTTTCAGTCAGCGAAACTTTACATTCTAAGAAAAAAGAGAGCCTAATCCATAGAAAATTGTCTATTGCATGTAGTCCAGTGTAACAATTAATGAAAAAATCTCTTTAAAAAATTATATTACGGTTCAATAACATCTTCATCTCTCACCCAATGATAAGAGCTCAGTTATTTTAACATTGTCAATCCAGATATACCAGATGTTATAAATACATGTTTCTATATTTTTACGATCATTCTGACCATGATCATCAATAATATATGTCGATAAACTGTCACATGAGTTTCGTACGCTTGCTCAACGATACTTTGATATACACGGAGCTAAGTAATATGCTTTAGTGTAAAGAGATCCGGTTCCGATATGTTACTGGGTTATTGATAAGTAGATACTAGTTAATTGACCGGAGAGTCAGGCAAAACTGCTTTGACTAACAAGACAAAATAAACGAGCAGTTTTACAGGTTATAATGTATCATTTTATATTTTTAACTTTTATAAAGTTATGTAAGCTAAAACTGTTGTCAACAAACATTATTGACGAGAGTTTTTTACTAGTAGCTTACGCGGATACCATTTTCATCATAAAGCAAATTACCGAAAAATTGATAGAATATAATAGACCAGGACTAAAGTAATAACAAACAGACTATCAGGCAGTTTAGATCAGTCTTTCGAACAAGCTGGATTCAGGAAGGGTTATAGTGCAGCCTGTCCCAAAATATATGATCCTAATTTTTGCCGTTTTAAGTGGGCAATATAAAAATTCTGACCTTTTGTTTATGATAGATTGTAAAGATGGACTTAAGAATTTTATTCGTTAATGCAAATAAATAATATTATAAGTGTTTTTGGAAATGTTTATTTATAGATGCATGTAAAAACAAATGGATAAGAAGTACAAATATACAGTTTGAATGAATGGGGTTTACAAGAGGGGACATATTGTATAAATAAAAATATATTTTCATTTAAGCCTAATTCGGTTTCACTATGACTGTCATCAGCTGAGGTAATTATCAGTGGTTTTATATTATTTACATAAATATTTGTATCTTCAACTTTAATAACGTGCTGAATGGAATTCTTGCAGCTTTCACAAGATATATCATTTATAACATTTTTTACTAATTCAACCACCGATGCGCTTAAAGTAGGAAAAACATTTTGTGCCCTTATTTTTGATTTAACTTAATGCCAAATATGTTCAATTGAATTAAACACACAATAATACGGAGGAAGCCGCAAAACAGTGTGTCCCATTTTCTCAGCCATACTATCCCAAACATATTTCTTTTTCAAATTATAGTCTTTCAAAACTTCCAAAAGATAACTTTTTTTATAACTGAAGTCAAAATAAATGTCATTTTTCTAACATATATTCCCGTATTTCCTATTTGGTGTTGGCTGCATTAGGAACTTTATTTAGTAGGCAACTATGATAACTTGCATTGTCCATAACTATAGCACTCTGTTGTGTGTCTTCGTGATAGTCCAAATTAGAATCTTTTATGTTTTTTGCGGATAATAGTAGACAATTTGAAACCCCAGCCCTTTTCAGATTCAGCATGCAAAATGGTTATTCTTTTACCTTTATATGAAGGTGCGTTAGTCTTACATTTTGTACAAATGTAACTTTTTAGGTATGACTTCTATCGGATGCACGTCAATCATTCAATGATAAACTTCTTATTTAGCTGTGGTACTATAAACATTTGTTTGCATCGTATTATTTTATTAACCTAACGCAGAACAGGAGCGCCACTTGCACGCCAATTGCGTAAATTTTGAGTACACTCTCTGGGGAAACACGAGAGTCACAACAAAAGCCTTTCAGACATACCATAAGAGCGTACCTTAGCCAACAATCCATCGGAAAGTCGGATAAGTGGTTCTCGATGATAAACGCACCAACGGACAGACAGAGAGACGTTTCATTTTATATATATATATATTCTTTGCTACAAGATATTATTCCGTATTTAATGGTTTAGGTAGTGTATTGCAAGAGAAGGCGTTAGCGGTTTTTTCAGACTTGATTCACTGTTATCGTCACTGCTTATTTCTTATGTTACCTAACGTAATAAAATATATCCTATAACCTGACCAGAGAACATATGTATGTTTTAAAAGAAAAACCACCTAAATTGGATAAGTAGTTCTTCAATGATAAGCGCACTAATGGACAGACAGACATACAGAGAGACGTAGCATTTTATATATATTATAGATAACCTGGCCGGAGAACACATGTAAGTTTAAAAAAAAAAAACACGTAAATCGGATAAGTGGTTCTCCAGTGATAAGCGCACTAACGGAAAGACAGACAGGCAGAGATACGTTACACTTGATTTATATTATATTATATATATATATATATATATATATATATATATATATATATATATATATATATATATATATATATATATATATATATAACATTTGTTTATTGTTTCTTGGAATTCTTGGTTCGTTTTTTGAAAGAAACACCTTCTTGCTCTCTCGCCCTGATATTTAGGACATTTTCAAAAGAATTTTTATTTTACTTTCATATCTGAAAAACACAATTTTTTTATAACAACTCTGTACACACACATATTAAAATCTTTTTACTTAATTTTTAGTGTTCCGTACGGAACACTTATAAGATCACTTCGGTGTCTGTCCGTCTGTCCGTCTGTCCGTCTGTCCGTCTGTCCGTCTGTCCGTCTGTCACACCCGATTTTCTATGAAACTATTTGTCATAGAAAGTTGAAATTTGGTAGTAATATAGGAATTGATGGCCTAATCAGAGCCATGTAGTTTTGAAAGTTAAATTTTGACTTAAGGGGTTAGTTTTGGGGGGTGAAATCAGAAGTGAAAAAAAAAAAAATTTTATTAGGTAATCGAGTCTGATGTCAAATGAAAGCTTGTGAAAACACGAGTAAAAAAAATATATATATGATGTAATACTTGCACGCATTTTTCTTTGTATTATTTTTAAAAAATCGCGAAAAATCGCTGTCCACCCGCCTTATCTCGGAAAGTACTTATCAAAAAATTTTGAAAAAATTCTGGAATATTCTCCATGGGGTGTAGATTGAACGAAAATTATCACGAGTGCATTATCTGTAATAATTTATCTGGTATATAAAAAAAAAACAGAAATTTCAAGGTCATCAATTTTCAGTAAAGATTGGAAATAAACTTTGTTGAAAACTTATTTGGGGTGTTTTGTGAAGTCACTGATCAATTTATATCACCGTAACATAAATTTTGACTTAAGGGATTCGTTTTGAGGGGAGAAATCGGAAGTGAAAAAAATTTTTTACTAGGTCATCGAGTGTGGTGTCAAATGAAAGCTTGTGAAAACACGAGTAAAAAATATATATATAATGTAATACTTGCGCACACGTTTCTTCGTATTACTTTTAAAAAATCGTGAAAAATCGCTGTCCCCTACCTTATCTCGAAAAGTACTGATCAAAAAATTTTGAAAAAATCCTGGAATATTCTCCACGGGGTATAGATTGAACGAAAATTATCATTACCTTTAATAATTTATCTGGTATAGAAAAAAAAAAAATTTCTAGGTCACCAGTTTTCAGTAAAGATTGGAAGCAAACTTTATTGAAAACTCATTTGGGGTGTGTTTTGTGAAGTCACTGATCATTTTATACCACCCTAACAAAATTTTCTATTTTAAAAACAATCGTACGGAACACTAATTGTGCAAGTTCAACTTGCACTTGACCGGTTTTTTATTAAAACTTAAATGACTGTTTATAGTAGTTACAACATAATATAACAAACTTTAAAAATTAATTTCATACGCACCTTGAAATTAACTTTTAAAGTTTTAAAATTATAAATGTATGTTATGTTGTAACTCATATAAATAGTCATTTAAGTTTTAAAAATAAAATAAAAAAATTGTAACAGGGGTGTGTACAGAGTTGTTACAAAAAAAATTGTGTTTTTTAGGAATGAAAGTAAAATAAAAAAATTCTTTTGAAAATGCCCTAAACACCAGGGCGAAACGTCAAAGAGGTGTTTCTTTTAAACAAGCGACCCAAAAATTCCAAGAAACAATAAATAAATGTTACAGAAAAATGGCTCAGAAATATATTTACATATATATATATATATATATATATATATATATATATATATATATATATATATATATATATATATATATATATATACGAGACTGGTTTGAAAAGTTCGTGCAAAAATAAAAACTACTTATGTGTTTGGGGTAAACCTTTTTTATTTTTCGACATAGTCTCCTTTTAGGCTTATACACTTCGTCCAACGATGTTCTAGTTTGTTGATCCCTTCCGAATAATAGGATTTGTCCAAGTCTGCAAAATATCCATTATTGTCTGCAATCACCTCCTCGTTTGAATAAAATCTTTGTCCCGCCAGCCATTTCTTGAAATTGGGGAACAAATAGTAGTCCGAGGGAGCCAAGTCTGGAGAAAAGGGGGGATGTGAAACGAGTTGGAATCCTATTTCCATTAATTTTGCGACCACAACTGCTGAGGTGTGTGCTGGTGCGTTGTCGTGATGGAAAAGGACTTTTTTGTGGGCCAATCGCGGGCGTTTTTCTTGCAGCTCGGTTTTCAAACGGTCCAATAACGATGAATAATATTCACCTGTAATAGTTTTACCCTTTTCCAGATAGTCGATGAGGATTATCCCTTGCGAATACCAAAAGACAGTCGCCATAACCTTTCCGGCCGAAGGAACGGTCTTCGCCTTTTTTAGTGCAGATTCCCCCTTGGTAACCCATTGTTTAGATTGTTGTTTGGTCTCAGGAGTATAGTAATGTATCCATGTTTCATCCACAGTGACGAAACGACGCTTAAGGTCTTCCGGATTCTTCTGGAACAGCTGCAAACCATCCTTGCAACACTTCACACGATTCCGTTCTTGGTCAAGCGTGAGCAATCGCGGCACCCATCTTGCGGATAGCTTTCTCATGTCCAAATGTTTATGCAAAATATTATGTACCCGTTCAGTCGAGATGCCCACAGCACTAGCAATCTCACGCACCTTAACTCTTCTGTCATCCATCATCATATCATGGATTTGATCAATGATTTCTGGAGTCGTAACCTCCACAGGCCGTCCAGAACGTTCAGCGTCACTTGTGCCCATATGGCCAGTCCGAAAATTTTGAAACCACTTATAAACTGTTCTAATCGAAGGTGCAGAGTCACCATAATGTTGTGCCACGAATGCCAAACACAAAGAAATAGACCAATATGGCTGAAACTTGGTGTGCGTTCATTCAAGAAATGCTACTAACTAAACATGACCTCGATACGCGCCGGTGGTGCCATCTCTCGGACTTTGCACGGACTTTTCAAACCAGCCTCGTATATATATATATATATATATATATATATATATATATATATATATATATATATATATATATATTTTAGAAGGAGAAGGACAGTAACGGAGCACTGGTAACACTAAGTTATAGTTTTATATATATATATATATATATATATATATATATATATATATATATATATATATATATATATGCTAAGTTATAGTTTAAAGGCTGGGATAGCTCCTAATATAATTGAAGAGAGAGCAATAAAAGATCTAAGTAACTCTAAGGAACTGTATTTTTATTCGAACTTTCTAGCTATCGTCCAAGTATGTGGACTTCTTCAGGAAATCTGAAATGTGCAAACATTCTGGAGTAAAAATATGTAATTTGGGGAGTTAAACGTACTTACAGAATATTTACAGCATTGCTTTTCCCGGAGAAAATTTATTGTACATTTCTCGTTTCCAAGTCAAGAAGTAAGACATGACCACAAAAACAGGTTAAAAAAGTGAAAAACTTACAAAACTTAATAAGCCTCAATTAGAGGTGTCACACATTAAAATAATTAAAAGTTAACTAATATAAAATCAATATAATACACTGTAATTGAACTGGAAAGACACCACAAAGAAAGCCACAAAAACGTGGTACAGGAAGATCATTTTTGTTTCCCGCCAATAATTATCAAAAAGGTTGACATTTCTTTAGTGATATTTCTGGGGATTTTTTTTTTTAAATTAGTTATTAGAAGACATTGTTGCCAATTGATATCTTTGTAATGGTTGAGCTATTAGATGGTCTAGAATTTTAGTTGTTTGTTAGAAAATTTGTTCAAAAATATTTAATCCCTATTTTCACCCTGCGTTGCTCCATTTTTGGGTTTTTTTTTTGTGTAGCTTTGGGAAAGTAAGTAAGTGTAAATGGAACTCAGTCCTTCCAGATCTTTTTTATGGTTAAGACAGTTATCACAGTTTTTTATATAACACATCTCTAAGAAATTGCGTTTAAACCAATTGTTTTTTCGGTATCTAAGACAAAACAGTCATTATACCGGACTGTATGGTCTTTAGTGTTAACATGTACACTCAGGCTGGTGGCATTTGGTTTGTGTTTACAGTCACTTTTATGTAACGCAAGTCTTTTTGATAGTTTCTGCTAAGTCTGTCCTATGTAAATAGAGTTGCATTCACACCTAACCCCGTAAACAACATGAGATCTCTGTAAGCTTTTGGTTTTATCTTTAAGGTTGGAATAAAAGCTGGCAGCTCAATTACAGTGTATTATATTGATTTTATATTAGTTAACTTTTAATTATTTTAATGTGTGACACCTCTAATTGAGGCTTATTAAGTTCTGTAAGAGTCTTTCACTTTTTTTAACCTGTTTTTGTGGTCATGTCTTACTTCTTGTCTTGGAAACGAGAAATGTACAATAAATTTTCTCCGGGAAGAGCAATGCTGTAAATATTCTGTAAGTACGTTTAACTTCCCAAATTACATCTTTTTACTCCAGAATGCTTGCACATTTTAGATTTCCTGAAGAAGTCCACATACTTGGACGGTAGCTAGAAAGTTCGAATAAAAATACAGTTCCTTAGAGCTACTTAGATCTTTTATTGCTCTCTCTTCAATTATATTAGGAGCTATCCCAGACTTTAAACTATAACTTAGCATATATATATATATATATATATATATATATATATATATATATATATATATATATATATATATATATATAAGGTACCTGAGGTAAATAAGGCCCAGGGGGTAATAAGGCCCACATTTCAAATTTCGCGGAAAAACATTTCTATGACACTTCACTGTTTACGCACACGTGCACAATATCGGTGTGAATGTTTCCGTATTGGTCCGCAGTCGCTAGCGCCGCCATCTTGCCAATGACGTGCGATGCGTTGATGAAGTGACCGGCTACTGTGCAATTTTATAATTTTCATACCAAGAAACTGTAAGTATTTTTACGTTTAATTCAATAATTGACTAATAACGCTGTATTTATTATCTTAAGTATGTCTTGTACAATACAATGGATATGGTTTTTCCTAGCCAGAGAAAGATTTTTTAGGTTTATTAGGTTATTTTGTAAAAAGGTGGCATGAGGTTAATAAGGCCCATTATAACGGTACTTGGGCCTTATTGGCCTCTTAATATTTGAGTATCAGATTGAATGTTTTTGTGTTCTAGGTCAATGTACTATGTGAATTTTACTGTCAATATATGTGTAACATTGTTACAGATTTTGATTAAAATGCCTCCAAAGAGAGCTCAGTGGACAGAAGACAATTTACGGGTCGCTTTGGCGGCAATAGAACGAGGGCAGCTGACGCAACGAGCTGCAGCTGAACGTTACAACATTCCAAGACGAACTCTCCGAAATCACATAAATTCAAAAAGTACTATTAAGCGCTTAGGTCGTAGTTCCATATTGACAATCGACCAAGAAAAAGATCTTGTACAATGCATTATACGATTTGCTAACATTGGTGTACCTGTTACTCCAAAAGTCATACGGAGACAAGCATTTTTATTTTGCGGGAATTATGATATTAAGCATAATTTCAATAGACTCTGGCATTGCGGGAAAAGACTGGCTTAAAATGTTTTTGAAAAGGAACCCAGAAATTTCCAAAAGAAAAGCCCTGTTTATGAATCCAGGCAGAGCACAAAAATTAAACCGTCCTATTGTTACTCAGCATTTCCAAGAAGTGAAAGACCTATATGAGGAATTAGACATTTTACAGAACCCGCAACGACTCTATAATATGGATGAAAAGGGGTGTAGACTCACTATTCATCATCAACAAACTGTTTTGGCGCAAAAAGGAGCTCGTCGAGTCCATTTGATTGCACCTGAGCACGCCGAAAATGTTACCATAGCAATGTGTGTTAATGCTGTTGGTACCGCTATCCCACCAATGATCATCTTTAAAGGCCAAAGACAAAAACCAGAATATAGTGATAACTTACCAGCTGGATCTCTCGTAAAGATGGCTCCAAAAGGAAGTATGACCACGGAGTTATTTATAGAATTCATCAAGCATCTGGGAAAGTATAAAACGCAGGGAAAAGTCTTGTTAATCTTTGATGGAGCGTCCTCGCACTTGGATTATACAAATGTTGAAGAAGCAGACAAGCATGATATTGTGCTTTATTGTTTGCCTAGTAACACAACTCATGAACTTCAACCCCTCGATAAATCCGTCAATAAGTCTTTTGAGCATCACTGGGATCAAGAAGCTATGACATACATGTATCAAAATCCTGACAGATGCTTGACGAAATCGAACTTCAACAAAATATTCTCAAAAGCTTGGTCGAGAGCATTGACTCATGAAAATATAATAAATGGATTCAGGGCTACTGGATTGTTTCCATTCAACCCTGATGTATTACCAGATGAAGCATTTGCACCAGCGATCTTGACCGAACATCCTCCTCCACAAACTTCAACTATTATTGAGGCAAACATAGAGTACCCTGAAGTAACGTCACGTTATGACACTGTTTCACCATCAATACTTAACAACGAAGAATGTACTATTGCTGACATTGTTACCCCAGAAAAGCAAATTGGTGTAAGGGCTTTAACTGATATTGCTACATCAACCTTTCCTGTGAAAGTACCACAAAGCAAAAATACAAATTGCAATGCTTCAACTCCATCGCCAAAACCATCAACATCTGGTATTGTGACAAAACGTCCTCTTATTCTAAGTTCAGACTCAGAGACTGATATTGAGCCTGACGCTGTACAGAAGATGTTGAATAGAAATGATCACACCAGAATCAATTTATATACCTCCGAAGAAGACTCAGACGATGATACTCCGCTAGCCAGTCTTAAAACAAAGGAAACTAAATCCCCGTTTCAAGAACTTATGCCAACTCCAAACTATGCTGTAATCAAAGACAAACCAAGAAGAAAGGCCATCAATTATAGAGGTCAACGGATTATTAGAGACCTTTTTAAGAAACGAGAAGAGCTAAAAGAAAATGAGATGATAAAGGTGAAAAAATCAAAAAAAGCCAATCAGAAAACTAAAGATCGTAAGAATAAGTCTGGAAAAGATAGCAGTAAGGTTAAGAAGTCAAAAATAATTGAATCTGAATGGTTCTGCCATGCTTGCAAAGAAGGACGTGTTTCGGACATGCGGTAATGTGTCCAATGTTTTAAATGGTACCACGAAGAGTGTGTCGGACTCTCAACCGAAGATAAAGATATGTTTTATTGCTGTGACTGTGATTAAACAAAATACTTAACTATATTTTACCGTCTCAGTATAAATAATTTGTTTGTTAATCGTTTTTATTTTTATTTTGCTTGCAGAAGATATTTTTTTTTTTTGTTTTGAGAGTCTATTTTTTGATTCTAGGAATATGATTGTGATACTAAAGAACTGAGTTAGGTACCTTTAATTAAAGTCTGATTTTAAGTCTTAAAAATTAATATAAAAAGTAATTACATTGTTTTGTTTAATAAGAAAAGAACTGATTATTTAAGTTTTCAAAGTTACAGAACATGTTGTGATTGTACTAAGTACCTTAATTAAGACCACTAGTTCCTTGAAACTAAATTGTCTACGATTAATATTAAGAGGGCAATGAGGCCCACGTTTAATAAATAAAGGAAAATGATTAAATAAGTAAAAAACAACAATTTACTTTTATTTTAACTTATTTCTAGGTAAATTTAGGACGATTTACTGTAAAAATAAAGCAAATTTTTATATGGGCTTTAATATACTACCGTAGTATAATAAGGCCCCTGAGAAGGGTTTTTAAAAAGTGTATTTTCTTATTAAAAAATATGCTTTTCTTAATTGTTTTACACCATTTATTACAGCAACATGTACAAGCTATGTAAACAATATGTTTTTTGACATCCTATACGCATTATACTCAGATTTAAAGCAATATTTTTTAGGTGGGCCTTAATTGCCACCGGTACCTTATATATATATATATATATATATATATATATATATATATATATATATATATATATATATATATAATATATATATATATATATATAAATTTATTTATATAAATATGTTTTTACAAGTTTGGAGTTGGTTTATATTTCTGACTCTGGCCATTTTTGGTGGAAACTAAACCTTTATTTCACATTCTGATACTTCTAGCCACACCATTGTTATATATGTTATTAACCTTCTAAAATTAATTGTCAGTATAGAAAACTTTGGGCACAGAAAGTCCGACATTAAGCAGTTTTGTTGGATTCCATTGTTATCTAAAATTTTAACCTCTCAAATGTATTTTTATATCGCATCTTGTACACGAAAATATCGTTCACATAAATTGTAGGTGACAACTTCGTTAAAAGGGAAAATTATTACCTTACCTCGAACATAGAAATGTTAACTAAAAGATCAGAAAACGAAATATTGACATTTCTTTTCGGTGCCGAAAAAAGGTCCGAAGACCGGAACCATAAAAAACAAGTGACATCGGTAGCGCATTAAAATAAATGTTGGTTAATATCTGGTAGTCCGCAGCTATTAAGTGTATGATTAAGACAATCTTTCGTACTAATAGCGGCAATATAATTTAATGGAAGTATTATAATATAATTTTTTAATATATTTACTAAAACTCTAAAGTAAGTCAATACGATATTCATAGAAAAGATCCAACAAACTACACCTTCTTCAATGTTCAAAAGAATTAAAGTTTTTGGTGCCCTCTAGCAAACGCTTGACCTGAATGGAATATAATAAATGCAGTTCATGTTTACTAGCAGAGTCCCAAATATGAGAATAGTATCTTATCGGTTATTGAATTTCTTCTATAATATATATAAAATGCAACGTCTCTCTGTCTGTCTGTCCGTTAGTGCGCTTATCACTGGAGAACCACTTATCCGATTTACGTACTTTTTTTTTTAAAACATACATATGTTCTCTGGCCAGGTTATAGGCTATATTTAATTACGATAGGTAACATAAAGAATGAGTAGTGACGTAAAATAGTGAATGATGTCGGAAAAAAGTTTGCCGCTAGCGCGTTCCCTTGCAATACACAGCCTAAACCGTTAAATATGGAACAATATTAAGTAGCAGAGAATATCTATAATCTATAATATATAATATATATAAAATGCAATATCTCTCTATCTGTCTGTCTGTCCATTAGTGCGTTTATCACACGCGAAAACCACTTATCCGATTTATGAGTCTTTTTTTTAAATTCATACATATATTCTTTGGCCAGGTTATATAATAATAATAATAATCTGTATCTATAATATATATAAAATGCAACGTCTCTCTGTCTGTCTGTCTATCCATTAGTGCGCTTATCCCTAGAGATCCACTTATCCGATTTACGTGATTTCTTAAATTCATACATATGTTCTCTGACCAGGTTATAGATATATATTTTATTACATCTATAATATATAGAAAATGTAACGTATCTTTGTCTGTTTATGCGCTTATCACTGGAGAACCACTTATTCGATTTACGTGCTTTTTTTTTAAAAATGCTAAACCATTAAATATGGAACAATATCATGTAGCAAAGAATATCTATAATATATATAAATTGCAACGTCTCTCTGTCTGTCTGTCCGTTAGTGCGCTTATCACTTGAGAACCCCTTATCCGATTTACGTGTTTTTTTTTAATTCATACATTTGTTCTCTGGCCAGGTTAACTATAATCTTCTATCTAGAATATATATAAAATGCAACGTTTCTATGTCTGTCTGTCTGTCCGTTAGTGCGCTTATCACTTGAGAACCACTTCTCCGATTTACGTGTTTTTATAAATTTATACATATGTTCTATATAATTCGATATAAGCATAGATAATGGGAGATAAGGTGAGATACTGGGAGATAAGGCGAAATAATGGGAGATAAGTCGATATAAGGATCGATAATGGGAGATAAGGTGAGATAATTTACACTACTTTAGATATACATGTTCCTAAGACACAAAAGACAAATAAATATTATCCGCCTTGGTTTACTAGTGAAATTATACAAAATATCAGAACTAAATACAGCTCTTGGAAAAAATTCAAAAGAACGGGAAATTTATTCGAACTAGAAAAGTTTAAAAATCTGAGGCGAATCATTAAAAATGACACAAAAGCTTCCTACAAAACATACTCTTTAAATATTGAAAACAACATAAAAAATGATCCTAAAAAATTCTGGCGCTCATGTTATACCAACCACAATGTGTTATAATAACAACATCCTTAACAATCCCAGACATATAGCTGAAAGTTTTGCATCCTTTTTTCAAGACTCTTATGTAATGTCTTCTCAGAAACAAAGAAACGTGGAGAACAATTTATTCCCATCACAGAATCCTATTAACATGGAGAAAATAACGGAACAACTTGTTTTTAAAGTATTAAAAAAGTTAAAACCTACAGCTACTGTTGGTCCAGATAGAATTCCTGCCTTCTTGTTAAAAGACTGCGCCTCTGTTTTTGCTCATCTTCTTACAATATTATTCAATTTATCGCTTGACACATCTATGTTTCCCGACACATGGAAAACATCACGCATTACGCCTGTTTTCAAAAAAGGTGACAAGAGTTGTGTAACAAACTATAGACCGATAAGCATTATTAATAACTTTTCAAAAGTCTTCGAAATCATATTACATGATTATTTATATAATTCAATTGGCATGCAGATATCACTGCAACAGCACGGTTTCGTGAGAGGCCGTTCGACGGTTTCAAATTTATTTTGTTTTACGCAAGACCTTGCCGAATCACTTGATGGGGGTGAGCAGACCGATGTGATTTACACTGATTGCTCTAAGGCCTTTGATCGGCTGGATCATGGGATTCTGTTGGACAAGTTGTTCGCAATTGGCTTTTCGAGTAAGTTATTATCTTTTTTTAAATCATACTTGATAAATCGCTCGCAGTTTGTACAGTGTCTTGGTCAGAATTCTTCTAGCTTTGTTGCCACATCGGGAGTGCCGCAGGGATCACATTTGGGACCACTCCTTTTTAAGATATTTATAAATGATCTTACTCAGAGAGCGGGTGTTGAATACCTACTTTATGCTGATGACGTGAAGCTATACTGCAGAATCAGAGACCTGAATGACTGCATAAGACTACAGGATGGCTTTAATCTTGTAAACAATTGGTGTAGTAACAACAAACTCCTTTTGAATGTATCCAAGTGCAATGTAATTACCTTTACAAAAAAACTAAGTCCCATACAATTCAATTACAGTATGAATGGTCAGGTCCTAGAGCGATGTCAGTCAGTGTCTGATTTGGGTGTTTTGCTGGATACTGCCTTGTCTTTTCGTGGCCATATTGCAAAGATTTCGGCGGAGAGTTTTAAACTATTGGGTTTCATCATACGTAATAGTGCCGACTTTGTTGAATATGATACTCTAAGATTGCTTTTTTAATAGTTTCGTGAGATCACGGCTTGAATACTCAGTTGTTGTTTGGTGCCCCTTTTATCAAGCGCACATTCAAAATATCGAAAAAATTCAAAAGCGTTTTTTAAGTACGCTAGTTTTAAACTCGATGGAGTATATCCCGAAATAGGTTATCCCTATGAAAGTCTCTTGGATAGATTTTCGATGGAAAGTTTAGAGGCACGCCGAAACAAAGCCCAAATTATATTTTTACATAAGATAATATCAAACAAAATTGATGCAAACAAAATCTTGCAGTGTCTGCCTTTTCATGTACCTAGAACCGCGGCACGTAGTGTGCAAACTTTTAATTTACCAGTCCCAAGAACAAATGTCCTAAAATTTTCTCCCCTTTTTCAAATTTGCGAGAAATACAATCAAATGCAGAACCAGTTTGATATTTTCAATTGCAGCGTGACAAAAATAAAAAAAATGTAGTTTTAAAATATGTTGTTAATAAGCTATAATATAATTTTAATTAGGTTTAGTACATTTCATTATGTTATTTTCCCATTCTGTAATTGGAATACTGTAGAATGTGGTGAATAAATAAATAAATAAAAATAAATAAATAAATAAATAAATAAGCAGAGATAAGTCTGGATAATGGGAGTTATGGTGAGATAATGGGAGATAAGGAGAAATAATGGGAGATAAGGAGAAATATTGAGAGATAAGTCGAGATAAGCCTAGATAATGGGAGATAATGTGAGGTAATAGGAGATAAGGAGAAATAATGGAGATAAGGAGAAATAAGGAGAAATAATGAGAGATGAGCAGAGATAAGCCTAGATAATGGAATTTATGTAGAGATAATGGGAGATAAGGATAAATATTGAGAGATAAGGGGAAATAATGGGAGATATTTTATTACGTTGGGTAACATAAGGAATAAGCAGTGACGATAGTGGTGAATCAAGTCCACGCGAGCGGAGCCGCGGGCACTGCTAGTTTTTACTAAAATTCATCTTCATAGTATGAAATAATATTTCGAGATTTAAAGAGGCATTCTTTGCTAGGCTTGAAGCATGTTCATGCCTAGATAATCACCTTTGTTAAATTTGACAACTTCCGGTTGTAGCTCACATCACAGTATATCTTTCTGGGGTATTCTGGTAAAGAAATCAGTCAATTGCCACTTACAAAAAACGTTGCTGCGTAAAAAGGCCCAAAGAATTACCCATTTAAATAATTAACATACATATATATGGTTCAATGTACAATAACTGAAAACGGACCCGTATTTCAGCAGTCTATCCCCTGTTCCCTGATTCGTCAAATCCATCTCGTGACGCGTTTCGCCGTTTCAGGGCTCAGCAGTCGGGCTAGGACCGACAAACAAGAGAACAGAATTTTTTGGTACTTAAGCCAGTACTGGTATGCGTTATAACTTACTATATATATGCTCATATTGCATTTCAGTTTTAAGATACAATTTATTGTACCTTACCACGATGTTACGAGCATAAGTACTCATACCATTCTAGCTCGACTGAAGAGATGTGATACGGTGGAAGGCTTCTCGAGATGGATTGACAAATGAGAGAACAATGAGTATACTGTTGAAATACGAATTTGGTCCATTGTCAGGTCTTACATATATATATATATATATATATATATATATATATATATATATATATATATATATACACAAAAAGATGCTCCGGATACTCTGGATAGCACACCGCATAAATGCCTCGATCCTAAATGAGCTCAAAATCAAAACAAGATTAAATATACGGCATAGGTGAAGAAATGCCAAATAATATAAACACGCAACAGTTATTAAAAGAACTACATACAGAGGACATTAGGGAGTATAAGAAATTACAGAAGAAGATTACTAGCCTAAAAAATAAGAAAATATTTTTATTAAGATGCAAAAAAGAAAAACTCTAACCAACTTTTTTAAGATTTAAGACTGGACATATTTCATTTCAAGATGTAAACCTCAGGCGTAGGTTTGAAAACATTGTTATGCAAAAATTCATTCGTACAATAATAAACTTACTAATTACTGACACCGTAATATATATAAACAAATTACAAAGGCAAATTTCAATACTCGAAAATGACATTAAAAGGAAAGTACCAATTAACATTTTTAAAAAATTTATAGCAGTAATGAATAATAATAAAGAAAAACTGTTCCAGAAAATTAAACAAAAAAATATATCTAAAATAAATAGGCTTTTATCCAAAACACAAAAAATTAACGAAAATGAAAATAAGTCCATATGGACTGAGAATTTGACCGATGTGGCTCTCCCCACCTATGCAACAGACATACTAAACCTTGGTCCAAAATTTGCTACAGAAATTTCGGAAGAAAAACAATTTCCTATCACAAACATAATCTGTAATATTGAAACAGGTATTAACCACTTAAGGAATGACCAAAAAAATTAACTGAGAACAAAAACTTACAATATAATCAAAAATTTCAAAAATAAACTGAAAAATAAAAAAAATAATTTATCACTTTCTAAAAAGTTAAAAAAAACAAAAAAATTTCTAAAAGATAATCCCCAGTTAAAAGTTCTTAGAGCAGATAAAACAAATAAAACGGTTATCATGACTTCAAATGATTATGATAGCAAGATGATGCAATTACTGAATGACAAATAAACATACAAACAAATTATACGGGGGGGTTGATTGAGTGGTCC
Source organism: Pachyrhynchus sulphureomaculatus (assembly GCA_019049505.1). Classification (NCBI taxonomy): domain Eukaryota; kingdom Metazoa; phylum Arthropoda; class Insecta; order Coleoptera; family Curculionidae; genus Pachyrhynchus; species Pachyrhynchus sulphureomaculatus. The sequence goes on along the minus strand of CM032453.1, from coordinate 162,841,422 downwards.
GTTACTTTGTGACAGTACATTTTAATAATAAAACTATACTATATATAAAACTATAAATATTACAATTTTGAAAAACAGAAATAGACTAGAATTCGATATCTTCCGCAAACCAACCTTTTCAGATGTCACCATCCCAGCTGACTCAATACACCCTAACTCCCATAAACTGGCAGCCTATAGATCTATGATCCATAGAGCCTTCAATATCCCTCTTAGTAAAAATAATTTAAAAAAAGAACTGGACACAATCAAAAATATAGCACTCAATAACGGCTTCCAACCTAAAATAATTAATACCTTAATAAGCCGTAAACGAAAACAAATCACTCTCAGCTTAATCTACCCCGTAAAAGAATACCGAGAAAAGAAAACATTCATACCTCTGACATATTTTGGCTCCATCTCGGATAAAATATCCCAAGTTCTCACTACCGAAAAAACAAGAATAGCTTTAAAACCCGCTCAAAAATTATCCAATATATTTTTTAATGCCAAAGATAAAACTAATAAATACAATAAATCAGGAGTTTATAAACTTAATTGTCAAGAGTGCAATAGCTGTTACGTAGGCCAAACGGGACGGAATTTTAAGACAAGATTCGCAGAACACAATGCCTCTTATAGGCTAAAAAATGAAAAATCACACTTTGCTAAACATTTCTTAGAAACAGGCCATACTTTTCCCAATATCGATTGTTTACAAATACTCCATATGGCACCTAAAGGGTCAAAACTCAACTTCTTAGAATCTATAGAAATTTACAGACATTCAAAGGACCATAATATAAATTTACTGAATAGTCAATTAGACGTAGCAAATTCTCTTTTGTTCAAACTTTTTTAACATGTAATAGACCCACATCTGTTCATCATATAAACATAAAATACCAAAAATCTGTTTTAGTCTTAGTTAAGCGTTTGACAATGTAGTTGTACTACGAAATCGCGATAACGCAATTGTAAAATCTTTACAAATATATTTAGTGACAGTTAACAAAGTAATTAAGTAGTTTTATTGTTAAATTATACGGGATCCAACAAATATATATCAAAAGAAGAACAATGAAATAATAGACAAATGGGAAAAAAAACAATACATATCAACAGAAATGGCCCAAAAGTTAAAAATACATAACTCTCTCCCCCCAAAAATATATGGCGTCCCAAAATTACATAAAGAGGGTATCCCGCTACGCCCTATTGTTTCTTGTATTCAATCACCTTACACATTTTTATCAAAATTTCTTAAAAACATTATCAGCAATATAATTAACAAAAACAAATACTATATTAAAGATTCATTTCACTTTAAAGAAAAAATTTTAAAAATTTTAATTCCAAAAGATTACGTATTGATGTCATATCTTTATATACAAACGTACCAATTTCGTTAGCCTCAGAAATAATTAGAAAAAAAGGGGAAGAGATTAAAAAACACACTGACATTCCTTTAGATGAGATGATTATGGCAGTTGAACAAACATTAAATTCAACCTACTTCATTTATCAAAGTAATATATACAAACAAATAGAAGGATGTGCCATGGGAGCATCCATATCTAGTGTGATAGCTCAACTTGTAATGGAAGACCTTGAAACTACTGTTTTATCTCAATTTGAATTTGAAATCCCATTTTTTTACAGATATATAGATGACTGTATTACAGCAGTTCCTAAAAACCAAATTGAATTGGTATTAAATAAATTTAATCAATACCACAAAAAATTACAAATCACGTATGAAAAAGAAATTAATAACAAAATTAACTTTTTGGACATAACCTTACACCATCAAGGAGAAGATTAAAACAGAATGGTATACTAAAAAAACATGGAGTTCAAGATATTTAAATTACGAATCAAATCATCCTATAAACCAAAAAATATCAGTAATTATAGGACTCATTGACAGAGCAATAAGCCTCTCAGACCCAGAATTTCGAACAAACGCGATAAATAAAGCAAAAAATGCCTTAATATTAAACAAATACCCTAGCAATTTAATTGACAAGATTTCCAAAAAGCGCATACACAAACTTTATAACTCTTCCAAATATCAAAAACCAATAAATAAAAACAATAAACATTATATTTCTATTCCTTTTATCAACGGTCTTTCCCAACCATTTAATAAATTATTTAAAAAATACAACACGAATATATGTTACAAAGCATATAATTTAATGTCCAATCACTTCTCAAAATTAAAAGCGGAAACTCCAAAAAATAAGAGGAGTACTATAATATATGAAATTCCTTGTAATGACTGTGAAGGGGTATACATCGGTCAAACATCCCAGTATCTAGAAAATAGAATAAAAGGACATAAGTACGACAGAACAAATCTAACAGCCCTCTGTAATCACGCAAAAAATAAAAAGCATACATTTAATTTCGAAACAAACAAAAATCATTGGCACGGAAAAAAAGTCAAAAAAAGGGAAATAATAGAATCCATCGAAATTCAAAAAACAAAAATGCTATAAATGATAAGAGAGATACGAATAATGCCTTAAAAATATAGCAGTCAGTATTGTAAACACCGCAGGTAAACTAAGATCGGCTTTTAAATATGTAGTGAACAAACAAAACAAAGTTACTATTTTGATTGTGTTATGTCAATGTATGGTGTAATGATTGAAAATTTACGTGTGTGGTAAGTTTAAATTATAAATGTCCTATAAAAGAAAGTTTAAATATCTGAATATGAAACAATTTTATTGTAGAATTTTTACTTGATGAAGACTTTGTAAGAAGTCGAAACGTTTAAATAAATACTTTTTAATCAACCTTCATCCATAAATAGACCAAATACCAAGAAAATATAAACCCATAGATATATAAATATATACGAGTATATTTATATATATATATATATATATATATATATATATATATATATATATATATATATATGTATATATATATATATATATATATATATATATATATATATATATATATATATATATATATATATATATTTTACGTGTTCTTGGAATTAGATCATTAAAAACTGTTCTTGGTTCTGTTATATATTTATTAACGTTTCGACCTTCGGAAGAGGTCTTCTTCAAAATTTGCTCTAAAAGATTACATTAGAAGAATTAAATATAGCTAGTATTAATCCGTTTGTTGTATATTTCGGGGTTAAATATTTGTGTCTTTTCGTAGTTTTTAATTTAATAAAATTAACTGTATACATTAATGAGGGCCTTACCTTAGAAAGCAGTTCATTTTGTGGGGTGTTTAAAACACTATTAACATCACATTTTTTTCTTTCTACAAACAAACCACTTAGCTTGAGGGACTTTATATGATTGGTAGGTAGATATGGTTTAAGTTATTTACATCTGTTTTTTCGTTTATTGCAGTGGGTGTCAACCGAATATGAACGGATTCGAGAATTTCTCTTTTTTTTTGTATTTATTTCGGTGTTGATAATTTTAATGTTTTTGAAATTAAAAGTATGCCTTTTATTTATTTCATGATTCGTAAGGGCTGTACTTTTTTTTTTTGTCGTATTTATGGCCTTTGATTCTGTTTTTCTAGATATTGGCTTGTTTGCCCGACATATATTCCTTCGCAGTTATTACATTTGATTTCGTAGACTATGTTACTTTTTTTATTATATGGGGTTTTGGTTTTGAGCCTGGAAAAATTGGATGAGACAAAATCTTCAAACAACGAATACATAACTTTTACAATACCCCAATAAGTAAAAAACCATCCAACAACAACCATGAAACATATATTGCACTACCGTTTATAAATGGCCTATCCCAACCACTCAAAAAACTTTTCAAAAACTACAAAATCCGGTTATGTCATAAATCACATAATCTGCTCTCATCCAATTTTTCCAGGCTCAAAACCAAAACCCCAAATAATAAAAAAAGTAACATAGTCTACGAAATCAAATGTAATAACTGCGAAGGAATATATGTCGGACAAACAAGCCAATATCTAGAAAACAGAATCAAAGGCCATAAATACGAAAAAAAAATAGTACAGCCCTTACGAATCATGAAATAAATAAAAGGCATACTTTTGATTTCAAAAACATTAAAATTATCAACACCGAAATAAATACAAAAAAAAGAGAAATTCTCGAATCCGTTCATATTCGGTTGACACCCACTGCAATAAACGAAAAAACAGATGTAAATAACTTAAACCGTATCTACCTACCAGTCATATAAAGTCCCTCAAGCTAAGTGGTTTGTTTGTAGAAAGAAAAAAACCGGTCAAGTGCAAGTTGAACTTGCACAATTAGTGTTCCGTACGTTGATTGTTTTTTAAAATAAAAATTTTTGGTAGGGTGTTATAAAATGATCAGTGACTTCATAAAACACACCCCAAATGAGTTTTCAACAAAGTTTGTTCCCAATCTTTACTGAAAACTGGCAACCTTGAAATTTTGTTTTTTTTTTATATACCAAATAAATTATTAAAGGTAATGCACTCGTAATAATTTTCGTTTAATCTATACCCCGTGGAGAATATTCCAGAATTTTTTCAAAATTTTTTGATCAGTACTTTTCGAGATAAGGTAGGGGACAGCGATTTTTTAAAAGTAGTACGAAGAAAAATGTGCGCAAGTATTACATTATATATATATTTTTTACTCGTGTTTTCACAAGCTTTCACTTGACACTACACTCGATGACCTAGTAAAAAAAATGTTTTTTCACTTCCGATTTCAACCCTCAAAACGAACCCCTTAAGTCAAAATTTATGTTACGGTGGTATAAAATGATCAGTAACTTCACAAAACACACCCCAAATGAGTTTTCAACAAAGTTTGTTTCCAATCTTTACTGAAATCTGATGACCTTGAAATTTTTGTTTTTTTTATATACCATATAAATTATTAAAGGTAATGCACTCGTGATAATTTTCGTTCAATCTACACCCCGTGGAGAATATTCCAGAATTTTTTTCGAAATTTTTTGATAAGTACTTTTCGAGATAAGGGCCGGGACAGCGATTTTTCGCGAATTTTTAAAAATAATACAAAGAAAAGTGGGCGCAAGTATAATATTATATATATATTTTTTACTCATGTTTTCACAAGCTTTCATTTGACACCACACTCGATGACCTAGTAAAAAAATTTTTTTTTCACTTCCGACTTCACCCCCCAAAACTAACCCCTTAAGTCAAAATTTAATTCTCAAAACTACATGACTCTGATGAGGCCATCAATTCCTATAGTATTACCAAATTTCACCTTTCTATGTCAAATAGTTTCGGAGAAAATCGGGTGTGACAGACAGACAGACAGACAGACAGACAGACAGACAGACAGACAGACAGACAGACAGACAGACAGACAGACAGACAGACACCGAAGTGATCTTATAAGTGTTCCGTACGGAACACTAAAAACGGATTTAATTTTAAATCCGGAAGCGCGCTGGTAAATGAAAGAAAAATTATTCACATAATATATTTTATTGCCTAATAGCTTGTCATAAGTATTTTTGATTATACTGTTCACATACATGAAAAATTAGATGTTTATCTACATGTTACTAATTTAGGAAATTTAGATTCCTAAAATTAATGATGTGCTAATGGGAATATTTCGGCATTTAATTTCCAAATTTGTTTATTTATATCTCTACTGCGTGTATTTTTAAATAGATTTTAGTTCCAGGTAAATATATATATATATATATATATATATATATATATATATATATATATATATATATATATATATATATATATATGTATATATATATATATATATATATATATATATATATATATATACTCGTATATATCTATATCTATATATATATATATATATATATATATATATATATATATATATATATATCTTTTTAATAAAACTTGAAATAATTAAAATTTTTATAAATTTATCTTAACAATTTTTTAATTTTTGCGAAATTAACAAATTAAAATAACATTTTATATGAAATGTTGGGTAAAACCAGGATTAAACTACTTTGGAAAACTTTAATATACAATTAGTATAAATGGGTGATATTACTGTTCATTTCAATTTGCTATCATTTATAAATACTTTTCAAACGAAACCCGGTATATATTTTTTTTCGTTATAAAAATAATAAGGAGTTTGGAACATTAGTAATTATTGTGAAGTTATTTATTTATTCGTAGGCAAAGAGTAAGGTAAAATTACATTAATGTTACTTAAATCCAGCATAGATTAAAATTTATGCAAATATGGTAATATAAATTAGCCAGGACAGTTAGCAAAACTAAGTAATAATAAAAATTGTACAACAAACAGAGCAAAGTAAAGAACCTATATCGTTTAACACCGGTTTATTTGAAAATAAGTGGAGGATACTAGTTGGCAAGTCGATATAAAAAGAACTCCTCACCAATATTATGGAGATATGTCTTTCTGCGGATTTGGCTAATTTTTGGATATGTTGTAGTCCTTGTCGTTCTCAACAAATGTCTCCATGGAAAATTAATTTTTTTTTAGCAGTAACGACTATTATTTATATATATATTTTTTTCATATATTTATAAACTTAATCATTTGTTACTTTTAATGGTGCTGTTCATTCGGGTGCACTGCATTGATCAAACTACTGGCTTCAGTGAATATACCCCCAATATCATGAAATTTATATAAAGGATATGAACGTGAAATATTATTGAACCTACAAATATATTTTTCTTTAAATATAACTTTTTAAATACTAAAGAAAAAAATAATAAATAGAAAGATATAAATTCAAATTTTTAATTAATCCATTTAATATTTTTAAGTGATAATTAAAAATAAAGCTGATATATTGTTTTTATTCAATACATTATTTAACCTACAAATGAATTTATGTTTAATAGTTAACCACTTTAAATGCTGTTTGAATGTTGGCGCGTAAAGTATGACGACATAGAGCGTTGTCAAATTGTGATATCTGTTCCACACTAACCGGTTATTCTTTCAAAAAAATATCAACTTTAACAAGTCGATGAAAAAAAATTATTTTTAATTCAAAATTTAGTAAATATTAGTTTTTTTAAAAAATTCGTAAGAAAAGTTCTTAAGATATACACGAAACTATGTCTTTTTATACTTCATTGGTCTATTGCATGTTAATTATGTGTTCTCTAATTATTAATATCTCGCTTCACAATCGGCCAATTTTTTTTTTAATTAAATGAAAAACATTTAGATTAACATTATATTTCAATCAAATTCTTAAGAAAAGTGTTTTTACACGTGAACTACCTTAAGTCAAAATTTAACTTTTAAAACTGCACGGCTCTGATGAGACCATCAACTCCTATATTAGTGCCAAATTTCAACTTTCTATGTCAAATAGTTTCGGAGAAAATCGGGTGTGACAGAGAGACGGACACACAGACAGACGGACGCCGAAGTGATCTTATAAGTGTTCCGTACGGAACACTAAAAAATTCCTATTTTTAGTGGATCATTACCCGCCGTAAAGTTAAATATCATTCAGTTGTTTACTTCAGCTTAACGATCCTGCATTTCTTTATAGAAATGATATTAGAAGTATCGTCTGAAGAAAAAATTGTTTAAAAATAGGTTTCTATCTGTAAGAAAAATTGAAACAAATTTTATAACTTGGTTTATCATTGGCAGAAAACAATGAGGTAATTTACTAAACTATTTTTAAACAATTTGCAGCTCTTACCACGCACTTCAAAAATTTTAGAAAGCATCTCGACGATTGAAGTACCCTGGTCTACAACTGTTTGCTTTTTCATATAGTAAAACAATAACTGGTCAAGTGCAAGTTAGACTTGCGCAATTAGTGTTCCGTACGTTGATTGCTTTTAAAATAAAGAAAAATACGGAGGTCTAAAATGATCAATGACTTCACAAAACACACCCCAAAAAAGTTTTCAAAAATGTTTTTTTTCCGATCTTTATTGAAAACTGATGACTTTGTTTCTTAATACATCACATAAATTATTAAAGGTAATGCACTCGTGATAATTTTCGTTTAATCTACACCCTGTGGAGAATATTCCAGAATGTTTTCAAAATTTTTGAGATAAGGTGAAGGAGAGCGATTTTTTAAAATTACTACAAAGAAAAGTGTGCGCAAGTATTACACTATATATATTTTGGGACTTGTGTTTTCACAAACTTTCATTTGACACCCCACTCGATGACCAAAATTTAACTTTCAAAACTACAAGGCTCTGATGAGGCCATCAATTCCTGTATTAGTACTAAATTTCAACGTTCTATGTCAAATAGTTTCGGAGAAAATCGGGTGTGACAGACAGATAGACAGAAGGATAGACACCGAAGTGATCTTATAAATGTTCCATACGGAACATTTAAATTGCAATTGAATATTTTAGATCGTAGAAAATACAAAAACTTCGATTAAATTAGATTCATGAATCAACCACTAATATGCATGCATGCAATATTACCCGATAAGTGTTACTTGCAATACAAAAATTACATATGTATACCAAGCGCCTGGTTTACTGCAAATTTTACCATAAAAATTGCAAATTACAGTAGCGTTGCGATTTTTCGCAATTTGCAACAAGGTTGTCTTAATGCAGATCGATGTAGATCAAAGGGAGCGATAAGAACACAAGCGTAGTTGTTGAATGTACAAATATTGAATTATAATCGATACGTTCGTAAACGCTCTTCTTTTAAAATCAGTTATTTGACTACAGTTATTTTGCATAATTTTATATACGTAAAGGCTTAAAAGGTGTTTGGCATCAGATGCACGTATAAAATAATCTTACCCTTTAGCGGTGTTATTAGTAATGGCTGTGGTTAAGGATAATATCCGTTCTTCGTAGTGCAAAAATTCTTTGAAGAAAGAGCCACGACAGGAATATCATATTAAATAAACACCGTTAAAGAAGTCGTTAACAGTGTCATGGGACAGTAATGGTAACATATGGCACGACACTAACCAACCGTTAACTTAAGTACATTGAAATCTTTGACACAATGACACTATATAGTATTTCTCGCCACTACGCCAAACATTTTATTTTTGAACTCGTCTCGCTTACTATATTAGCAACATCAAAAATGATAATTCACTAAACCTAACATTAATCGCAGAAGTTGTGTTAGTTTCGGTAAAATAACCAGTACAGTAGACTGTAATTAATGGATTTTCTGTCCTTATTTAAACTATTTTTAGACTTTACAATTTCAGTACTTTTGTATGCATCTAATACTCTCCTACTATCAGATGAAATTTAATTAGCCTTCTTCTTCTTCGAGTGCCACTCCTATCGGAGATTAGAAATCGTCACAGCTGCTCTTCTAAACAGTTCAACTGAGCTGCAGCCAAACCGGTCGCGCAAGTTACGCAACCACGATATTCTTCTTCGTCCAACATTTCTCTTCCCTTTAATTTTGCCTTGCATAATATTCCGCAACAGTGAATACCTTTCTCCCCTCAACACATGTCCCAAATATTCCAGCTACCTTTTTTTAATAGTGTTCATTAGTTCTGGGGCTTTGTTTAGTCTTTGGAGAATTTCGTTATTGGTTACCCTAGCAATCCATGACACTTCCAGAATGCACAGATAACACCACACCTTAAAAGCTTCAATACTTTTAGTATTGTTCTGCCTCAAAGTCCATGCTTCCACTCCATAAAGAAGCGTTGAGAAGGCATAACAACGCAACATTCGTAACCGCAGTACCAGGCTTAGAGCTCGATTGCAAAAGAGTTTTCTCATTCTATTTAAAGCTTGATCTTGACTATTCGGGTTTTAATCTCCTTTGTCTGATCTGTTCAGCCATGTTCCCAAGTATTTATAGCAATTGACTTTCTCAACACTTATGTTATTAACCAGAAGACGATCATGGTTATTTTGAGATTTCGCCATCACCATAAATTTTGTTTTCTTTAGATTTAACTTTAGACCAAATTTATTGCAGCTGTTATTTAACCGCTCAACAAGATGTTGTAGGTATTCTAAACTTTCTGCTAGCAGAACTGTGTAATCGGCGTATCTTACATTATTCAGGGTTTCACCGTTTACCGTTATGCCTTCCTCTGCCTCAGACAGAGCTTCCTGACATACACTCTCGCTATAGATATTAAACAAAAGGGGTGACAGTATGCAGCCCTGACGTACTCCCCGGCGGATTTCCATCTCTTCCGTAATCATGTTCTCCACTTTTACTCTCGGTGTCTAGTTCCAATATAGATTGCATATTATGCGGATATCTAGATCATCGATATTTTTATTTTGAGGATCCCCTTTAACCCTTTGAGGACAAGTGGTTACCACTGATAACCACCTTTTAAAAATTATATTGTAGCTTTCCTACCGGTTTCTCCAGTAAACCACGATGTTAAATTGTTTGCCTAACGTATCAAGAAGTCTAATCTAGCATGCTTAGGGTTTGAAATGTCCACCAGCGTTTAGTTGACATTTGTAATTGCACGTCGTAGGTAGTTGTGAGTTTTGCAGTACCAATTAGGCTGTTATTTTTCTTATAGCTGGTTATTCTTTAAGAAAATGTCCGGTAAGTACTTAAGATATATCTATTTACTACATATGAATATATATCAAGTGCAATTTTTGTTTTGCTAAGTTTATAAATAGATTTATTTGTGGTGGTTACAAATGCTAACCACTAGGACTATATGTTTTTTTTAGTGAAAGTGTTTTTTTTTAAGTGACGCGTATTGCTATTACTATTATGCATAATTTTTCTAATTTTTGTTTGTTCATTTTTTACAGGTTCCAAAAAAAAATGTTGGTCTTTTGGCGAACTTGAAGCAATGAATAGCACAGATGTTTTCGCGATTTTGGATGAAATTCCCAGTGACTGTGAGTCCATTGCATCAGATGTGGAGAGTACTATGGACAACGAAGCCCCCATAGATTATTTACTTTATGATGGAAGGGATGAATTTTTTGATATAGAAGATATTCCATTCATTTTCGAAGATAATGAGCAAGCGAAAGTCACTAAAGAATGGGACAGTGAGGATGAGTTACCGTTAGAAGTAATTCGTCAAGAAGAACTTAGAAAAATCAGTTGTTTGGACAAATGATGTCACTCATGCAACACGCGTAAACCAATTTGTGTCTCAGGCAGGGCCTAATGTTCCTGACAACGTTGAAACTCCTACCGATATGTTTTTGTATTTGTTTCCGGATTGTTTCATATCTGAAATTGTTTTTCAGACAAATTTGTATGCCTTACAAAAAAATGGTGGCAGCAACTACTTTATTCCAACCACCAACAAAGAAATAAAATCATTTTTGGGTGTAAACATGCTAATGAGCTTGAAAAAAATGCCAAGTTATAGAGACTACTGGTCCTCGAGAGAAGAACTTAGGGATTATTTTATAAGTTCTGTTTTATCTCGTGACAGATTCACCTGGCTTCTAAGTAATCTTCACGTAAATGATAACTCAGTACAGCCAAAAAAAGGTGAGGCCAATTATGATAAATTGTACAAAATCAGGCCATTACTTTCTAAATTGACACAAACTCTTGGCTCTGCTTTGAATCCTGGTGAATTTCAATCAATCGATGAATCTATGATCAAATTCAAGGGAAGAAGTAGTCTTCGCCAGTATATGCCAATGAAGCCCACGAAACGAGGCTACAAGGTATGGATTCGGGCTGATTCTACTGGATTTGTATCTGAGTTCCAAATTTATACGGGGAAAGTTGATCAGTCAGTTGAGAAAAAATTGGGACATCGCGTAGTAAAAGATCTAACAAGGGCTTTAGTTGGCAAGCACCACAAAGTATTTTTTGACAATTTTTTCAACTCTGTAGAATTGCAAAGAGACTTGTTAGCTGATGGCATCTATGCATGTGGAACTGTGCGTAAAGGAAGGAAATATTATCCAGAGCTCAAAGTGGATAACCACATGAAAAGGGGCGACATAGATTGGAGAGTTTCTACAGATGGATTAGCAGCACTGAAGTGGATGGATCGAAGAACCGTTTTGTTTTTTTAGGAAACTATCATGACCCATCCATCATGGAAGTTGTCTCTAGAAAACAGAAAAATGGCAATACAGAAGAAATCCCATGTCCTGTTATGGTCAAACATTATAATAAACATATGGGATACGTAGATCGATTTGACATGCTGAAAAGTATCTATGAAATCGACCGAAAAGGCCACAAGTGGTGGCACCGCATTTTTTTTTTACTTTGTAGATGTTTGTGTTGTGAACGCGTTCATTTTATTTCAAAATAGAAGTGACTCACGATGTATTACATTGAAACAATTTCGTGTATCGGTTGCTCGAGGATTAATTGGTGCCGTTAATTCGATTTCAAAAAAAAAGAAGATCAGCAGAACAAGCACCTAACAAATACAAAAAAATCATTCCCACTGAGGTACGTCATGATCGTGCTGCATATATGCCTCTTAGATGTGGATCTCTCAGATGTGCTCATTGTAGCACAGCGAAGCATGTGCATCGAACGACCTGGAAATGTTCAACCTGTGATGTTGGTCTCTGCCTCAATAAGGAGAGAAATTGCTTCTTTAAATTTCACGAAAATTAGTTTTGAGTGCCTTAATTCCTAGTGGTTAGTGCTAGAAACCACATCCTGCAGGATAATCCAGGATATTTTTTTACGTGAAATGAACTTTTACTTTGTTTTTGATGTTGGTTGAATACATTTTTTCAAAAAAATTCTTCATATCCTTTATTTTTTTTTCTCCGGCCTCAAAGGGTTAATTGATCATGTCGAACTTTATCGAATGCCTTTTCGAAATCTATAAAGCAAACGTACAGCTCCTGATTCATGTCCATGCATCTCTGTGACAACACGTTTATCGCAAACAGGGCCTCGCGTGAGCCCATTCCTTTTCTGAATCCCATTTAGGTCTCACTAATATCCATTTCAAGCTTTTTGTAGATCCGATTTTGTATTATCTTTAGAAAAAGCTTTAAGGTATGACTCATAGATATAGTTCGATGGTCACAGCGTTTGCTCTTTTCGGGATTGCCACAAAAGTGGACTGAAGCCAATCCATGGGTATTATACCAGTTTTATATATTAAGTTGAACAGTTTTAGGAGAATTGAGATTGAATCGTCATTCATCAGTTTTAACAGCTCAACCGGTATATTGTCAGGTCTGGCTGCTTTACCCTTCTTTGCATGTTTTAGGGCGTACTCTAATTCCTCTCTCATTATATCCGGGCCAGTATCGTCCAGGAGATCGTTCGATGTTGCACTTCGCTGTTCATCATTAAAAAGGTCTTCAATATATTCTTTCCATCTTTGTACTTTTTTTATTCATATCTGTTATGAGAGTACCGTTTTTGTCTTTAAGTTGTCTAGAGTGATTTGATCTTCTTACCCCCGGATGATATTAGTAATATTTTTAATACGACTCCTTCTATTTTTTAATCTTACTGGTGTCAAAAGGAAAGTTTCTAAACGATGAACCAAGAAATATAATGCGGCAAGTTTATGTGTTTTAGAATGAAACGAATCTCTGTTATGGTTTCTTCTTTATAAATATGTTCTAACTAATTACTCTTTTTAGTGTTCCGTACAGAACACTTATAAAATCACTTCGGTGTCTGTCTGTCCGTCTGTAACACCCTATTTTCTCCGAAACTATTTGATATAGAAAGTTGAAATTTGGTACTAATATAGGACTTTTTTTTTTTATGGGTCTAGCACACGTGCTACAGGGAAGTCCCTAAAGCGCTACAAGAGCGACACGTGTGCGGAGAAAGCGATTCACGTTGTTCTTGAATCGCTGTAGATTGTACTCGATGGGAAACACAGTCCTGGGCAAACTATTCCAAAGGTATGATGTTCTCCATATAAAAGACTGCTTGAAAAGCGTTGTACGAAGAGTAACAAGCTGAACCTCATACGGATGTGAAGTATTAGCGCGACGTGTACTTCTAATATGCACCGCTCTGGGAGGAATTAAACGGGCCACATCCTTCGAACACTTTCCATGAAAGTACTTGAAAAATAGGCTCAAGTCGCCAACCGTTCTTCGATGTTCCAGCGAATCTAGGCCGTCGGACAGTTCCGGGTGTCCAATCAGACGAATAGCTCTTCTCTGGATATAATCCAACAAATGCAGTGTATATTTGGGAGCGGAGCTCCAAACATGGGAGCAGTATTCCATAGTTGGTCGAATTTGAGCTTTGTAAAGAATTAACAGTTGTTGTGGAGTGTAAAGCTTTCTGGTTCGAAACAATATTCCCAACTTTTGAGAAGCTCTCGTTGCTATGCCTGCAACATGTTCATGCCAGGACATATTTACTCCCAAATTAACGCCTAACAGATTGAGTGACGATGTTAGGGGGATGGAGTGCCCCGACATAACTATGTCGGGTTCTGCAACGTTAACTTTTTTAGAAAAAACTGCCGCCTGGGTTTTTGTAGCTTTAAATTCCACTTGGTTACTGTCACCCCAAGATAGAATTTCTTCCAAGTCTTTGTTAAGTTGAATGACTTCCTGCTGTCTGCGGATATTCGTCTGAGTAGTCGATGTCCGAGCGTTCAAAGTGAATGAAGAGATAAGTGTACTGTCATCTGCAAAGCTGTAGATTGGATTCTCGGTCTTTTCCAGCAGATCGTTAATATAAATGAGGAAGAGAGTAGGAGACAGTATGGAACCTTGGGGCACACCGGCGTTGATAGTGAAGGTGTTAGAAAGAAATCCGTCCACTGCCACTCGTAAAGAACGCTCTCTGAGGAAACATGAGAGCCACAAATAGAACTTTTCAGACATACCATAAGAACGTAGCTTAGCCAACAGCCCATCGTGCCAAACACGGTCAAATGCCTTAGATATGTCAAGAGCAACCGCTCGAGATTCTCCAAAGTGTTCAATTGCGTTGTTCCAAACATGTGTTACATAAGTCAGAAGATCTCCTGTTGATCTATTTTTACGAAAGCCATATTGGTGATCACTAATAATGCTGAATTCTTCAAGATATTTTATAAGATGCTGATTGATAGCCTTTTCCATGACTTTCGATATTATTGAGAGTAGTGCGATTGGTCGGTAGTTATTTGGCAAGGTCTTCTTGCTTTTTTTAGGTATCGGCTGAACTGTGGCACATTTCCAGCAGGAAGGAAATATTCCCTTTATGTAGGATAGGTTGAAAAGTCTACAGAAAACTGATGATAGTTCCCTCGCACAGTTCTTGAGAACTATGGCAGGTATTCCGTCAGCGCCTGAAGCCTTTTTGGTGTCTAGCTTCATCAAAATACGTTTTATGATACGCTGTCTGAAGACAATATCGGGCATCCTTGACTGCGCTATGGGAATAGTAGGTGGTGTTTTTTCCTTGGAAATCGACAGTAGAATGTGAAGCAAAGAGTTCAGCCAACAAGTTCGCTTTCTCAACAGGTGTCGTTGCAATAGAATTATCTGGCCGTGTGAGTGGTGGTATGGTGGATTTGGTGCCTTTGACTAACTAATTGATGGCCTCATCAGAGTCGTGTAGTTTTGAAAGTTAAATTTTGACTTAAGGGTTTAGTTTTGGAGGGTTAAATCGGAAGTGAAAAAAAAATTTTACTAGGTTATCGAGTTTGGTATCAAATGAAAGCTTATGGAAACACGGGTAATATATATATATATATATATATATATATATATATATATATATATATATATATATATATATATGTATATATATATATATATGTTATATATATATATATATATATATATATATATATATATATATATATATATATATATATATGTATATAATATAATACATGCGCACACTTTTCTTTCTGTTATCTTTAAAAAAAATGGCGAAAAATCGCTGTCCCCCCCGTTATCTCGAAAAGCATTGATCGAAAAATTTTGAAAAAATTCTGGAATATTCTTCACGGGGTGTAAATTAAACGCAATTTATCACGAGTGCGTTACTTTTAATAATTTATCTGGTATATAAAAAAAAAGTCACTGTTCCCTCTTTATCTCGAAAAGTACTGATCAAAAAATTTTGAAAAATTCTGAAATATTCTCCACGGGGTGTAGATTGAACTAAAATTATCACGAGTGCATTACCTTTAATAATTTATCTGGTATATAACAAAAGAAAACAAAAATTTCAAGGTCATCAGTTTTCAGTAAAGATTGGAAACAAACTTTGTTGAAAAACAAAAATAAACAAAGTTTGTTTCCAATCTTTACTGAAAACTCATTTGGGGTGTATTTTGTTCATTTTATACCTTTGTAACAAAATTTTAAAAGCAGTCAACGTACGGAAGACTAATTGCGCAAGAAACGGTAATTTGAAGGAGTCGTCTCAGTTATTTAATTTAAAAACAAAATAATCTACATTTGATTTTTTGTTATATGGAAAATCTCGAATATATCATCTGCATACTTATACCACACCCTTAGGTAGTATTCAAATTCTGACTGGCCTCGATTTTAAACTTACTCATAAGTAAATTGGTCATGCATGCTGATAAGCAATTACACATAGCTGTGCCTCTTTTTAAAAAAAAAATTAATTGTTTTATTGAAAATAATTTTTTTCCTTGCAAAGTTTGGCCAAAATTAAGTTTTCATGAATAATTCTTCCTCGGACTCATTCATTCTAAGCAACTACTGAAGCTATCGCATGTAGTATTAGTTCACTAGAGAACAATAAACACTGACGTAAAAATGTATTAATATTTATCCTTCATTGAGAAAGGAATCCTTCATACAACAGTCACCTTTTAAGTTTTTACAAACGACCACTAGATGGCGCTACTGAAATGTGACATTACCATTGTTGTAAAATTTGACATTTGTTATTGTTAAATCGGTAGCAGCCGAGTAGTTCGTATACAAAAAAAATAGTTTTATGAATAAATGGAAATTTCACGTGGTCTTCGATGGATGATTTTTTACGATTTTAGTAAAGGCCTAACTCAACAACAATGCCTCGAGTCGCTTCGTTCAAATTTTTCATAATGAATCATCATCAGAAAAGATTATTTACAATTGGTTTGCAGAATTTCGTCATGTTCGTACTTCTGTCAGCGATGCATTTCGTAAAGGTCAACCAAAATCGGTTGTTGTTCCAAAAAACATCGATGCTGTGCGCAACATGATTGAACAGGATCGGCATATGACTTAATGTCAGATATAGGCATCCTTAAACATATCGAAGATTTCAGTATTTTCGATTTGGTATGAAGCTGTGAAAAAGATCTGTTCCCGATGGATTCCGCATAATTTGACCAAAATTCAAAAACAGGCTCGTATGAATTGATGTAAGGAAATGCTCAAAAAAATCGACCGAGGACATGTAAAATCCGTATACGACATTATAACAGGAGACGAAACTTGGATATATTCGTACGGGCCAAAAACTAAGCAACAATCAACTGTTTGGGTGTTCGCGAAGCACTTGAAGAAAAAGATCGCTTGTTTCTTTTGTTATACTGGACATGTTGCAACCATTGCTCTAGAGAATCGAAGAACAGTTAATGCTGAATAGTATACAATAATTTGTTTGCTACAAGTCATCAATAAAATCGGGAAAAACAACGTCGCGTCATTCTTCATCTTGACAATGCCAGCTCTCATACAGCACGTTAAACAATTGAATATTTGACGACGAAAAACATCGAATCAATGTCTCATTGCCTGTATTCACCTGATTTATCGGCTAACGGCTTCTTTTTGTTCCCGAATGTCAAAAAAAATGCCTGGACAGGGATTTCACTTTGAACGCTCGGACATCGGCTACTCAGACGAATATCCGCAGACAGCAGGAAGTCATTCAATTTAACAAAGACCTGGAAGAAATTCTAATCTTGGGGTGACAGTAACCAAGTGGAATTTAACGCTACAAAAACCCAGGCGGCAGTCTTTTCTAAAAAAGTTAATGTTGCTGAACCCGACATAGTTATGTCGGGGCACTCCATTCCTCTAACATCGTCACTCAATTTGTTGGGCGTTAATTTGGGAGTAAATATGTCCTGGCATGAACATGTTGCAGGCATAGCAAGGAGAGCTTCTCAAAAGTTGGGAATATTATTTCGAACCAGAAAGCTTTACACTCCACAACAACTGTTAACCCTTTGCAAAGCTCAAATTTGACCAACTATGGATTACTGTTCTCATGTTGAACGGTTGGCGACTTGAACCTATTCTACAAATATTTTCATTGAAAGTGCTCGAAGGATGTGGCCCGCTTAATTCCTCCCATAGCGGTGCATGTTAGAAGTACACATTGCGCTAATACTTCGCATCCATATGAAGTTCAGCTTGTTACTCCTCATACAACGCTTTCCACGCAGTCTTTTATATGGCGAACATCATTCCTTTGGAATAATTTGCTCAGGACTGTGTACAATTACAGCGATGCAAGAACAACATGAATCGCCTTCTCCGCACAGGTGTCGCTCCTGTAGCGCTTTAGGGACTTCCCTGTAGCACGTGTGCTACACTCATATTAAAAAAAAAGAAAACTGGTCAAGTGCAAGTTGAACTTGCACAATTAGTGTTCCGTACGTTGATTGTTTTTAAAATAAAAATTTTTGTTAGGGTGGTATAAAATGATCAGTGACTTCACAAAACACACCCCAAATGAGTTTTTCAACAAAGTTTGTTTCCAATCTTTACTGAAAACTGGTGACCTTGAATTTTTTTTTTTTTTTTTATATACCAAATAAATTATTAAAGGTAATGCCCTCGTGGAGAATATTCCAGAATTTTTTCAAAATTTTTTGATGAGTACTTTTCGAGATAAGGTAGGGGACAGCGATTTTTTAAAAGTAATACGATGAAAAGTGTGCGCAAGTATTACATTTATATATATATATATATATATATATATATATATATATATATATATATATATACATATTTTTTTTTTTACTCGTGTTTTCACAAGCTTTCATTGGACACCACACTCGATGACCTAGTAAAAAAAATTTTTTTTCACTTCCGATTTCACCCCTCAAAACGAACCCCTTAAGTCAAAATTTATGTGACGGTGGTATAAAAGGATCAGTGACTTCACAAAACACACCCCAAATGAGTTTTCAACAAAGTTTGTTTCCAATCTTTACTGAAATCTGATGACCTTGAAATTTTTTGTTTTTTTTATATACCATGTAAATTATTAAAGGTAATGCACTCGTGATAATTTTCGTTCAATCTACACCCCGTGGAAAATATTCCAGAATTTTTTCGAAAGTACTTTTCGAGGTAAGGCCCGGGACAGCGATTTTTCGCGAATTTTTAAAAATAATACAAAGAAAAGTGCGCGCAAGTATAATATTATATATATATTTTTTACTCGTGTTTTTACAAGCTTTTATTTGACACCACACTCGATGACCTAGTAAAAAAATTTTTTTTTCACTTCCGACTTCACCCCCCAAAACTAACCCCTTAAGTCAAAATTTAATTCTCAAAACTACATGGCTCTGATGAGGCCATCATTTCCTATATTATTACCAAATTTCACCTTTCTATGTCAAATAGTTTCGGAGAAAATCGGGTGTGACAGACAGACAGACAGACAAACACCGAAGTGATCTTATAAGTGTTCCGTACGGAACACTAAAAAAAAACACCTAAAGAAGCTGTTGAATCCTTCCAAAACCATGTTTTTTGAGGTATCAACTTCAGAGTAGAAAAAATGTTTCGAGAAATGGTTCGAACACATGCAAAAGTGTGTAAATCTTAAAGGCGAATATTTTGAGAAACACTAAAATGTACCAAAAAAATTTTTTTCTTTCATTGTTTTTGTAAAAATTTAAAAGGTAGCCCTCGTATTGTTAATAAATTTTCGACAATTTTCCACTCAAAAAAGAAGCCTCTGTTGAAGATAAATTTTCAACTACTCCTATGTTGCGAATGTGAAATCTTTGGCACAATGACACTACCCAGTACAGTACCAAACACTTTATTTTTACACTCGACGAACGTTTCGCTAACCATATTAGCTTCATCAGGACCGATGATTGACTTAATCAAAGTTTGGTATAGTGGTTATATGTGATATTTACTGAGTAATAAATTTTATCTTTTTTGCCAATTATTTAGGAACAAAAATATGTATATTATCCTATCACGGACACAATAAGTCACATTTTATTGCCCGGTTTATTAATTTTAGACAAACTGTATAACTTTGATACGTTCGAATTACTCACATTCAGTATAAATTTTTAGCGAGCTGAAGATAAGGTTCTTAAATTTTTTTCAAAGAGTGTCTCACTTCTGCGGTTATTTTAGGCAACATTTATTTTAGTATCGTTTCCTAGGAACCCGTTTCAAGTAGGTTACCTACACGTTCAAAGTATCATATTTTGTTCAATATAATAGCTTCATTATCCTTATCTGTTAGTCTATAAGATAACTTATATCCTAAAAAGTTTGAAGTACAAGATTCATTAACTTGACAAAGGAGAATAGGTAAGTAATAATTGTGACAAGAAATATGTTGTGTAAACTTGAAGATCGAATTAAGTAAGATTCAAATATCCTTTAACTCATTTACGGTATGCTAGATTAGAAATGCCTTTTTGCACAATAATTAGTAACATTAGCCAAATATATTTGATGACAAAATTGTTTAAAAGCCGCACAATCTTCAATTAGAAAATCATACAATGCTTGAGATCTCCAAAAGACACAAGTCGTTTATAAACAGAAGGTGTTAATAAAATTCCTTGTTCGTGTGGTACTCTGTACGAGTTAGATTAAAAAGTCCTGTAAAAAATAAGCTAAATAACATTTTTTTACTTAAACAAAAATATATTTCTCAATATAATCTCCACTGAAATAAAAAGTTGTTTCAAACTGTACAAGAGACTCATTTATAGCATAGATATCCTCTTCATTTGACGATAATTTCTCCCCTAAGCCACTTTTTGAGGCTAGAACACAAAAAAAATCATTTGGCGCTAAATCTGAAGAATAGGGTGGATCGGGCACTATTTCGAAGCCCAGCTTTTGCCATTACAAGGCCGTTGTGTAAGCAGACGCATTGCCCTGGTGAAAAATCACTTTGTGCGCACTAATCTTGGTCGCTTCTGCTTCAACTCACCGTGCAAATGATCTAATAATGTTGTGTAATAAGACTCAGTTATTGTTTTACCCTTTTTCAAATACAAATACCTAACTTGTGCTTTTTTGAGCTTATTCATTGTTTCAATTTGGAAAAGTAAAGATCTCTGCAGTTATTTATCTATCTAAATATCTATATTCTATAATTAATATTCACAATGTTTTCTGCATGCACATCGAAAACACTTTCGCATCAAAAGGAACATCAAAATTTGCAGCTGACTTTCTCTCTTTTTCTTCCGACAAACAATATCCTCCAATATTATAATGACTGATTATTTTATTACGATTAGACGTCAAAGTTATTAAAATTATATAAAAACAACACTATGTTTTAATTTCCAATATATTTAAAGTCACTTGACAATTGTTTCACCATACAATGGCTTCTTCAGAAGTAAAAAAAAAATTTTTTAATTTTTTTTTACTTCTGAAGAAGCCATTGTATGGTGAAACAATTGTCAAGTGACTTTAAATATATTGGAAATTAAAACATAGTGTTGTTTTTATATAATTTTATCATGAATTTCCAACAAGTATCGGCTAACACAATCAAAGATGTCAAAGTTATTGAAAAATATTTATTGAAATTACCGAATGAATTACATAAAAATAACGCACCAATTCGCCCAATAGTTTCTTACATTATAGCTCCAGCTTTTTCTTTATCAAATAAATTGATTAAGATTTTGACAAAATATTGTAAATACACACATAAATATAGTGTAAAAAATAGTAAAGAATTGATATCAAAAATTCATCCGTTAAATCTACCAAGTAACTCCAAATTCATATCGTTTGACGTACAGAACCTCGTCTACCACCGTCGGACGCTATAAGTTTGGTTCAAAGATTACTCAATAAAAATAATGTTAACCCGATAGTTAAACAAGAAATACTAGACGTCTTAACATTGTGTTTAGACCAGAATTACCTCGAATTCAATGATAAGATTTATGTAAGTAGAAAATGTTTAATAGTGGGAAAGCCTAGCTCAGTTTTATCTGAAATTTTCATGGACAAATCAGTAATTCTCATCTATTTAAAAGCTACTTTTATTGGTACCGTTATGTAGATGACATATTGCTTTACAGGTATAAATAGACAGTTAGAACTATTCCTAGAATAACATGTAGGCTGAAAAGTTTCTGGTCTGAAACACAGATGCCGCCCTTTTCAAAAAATCCATATGATTTTTAGCAATTACCAACTTTTAAACGGTACGTGTCAAAATGTTATGACTTTCCGACGATTAGTTTACAAGTTACAGTGGTCTCAGTGATGCTACTTTTGATATTTTCAAAACGAATATCGTGTGTTGATTAAACATTGTTTTTTGATGGGAAAAATACCGTTCAAACAAAGCAATGGCTTGGAAAATCACTCATCATTTACTTGTATGTTGAATTTAAACGCGGTCGTACGGACACAAATGATGCTGAACGCTCTGGTCGCCCAAATGAGGTGGTTACACTAGAAAACATAAAAAAATCCACAAAATTGTTTTGGATGACCGTAAAGTGAAATTACGTGAGCTAGCTGACACCCTAAAGTTATCAAAAGAACGTGTCGGTCGAGAAAGCTCTGTTTGAAATGGGTACAGAGGACTAAAAACAACAAAGTGTTGATGATTCTGAGCGCTGTTTGGACCTGTTTCAGCGCAGTAAAAAAGATTTTTTCATGCGATATTTGACAATTGATGAAACATGGATCCACCACTACACGCCGGTATCAAATCGGCAATCAGCTTAGTGGATAGCACCTGGTGAAAGCCGCCCAAAGCGACCAAAGACACAACAATCGGTTGAGAAGGTTTTGGCCTCTGTATTTTGGGATGCAAGAAAATGCTCAAGGGAAAAAAAATTTAGCTCCAGTGAAGAAGTTATCACTGTGACTGCGCCCTAGATTGAATGCAAAGAGAAATCCTTCTACAATAAAGGTATAGAAAATTTAAGTAGCTAGACCAAAAACTTTTCAGCCTACATGTTACTTTAACCAACTACATAATAACATTACTTTTACAACAGAAATATAAACAAATAAATCGTTTAATTCTCTCGATTTAAAAAATATGAAACATAATGAACCAACATGATTTTTAAATCTTCCATAAACCAACATACTGAGATGTAACTATACACGCTAATACTGATCATGCGTTCACATACAAAATTTCTGTTTATAATAGTTTCATCCATAGACTAATAAATACACAATTGACTGAAGAAAATTTTCTGAAAGAATTAAATATTAAAAAACAAATTAGTATAAACAATGAGTTACTTTGCAGATAATATTTTAATGATAAAACAATTTAAAAAAACAATAGGACTGGAATACCCGCATAAACAACTAAAGAAAGATAAGTAACACTTATACCGGTAAATTGACCAATAAAATTCGATATTTTTTTCCATAAAAATCAAGTAAAAATTTCCTTCCGTACCAGTAACATTTTAGCTCGACAAATTAAAAATAATAAAACTAGAACAAAAAAGGAAAATAAAACAGGAGTTTACGAATTATGCTGTGGCACTTGTAATAAAACCTATATAGGACAAACAGGCAGATCTTTTTATAAAAGAATAAAGGAATATAAAAAAAAAAAATAATTTATCTCACTACGCTAAACATTTAACAGATGAAAATTATACTTTCAATGATTTCAGAATTTTGCACAATGAAAAGAAAGGGAAATTACTGAACTGTTTAGAGCTGGTAGAGATTAACGTGAAATAATCCTCAGGTTTATTACTCAACTAGCAGTGCCCGCGGCTCTGCTCACGTGGACTTGATTCACTACTATCGTCACTGCTTATTCCTTATGTTAGCTAACGTAATAAAATATCTGTAATTATTTCCCCTTATCTCCCATTATTTCCCCTTACCTCCCATTATCTCCACATAATTTCCATTATCTAGGCTTATCTCTGCTCATCTCCCATTATTTCTCCTTATCTCCCATTATTTCCCCTTATCTTACATTATCTCACCTTATCTCCCATTATCTAGGCTTATCTCGACTTATCTCGCAATATTTCTCCTTATCTCCCATTATTTCTCCTTATCTCCCATTACCTCACCATAACTTCCATTATCTAGACTTATCTCTGTTTATCTCCCATTATCTCACCTTATCTCCCATTATCTCACCTTATCTCCCATTACCTAGGCTCTTATCGAATTATATAGAACATATGTATAATTTTATAAAAACACGTAAAACGCTTCTCGAGTGATAAGCGTACTAACGGACAGACAGACAGATAGAGGAACGTTGCATTTTATATATTTTATATTCTTTGCTACATGACATTGTTCTATATTTAATGCTTTAGGCAGTTTATTGCAAGAGATCGCGCTAGCGGCAAAGTTTTTCCGACTTGATTCTCTATTATCGTCACTGCTTATTCCTTATGTCACCTAACGTAATAAAATATATCCTATAACCTGGCTAGAGAACATATGTATATTTAAAAAAAAAGCACGTAAATCGGATAAGTGGTTCTCCAGTGATAAGCGCACAAACGAACAAACAGACAGAGAGACGTTGCATTTTATATATATTATAGATATTCTCTGCTACACAGTATTGTTCCATATTTAATTGTTTAGGCTGTGTATTGCAAGGGAACGCCCTAGCGGTAAACTTTTTTCTGACTTCATTCACTATTATCGTCACTGCTCATTTCTTATACTACCTATCGTAATAAAATATAGCCTATAACCTGACCAGAGAACATATGTATGTTTAAAAAAAAAGTAAGTAAATCGGATAAGTGGTTTTCCAGTGATAAGCGCACTAACGGACAGACAGGCAGACAGACAGACAGACGTATTTTATATATATTATAGATGTAATAAAATATATACCTATAGCCTGGTCAGAGAACATATATATGAATTTAAAAAATCACGTAAATCGGATAAGTGGTTCTCGAGGGATAAGCGCATTAATGCACAGACAGACAGACAGACAAACATTGCATTTTATATATTATAGATATAGATTATTATTATTATTTTATAACCTGGCCAAAGAATATATGTATGAATTTAAAATAAAGACACATAAATCGGATAAATGGTTTTCGCGTGATAAACACACTAATGGACAGACAGACAGACAGAGATATATTGCATTTTATATATATTATAGATTATACATTACAGATATTCTTTGCTACATAATATTGTTCCATATTTAATGGTTTAGGCTGTGTATTGCAAAGGCACGCGCTAGCGGCAAACTTATTTCCGACATCATTCACTATTTTACGTCACTGCTCATTCCTTATGCTACCTATCGTAATAAAATATAACCTATAACCTGGCCAGAGAACATATGTATGTTTAAAAAAAAAAAGTACGTAAATCGGATAAGTGGTTTTTCAGTGATAGGCGCACTAACGGACAGACAGACAGACAGACAGACAGACAGAGAGACGTTGCATTTTATATATATTATAGATGATCAATTGGCATATTGAGTTTCCTTTATTGAACTTTTTTGAGGTATTATGATGAATATTGTTAATTAATTTGACCCTATAACCAGGTAACTTATATATTTTGTA
Organism: Pachyrhynchus sulphureomaculatus; assembly: GCA_019049505.1. Taxonomy (NCBI): domain Eukaryota; kingdom Metazoa; phylum Arthropoda; class Insecta; order Coleoptera; family Curculionidae; genus Pachyrhynchus; species Pachyrhynchus sulphureomaculatus. Next base: position 162,815,797 of record CM032453.1, on the reverse strand, counting down.
ACATACTTTGTAGTTATTTTACATCTTACTCCCGAAGAAGACACAGTGTGTCGAAACAATTGTCAGCTCAACTAAGTGATGATCTTAAACAGTTGTTCTAATTTTCGTTCCTAGTTAGATGTTATCTTTTAGAATTTGAAGCTATTCCTGTAAAACAAGTGTAAACATCTTCGCTAATGTCAGCAACCCCCGCAAGTAAAACTGGAACCAGTGCACTACCACACAATCCGTATCCACCTCAGCCAGTCAATCAACAAGTAATAGTAATTTTATCAAAAACATCGCTAAAGGCATACATAGTGTTAATCTGAATCTTGATTTCAAATGCTTTCGGTTATTGTTAAACTGTATTTTGTTAAGTTGTTGCGTTTTAAATAACCGACTCAAATTATTTTGACATATCTGCCTAGTTTTTCCCGATTTATCTATGCCTTTCTTCACCTGTACTTGTATATTCTAACTCTAGATAATATTATTTACATTTTTTACGTATAAACTAACAAAAAGCCCTTTTATCAAGATCAGATTTGAGCCGGCCCATTAATAAATACAATGAATCACATTATATCTCCAAAGTTATGAATAATTTTGCATTTTTAGTGGTTTTTTTTACGGAATGGTTAACTGATGCTCAACTCTTAATTACTTATATCTTGTTATGATTTTGACGGTAACATGAGAATTTTGTGGACCTACTTCCGTTTCCACCTGAGGAATGAGCGATACTATATAATAATTCTTTATTGTCTGCTCTTTACAAAACAGTTATTTTTCTATATATATATATATATATATATATATATATATATATATATATATATATATATATATATATATATCAATCGGTTTTATAACGTCTTCCGTCTTCCGATGCCTAATTTCCACTCCTCCCGGTTTTCTCCATCCCTCCTCCTCCAGATCTCTCTCTAGTACTTCCTTGTTGATTCCTGCTCTCCAGTTTTTGGCGTGGTCTTCCTCGCTTTCTTCTTGCATGGGGGTTCTAATTTAAGATCTTTTTTAGGTAGTCGGTCTTGTGACATTCTCTGTACATGTCCGTACCATACCAACTGTTGGGTTCTGATTTCGTCCACTATATCGTGCTTTATTTCTAAAGCTCATCTTATCATGTCATTTGGTATGCGGTCTTTTCTGGATTTTCTGGCTGCTCGTCTCCAGAAATCCATTTCTGTAGCTTTTAGTATTTCTTCTGTTCTTTCCTTCAATGGCCACACCTGGGAGCTGTAAGTTATTATACTTTTCACTATTGAGTTGTAAATTCTCTTCTTGTCCCATAGTATACGATTAAGCATTGCAATCGCTTTTCTTCCTTGGATATTCCTCTCGAATATTGCTTCTTCCAGTGTTCTGTCCCTAGATATTCTCGTTCCCAAATACTTATAACTGGCACAGTGTTCGATAGTGTGTCCTGTGGCCAGTTTCAAATCCTGCTGTTTTTCTCCGACGCACATGTACTCAGTCTTTTTAATATTGTCTTCTAGGCCCCATTTTTCATATTCCTCCACATGTTTTCGTGTCATGTATTTCATATCATCGATGTCCTGAGCGACTACTACCTGGTCGTCCGCGAATGATCTCGTGTACAATGTAGTATCGTCATCCAGTGATAATCCCATACTGCTGCATTTCCTTTTCCAGTTCTTCAGTGCACTCTCCAAATAGATTTTAATAGCGTTGGGGATATACAGCCGCCCTTTGTGACCTGGAATCCTGTTGTTATACCATATTTGGTTTTCACTCTACTTCTTGCGTCTTGGTATAAAGATTTTACGGCTTTAATTATTTCGGTGCTTACATTACTCTGTTGTAGTGTTTTCCACAATCTCATTAGTGGCACGCTGTCGTAGGCCTTTTTTATATCAACAAACAAGACATGGACTTCCTGATCAAATGCGGTTTTCTTTTCTAGGATTTTTGTCAGTTATTTTTCTACAAATATTAAAAAGTACATGCATTAATATATAATTTTAAATAATAATATTTGCTATAATTAAAAGAGTACTACAATTCACGTTGGTTTTGAATCGCTGAAAATTGTACTCGGTGGGAAACACAATCCTGGGCAAATCATTTCAAATAGATTAGGTTTTCCATATAACAGATTGCTTAAAAAGGGTTGTACTAGGAATAACCAGCTGAACCTCATACAAATGTAAAGTACTAGTGCGACGGGTATTAAGCTACATCCAATAAACGCAGTGTATGTTTGGGAGCAGAACCCCAAATATGGGAACAGTATTCCTTCGTTGATTGAATGTGAGGTTTGTACAGAATTAACAGTTGTGGAGTATTAAATTTTTTGAGAAGCTCTCTTTGCTCTGCATGCAACATGTTCATGTCAAAGCATATTTTCTCTGAAATTAACGCCCAGTAAATTGGGTGACGATGCTACTGGAATGGTGTGTCCTGCCATAACTATGTATGGTTCACCAATGTTAATCTTCTTGGAAAAAACAGCCGCCTGGGTTTTTGTAGTTGGTTACTGTCACCCCATAAGAGAATTTTTTCCAAGTCTTTGTTAAGTTGAACAACTTTCTGCTCTCTGCGGATATTTGCATGAGTAGTCAATGAAGAAGAAATAAGTGAACTGTCAGCTGCAAAGATGTAGGTTGGATTCTTGGTCCTTTCCTTTAAAGGAGTAAGATTCCTCTAAAAATGCTAGACAATAACTCCTACTGAATGGTCTTTTAATCTCTGAATTATAATTTCATCAATAAAGAGATTCATAAGAGAATAAATAAATTGCATTCAAGACAAAAGAAATACGATTAAATTGGCTATGTAAAATTGCTATTGTTCTAACAAATTTATCTTCTTTTTAGGGCTCATTCGTTATGGCGTTAGCTACTTTGGTTATTCGCCCAAATCATTATTGATAAAAGAAAAAAATTGAAACGTTGTCTCACATTAGTTAAGTCTGCTGTCGCGAAAGTCATCTGGGACACTTTTAGAATTTAAAATATTTAAGAATATTTATAGAACTGGATCCTCTAAGTCCTTAATACGTATATTCAAGAGCTTTATAACTTAAGTACTGCTTTAATTAAACAACATAACGTGTCAAGGTCTTATACGAAGTTTTCGTTTGTCCTAATGTTATTTAATTTATATGTATAGGGAATTTTTCAGAAATGAAAGTATGGCAATAGAAGAATGTGTATTTCAACTCAAAATAATCATCTATTTCCCCTTTGTTGATAATTAAGTAGTTCTGGACTACTAAAACCATTCTTGGACGATAAAGGAAAGGAAGAGTTAAACCACAATTGACTGAGGAGTTATGAAATCAATTTAAACATTGACTTGCTTGCTTAAAACCAATTAAATAAATGTAATAGATCTTATCGTACTATCAAATAGACGAAACTAGAGGAGAGTTGTCTGAAGAATAATGAAAGAGACAGAAACTTTTCACAAATTTTATGATTCCTTCAACTTTCACAAGAAGATATAAATTCATTATTGGATCATTCAGACCATTACTAAAAAATTGACCTAAAGATTTGTGGTTTTTAGCAACGGGTACAGCAAACAGACACATCAAATATAATTGACTCGCAAATGGGTAATTATAGTATTGTCATCTTTGGAATCAAAATTTTGTTTCATTGAATTAACATATTACAATATTATTATCTTTTTGGGTATGAAGAAGGCTACTGATGTGCAAAAGTAAACTATATTTAAATTTAAGTGCTTTACGAAAAATTATTCCTTAGCAGAAATACCATAGGCAAACAGATTTCCATCCAAAGTATAAATTTTGCTTACGACAGAGGGTTCTAGTTCTATTAACGATACAATGATACGGTCTTAAAAAAATTAAGGATATAATTTTTATTGCTAACTGCTAAAACTACGAGTTAAAACCATTAAAAGGGGACTCGGCAGATCATAAAAACCAAGTCTCTAAACTATGAAAAATAAAAATATGGCAACACTAATTTTTTAAGCAGAATGAAGTTGAAATTTCTAAAAAAAATTCTCGTTGGATTTAAAAATTTAAACACTTTTTTATCGTTCACCTCCCCGCCTGAGTTGAATTCTACCCTTTTTCATATCCTAAGGATATCGAGGAGGAAGTCGTAATATCCGTCAACGTTGTCCAAATGCAGAAACATACATTTTTGTATTTCCCAGTACCTACAACGCGGTAGTGCTGCCATGGACGTTATTGCGCTTCTGCAAAAAATTTAAACAAACTAATAAATAAGTAACGGACCTGCCGGAATTGGAGCCCGAGACCTCCTGCATCGCAAGCGAGTACTACGCCACGGAGCCACAGGCCGCCACACACTTTGTGACACACGTCAATTTAACTAACGTATTAAAATGAATAAAAATTAAATACTTCCAATTTTAAATATTTCGTAAAGTTAAAAGTGATATTAATTATTTTAGCCACAGTTATCATGTCTTTAACTGGAAAATTTCGTTAGTTTAACAAAACATTTCTTAATTATACTTTTAAATGAATGAACACTGGACACCATTGTTGGAAGAAATATCATAGTCACTCATTTGCATCGATCTGTCTGTCGGTCTATCGGTCTGCTGGCACGATCACTACAAAATATCGATTTCAAACTTGGTACACAGATAATATCTAACGAGAGGAGAAGAGAGAGAAAACAACTCTAAATATAACTATAAAACTATAGAAGGGATCAGAGGACCCAAATAAAACATATCAGGATCACAATACTAGCAGGACATGTAGATAGACTAAGGAGGGGAAAAAAGAAATCCTGCATGGTTCATATTTAAATTGATATGATTACATTATAAAAGTGACTCGTAGAGGATGGACAAACCTATTAAAGGACAGAAATGGGTAGAGGGAAATGGAGGAAATTATGGCCACTCATGGACAATGAACGCTAGAGATACAGAGAGAACGGAAATAGTTAATTTTGTATTCAATTTTATTGAGTTGGGATGAATAACTAGTAATAAAGTAGTGTAAGCATATATATCCATTTGTTAATTTCTTAGATATGATTTGTTCGTACGACACTCAAGCCAATTTAGTTAGATGGAACCACTCCATAATTTTTCGTTCGTGTTATTAAATAAATACAAAGTATGAATTAAAAATGTAAAGTCTAAGTTTCCTTTAAATGCTAATTTGTTTTTAGACAATGGATTATCAAAGTTGTTATGTTTAAGCACTATAATATTTTTAGATGCATGGGTCATTTGTGGAAAAATTAACCATGGCTATATAAAAACTGAAATAGGGTCGAGTGGGACGAAACGATAATTAATTACTATATAATTAGCCAATAAACGTCGCAATCTCTATTTTTAGTTTCCGACTTATGTAGGCTTTAATAATTTAACAGTAGTAGTATCTAGTTTGGAAAGAAATAATTTGTTGTATCTTTACCTTACTATTTGATTAGATTTTGGAAATTATTTATATTATTCTCGAAATAATAATAAAACTTAAATTTAACTGATTTTGAAAAAAATAAGTAATAAATACATACAAAATCATATATTCTCTTACCCACCGCGCTACTGGGGCCTGTTACTAATTTTCGACAACAAATTTTTATTTTTTAATTTTGAGCAGAAGTCAAAATTTTGCTTTATTTTCCGTGTTTACGTATTATATTTTTAACTTAAGTATTAATTACACATTGCTTGCATTTCTTGCATTTTTAGTTTAGAATGACAGTCGCGAAGATATATTTTCTTTTATAAGCCTAAGCCACTAACTTTTTAAGATTAGGAGAAGATATAATTCTGTACCATTTATTTATTTATGTCAATATAGTTGTTGAAAAATCATATTTATTTCTCTTTATATTACATATTTTTTATTTTTATAAAGTAAAAATAAAGAAGTAAAAAATGAGTAGACCTCTGACAATGTGTGCTACTAAAAAAATAAAAAGAAAGAAATTGGCGCAAGGAGAAATAAAAAACCGGTCAAGTGCAAGTTGAACTTGCACGTTGATTGTTTTTAAAATAAAAATTTTTGTTAGGATGGTATAAAATGATCAGTGACTTCACAAAACACACCCCAAATGAGTTTTTAACAAAGTTTTTTTCCAATGTTTACTGAAAACTGGTGACCTTGAAATTTTTTTTTTTTTTATTTACCAAATAAATTATTAAAGGTAATGCACTCGTGATAATTTTCGTTCAATCTATACACCGTGGAGAATATTCCAGAATTTTTTCAAAATTTTTTGATCAGTACTTTTCGAGATAAGGTAGGAGACAGCGATTTTTCGCGATATTTTAAAAGTAATACGAAGAAAAGTGTGCGCAAGTATTACATTATATATATATTTTTTACTCGTGTTTTCACAAGCTTTCATTTGACACCACACTCGATGACCTAGTAAAAAAATTTTTTTTTCATTTCCGATTTCACCACTCAAAACGAACCCCTTATGTCAAAATTTATGTTACGGTGGTATAAAATGATCAGTGACTTCACAAAACACACCCCAAATCAGTTTTCAACAAAGTTTGTTTACCAATCTTTACTGAAATCTGATGACCTTGAATTTTTTTTTTTTTTTTTTAAATACCAGATAAATTATTAAAGGAAATGCACTCGTGATAATTTTCGTTCAATCTACCCCCCGTGGAAAATATTTCAGGATTTTTTCAAAATTTTTTGATAAGTACTTTTCGAGATAAAGCGCGGGACAGCGATTTTTTGCGATTTTTTGAAAATAATACAAAGAAAAGTGCGCGCAAGTATTACATTATATATATATTTTTTACTCGTGTTTTCACAACCTCTCATTTGACACCACACTCGATGACCTAGTAAAAAAAATTTTTTTTCACTTCCGATTTCACCCCCAAAATTAACCCCTTAAGTCAAAATTTAACTTTCAAAACTACATGGCTCTGATGGGGCCATCAATTCCTATATTATTACCAAATTCCAAGTTTCTATGACAAATAGTTTCGGAGAAAATCGGTTGTGACAGACAGACAGACAGACAGACACCGAAGTGATCTTATAAGTGTTCCGTAAGGAACACTAAAAAGGAACTAAATATGCAGCCCGAAAAGATATTAGACACGTGCGGTATACAGATACATGTGTGTATATAATTAAATATATATATACGAGTATATATATATATATATATATATATATATATATACATATATATATATATATATATATATATATATATATATATATATATATATAAACACACAACCTACTTATGACTACAAAACAAATAGAAACATCGAAAAAAGAAAACACACAAAAATTAAGTAAAGAGACACAAAATCTAATGAAACAGAGAAGACTATTAAGAAATGATGCTACAAATGGCTGATTAGAATTGGCAGAAATAGATAAAAATATGAAGATCAGGGAAGATATCAGACAGTACAGAAACTGGAAAATAGGAGAAACTCTGAAAGAGGGAAAAAGTTTGAAACACTTAAACAAACAAATAAATGAAAGGAGACGTCAAATAATAAAACTAATAAATAACGATAACCCAGAGATCGCACAAATCCAAGGGATAAAGGAAGCTACAAAAAAATATTATCAAACGCTATATGACATGAAAAAATCGCCATCGTCCGGGAAGGAAGAAGGAAGTGGAGTGTTAGTAAGAAATGTGCGATCTGAAGAAACTGCCAATGTAACAATGGATGAAATAATGAACACTATACAACATAGAACCAGGGGGACGACAAATTAACTATAGAAATGATAAGGTATGGAGGGATATCGATAGTAATAAAATAATTTGGGTAAACGCCTTGATTGTGCTTATTTTTAAAAAGGAGAACAAATTTAAATTGGAGAATTACAGACCCATCAGCTTGTTATTGGTATCGGGTCTTCCATTAAGGACTTGACAACTTTTTTTTGAAATAAAACGCAACCCATTTGAGACATTTCGAAAATTTTACTATCGACTTGAAGTACAATCAAAACATTTATGTATGGAATTCGACTTCATTCATATGTCCACCACGGGCACGTTTGCGGCGGTCGATTCGTTGAACCCAATTTTCGATGACTCGGCCACACATTTCGACGGAAACGGCCGCTATCTCTCTCTCAATATTGGCTCTGAGCTCCTCTAACGACGCAGGCTTGTTAGCATAGACCAATGATTTAACGTACCCCCATAAAAAGAACTCTAGAGGTGTTAAATCACACGATCTAGGCGGCCATTCGACGGGACAATTTCTCGATATAACACGTTCACCGAATTTAGATTGCAGTAAGTCGATTGTTACACCCGCTGTGTGGCTTGTGGCGCCGTCTTGTTGAAACCACATATCATTAATGTCTAGCCCATGCAATTGATCAAAGAAATAACGTTGCAACATGCCTCTGTATCGATCTCCATTGACTGTAACGTGACGGTTATTTTCATCAACGAAAAAGAACGGCCCAATGACACCACCGGCATGAAAACCGCACCAAACAGTAATTTTTTGTGGATGAAGTGATGTTTCTTCAAGCACATGAGGGTTTTCACCTGACCAATAAAGCATATTCTGTTTATTGACGAAGCCGTTTATCCAAAAATGCGCTTCATCACTAAAGATGATTTTGCGATGAAATTGGTCATCTTCTTCCAACATTTCTAGAGCCCAATTCGAGAACGTACGTCGCTTCATATGATCGAGTGGCTTTAGTTGTTGAGTTAACTTTAATTTATAAGGGGATGCAGGCCAAGATCCTTTCGCAAAATTCGCCATAGTGTGGTCTGAGCGATGCCCAATTCTTGAGAACGCCGTGAAATCGACTGTTTTGGTTCGTTTGAGATGGACGCTTGAACGGCAGCAATATTCTGGCCACTTCGACCAACCCGTTGTCTCACTGGCACGGGAACATCCGGCAGCGAATATGTTAACTCAAATTTTTTCACTAGACTAGAATTGCTTGTCTACTGGGACGAGAATTACGACCCAAAAATTGGCGTTAACGCTCTTAAAGTTGCAGTCACCGACTCCAAATTTTGGTAGTAAATTTAAGTTATTTGTAAACGTTGTTCGTTCGTGTACTTCACCATGATGAAAATGTTGACTTTACTGAATGTTTTGACGTTGACATTTCGGTGATTGGCTTAAGGGTGCGTTCACAGTGAAATTTCAAAGTTGTCAAGTCCCAAATGGAAGACCCTTTACTATACAATCCTCACTAAACTCATAATATATCGACTAACTAACAAATTAGGCAGTTTCCAATCGCGTAAGCAAGCGGAATTTAGACGGGGATACAGCACTTTGGACCATCTTCACATAATTATATTACTAGTGGAAAAAGCCACTTTGTGGATAGCATTCGATAGAGATATGGCCAGTCCTTAACACCTTAAGTAATAGCAGAGTCGACGAAAGATACACATCATCAAAATCAAAATTAAAAGAGGAACTAGACAAGGCGACTCAATATCCCCAAAGCTGTTCACGTTGACTCTCGAAGACACGTTCAAATCACTAAAGTGGAAAAATAAAGGAATATACTAATAGACGGTGAAACATTAAATCACTTAAGGTTCGCAGATATTGTCACTCTCTTCGCCTACACTAAATAAAATAACAAGAAATGGTGATGGAATTAAATAATAATTCTCGAGAAATAGGTCTAAAATTCTTCACAACTTCACCAAAACCAAATATTTGGAAAACGAAACTGAAGATAGCAGCCAGGAACTGTCAAAACAATATATATATATATATATATATATATATATATATATATATATATATATATATATATATATATGTATATATAAGAGGAAGGACAGTAACAGGACACTGGCAACAAACAATCGTAAGCTTAACTACTGGAAAACGCCCTTATAAGGAGAAGAGATGAGCAATCAAAGATCTAAAGACTCTAGTATTTGCTTTTTATTTTTGTTATCGAGCTCTCGCTGCCTAATGGTAGCTTTTTCTGGATTCTAAAAATGCAAACAAGGTACAGAAAAATAAACTTAAAACGTTCGTTTTTGAAATGTGATTCAATAAATTATAAGACTGTATGAGAAATTACTTACAAAAAATTTAGCAGTTAATTCATCTCTGGTGAAGACAATAAAATTTGCATTTTTTGTTGGCCAGGTAGTAGGTATGATTACAAAAAACATGATAAAAGGACACTTAGAGAGTTACACAAGTATTAAAAATAAAACGTTGTCAATAAACATTAATCAAAAACACTTTTTAAGACAGAACACAACTGTAAGAGAGACCATGATGTTGAAATGGTACTCCATCTTAAACATTTTTTTGACGTCGAGTTTAGTCACTTATTTAGTGATATTTGAGTCTAAACCGGATATTGTTGGTAGTCTATGTCATCATCAGGTCGATAAAAAACCCAAAAGCATTCAAGTTAGGGATGTGGTAAATTTTTGGTGGATGCTACTATTAGACAAATTTATTTATTATTGATTATATTTATTTTTTAATTTTATAGCAAAGGGACTTAAATTTGATGAATGTTACTATTAGACGAGTTATTTATTACTAATTATATTAATTCTTTAATTTTATAACAAAGGGACTCATAGACTAATTTAAAGCATTTGAAAGAGAATATTAATATTGGATGTTATTTATTATTTATTATTTAAAATTAAATATGATTCCAAAATTGGGCTAAGTATAACCAAAAAATTAGCAAAAATGATCAGTAGAAGGAACTTTTTATTGAAGTGCAGGTCAACGGGCCTAATCCCCAGACACATTGTACAGAACTTTGGATGCGTGAACAACTTAATGTCAGATAGATCGAATGATAATGGCAAGATCCAGCGCTTCCAGAGTAAGTTTGTGCCCTGATGAAGGTCCCAGCCTAGGACCTAAATATTGGCTAAATGAATATAGTGTGAACATCTGTTGTTGCCCATTTGCCGAGTTCCCCAACTAATTTCATATCTTATATATATAATGATTACAAAAAACATGATAAAAGGACACTTAGAGAGTTACACAAGTATTAAAAATAAAACGTTGTCAATAAACATTAATCAAAAACACTTTTTAAGACAGAACACAACTGTAAGAAAGACCATGATGTTGAAATGGTACTCCATTTTAAAAAAATTTTTGACGTCGAGTTTAGTCACTTATTTAGTGATATTTGAGTCTAAACCGGATATTGTTGGTAGTCTATGTCGTCATCAGGTCGATAAAAGCCCAAAAGCATCCAAGTTAGGGATGTGGTAAATTTTTGGTGGATGCTACTATTAGACAAATTATTTACTATTGATTATTTTTTAATTTTATAGCAAAGGGACTTAAATTTGATGAATGTTACTATTAGACGAGTTATTTATTACTAATTATATTAATTCTATAATTTTATAACAAAGGGACTCATAGACTAATTTAAAGCATTTGAAAGAGAATATTAATATTGGATGTTATTTTATTATTTATTTATTTAAAATTAAATATGATTCCGAAATTGGGCTAAGTATAACCAAAAATTAGCAAAAATGATCAGTAGAAGGAACTTTTTATTGAAGTGCAGGTCAACGGGCCTAATCCCCAGACACATTGTACAGAACTTTGGATGCGTGAACAACTTAATGTCAAATACATCAAATGATAATGGCAAGATCCAGCGCTTCCAGAGTAATTTTGTGCCCTGATGAAGGTCCCAACCTAGGACCTAAATATTGGCTAAATGAATATAGTGTGAACATCTGTTGTTGCCCATTTGCCGAGTTCCCCAACTAATTTCATATCTTATATATATAATGATTACAAAAAACATGATAAAAGGACACTTAGAGAGTTACACAAGTATAAAAAATAAAACGTTGTCAATAAACATTAATCAAAAACACTTTTTAAGACAGAACACAACTGTAAGAAAGACCATGATGTTGAAATGGTACTCCATTTTAAAAAATTTTTTGACGTCGAGTTTAGTCACTTATTTAGTGATATTTGAGTCTAAACCGGATATTGTTGGTAGTCTATGTCGTCATCAGGTCGATAAAAGCCCAAAAGCATCCAAGTTAGGGATGTGGTAAATTTTTGGTGGATGCTACTATTAGACAAATTATTTATTATTGATTATTTTTTAATTTTATAGCAAAGGGACTTAAATTTGATGAATGTTACTATTAGACGAGTTATTTATTACTAATTATATTAATTCTATAATTTTATAACAAAGGAACTCATAGACTAATTTAAAGTATTTGAAAGAGAATATTAATATTGGATGTTATTTATTATTTAAAATTAAATATGATTCCGAAATTGGGCTAAGTATAACCAAAAATTAGCAAAAATGACCAGTAGAAGGAACTTTTTATTGAAGTGCAGGTCAACGGGTCTAATCCCCAGACACATTGTACAGAACTTTGGATGCGTGAACAACTTAATGTCAAATACATCGAATGATAATGGCAAGATCCAGCGCTTCCAGAGTAAGTTTTGTGCCCTGATGAAGGTCCCAACCTAGGACCTAAATATTGGCTAAATGAATATAATGTGAACATCTGTTGTTGCCCATTTGCCGAGTTCCCCAACTAATTTCATATCTTATGTATATATATATATATATATATATATATATATATATATATATATATATATATATATATATATATATATATACTTAACAGGCTGGATTTCGAAAGAAATTCAGCACACTAGATCACCTACAGACATTATTTACGCTCACTGAGAGAGCCACAGAATATAATATACCCTTACATTTGACTTTCGTAGACAACCAGAAAGCCTTTAATTCTATAGAAATTTGAGCAATTTTAAGAGTCCCAGATAACGCTAAGATAGACACCAGATACTCGAATTAAATGTATCTAATGACACACACGTACATACAAATACTAGTAAATGAATACATGAAGACCCCCAAAATGCCGATAAAAAGAGGAATACGTCCAAGAGACGATTTCTTGAAAACTGTCCACACTGCAACTGGAGGACGTTAGGCTGGCACAATAAGGGGATTAACATATATGGAACACGACTTGATCATCTACGATTTGCGGACGATATCGTTCTAATCGGTACTACACCCATTGAATTAACAGCTGCTGGAAGAACTGCATCATGCATCGTCACGAGTCGGATTAAAAATGAACCTGAGCAAGACGAAGATAATAAGCACAGAGCAAATTAAGTTTACCATCTAAAATCATCCATTAGAGAACATATCCGAATATATATACCTCGGACAAAAATACTACTAGGAAAGAAGACCAAACAGCAGAAATTTCTAGAACGGTGGGTCTTGGTTGGGCAGCTTTTGGTAAATTCGGGGTTTACTTTTAGATCATGACATATCCCTGTAAACCTGAAAAGGAAACCGTACGAGTCGTGTGTACTGCCAGTTCTCACGTATGGTCTTAAAACGATGTCGTTAACGCGTAAGTTGATGAACAGACATTGAGTGGCGCAGCGTGCAATAGAGAGAGCTACACTTGGAGTTTAAGAGATAGATTCCCAAATGAGATTAATACGGCTGATAGATGCTCTGGAAAAAGCAGCTGAACTAAAGTGGAAATGGGCTGACCACGTAGCGAAAGAGAGAGAACAACGACAGATGGGTCTACAAGCTTACAGTATGGCGCCCAAGGGAGGGTAAGAGGAGAACGAACGGCTCTGGACAGGGTAAGATGGAAAGATTTAAAAGAGGCCTACATCAAGGAGTGAATGAGAGCATACTGAAAAGAAAAAGATATATATATATATATATATATATATATATATATATATATATATATATATATATATATATATATATATATATATATATATATATACACAGTGAACCCCGGTTATCCGAGGTAACGTGGGGGGCACCCTCCTTGGATAATCCGGATTTGTTTTATATTCATTCAAAAAATATGCACCAATACTTTAAACCGGGTTGCCTCTGGTTGCAAAACCTTCTTGATGAATGATCTTAGTGGGAGACTATTCATCCACCGCCGCTTCGTCATCGTCATCTGATTTTTCGGTTTCCTGAAAGGCATTCGTTATTTCTTCAATACTCATTTCTTCTTCTAAATCATCTGCTGTAATCCATTCAACACCTTCTCTTGTCACATTTTCGCAACCTTTTAATTTTTGCGTTAATTCAAATAAACTTTTTTCTTTTTCATCTATCTCGCTGTCAAAATTTGAACAGGACATTTCTCCATGACTTCTCAATTTCAAAGCTAATTCATTTAATGGAGTATTATCTTCACTGTCATTATAGTCCTCAAAATCAATAACTTTTGACCAAGATTTTTGAATAGTGGTAGTACGCACAGAATCCCAAGCTTGACTCTCCCAGTAAATAACATTTTTCAGTGTAACCTTTCTCATCCCATTGATAATATCCTCCTTTTCTGTGTATTCTAACAGATGTTCAAGATATAAACGCCTATAATTTTTTTTAATGTTTTCGAGGATGCCTTGATCCATTGGTTGCATTATGCTGGTTACATTGGGAGGAAAAAATTTTACAACAATTTCGCCCACATGAAGTCCTTCTCCAGGGTGAGAGGGGGCATTATCCATTAACAAAATTGCTTCAATAGGAAGACAGGAGCTGCTTTTTCCTGTCGAGATGCCAATGTTTTTGATGGAAGCATTTTATAATTCAGACCAGTTTTGTCACAGTTGTAAATTTGATTACATGTGTATCCACAATCTTCGATTTGCTTTTTAAAGTTCTGCTTAAACTTCTCAACTGATGACACATCAGCAGAAAGTTTTTCAATACATACGTACACCGTACCGTTTTTTTTTTCCAGCGGTCAAGCCATCCAGAACTGGCGGTAAAATGATCTATCTCTGAGAATTGCCTACTAATCTTTATTGCTTTCTGTTGTAAAATTGGGCCTGACAGAGGCACACCTTTTGATCTCTGTTGGTTAAACCACATGAATAAACCTTCGTTAACCTTTTTATAGTCGCCGATTTTCATTGATTTTCTTCCTGAGGACGAGGAGGCTTGATTTATACACCACTCTTCTATTTTTGTGTGGTTTCTTTTTCAATCTCCAACTGTTACCTCACCTACTCCATAATCTCATGCAAAAACTTTAATCGTCTCTCCTGCTTCAATTCTTCTGATGGCTTTTAATTTTTCTTCAATAGGAACGACGATTCTTTTACGCTTGTTTTGCTCCATTATAATACGACAAACAAAAATTCAAACAAAGCAGTGCGTATTAATTACACTTAACTACCAGAACTCCAACCAAATAAATTATGTGAGTATACTTGTACTTCTCCGTAGTAAACGCTATAACGCACTGCATTCACACAAATTTACATGCTGAAAAAGTCCAAAAACATAAATAGGGGAACAACCCCCAAGGCCACGACGATTTTAAATGGAAATATGTACATACATATTTTAGAAGCTCGGTTAATACGCAGCATAGACGCGCGTATCTCGGATAATCAGGTTTTTAGATTGGCTCGGTTAATCCGGAGCTCGGATAATCGCGACTCGGTTAATCGGGGTTCTACTATATATATATATATATATATATATATATATATATATATATATATATATATATATATATCCGAACTTTGCAAAAATAGATGTCCTAGCTCCAGCTAGTCTATCTTATCAATAACAATTTCCCTTAGTTTTGTGTCAGCTATTTTAGGGCATTTAATTCATTATATGCTTTTAGTTAGTGAGAGGGACAGTGTGTTTTGACTATCGGCTGGAAAGTGTTTCGAGCAAAGAGCTATGGTTGAGTTTAGGATCCGGCACGCATTAAATTGTTATTATTACATAGTATTTCAATAATAGCCAAGTTTGTATATTGGACCAATGGCTGTAATCACCGAATTTATTACCTTCTGACCTATTTCTCCCCAGCTGACTTATTAATTCAAAAAATTAATGAATATCGAGTCTAGTGGATGACAACTTTTGTAAAAACTCACCATAATAGACTCCGATAGGGGTAAGACGAATACTTTTTTTTAAAAAAAAAAAAGCCAGGGTTTTTAGCAAATATGACGCAATAAAGACTAAATATAAAGAAATCTCGTTTTTCGGGTCTAAACTGAATATCCAATATAATTATAAATGTTAAATCGAAACAAAAAAAACAAACACAAAGTGCATTCTTTTATGTTTCACTTACAGTTATTGATAACTGAATTCTTTCGTAACATCAAGTAAAACCTAAAAAATGCATTAAGACAATACAAATGTGTCTCGATCTACACTTGACGGATATGGATACCGTGTTCTTCTTCGGCGGCTACCGTCCTCGTTCAATCGAGAGATCGTGGGAACGGTGAAGATAAGCGAGAGGTTGAATTGAAGAAATAAATTCAGAAAAAGATATATATATATATATATATATATATATATATATATATATATATATATATATATATATATATATATATATATATATATACAGTCCCTGGCCAAATTATTAGACGCACTGTATTTTTTTTAGTAATTTTATGTTTCTTAAGAGTTTTTATGCAATAATGGTATATTTAAACTACAATATTATTGATTTTTATTTAAAAGAATTGTTGTAGACTACATATTTGTATTTATTTTTAACATATGGCAACACTATGTTGACAAAGTGATACATGAACGTAAACAAGTACAAACCTGTATCAGTCGCGATCGGAATCGAGTCAGGTACGGACGTGTTTCTGTGGCTTTATGGACTGTGATTATTTGTTTAACAGTTTTATACTACTCAGTTATTAGTTTATTTTGCATGCAGTGTTTTAAAAAAGTAATTGGACTATTTTCATTATGGGTAGAAAAGGCGATCTTTCACCACGTAAAAAAGCTGAAGTGAAGGCCCTTGTGATTGCGAAAACATTTACAAACCGAGAAATATCACGAAGATTGGAGGTTTCTGAAGCTAGCTACGACACATAAAAAAGAAAATTGAGTCAGGGAAGGAATTAAGCCCGAAAAGAAAGAAAAGATGCGGTAGAAAACCAATTTTCACTCCACGGTCAGAGAGATGTTTGAAGAAAATTTGTGTAGAAAACAGATTTGCTACCACAAAGGTAATAAAATCACAACTCCAGGATGCTAGCGTAAATGCTTCTGAGCGCACTGTTCGAAGAAAATTGAAAGAATTAGATTTTAAGGCCTGCCGCCCCGCCAGGAAGCCCAAGTTAACAGCCGCAATGAAAGCAAAGCGCCTGAAGTGGGCCAAACAATGGCAAGACAAAGATGTGGACTTCTGGAGATCGGTAAGATACAGCAATTTATTCAATAATTGATACATTATTATCATTTTCAGTTAAATAAAGCAAATAAACATGGAAGTTTTATATATTTTTCCTATTTTTGACAGGTCTGCTTCAGTGACGAAAGCACATTCGAAATTTTGCAGAATAAAGCTCAGTATGTGCGTCGTCGTCATGGAGAAAAGTTTCATCCTGATTGTGTCGTCCCGACGGTTAAACATCCCACCAAAGTGATGATTTGGTCAGTCATCAGCGGCAAGGGCACTGGACGTCTGTACGTCGTCAAAGGAATAATGAGGCAAGATCAGTACAAAGAAGTATTACAAAATCGGTTGATTCCGCAGCTCAGAGAATGGTTTCCAAATGAGGAACCATTCACTTTCGTGCAAGATGGAGCTCCCTGCAACACTGCTCGGTCTGTTAAAGCTTTTTTGGCAGAAAAAAATATCCCTCTGTTAGATTGGCCGGATAATAGCCCTGATATGAACCCCATTGAAAATGTGTGGGAGCCGATGAAAAGAGAAGTGGCTAAAGATGTGATTACCAACAAAACCCAGCTCCCAGAAAAGATTATTCATGTGTGGAATCATCATCCTCAAATGCAGGAGACAGTACAATCTTGCATTGATAGCATGCCGCGCAGAATTAAAGCTTTGATAGCGGCTAAAGGTGGCTGAACTAAATATTGACTTTTACTAACATTAATTTCACTTTTCTTTAAAACTTAATAAACTTATGCTTTTCTAAATTAATGCTGTTTTATTTATGTCAAATAAATAGATAATTGATTGGATAATATAAAAATAAAAAACAAAACAATTTAAAATAATAAAACGGTACAATATCACTCGGTAATTAATATTTTACATGAAATCTTGCAGTGCGTCTAATAATTTGGCCAGGGACTGTATATATATATATATATATATATATATATATATATATATATATATATATATATATATATATATATATATATATATATATATATATATATATATATAATGAAAGATCAAAACTTTTCTTTGAATTTAGCTAAATTTTTACAAATAAATACTCTACATACGGCCTTGTTAAAGACCTAATTTCAAGAGGGAACAAGTTATATATTCTGGGAGCCAAATAAGGAAAAGATGTAAGTTTCTTTGATGTCCTATTTATAGGTATTTCTAAATGTTTACCGACCATAACTCTGATACCAAGAGCATGATTCACAAATTGTTTTAATGTGTGCAGGACAATAATACCCTTTATGCTAAGGAAAGTGAAGGAAAACATAGTATAACGACTAAACATGTGTAGACGGGCATATTTTTGAACATTTATTACGTCATAATAATTAATCATTAGATAAGTTAAACTATATTAAAATTATTATTAACTATTTGTTTATGTTTTCACAATAGCGTACAAACAAGGGTAAAAATTGAAAAATTCAAAATAAATCGAAAACTATTAGAAATAGGTATATGACATATTTAATAAAAGTTGGAGGGTTTTGTAAAATCCATCGGAAAAAATAATAATATACAGGATGTACCACTTAAAAAATTTGAGATTTTTCCATTTAAAATAGCCGAAATTTATTTTGAACACACTGTAACATTTAACTCAAATTTCTTTATATATATCTTTTTTCATCTCTGTAGAACGCTCGTACCAATTATGAGTATTCCACCTTCAGAAACAAAGGCGCTACTGGCAATTTTTTACAAAACTGAAAACTAGTATTTTTTAAAGAAAATTGAAATATTGGAAAAACTACTAGGTTTAGGTATATAACATTATTAATAAAAAACGTTATAAAATTTTACACAGAATTTAAAAATAAATTAGAAAGTAGGATGTTCCATTAAAAAAAACATATATTATATCGGCCACACTCTTTTGAAGTACCCTGTATACTTAAAAATAATTTTAAACTGTGCACCTTAACATTCCCTAAAACTCTTGTATTTAACATTTTTTCGTCATTCCCGAAACAAATAAGATAATGAACTTTACTCTGTCGTTGACTCACCCCATACAACGGAACCCCTCTAACTCTCTCTCCTACCCGTTTGACGTCTTATATCCTTAACAAACATAATATTTGAAATAGGAATGAAACCTATAGTTTTTGAGCGATATTGTTTCAAGGAAATAGATCGAAAGGGGTAGGCGTCGATATGTTGTACGATTTTATTTGTACTATACTTGAAAAAATTAAATTCATTACTTATTTTCTTCTTCTTCTTCCTTCAGCCGCTCTCTACCCACTGTTGGATATAGGCCTCTCTGAAATTTTTCCATTTTTCTCTATGTTATGCTTGTTGATACAAGTTAAGCCTTCCGACTCTCTTAAGATCGTCGCTCCATCTCTGTTGGGGCCTTCCTATGCTTCGCTTTTCACCCCATGGTCTCCACCTAGTGATCTTGCCACTCCACTTATATGTCGCTCTCGCTACATGGCCGGCCCAGCTCTATTTTAGAGATGTTATCCGTTTGGTGATATTATCCACCTTTGTTTGTTGTATAATCCATTTATTAGTTTTCTTGTCCTTCAAAGTAACACTCAACATCTTCCTTTCCATTGCTGGTTGGTGAACTTGTAGTTTTTCTATTGTTTTTTTAGTTAAAACCCATGTCTCGGCTCCAATACGTTGTAGCTGGTAAGATACATTGATTATAAATTTGGGTTTCTGATCTTTGAGGAATGTTCATATTCAGTACATATTTCAATTTTCCATATGCTGCCCATCCCATATGTATCCTTCTTTCTATTGCAAGGTGCTGGTTTTCCTTTCCTATCGTTATTATTTGGCCCAGATAGATGTATGTGTTTACTTTTTCTATTGTTGAATGTTCAATCACTATATTTTCATCATTGGTGTCTTCGTTACTCATGTACTTTGTTTTGGAGAAATTTATGTCAAGTCCCACTTTTCTTGCTTGGTGGTGGAGATCTGTGATTATCTGGATCATTTCATTCTTATTGTTTGCTATAATTACAATGTCATCTGCGAATCTCAGGTTGTTTAGCCGATCGCTAGCTATCAGAAGGCCATTCTCGTCCCAATTCAGTTCTTTGAATACATCTTCTAAGATCATTGTAAATAACTTAGGCGATATTACATCGCCCTGCTTTACTCCTCTGTTCACTGGGACCTTGTTTGTCGGTTCTTGATTTACCATAAATTTGAGTGTTGCTCGTTCATATATTCTAGCTATCAGTTCGCTGTATACGTGGTCTATACGAGCATTTCTAAGAGCTCTTATAAGCGCCCATTTTTCCACTGTGTCGAAAGCCTTGCGAAAATCTACAAATGTGAGCCACATTGGTATATTATATTCGGTATCCTTCTCGATTAGTATTCTCAATGTGTGCAAGTGCTCAATCGTACTGAAGCCTGATCTAAATCCAGCCTGTTCTATGGGTTGGTATAATTTCATTTTGTGTTCCAGTCTGTTTGTTATGATTCGTGAGAACAGCTTGTAAACTTGGGAAAGTAAACTAATTGGCCGGTAGTTTTCTAGGTTTTCGGGGTCACCTTTTTTGTATATTAAGATGACTATGGCGTTTTCCCAGTCTTCTGGTATATTTCCACTTTCGAGGCATTCATTTAAAAAGATCTTTTAATTCATTCATTAGGGCTCCGCATTTTAGCATTTCAGGTATAATATCATCCTCTCCAGCCGCTCTTCCACTTTTCATCTGGTGTAAGGCTTTCCTAACTTCATCCATTTCTATGTCAGGAATTGACATTAATTACTCTTTTGTCTGTTGATGAGTTGTCCTTTTCAACTACGACATTTTGGACTTTTGAACTGTAGAGGTCTTGATAGAAAGTTGTAATTCTGTTCTGGATATTTTTCTTGTCATTGATTATGTTTCCTTCTTGGTCCTTCAATTTAATTATCTCACTTTTACAGGTGTTTGTTCTTCTGAAAACTTTTAATATTTTGTTTTTCTCTATAAGATCTTTAACCATGTTTTCTTTGTATTTATTTATGTCTTCTTTAGCCGCTTTTCGTACTGTCTTATTCAATTCTGCATATTCGACAGTTAATCTCTTTCTTTCGTGTATCAGTTGTCGTCGTTGTTTCAACATTCTTTTTGTTTCTTTACTGAGCTTGTTATTCTTTCGCCTAGTAGGTTGGGGAGTTATTTTTTCTGGTCTTGAGTGTTTAAATTATTTTTCTGTTTCTTTCGTCTAAACTTGCTCCTATAGTTAATGTGTTGTTATTAAGGTTGGCTGTAATCTGTTTTTGGTATTGTTCTACGTTTTCTTTTAGTGTTTTCTGTCTGTTTTATTTGTTTTCTTGTTGTGTAAACGTTTTCGTTCGAGTCTTTTGTTAAAAAACACCTTTGCTCTGACCCGCCTATGATCACTACTCGTTGTAAATCTGTTTAGGGCCTTCACGTCTGTTACTATGTTCTTATGTGTTGTTAGTGCATAATCAGTTTCATTTCTTGTCTCACCATCAAGACTAATCCATGTCCATTTCCTCTTCTCCTTTTTCTGAAAAAAGGTGTTCATGTTATAGAGTTTCTCTCTTTCTAGGAATGTCATCAGCATATGTCCGCTGTTGTTCCTCTCTCCAAGGCTAAAATTTCCTATATAACTCTCTGTATCTTCTGCTTTCTTTCCTATCTTGGCGTTAAAGTCTCCTATTACCAACGTATACTTTATTCTGTGTTCGTGAAGCGCCTGAGATATTTTCTCATAAAATTCTTCTACTTCTTGATCTTCATGGCTTGTCGTAGAAGCATAGACCTGTATTACTTTTAGTGTTAAGGTGTTGTTCAATCTTATTACTTATTTTAGAACTACATACTTGTAAAGAAAGTATTGAGTAAATCACTTTATCGATTTTTGTAATATGTTACAGTAGTGTAATATAAGTCCAGCTCTGTTTCTCGGTGCTTGAGCTTTCGTGTCTGAAGACAGTTTCCGTTCGAAGTTCGCTCTTTTATGTTTAATTATTAATTTCGCCCGGTATTTATAACGGATATTATAAAAGAGCTTTTCCTTTCGCTATGCCGTGTTGTTAATTAAGCCGTTTACAACAATGTGAAAAAATGTGTCTAAGCCGCTGCTAGATGTTGGTGCTTGCATGCTATCTTGCACCTTGTGCAATTTGACAAAAATAACATCAGGTAGCAAAAACTGGATTATTTATTAGCGCAATTATAAAATCAAATAGATGTAAAATATTACTTATATCTTTATGTGAAATAATTATGAAGACTAGTGAGTTGCATGTTTATGTTTTGTGTTAAGATTGATTTACAATGCAAAGGTTCGCAGTAGGATGGTTGAAGGTATAATAGGAACATTTAGCTTGTCTAACGGAAACGAAAATGGTGAAATGCTAATTCAGTTTTACTGAACACATTCTACAAACTACTTTCTAGACGACTACATCCTTGGAAGTGTTTACGCGATGGATAGAAAATACTATATGGAATCTAATGCAGATAACATAATAGCATACAGTCCCTGGCCAAATTATTAGTCGCACTGTATTTTTTTTAGTAATTTTATGTTTCTTAAGAGTTTTTATGCAATAATGGTATATTTACACTACAATATTATTGATTTTTATTTGAAAGAATTGTTGTAGACTACATATTTGTATTTATTTTTAACATATGGCAACACTGTGTTGACAAAGTGATACATGAACGTAAACAAGTACAAACCTGTATCAGTCGCGATCGGAATCGAGTCAGGTACGGACGTGTTTCTGTGGCTTTATGGACTGTGATTGTTTGTTTAACAGTTTTATACTACTCAGTTATTAGTTTATTTTGTATGCAGTGTTTTAAAAAAGTAATTGGACTATTTTCATTATAGGTAGAAAAGGCGATCTTTCACCACGTAAAAAAGCTGATTGCGAAAACATTTACAAACCGAGAAATATCACGAAGATTGGAGGTTTCTGAAGCTAGTGTACGACGCATAAAAAAGAAAATTGAGTCAGGGAAGGAATTAAGCCCGAAAAGAAAGAAAAGATGCGGTAGAAAACCAATTTTCACTCCACGGTCAGAGAGATGTTTGAAGAAAATTTGTGTAGAAAACAGATTTGCTACCACAAAGGTAATAAAATCACAACTCCAGGATGCTAGCGTAAATGCTTCTGAGCGCACTGTTTGAAGAAAATTGAAAGAATTAGATTTTAAGGCCTGTCACCCCCGCCAGGAAGCCCAAGTTAACAGCTGCAATGAAAGCAAAGCGCCTGAAGTGGGCCAAACAATGGCAAGACAAAGATGTGAACTTCTGGAGATCGGTAAGATACAGCAATTTAATCAATAATTGATACATTATTATCATTTTCAGTTAAATAAAGCAAATAAACATGGAAGTTTATATATTTTTCCTATTTTTGACAGGTCTGCTTCAGTGACGAAAGCACATTCGAAATTTTGCAGAATAAAGCTCAGTATGTGCGTCGTCGTCATGGAGAAAAGTTTCATCCTGATTGTGTCGTCCCGACGGTTAAACATCCCACCAAAGTGATGATTTGGTCAGTCATCAGCGGCAAGCCAGGGACTGTACCAGGTGTACAAGTATGAAATGCGGATTTCAGACAACAGATGGTGCACCAATGCGGTTTGTTGTATAAAGATTTGACACTGCGCCATTTTGTTGTATCATCAACAAGTGTCAGACGTGCACGAGTGATAAAGTGGAAAAGTGTGTGCATAGTGTTGTGTTGTTATGTTCAATATGTCGAAATTTATGCCGAACAAAGAGCATTCGCGGATAGCATTAATTTTTTGTTTTCATTTGAAGAAAAACTGCTGTTGAATTATACCGATTACTTCGAGAAGCTTATGGTGGACATACTCCATCGCAAGATACGTGTGAACGATGGTTTCGGCGTTTCAATAGTGGTGACTTCGATGTAGCAGACAAGGAACGTGGAAAACCGCCAAAAAAATACGAAGATGTGGAATTGCGAGCATTGTTGGACCAAGATGATTCGCAAACACAAAAACAACTCGCCGAGCAATTGGGCGTTAGTCAACAAGCTGTTTTCAGTCGGCTACGAGAGATGGGAAAGATTCAGAAGACCGGTAGGTGGGTACCACATGAGTTGAACGACATGGAAAAGCGAAAAAACACGTGTTACATTTTGCTCGCTCGGTACAAAAGGAAGTCGTTTTTACATCGTATACAGTCCCTGGCCAAATTATTAGACGCACTGTATTTTTTTTAGTAATTTTATGTTTCTTAAGAGTTTTTATGCAATAATGGTATATTTAAACTACAATATTATTGATTTTTATTTAAAAGAATTGTTGTAGACTACATATTTGTATTTATTTTTAACATATGGCAACACTGTGTTGACAAAGTGATACATGAACGTAAATAAGTACAAACCTGTATCAGTCGCGATCGGAATCGAGTCAGGTACGGACGTGTTTCTGTGGCTTTATGGACTGTGATTGTTTGTTTAACAGTTTTATACTACTTAGTTATTAGTTTATTTTGTATGCAGTGTTTTAAAAAAGTAATTGGACTATTTTCATTATGAGTAGAAAAGGCGATCTTTCACCACGTAAAAAAGCTGAAGTGAAGGCCCTTGTGATTGCGAAAACATTTACAAACCGAGAAATATCACGAAGATTGGAGGTTTTTGAAGCTAGTGTACGACGCATAAAAAAGAAAATTGAGTCAGGGAAGGAATTAAGCCCGAAAAGAAAGAAAAGATGCGGTAGAAAACCAATTTTCACTCCACGGTCAGAGAGATGTTTGAAGAAAATTTGTGTAGAAAACAGATTTGCTACCACAAAGGTAATAAAATCACAACTCCAGGATGCTAGCGTAAATGCTTCTGAGCACACTGTTCGAAAGAAAATTGAAAGAATTAGATTTTAAGGCCTGGGGCCCCGCCAGGAAGCCTAAGTTAACAGCTGCAATGAAAGCAAAGCGCCTGAAGTGGGCCAAACAATGGCAAGACAAAGATGTGGACTTCTGGAGATCGGTAAGATACAGCAATTTAATCAATAATTGATACATTATTATCATTTTCAGTTAAATAAAGCAAATAAACATGGAAGTTTATGTATTTTTCCTATTTTTGACAGGTCTGCTTCAGTGACGAAAGCACATTCGAAATTTTGCAGAATAAAGCTCAGTATGTGCGTCGTCGTCATGGAGAAAAGTTTCATCCTAATTGTGTCGTCCCGACGGTTAAACATCCCACCAAAGTGATGATTTGGTCAGTCATCAGCGGCAAGGGCACTGGACGTCTGTACGTCGTCAAAGGAATAATGAGGCAAAATCAGTACAAAGAAGTATTACAAAATCGGTTGATTCCGCAGCTCAGAGAATGGTTTCCAAATGGGGAACCATTCACTTTCATGCAAGATGGAGCTCCCTGCCACACTGCTCGGTCTGTTAAAGCTTTTTTGGCAGAAAAAAATATCCCTCTGTTGGATTGGCCCTGATATGAACCCCATTGAAAATGTGTGGGAGCTGATGAAAAGAGAAGTGGCTAAAGATGTGATTACCAACAAAACCCAGCTCCTAGAAAAGATTATTCATGTGTGGAATCATCATCCTCAAATGCAGGAGACAGTACAATCTTGCATTGATAGCATGCCGCTCAGAATTAAAGCTTTGATAGTGGCTAAAGGTGGCTCAACTAAATATTTACTTTTACTAACATTAATTTCACTTTTCTTTAAAACTTCTTTAAAACTTAATAAACTTATGCTTTTCTAAATTAATGCTGGTTTATTTATGTCAAATAAATAGGTAATTGATTGGATAATATAAAAATAAAAAACAAATCAATTTAAAATAATAAAACGGTACAATATCACTCGGTAATTAATATTTTACATGAAATCTTGCAGTGCGTCTAATAATTTGGCCAGGGACTGTACCAGGTGTACAAGTATGAAATGCGGATTTCAGACAACAGATGGTGCACCAATGCGGTTTGTGTTATAAAGATTTGACACTGCGCCATTTTGTTGTGTCATCAACAAGTGTCAGACGTGCACGAGTGATAAAATGGAAAAGTGTGTGCATAGTGTTGTGTTGTTATGTTCAATATGTCGAAATTTATGCCGAACAAAGAGCATTCGCGGATAGCATTAATTTTTTGTTTTCATTTGAAGAAAACTGCTGTTGAATGATACCGATTACTTCGAGAAGCTTATGGTGGACATGCTCCATCGCAAGATACGTGTGAACGATGGTTTCGGCGTTTCAATAGTGGTGACTTCGATGTAGCAGACAAGGAACGTGGAAAACCGCCAAAAAAATACGAAGATGTGAAATTTCGAGCATTGTTGGACGAAGATGATTCGCAAACACAAAAACAACTCGCCGAGCAATTGGGCGTTAGTCAACAAGCTGTTTTCAGTCGGCTACGAGAGATGGGAAAGATTCAGAAGACCGGTAGGTGGGTACCACATGAGTTGAACGACATGGAAAAACGAAAAAAACACGTGTTACATTTTGCTCGCTCGGTACAAAAGGAAGTCGTTTTTACATCGTATACAGTCCCTGCCCAAATTATTAGACGCACTGTATTTTTTTTTAGTAATTTTATGTTTCTTAAGAGTTTTTATGCAATAATGGTATATTTAAACTACAATATTATTGATTTTTATTTAAAAGAATTGTTGTAGACTACATATTTGTATTTATTTTTAACATATGGCAACACTGTGTTGACAAAGTGATACATGAACGTAAATAAGTACAAACCTGTATCAGTCGCGATCGGAATCGAGTCAGGTACGGACGTGTTTCTGTGGCTTTATGGACTGTGATTGTTTGTATACAGTGTTTTAAAAAAGTAATTGGACTATTTTCATTATGAGTAGAAAAGGCGATCTTTCACCACGTAAAAAAGCTGAAGTGAAGGCCCTTGTGATTGCGAAAACATTTACAAACCGAGAAATATCACGAAGATTGGAGGTTTTTGAAGCTAGTGTACGACGCATAAAAAAGAAAATTGAGTCAGGGAAGGAATTAAGCCCGAAAAGAAAGAAAAGATGCGGTAGAAAACCAATTTTCACTCCACGGTCAGAGAGATGTTTGAAGAAAATTTGTGTAGAAAACAGATTTGCTACCACAAAGGTAATAAAATCACAACTCCAGGATGCTAGCGTAAATGCTTCTGAGCACACTGTTCGAAGAAAATTGAAAGAATTAGATTTTAAGGCCTGTCGCCCCGCCAGGAAGCCCAAGTTAACAGCTGCAATGAAAGCAAAGCGCCTGAAGTGGGCCAAACAATGACAAGACAAAGATGTGGACTTCTGGAGATCGGTAAGATACAGCAATTTAATCAATAATTGATACAGTATTATCATTTTCAGTTAAATAAAGCAAATAAACATGGAAGTTTATATATTTTTCCTATTTTTGACAGGTCTGCTTCAGTGACAAAAGCACATTGGAAATTTTGCAGAATAAAGCTCAGTATGTGCGTCGTCGTCATGGAGAAAAGTTTCATCCTGATTGTGTCGTCCCGACGGTTAAACATCCCACCAAAGTGATGATTTGGTCAGTCATCAGCGGCAAGGGCACTGGACGTCTGTACGTCGTCAAAGGAATAATGAGGCAAGATCAGTACAAAGAAGTATTACAAAATCGGTTGATTCCGCAGCTCAGAGAATGGTTTCCAAATGGGGAACCATTCACTTTCATGCAAGATGGAGCTCCCCGCCACACTACTCGGTCTGTTAAAGCTTTTTTGGCAGAAAAAAAAATATCCCTCTGTTGGATTGGCCGGGTAATAGCCCTGATATGAACCCCATTGAAAAAATGTGTGGGAGCTGATGAAAAGAGAAGTGTCTAAAGATGTGATTACCAACAAGACCCAGCTCCTAGAAAAGATTATTCATGTGTGGAATCATCATAATCAAATGCAGGAGACAGTACAATCTTGCATTGATAGCATGCCGCGCAGAATTAAAGCTTTGATAGCGGCTAAAGGTGGCTCAATTAAATATTGACTTTTACTAACATTAATTTCACTTTTCTTTAAAACTTAATAAACTTATGCTTTTCTAAATTAATGCTGTTTTATTTATGTCAAATAAATAGGTAATTGATTGGATAATATAAAAATAAAAAACAAATCAATTTAAAATAATAAAACGGTACAATATCACTCGGTAATTAATCTTTTACATGAAATCTTGCAGTGCGTCTAATAATTTGGCCAGGGACTGTAGTTACAGGGGATGAAAAGTGGATTTATTTTGAGAATCCCAAATGCAAAAAATCATGGGTAGACCCAGGCGCACTATCCACATCGACCGCAAGACCGAATCGCTTTGGCAGAAAGACGATGCTCTTTGTTTGGTGGAACCAGAGGGGCGTGGTCTATTATGAGCTGTTAAAACGTGGGGAAACGGTTAATACTAAACGTTACCAACAACAATTGATCGATTTGAACCATTCGCTGCTTGAAAAAAGGCCACAATACAGAAAGAGGCAACACAAAGTCATTTTTATTCATGACAATACTCCATCACATACGGCAAAACTAGTTCGCGACACGTTGGAAGCACTCAGCTGGGAAGTTCTACCCAGATGTGAATAAATGGCTCGATGAATGGTTCACCGCAAAAGGGGAAGATTTTTACTGGCGTGGTATTCACAAATTGCCCAAAAGATGGGAAAAATGTATAACAAGCGATGGAGCATACTTTGAATAAAGCACTTTTCATCATTCTTCCGAATTTAACATGTTTTTTTTTAGAAAAAAATCCGCATTTCATACTTGGTAATACGTATGCAAACGTCGGCTCAAGATTTGGCACTTTAAATCTACTAAATGGAAAGAACTTATGGAACTTTCTTCTACGTAGATATTTGCTTGAGATCCAAAGACCCATCTGACTGCGTTTAAGAAGTTTCAGATGTTATTTCGGCTGATATGGAAGCATACATTAATTTTTTACTGAAATGCCCTTCCAACGGCAAGCCTTGGATTGCAGTGCAGTGCAAAGACACTGTTGCTTCGAAACATCTTGGCTTCCGACAATAGCGTGAAAATCCGTCATAAATCGTAACATCTTTATTCGTACCCGGAACAGATGCAAAGAAATTATCGACTAAACCAACGATGTCCACAATAAAAGAATTAAAAATAAACTTCTTGCCTCCCTTAACCATTCCAAATCCTTTTAGTCAGTCTCTAGAACAGTTATTCAAAATTTTACTAAATCCACTGTACCACCAAGCACACGGCTAGATAATATTACTTCAACAACACTTGTTGAGGAAACTAACTTGTTATCTGAACTCTTTGCTTCACATTCTACTTTAAACTTCTAACGAAAATCATCCGCAACTATTCCAGTAGCGCAGACAAGGTTGCCCGATATTGTCTTCCGACAGCGTATCATAAAATGTATTTTATGGAAGTTAGATACCAAAAAAGCTTCTGACGTTGACGAAATATCTGCCATAATACTAAAACAATGTGCAACCGAACTAACATCAGTTTTTTGTAGACCCTTTCTTTAGCTGTTCGAATTTATTTCTGTACTAGTATTTGTGTGTGTAGTCTGCTGTATTCTCTTTTGTTACCTCTGTTTTTGTGTAACCGTCTTTCCTCCATTAGTCTTAGAATGTCATCTGTCATCCATTCCTTCCTTTTATCTGTTTGTTCCACAGTTAGATACTTATTTTTTAGCCTCCCTGTTATTTCATTTAGCTTTTCTATTGCAGATTCTATGTCTTCGTTTAGATCTGTGTCTTGTAGTTCTTTATTAAGATCTTTTTTAATTGCCTTTGTTACATTTTCGTCTTTAAGTTGTTGCATATCGTATATGTTTTCCTGTTTTCTTTCCAACTTTTTCAAGTTAATTCATAGATGCCCTATCAGGGCATTGTGATTCGAGTTTATATCGTCACTGGGATATGTTTTGACAGATACAATAATAATAATATATCGGTTTAAAACGTCCATTTTTTTTCGATCCATCCATTGATCTTCTCTCAGGTCTCGAGCACTCATAGCTTTATTAATGCTCTCCTTCCATGTTTTTTTAGGTCGTCCTCGTTTTTTGTGATTCCGTGGTATCCATTGCATGACGATTTTGGGTAATCTGGTTTCTTACATCCGTTGTACATGCCCGTACCATATCAGCTGTTTCTGTTCGATGTCTGTTATAATGGATCCATCTATCCCCATTCGCTGTCTTACTTCGTCATTTCGAATTCAATCTCTTCGTGATATACCTAATGTTCTTCTAAATACGTCCATTTCAGTTGCCCCAAGTTTTCTGCGATTCTGGTCTGATATTCTCCACGTCTCTGAGCCGTAGGTTAGACTACTTTTAATGAGAGTTTCATATATGTTATATTTGCGTCTCTTTCCGATGTTATCGCTCCATAGTATACCGTTTATGCATCCTATTGCTCTTCTAGCTTGTGTTATTCGTTTGTTAATCTCGCTATCATCTTTGCATGACGTGTCGAATTCTACACCCAGATACGTGTATGAGAGGCAGCTGGTTATTTCTTCTTGATTGTCTAGCTGGATATTCGATGGTTCCGTTCCTATAGGGAGGTATTTAGTTTTCTGCGTGTTAAGCTCTAGTCCCCAGTTCTTATATTCAGTATGCAATTTTCGAGCCATATACTCTAAATCGTCCCTATCATTTGCTATGATGACTTGATCGTCAGCAAACTGAAGAGTGTATAGGCATGTTCTGCCAATGTCAATACCCATCCCATTACATTTCCTCTTCCATTGGTATAAGGCCCTCGCTACATATATTTTAAATAATGTAGGTGATATACAGCATCCCTGACGCAAACTTTTATCCACTAGGAATTTCTTTGACACTCTGTTGCCAACCTTTATTTGTGATGAGGCTCCTGTATATAAATTCTTAAGAGCTCTTATAATTGTCTGGTTAACATTGGTTTCCTGTAAGACTTTCCACAATTTTTTCACCGGGACTGTATCGTAGGCTTTCTGAAGATCTATGAACATAAGGTGGGTTTCTTGGTTGGTAGCTGACCTTTTTTCTATTATTTGTTTTAGGGTGAAGACATTATCGGTACAGGTTCTTTCAGCTCGAAATCCAGATTGCTCTTCTTCTTCTTTAGCTCTATATTCCTCTTCAATGAGATCCCGAATAATTCTTCCATAAAGACGGCTCAAAGTACTGGTCACTGATATTCCTCTATAGTTAGAGCAGTCAAGCTTGTTTCCCTTTTTATGAATGGATGATATGTAAGCCTCTTTCCATTCCTCAGGCACACTCGCGCCATTTATATACTGATTTATACACCAGGTAAGCTGATCAAACAGCTTTCCTGACCCACATTTAATCAGTTCAGCGGGAATTCCTCCTGGTCCTGCAGCTCGACCATTCTTCAATTTACTAACTGCTTTTTTAACTGTATCAACGTCAACCACGATTGTTTCTCCCTCTATGAGTATATCCGTTGGTGTATTCACCAGGTATTCGTCTCTGTTTTCTGATAATAATATCTTGTAGTGGTCCATCCATTTCTTTATTGATACAGTTTGAATGTTTGCTTTATTTTTAGAATTCGATGTTACATTTTTTATGAACTTCCATGATTCTGAACACTTTTTTCCTCCTAAATATGTGTTGATTTCCATACACTTTTTGTCCCATATCTCCTTCTTTGCTACGTTTATTATTCTCCTTGTTGTCCTTTTCAAGTCTAAATATTGCTCTTTGTCTTCTTGTTGTTGGGTGTTTAACCATTTAAGATATAGTTGTTTTTTTCCGACTTATTAATTCTTCAATCCCGTTATTCCACCAGAGTTTGTAACTATGCTTTTTATTTTTTAATCCAACTGCCTCTTCTGCAGCGGTTCTAATACTATTTACTATATTTTCATATACAATTTCTAGTGGCTGTCGGTTTCTTGTTCCGAAGAGTTTTTCGTCCAATCTACGTTGGTATAACTTTTGTGTTCTTTCATTAATTAAGCTATCTATTTTTATATTGTTTTGTTGATACTTCTTCTGTCTGGTCAGTTTTTTCTCTCTTATCTGCACGTTGTTTGGATCTAAATGGGACTATAAACTTTGCCTTGACCATGTAATGGTCTGATCCACATGTCACACCTCTATAGGATCTTACATCATTAATTTTTAAATTTGTCTTCTGTTTAGCCATTACATAGTCAATTACAGATTTAAGGCTTCTTGTGTGTTGAACCCAGGTGTATGTATGAATTTTTTTATGTTTGTAGAATCCATTGGTTATTTTTAGCTGATGTTGTTGGCACAATGCAATTAATCTCTGGCCGTTGTCGTTTGTAGTAATTTCTCCATGGGGCCCTACTACGTCGTCATCAGTTCTTCGACCAACTCTACTATTCAGGTCTCCAAGTATTATTACTTCTCTTGATGTTCCAATTTTTAGAATTTCATCGCTGACCCGTTCAAAAAATTCGTCCTTTTTCGTTATTGGATTATCATCAGATATTGCATATACCCCAAGAATTGTTATTGGCTATTGGTTTACAGTCAAATTGATCCGAATAATATTTTCACTCACTGCATCGAAATCAGATATTTTATTTTTATATTTTTTATGTAGCATGATCAAGACGCCTCTTTTCGCTCTTTCATGTTTTGGCACTCCAGTGAATAGATGTACATAGTTGTTGACTTCTGTACCAGTTCCCTTCTTCTTTGTCTCTGTTAGCACCACCAATTCCATGTTCATGTTGAGTAATTCTTGTGTTATTTCCTCTGCCTTTCCTTTGATTCCTTGTACATTCCAAGTACCAATATTCATAATCCTTTTTCGTAGCTTTGTCGTGTTCCGTGAGATCCGTCCGTACCGAGGCATTTGTTAGGCTTTTTAGTAAGTTGAGATTTTACAAGTGACGGCGAACTAGATAGAAACAGATACAGTACTATTTCTAAAACGTTTATTCACTAGACTATAATCTCTTTAATTTCTCGTGATATGGTCTGGTGAGTCTAGTGGGGACTTCCACGTTATAACCTTCGTGATGGTAGGTTAAAGAAGGTGTTAGTGATAACATAACCTATTTTTTCACTGAAAATGTTTAGTCGTTCGCCTCTGTTGTTTCTTTCACCTAGACCATATGGTCCTACAGAAGTTCCTGACCTACCTCTTCGAATCTGGGCGTTAAAGTGTCCCATTATGACTGTCAATCCTGTTTTGGTATTGTTTTTAGGACTTGTATTATTTGCTAGTAACATTGCTCAACCTCCTCATCCTGTTTATCTGCAATGAGAGCGTATAGAGGAAGAGGTCTCGTTCGTATCTAGAGGAGCATTATTCTGTCTGAAACAGGAGCAAAATTTGTGACGCACTTGTCTGTATCTTTGTCAACTATAACTTCCACTCCATACTCATGTTTATTTTCGCCTGATCCTGAATAGTATATTTTGTAATTTTTCATGCTACAGCGACCTGAACCTGGCCATCTTACTTCGCCTATTCCCATAATGGATGTGTCAAGTCTTTTCATTTCTAGGATCGCATTATGAACTTTTCCTGCCTGGCAAAGAGTTTTTACATTCCAGGTGCAAATTTTGATGTTTTTCAATGTTTTCTTTTATGATTTAGCAGCGTTCAAAACTGTCACCTCCGGAGATCCGATTGGGCAACTAGAGACTCCGGAATTTTTCGCTCTGAACTTTGCCATCATAATTTTAACAAGGTATATTCAATTTGAATCATTAATGCAGTGGTTTATCATTTCCTTCTGCATTCCCATGCCGTTGACGACGTGTGTAGTTCATCAGCCTTTAAAGGCGATTTCTCACCCTGAGGACAAAAGAGTGCCCTATTGCTAGTTTTGGTCCACTTCAAGTATTTGATTTTCTTGATATCACTCATATCTGAGTGGCATTTCCCTATTTGCTACCCGGGGGAGGCTCCCGATGAAGGACTAGCAACCCCACACGGGGTTACGTGTCTAAAATTACCGACATCTGATTACGAGGCTGGTTTGAAAA
This sequence comes from Pachyrhynchus sulphureomaculatus, assembly GCA_019049505.1. Lineage (NCBI taxonomy): Eukaryota > Metazoa > Arthropoda > Insecta > Coleoptera > Curculionidae > Pachyrhynchus > Pachyrhynchus sulphureomaculatus. The sequence goes on along the minus strand of CM032453.1, from coordinate 162,781,620 downwards.
GTCCGTGCAAAGTCCGGCACCACCGGCGCGTATCGAGGTCACGTTTAGTTAGTAGCATCTCTTGAATGAACGCACACCAAGTTTCAGCCATAAATAGACGAAAAAGAATTTCGTGTGGTGATTAAACATTACTTTATGGAAGGCAAAACGCCTCAGGAGACTAAAGAGAAGCTTGATAAACATTATGGTGACTCTGCACCTTCGATTAGAACAGTTTATAAGTGGTGGGCATCTCGACTGAACGGGTACATAATATTTTGCATAAACATTTGGACATGAGAAAGCTATCCGCAAGATGGGTGCCGCGATTGCTCACGCTTGACCAAAAACGGAATCGTGTGAAGTGTTGCAAGGATGGTTTGCAGCTGTTCCAGAAGAATCCGGAGGACTTTAAGCGTCGTTTCGTCACTGTGGATGAAACATGGATACATTACTATACTCCTGAGACCAAACAACAATCTAAACAATGGGTTACTAAGGGGAATCTGCACCAAAAAAGGCGAAGACCGTTCCTTCGGCCGGAAAGGTTATGGCGACTGTCTTTTGGGATTCGCAAGGGATAATCCTCATCGACTATCTGGAAAAGGGTAAAACTATTACAGGTGAATATTATTCATCGTTATTGGACCGTTTGAAAACCGAGCTGCAAGAAAAACGCCCGCGATTGGCCCACAAGAAAGTCCTTTTCCATCACGACAACGCACTAGCACACACCTCAGCAGTTGTGGTCGCAAAATTAATGGAAATAGGATTCTAACTCGTTTCACATCCCCCCTATTCTCCAGACTTGGCTCCCTCGGACTACTATTTGTTCCCCAATTTGAAGAAATGGCTGGCGGGACAAAGATTTTATTCAAACAAGGAGGCGATTGCAGACACTAATGGATATTTTGCAGACTTGGATAAATCCTATTATTCGGAAGGGATCAACAAACTAGAACATCGTTGGACGAAGTGTATAAGCCTAAAAGGAGACTATGTCGAAAATAAAAAAGGTTTACTCCAAACACATAAGTAATTTTTATTTTTGCACGGACTTTTCAAACCAGCCTCGTATTATCATTACTCTAAAGTTAAATGAATTTAATGTGACTGAAGTTTCTGCGGTGAATATTTTTAAAATGAAGAGGACTTTAGCAGACAGTCTACAGTGGATAGGAAGGTGGGACTATTGTTGAAAGCTGACAATATGTTTTCAATTAAAATGTTCTAAAAATATTCCATTGACACAAAGATACTGAAACTCAAAGGAAAAAAACTCATGTTTATATCGAAGTTCTCCAGACATCTAATAAAATATTCTCTTATAAAAATCGTCGAAGCAATAGTGATTAATTTTACACCGTGTTAGACGTGACTAACGACTAACATCATATATTCGAAACGATCTTGTGTAGCGTTAACGTTTACATGCGACTGATTAAATTTAATGAATAATCGCGCTAATAAATATGTAGAGTTTTATGCTCTGTTCCTCGTTACGTCAGTTTTCAATCTTTTTAAAATTGCGAAAACAAAACGAAATGTTTATTGAGAAAGTACAAAGAGGTGATTTAGTATTTGACGTCGGCATTATCAAATGCAAAGGTGTCTCACAGAACAGTTTAATTTTGAAATATATATGAAGGGGTTAGAAGCAAATGGATGTAAGTGAAAAATTGTCTAAATTAAGTTATGTGCTTTAAGAGGTTTCTTTATCCAACATCCCCAAAACGTTTGAAAAGATTAAGAAGTAATAAAAACGTTTAGGGCGTTTGAGTGCCAGTTCACTAGAATCCCGACCTCGCAATACGGCAAATATAACGTTTTTTAAATTTACTCGGAGGTTTGTTACAACAGATTATTTGTAAAGATTTATGTTCATATCCCCACGAGCCAGAACATGCGCAAGAACTGAAGCTAACTCGTACTGCTCAGAGGCTGATTATAGAATTCTTTCAGTTCTCGGTATTAATGAAAGAAATTAATTTCGATTTACAGTCGCAAAACCATGATTAATCATGAAAATATTTACAGGCAAAGATAGAACTACAGGAGAATTTTAAAAAATATTTCAGTGCCGTTGGGATTCGAACCGATTTTGCGCTTCACCAACTAAGCACTAGAGTTCCTACCAAGGCTAATTTGGTAAAGTGCAGGGGTGTGTACCTTGATATCGTAGGTTGGAATCTTATCAGTACCATTTTTTTTTAATTCTCTTGCGGTTGTGTCTTTTTTCTCAAATATTTTCCTGATTGCTCATAGTTTCAGTACCACAAACCGAGATCATTTTCTTTCACTAAAGCTTATTTGTATGGTTTACGTATTGCTTACAAATTTACGAACGAAACAGGAAAAATGGTGGCTCCAACTGAATTAAAATAGGTTTTCGGCTGAGGTGGAAGAAGTGACGAAACAGATCTCTGACTAGCAGTCCAAGGTACGGTAGTTCTCCGGCTAAAGTGGAAGAGCTAATACGCTGACATCGTGGGATCGAATCGATGATACATATATATATATATATATATATATATATATATATATATATATATATATATATATATATATATATATATATATATATATAAATATATATATATATATATATATATATATATATATATATATATATATATATATATATATATATTTATATATTATATATATATATATATATATATATATATATATATATATATATATTATATACGAGGCTGGTTTGAAAAGTCCGTGCAAAGTCCGAGAGATGGCACCACCGGCGCGTATCGAGGTCATGTTTAGTTAGTAGCATCTCTTGAATGAACGCACACCAAGTTTCAGCCATATTGGTCTATTTCCTTGTGTTTGGCATTCGTGTGAATCAAGGAAGTCGAGTGATTTTCAAGAAATGGACGAAAAAGAATTTCGTGTGGTGAATAAACATTACTTTATGAAAGGCAAAACGTCTCAGGAGACTAAAGAGAAGCTTGATAAACATTATGGTGACTCTGCACCTTCGATTAGAACAGTTTATAAGTGGTTTCAAAATTTTCGGACTGGCCATATGGGCACAAGTGACGCTGAACGTTCTGGACGGCCTGTGGAGGTTACGATTCCAGAAATCATTGATCAAATCCATGATATGGTGATGGATGACAGAAGAGTTAAGGTGCGTGAGATTGCTACTGCTGTGGGCATCTCGACTGAACGGGTACATAATATTTTGCATAAACATTTGGACATGAGAAAGCTATCCGCAAGATGGGTGCCGGGATTGCTCACGCTTGACCAAAATCGGAATCGTGTGAAGTGTTGCAAGGATGGTTTGCAGCTGTTTCAGAAGAATCCGGAGGACTTTAAGTGTCGTTCCCTCACTGTGGATGAAACATGGATACATTACTATACTCCTGAGACCAAACAACAATCTAAACAATGGGTTACCAAGGGGGAATCTGCACCAAAAAAGGGCGAAGACCGTTCCTTCGGCCGGAAAAGGTTATGGCGACTGTCTTTTGGATTCGCAACGGATAATCCTCATCGACTATCTGGAAAAGAGTAAAACTATTACAGGTGAATATTATTCATCGTTATTGGACCGTTTGAAAACCGAGCTGCAAGAAAAACGCCCGCGATTGGCCCACAAAAAAGTCCTTTTCCATCATGACAACGCACCAGCACACACCTCAGCAGTTGTGGTAGCAAAATTAATGGAAATAGGATTCCAACTCGTTTCACATCCCCTCTATTCTCCAGACTTGGCTCCCTAGGACTATTATTTGTTCCCCAATTTGAAGAAATGCCTTGCGGGACAAAGATTTTATTCAAACGAGGAGGTGATTGCAGACACTAATGGATATTTTGCAGACTTGGACAAATCCTATTATTCGGAAGGGATCAACAAACTAGAACATCGTTGGACGAAGTGTATAAGCCTAAAAGGAGACTATGTCGAAAAATAAAAAAGGTTTACCCCAAACACATAAGTAGTTTTTATTTTTGCACGGACTTTTCAAACTAGCCTCGTATATATATATATATATATATATATATATATATATATATATATATATCTATATATATATATATATTAACAATTTGGAGAAGTCTTAAAAACTTTAAAGCTTATTTTATTGGTATAACTTCTGCTAAATTCTACATACTATAAATTATGCCGTATCCCTACCACCTGTATTATTGCTGTTAACCAAGAATGGTTCTGCTGCCACCAGCTGCCCATAAGCCTAAATTTAACATGTGTTTCATAGCCTTATAACATAATTCTTTAGTCTGATGTGGCAAAGTCAAATATATTCAAATAAATTAAAAAATAAATATACTGACCTAACGGGATTTGCACCCGCGACCCTGGGTTTCGTAAGCCGAAACTATATCAAGGTGCCAAGGCCGCCACAACATACAGGAAAACGAAATAATTTGCCCTGGGCCGGGCATTTCCAAGAGGGGCAAGATTTTCTGTAAAGGGTTTTTATTAGCGGTAAATTTAATTCTTTTTTTTTTGGAATCCCCTCTGGTTATCAATTTAAAAGAGTATAAACTTTAGTATAAGAGAGGGTTCTTTTTTTATCAGAGGTCGTTCCTTTCTATGGAAATCTTTCTTCTGGTCCTTACTTTAAGAAAGTGGTTAAATTTTAGTATAAGGGGTAGTTCCTTTTCTGATAAAGGAGGGACTTGTTTGGAAATCTCCATCCCGCGGTCATGGGCTTTCGAAGTTGGTATAGTTCAATTATACGACGGATGTTTTGAAGGATTTTTTTAGGAAAGGCCATCCTCGCTAAGTACCATACAAAGAGGAAATTTTTTTGAGAGAAGTTCGTAAATTAAGCCCTCCTGCATCGGAAAAATGAAAGAATCTGAATTGCGTAAGTTGTTAAAAAGAAATTAAACTCGTCATTATTTACACACTGGATATATGTGCGTATTTATAAGTCGAGAACACTGATTCAACTTTCAGACAACTAGTTTTCCTACGTAGTAGGTTTTAGTTTGTGCTTGAGACGTTTCCAAAATTAATTATTCTTGTCAACATCGCTCATATATGAAGAATGCGCAGGGACAAAGATAGTACGTAATTTGTGGTACATAAATGATGTGAACCGTGGTATTTACGCAGACATCATCCGCGGCGGTATACTAATAATTAATAAAATTAATTTAGTTTATTTAATTAATATAAGATAAATTCTGGACTAAAGCACAGTAAACATACTACAGTAGCGAAACTGAGCTCCAATTTGGTGACGAGATTTTGACGGCGCGTGCGTCGACGGGTCCTTTTTCAAAATGGCCGCTCAGTGTTTACATCCGATCTCGGAGTGTGTCTTTGGAAATGTGTTGTCCATCGTTTCTTGATTTGTGAGTGCAGGTTATATGAATATAAAGACAGAAGGAAGAGAGAGTTTGTAGAAAAAGAGAATTAAAAACGTTTGTAAGTGAAGAGAATCGAAAAGGTTGAGAAACAAGTTGTATAATCATGGGGAAAGGAAGTTATTGTTGTGCCGTTGAAAATTGCAATATTCCATAATTATTTTCGCAAATTATTTGCTCGAGTCGCACTTTTTTATGCTCTAAAATTTGTAAATAAGAAATTTGAAACTCGATCAGGGCGCGCTAAGACTATTATTCTAAATCATAACTAAATTTAAGTATGCTTTAGTTGCATCACATGTAATCATCATCAGTATTATCCGTCAAAGTTTAAGTTGCAGCATTAATGATTTTTTTTTTGCAGTTCCTCTGTTTTTAGTTGAAACAATGATTTCATAGAAATCATGGTATGCGATTAAAGTTGTTGGAGTTGTTGATTATTTTAATAAACCTTTATTGCTTGCTTTCACAAGACAACTTTTCACTGTCTTAAATGCATTTTCGAAAAAATATATTTGCATGAAACCATATTATCATTACTAATGTACATTTTGTTTAGGCGTATTTGCTCAAGAGACGGCCTTCCAGAGAACCTTGATTTAATAAAACGTTCGTATTGGTGGAGTGATTTGGTCATTAAAGCTTGAAATTTATTTCTAAACTTAGTTCGGCTGGTTATTTAAAAATCCTGACGTGATTGCTCAATTCTGACCTCAGATTCGGTTTCAGCGCCCAAAAATACATATAGGTATAGCGATCTATTCGGTAGTGAAAAACTTTTGTGTGCCTGTGTAATTTTTTTATGATTAATAAATAATCCTCCAAATTCTGTTTTTTTAGAAAGATTTGTTTTTGTGTAAACTAGTCTTCAGTTATTTAAAAACTATTTATATTTGTGTAAATTATGAATAAAACATATTTTTTTTTCTTAAAGGTGTATTCTCAAGAGGCTTCTAGTTTTCAATAACTTCATCTGTATTAATTGTTTGACACACCTTTTCTAATAATAAACCTGATAAATTTAACACTGCTTAATTGCAAGTACAATTAATACTCTGAAAGTGATTTTTTTTTTCTATTTTTCTCTATAAATTACATTGCTCCTTTTTCATGCCAATCTTTCAAAAGTTTCTGTGAATATATTGTAAGGAATACAGAACCTATAACAATATATTTATTATTTTCAAATTTTAGACAGTATATTTTATTTTCTTATAAGCTGGGTTTGAAAGTTTAAATATTAAGTGTCGTGTTGAGATCACAAAACCACTGGGGAATGGGATTATTGAAATAACTGATATAAATCGATTATTGATTCAAATATGCTATTAAAATAAGAAAAATTTTAATGTGATTCCAAAGAAATTTTTGTAATATGATTTTATCAGACGATGTGTGCTAGAGGGTAAAATATTCTGAAAATAAGTTCGTTAAATGGACAGTACACTTCGAAGTCCATTTTGATGGTAATTATTAAAATTTTGAAGATTTAGTTACCTCTTATTAATATTCCTCCTATAAAGAACTTATTTCTATTGTTGTATACCTATACTATAAATTAAATATAGTTACTTTCCTTTTAAACTGTAATTGACAATACTCAGTATATATGAATCAATCATTTCTCCTAATGAAGCTAATATGGTTAGCGAAACGCGCGTCGAGTGCAAAAATAAAGTGTTTGGTGTAGTGGTGATATGTACTGAGTAGTGTCATTGTGCCAAAGATTCCACATTCCCACATAGTTGTAATTGACAAGTCAGCTTGGTCATAACTAAGTATTGTATGTAAATATAATTAGGAAATTACTGTATTGACTCTTTGATCTAAATATTAATTCATTATAAATAAAAGCAAGCGTTAATTACGTTATCAAAAAGCAATACGGATAACAGAACACAAAAAGGTGTAGAACCTCTAAGAATCATTCACATAGAAAATAGAGGTCTATACATATACGTTCATAATTCATTAATAATATTATATTAACCTTCCTCGAAGTTACACAATATAGTTTTGTAGTTTAAGAAAAAATAAGTACCAAAAAAGTAGATACAGTGTTTTTTAATTAACGAGAGATCTATCACACCAAACAACACAACACTGCTTAGAAAAAAATGCTTTTATTTTAGAAGATGTTGACATCTTAGTAATGACAATTAAAATTAAATTATTTTAGTCCTTAAAAAAACATCTTTAATCACAAATTTACTTGAAAAATGATGTAAATAAAACTTTAACCTCAAACAGTGACGTTTAACTTTGATAGGACTTTTGAATTTTTGGATAAGGTTATTAAAAACTGAAGTTGAATCTGAAGAATTCCATCAAATACCTTCCTATCAAGTTTTTCACCTGTATTCATTTCTTTTTTAACAAAGTGCTCCATTCTTTTTGTTTTTTTTTTTATATTACTCATGTTGCATTAACTTTTATATTACTCATGCTGCATTAACTTTTATATTACTCATGCTGTATTAAATAACAAATCAAAAATTTTCAAACATTTCTATATGTATGATTTTGAGTGATAAAACTTTGCACAACTTTATTCTTATTTCAAATCTCGCGCTGGTCCACTTCTAACATGGCGGATTGCCACGTGACCTTCTGAAAACGAACCTGATTTTCCTATGCGGTTATCCTTGAGTTTCGCTACTGTATAGTGTGTTTACTGTGACTAAAGTGCGTATGTTAAACTACTAACATAATGGTTCAACTCTGACTCTGTGACCGACTATTGGGAATTTTTTTTTAATTAATGTACTCTGCCTAGAATTTGTATCGTCTTCCTTTTATTATTCCTCAGGAAAATATTTTTAGTTACCAGCAAAAAAATATCTTTATGTATATTTCCTGTTCATAAATAAAAAATAAAATCGGTTTTACATTATTTACCAGTTTTCTTGGTATTCAAATCATTTTGACCAAACTTTTTAGTTAACTGGAAAAACTAAACAACCAAAATAGGTAGTGTCATCCTACTACTAGCTCTAAAAACATACTACCTTAAGACTCATTTTTCACATAATCTAATAAAGAAAACTATGAACAGTAAATTTTAAAGATCTATCTGTGTGTGTTGTGACATCTGTGATTGGACAGAGGAATACTGGTAGGGAAGAAGGCAGATCGTTAAGCTTTGTACCTATAAAAGTTTCGAATATTTTGTGATTTTTCTGACAGTATGGCGACTTTTCTTAAAAAGTGTTTTATCATTTGTAATGTAACGAAATATTTTGAATTGTTGTGGCTGTTACTTGATGGAAATTCATAACGAATGTAATGAAAGACTAATATTGTCAAATTTCCACTTTATTTAGTTTCACTGAAACTGTATGACGCGTTTCGCTATACTATAGCTTCTTCTGATACAAAATGATATTTGAGTATTAGTGTTGTTACATTTATATAAATACCCTAAGGTAGATAGGTAATAAAATTAATACTATATGCTAATGAATATTGCTGGGAAATTCACTATGGAACTAGAAGTCAACAATAAAATTAATTTTCTTGACTTAACGGTAACCAGACATTACAACAAACACAAATTCTCTATTTTTCACAAACCCTCACATACAGATACTACAATAAACATAAATCAGCTCACCCCCTACAACACAAATTGGCAGCTTACCACAGTATGTTCCACAGACTTGTAAGTGTCCCCTTATCTGTAGATGATTTTAATAAAGAATTAAATCTAATAAAACAAATTGCTGTTAACAACGGATATAGACTCAATTCTAAACAAAAAATTAAAAAATAAAGCTATTTCTTTAGTATACCCCCAGAAAGAAAACACAGGGAAAAAATTTAATGTTTTAACTTATTTTGGTAACACCTCAGAGAAAACTAAAAAACCACTTAAACAAATATAATATCAACATAGCTTTTAGAACAAATAACTCGTTAGGAAAATTCATTAAAACGCAAAGGGAAAACAAAATAGATCAAAAAAATCTGGACTGTATCAGTTGAATGCATGTTCAGTTTAAAACAAGCTATGTCCAAAAAAAAAAACATTTCAAAACTAGTTATGTCCATGGTGGCTTGACGTGGAGTGTGACAAAAACATAGACATCATTAGCATCAACAAAACAATGGAGATTCTTGCGAATTGGGTGTAGAATGTCAAGACAGTAAGGGCCACACTTAATTTCTTCAAGGTTATTAATGTCCAATAGCGGCTGATTCAAAATTGGAGGGACTTTTTTGAGGATAAAAAAATACAGAAGCAAATGCCCCTTTCTAATATAAAAAAGGGGAGTTCCAAGTCGTGTCAAACTGCAGTGGTTTTTTTCAAAGAAATAATTATAACGGAGCCCGTTATTAAAAGTCACTTAACCCAACCAAGCAGTCCAGGTCCACGAAGACCAGGAAGTCTAAGAAGCCCAGAAGACTAGCAAATGCTAGGCCAGCCAAGTTTCAGCTGCCTTTGCAATCTTATTTCAAGAAAATCCCCATCTCTACTTGTTTAAATTTTGTAACAAAAAAGCTAGGAAAATGTTTAACGAAATTTCCGCAACGTCAAAAAATTTAAAAATACCTATTTGTTTTTCAATATTTTAAAAAAAAAACAAATAATTTACAAAATTTTAGGTAGTTGGTACTTATTGATTTTAATTTTTTTTTAGTTATTTTTAAAATTAAATAAGTTACAAAAAAAGTAGTAATGGTTCTGAAAAATATTATTTTTAATGGAAATAAGTTGCTTTGGGCAATTCAAGAATGGACAAATCCTGTCTTGAACTGAAAAAATTCGACATTTTTTTTTTTATTTTAGCAATTTAAACACTTTTATATTTAGTTCTAAACAAAAGAAAATGTACATTTTTTAATCTATAATATATATAAAATGCAACGTCTCTCTGTCTGTCTGTCTGTCCGTTAGTGCGCTTATCACTGGAGAACCACTTATCCGATTTACGTACTTTTTTTTTAAATATACATATGTTCTCTGGCCAGGTTATAGGCTATATTTTATTACGATAGATAGCATAAGGAATGAGCAGTGACGTAATATAGTGAATGAAGTCGGAAAAAAGTTTGCCGCTAGCGTGTTCTCTTGCAATACACAGCTTAAACCATTAAATATGGAACAATATTATGTAGCAGAGAATATCTATAATCTATAATCTATAATATATATAAAATGCAATGTCTCTCTGTCTGTCCATTAGTGCGTTTATCACGCAAGAACCACTTATCCGATTTACCTGTCTTTTTTTAAATTCACACATATATTCTTTGGCCAGATTATATAATAATAATAATAATAATCTATATCTATAATATATATAATATGTCTGTCTGGCTGTCCGTAAGTGCGCTTATCCCTCGAGAACCACTTATGCGATTTACGTGATTTTTTAAATTCATACATATGTTCTCTGACCAGGTTATAGATATATATTTTATTACATCTATAATATATATAAAATGCAATATATCCTTGTCTGTCTGTCCGTTAGTGCGCTTATCACTGGAGAACCACTTATCCGATTTACGTGCTTTTGTAAACATACATATGTTGTCTGGCCAGGATATAGGATATATTTTATTACGTTAGGTGACATAAGGAATAAGCAGTGACGACAATAGTGAATCAAGTCGGAGCAAAGTTTGCCGCTAGCGCGTTCACTGTCTTAAGCATTAAATACGGAACAATATCATGGAGCAAAGAATATAATATATACAACATGCAGCGTCTCTCTGTCTGTCTGTCTGTCCGTTAGTGCACTTATCACTCGAGAACCACTTATCCGATTTACGTATTTTTATAAATTTATACATATGTTCTATATAATTCGATATAAGCCTAAATAATGTGAGATAAGGAGAAATAATGGAAGATAAGTCGAGATAAGCCTCGATAATGGGAGATAAGGTGAGATAATGGGATATAAGGAGAAATAATGGGAGATAAGCAGAGATAAGCCTAGATAATGGAAATTATGTAGAGATAATGGGAGATAATGAGAAATATTGGGAGATAAGGGGAAATAATGGGAGATATTTTATTACGTTGGGTAACATAAGGAATAAGCAGTGACGATCGTAGTAAATCAAGTCCACGTGAGCGGAGCCGCGGGCCCGGCTAGTTATATATATTTGTCGAAACAAACATTACTTTTTGGTTTCTTAATGAACAGTTTGGCCACAGTTTAAGACATGCAAACTTCTTTTTTCAAAAAACGTCGATTTCTGGACATGTCCAGTTTTGAACTAAAACCCTTCATATACATATATAACTTTAAAGCCTTCGCACTATTGAGTCTAACCAAACCAGAGATGCCTGAACCTTGTAAGTGGTGTTAAATATCCATTAGATGTTATGTCTGTCACTCACTAGTTCTATTATAGGCGAGACATCCTATTCCCATTTTCTCTTCTGCTTTTGCATCTTCTGTAGGTGATATACTGCTAGTTTAGGGCACAATTCTTTGAGGAGAAAATCTCTAGTACCTTCAAAAACAAGACAAGAAATGCTGAGAAAGAGGTGGGCATTAGAACCAAATTAAAACCATACATTTATACCGATGTGTTCTACGTAGAAGTGATGCGTGTAAATGGTTCAATTCTCGAAGCATTTACAGCCACTAAAATTTCAGGTCTGACAGTTTTGTAACTAACACATTCTTCTTGTCTACTGCTTGGAAACTCCTACGCAGGATACTTAACATAAATTGCATCGCTCGCGTCGCATGCACCACTCTCATCTTTAGAATTAGTCACTCAGGTAGGACACCGCCTTACTCATATTTAAGCTAGTATTTGACCATTTTTTCTTACTTGTCATCCATATTTTGAGCAATAATTTTTAAACTTTGAGTTGTTGTGGCTGTTACTTGATGGAAATTCATAACGAATGTAATGAAATACTGATTTTGTCAAATTTCCACTTTATTTGGTTTCACTGAAACTGTAGCTTAGCCCGCTTTTAGCAAAAATATTCATGGATAACATACAAAAACAATTACATCGACAAGAATTTTGCAAATCATTTTTGTATTGGTACCGATATGTAGACGACATCTTTGCTTGTTTTAATGGTACAGAGCGTCAACGTGACAATGTTTTTAACTATATAAACTCAATACATAATAATATTAAATTCACTATGGAACTAGAAGTCGAAAATAAAATTAATTTTCTTGACTACAACAAATTCTCTATTTTTCACAAACTCTCACATACAGATATTGCAATAAACATAAAATCAGCTCACCCCCTACAACACAAATTTGCAGCTTACCACAGTATGTTGCATAGACTTGTAAATGTCCCCTTATCTGTAGATGATTTTAATAAAGAATTAAATCTAATAAAACAAATTGCTGTTAACAACGGATATTTTCCTGACACCATAGACTCAATTCTAAACAAAAAATTAAAAAATAAAGCTATTTCTTTAGTATACCCCAAGAAAGAAAATACAGGGAAAAAATATAATGTCTTAACCTATTTTGGTAACACGTCAGAGAAAATTAAAAACCACTTAAACAAATATAATATCAACATAGCTTTTAGAACAAATAACTCGTTAGGAAAATTCATTAAAACGCAAAGGGAAAACAAAATAGATCAAAAAAATCTGGAGTGTATCAGTTAAATTGCGGTTCTTGTCATAAAAGTTACATAGGTCAGACAGGTCGCTCATTCGAAACTCGGATTTTAGAACATAAAATAAACTATTTAAAAAACAAAACTGACTCAGCGTACAGTAACCATTTAACAGATTCAAATCATCTTTTTGACGATAAATTTAAAATTCTACACATACAAAACAAAGGCGTAAAATTAAACCTAGTAGAAAATTTAGAAATAAATAGAATTAAAAATTCAGACATAATCTTAAACGAACTAAAAGATACCTCTCTGGCCCATGGTAACTCTCCTTTACTCAATTTATACAATTAATATTCAGAATGGATTTCCCAGCAATATTCATTAGCATATACAGTCCCTGGCCAAATTATTAGACGCACTGCAAGATTTCATGTAAAATATTAATTACCGAGTGATATTGTACCGTTTTATTATTTTAAATTGATTTGTTTTTTATTTTTATATTATCCAATCAATTACCTATTTATTTGACATAAATAAAACAGCATTAATTTAGAAAATCATAAGTTTATTAAGTTTTAAAGAAAAGTGAAATTAATGTTAGTAAAAGTCAATATTTAGTTGAGCCACCTTTAGCCGCTATCAAAGCTTTAATTCTGCGCGGCATGCTATCAATGCAAGATTGTACTGTCTCCTGCATTTGAGGATGATGATTCCACACATGAATAATCTTTTCTAGGAGCTGGGTTTTGTTGGTAATCACATCTTTAGCCACTTCTCTTTTCATCAGGGCTATTACCCGGCCAATCCAACAGAGGGATATTTTTTTCTGCCAAAAAAGCTTTAACAGACCGAGCAGTGTGGCAGGGAGCTCCATCTTGCATGAAAGTGAATGGTTCCCCATTTGGAAACCATTCTCTGAGCTGCGAAATCAACCGATTTTGTAATACTTCTTTGTACTGATCTTGCCTCATTATTCCTTTGACGACGTACAGGCGTCCAGTGCCCTTGCCGCTGATGACTGACCAAATCATCACTTTGGTGGGATGTTTAAACCGTCGGGACGACACAATCAGGATGAAACTTTTCTCCATGACGACGACGCACATACTGAGCTTTATTCTGCAAAATTTCGAATGTGCTTTCGTCACTGAAGCAGACCTGTCAAAAATAGGAAAAATATATAAACTTCCATGTTTATTTGCTTTATTTAACTGAAAATGATAATAATGTATCAATTATTGATTAAATTGCTGTATCTTACCGATCTCCAGAAGTCCACATCTTTGTCTTGCCATTGTTTGGCCCACTTCAGGCGCTTTGCTTTCATTACAGCTGTTAACTTGGGCTTCCTGGCGGGGCGACAGGCCTTAAAATCTAGTTCTTTCAATTTTCTTCGAACAGTGCGCTCAGAAGCATTTACGCTAGCATCCTGGAGTTGTGATTTTATTACCTTTGTGGTAGCAAATCTGTTTTCTACACGAATTTTCTTCAAACATCTCTCTGACCGTGGAGTGAAAATTGGTTTTCTACCGCATCTTTTCTTTCTTTTCGGGCTTAATTCCTTCCCTGACTCAATTTTCTTTTTTATGCGTCGTACACTAGCTTCAGAAACCTCCAATCTTCGTGATATTTCTCGGTTTGTAAATGTTTTCGCAATCACAAGGGCCTTCACTTCAGCTTTTTTACGTGGTGAAAGATCGCCTTTTCTACTCATAATGAAAATAGTCCAATTACTTTTTTAAAACACTGCATACAAAATAAACTAATAACTGAGTAGTATAAAACTGTTAAACAAACAATCACAGTCCATAAAGCCACAGAAACACGTCCGTACCTGACTCGATTCCGATCGCGACTGATACAGGTTTGTACTTATTTACGTTCATGTATCACTTTGTCAACACAGTGCTGCCATATGTTAAAAATAAATACAAATATGTAGTCTACAACAATTCTTTTAAATAAAAATCAATAATATTGTAGTTTAAATATACCATTATTGCATAAAAACTCTTAAGAAACATAAAATTACTAAAAAAAAATACAGTGCGTCTAATAATTTGGCCAGGGACTGTAGTATTAATTTTATTACCTGTCTACCTTAGAGTAAATATAAATGTAACAACACTAATACTGAAATATCATTTTGTATCAGAAGAAGCGAAACGCGTCATACAGTTTCAGTGAAACTAAATAAAGTGGAAATTTGACAATATTAGTCTTTCATTACATTCGTAACGAAATATTGTCATAGAGATATTAGAATAGAGGAGTTAAGTTCTTGCGAAAAGCGTGATGTTCATAGAAAGAGAAAGAAATAATATGAAAGTCATTCTGTCTCTCGTCCGCTCGAGAGTGTTATTCATATTTCGTCCGGAGCCAACGAAGGACAAGGAACAGTAAGAGAAACAGAATTGTCTCATATTATTTCCTTCCCTTTTTAACGACTATGGTATACGCTTTCGCTTACAGCAGGCTATATAATTTCTCTCCTCTATTCTAATGTCTCTATACATATTATCCATATTTTTCTAATCAATATGAATGTGGCGTCATCTGTAAATTGACATGCGAACATTTGTAAGAAACAGTAGTTTTATAACAGCAAGAACAACTTTGTTCTTTTTCTGACAGTATTATGCGTTTTTGTCATAATGATGCCATCTGTAATACGATACAGTATTGTAGTATTATTGACAAGTTTTATTAAAGATAAGATTTTCAGGCAAGTTCTACAATGAAACGAAATTATAAAAGTTTGGGCGCACAACAAAATTAAGATTTGATTTTATAATCTAGTTATAGAATATGCTTCTCGAGAAAACATGCGAAAACAATGCATACAAATTTCTATATTATTTTATGAGAGAATCAGTAGAAATAAATAGTTTTTAAGAAGTTTTAGAATCTACTTATTAGTCACTTAAAAACTGTGTTCCGTTCTTAAAAATTATAAATACAGATGTTCAACATGTTCTTAGAGAAAAATCTAAAGCACTGTCCCTATTATAAATTACTAATGCAACGATCGGACTCTGACTGAAATGCCGACAATTATATGTATAACTGTTTGATATCACAGCTTTCATAGGGAATTAGTAGAACCATAAAACAATAATAGTGATAGCCTATAATAATCCAGACCATTCACACGCCAATATCTAGGTACATCAATATTTGACAAAACGTAGTAAGGAAAACTATGAACGCCAGTTCATAAGATCGACATATGTGTAACGCCATCTGGAATGTGAAAGACGAACATGTGTAGATAAGAGAGCATAAACTTTATACCGAGTAAGAATTGGGCAGTTTTGTCGTTTTTCTGACAGTATGGCGAATTTACTTTTAATATCATTACAACTTCAATTATATTAAAATACTGTAATAATAATTATTGATAATTTTTACCGAATATAATTTTCTAATATGTTAGGGAACATTCTACTTGTATTAAACGAAATTAATTAAAATCATAGCAACGACTTTCTATAGAACTTTTAATAATTAGTAAGAGTGGTAGATTTTTTTGTTGCTGGACGCTGTTTTTTTTCTATTTTAATATTTTAACTGTTTAAGTTGTTTTTATTTATTTTTTTTTTCAGTATTGTTATATTTAGTGTTCCGTTAAACACCGATGGGATCACTTCGGTGTCTGTTCGTCTGTCACACCCAATTTTCTCCGAAATTGATTTATATCGAAAGTTGAAATATGGCATAAATATAGGAACTGATAATTTTACTCGCAACCGTGTAGATTTGGAAGTTAAATTTTTATTTAAGGGGTTAGTTTTGGGGGGTAAAATCGGAAGTGAAAAAAAATTACCAGGTCATCGACTGAGATGTCAGATTAAAGCTTGTGAAAACAAGAATTAAAAATATTTATGATGTAATATTTGTGCACACTTTCTTTTGTATTATTTCCACCAACTCTACCTCGAAAAGTACTGATCAAAAAATTTTGAAAAATTCTGGAATATTCTCCGTAAGGTCTAGATTAAACGAAAATTATCACGTGTGCATTACCTTTAATAATTTATTTAGAATATAAAAAACAAACAAAAATTTCAAGGTCATCAGTTTTTAACAAAGATCGGAAACAAACTTTATTGAAAACTCATTTAGGATGTGTTTTGTAAAGTCGTTGATCATTTTATACCTCTGTAACAAAAATTTTTATGTTAAAAGCAATACGGAGCACTAATTGCGCACGTCCCTCTTGCACTTGACCGTGTTTTTTTAATGCAATGATGCTACAGACAGGTAGGAATACTACTAACTTCTGTGGATCCTCTTGAATGTTTAATTAGCGTTTTTTTTTGTGGTACTTACTTGCATATTTGCTTTCACGCATCCAAAGGGCCACAGGGTGACATTTGTCCCTGTTACTATAAATGTAGAAAATGCGAATCTTAGAAACTCAATGGAACGTTATTTTTATTGTGGGTTCCCTTTTCACCTTAACCCCAGTATCGATTTTAAAAATGAGTGTTAAGTTATTTATGTATGAGTTCGATTTCCGCTACCTGATAATAGATTTTTACATAGGTAGGTATAGAGGGGAATGGTTATGTTTACCCCCTCTTCCCCCCGGTCATCGATTTTCAAATTTACTGTAGGTTGTTATAGATTCACTACGAGTAAGAGTTTTTATTTGTGATAAATCTTCCCCTCCCCTAAATAATTATGAAATTTAATGAAAGTTAGTAATATTCCTCTGTATATCGGAGTTCACCTGACAGATTTTTCATTTACTGTGTTCGGAGGTACCGAAGATTTTAGGGCTCTAGGATATCTTTTTCATCAAGGTGTTCCTCCTTCTAATTATCATTAATCCCTTCTTTGTCTTTTAATTGACGCTTATTCTCTATAGGTTGCAGAACGTTCTCTTAAAGACACCATTTGTATCTAACACGTAGGCTGAAAAGTTTTTGGTGTGACACATAGATGTCGCCTCTTTCAAAAAATCCATATGATTTTTAGAAAGTAACAACCTTCAAACGATACGTGTCAAATTTTCATGGCATTTCGACGATTAGTTTACAAGTTATAGTAGTTTTAGTAACGCTATTTTTGATATTTTCCAAAAAGGGAAAAATCGAATTTCGTGTCATGATTAAACATTATTTTTTGATGGGAAAAAATAAAGTTCATGTAAAGCAATAACTTGATAAGTGTTACGGGGACTCTGCCCCTAGAAAATCACTTATCATTTACTGACATGCTGAATTTAAAAGAGATCGTACAGACACAAATGATGTTGAACGGTCTGTACGCCCAAATGAGATGATTACACCGGAAAATATCAAAAAAATCCATAAAATTGTTTTGGATGGCCGCCAACTGAAATTGCGTGAGATAGCTGACACCCTAAACAACGTGTTGGTCATATTTTGCATGAACGTTTGATCATGAGAAAGCTCTGTTCAAAATAGGTACCGCGTTTGCTCACAGTGGTTCAAAAAGAACAACGTGTCGATGATTCTGAGCGCTATTTTGACCTGTTTAAGTGCAATAAAAAGGATTTTTTCATGCGATATAGGACAATGGATGAAATATGGATCCACCACTATACACCGGAATCAAATAGGTAGTCAGCTGAGTGGACAGCAGTCGCTGAAAGCCGCCCGAAGCGACCCAATCGACTGGGAAGGTTTTGGCCTCTATATTTTGGGATGCGCATGGAATAATTTTTATCGACTATGCTGAGAAGGAAAATAGCGAATATTATACAAATGTACAAGTAAAAAATGCTCTTTTCATCAAGACAATGCACCTTGTCACAAGTCAATGGTTACGATGGCAAAATTGCCTGAAAGTTCGAATTGCTTCCTCAACCACCGTATTCTACAGATTTGGCCCCCAACGACTATTGTCTATTGGCAGACCTCAAAAAAATGCTCGCGGGAAAGATATTTGGCTCCAATAAAGAAGTTATTGCAGAAACTGAGGCATATTTTGAAGGCAAGGATAAATCCTTCCACAAGAAAGGTATAAAAATGTTAGAGAAGCGTTGGACTAATTGTATCGCTTTTGAAGGAGACTACGTTGATAAATAAAGTCGAATTTTGCAAAAAAAAAACGTGTTTTAAGTCGATAGACCAAAAATTTTTCACCCTACGTGTTCTATCCCCCGCTTGCCTACAGCAATGTATCACACAATTAGGTACATTTATTGTTTTGTGTACGTAGGTATATATTCATATTTGAAATAATCATTATTATTATTTAATCTGATAATTGGGTATTTAATTTTATTGTTTTACACACTAATAATGGATATTTAAACAAAACAAAGGAGTTAAAAGCACACACGCACAATGAGTGTGTACCTTGTTACACCATCACATTTAACGCCAGTTTAGTATTATTTTTCCAAAAAAATAATTTTATATTTAATTTTATGCTCTGTTTCTTGGCTTAATATTGTTCTTTAGTCTTATAATAACAAGTAAATATATATGAAGATAAATTATAGCTACTTATCTGAAATTCCGTTTCTATTCCAAAATGAAGGATTTACTTGCGCAATTTCTTTTTTAATAAATTACCTACTTTCGCTAGAGTGTTTACCATTCTATAGAATATTTACAAAAGAGGAAACATTCAATAGTACCACAAGCACGTTATCAACTACACGAGTCGCTGATCTTCTTTTATAATGGTACCTTATGAACAAGCTTCTAAATTTCAGGTATCCTCAACCTCATCAGGCTCAAACACTGTTATATTTCAAACAATACCTTCGCTACCAAAGTAGAACAACCAACACTGGTTTATCAGACTTGGGCACACATGATTAAAATCAATCGCAACAATTTATATTGCATACAGAATCCTCAGGACGATCTTAGGTACCTTCTTGGTTCATGATAAACTCACTAATTCACCCAGTTCACTCAAATTACTAAAGCATACTTTAGATCTCACAAGAAGCAGTTCAGACATCAACCTACACAAATCTAATCAGCAGTACTGCCGTAGTTACGCATCCGTCAGGGCGGATAACCTATCTTTAATCCATATATATATATATATATATATATATATATATATATATATATATATATATATATATATATATATATATATATATAAATGTATATATATACACTGACTCAAAGCTTAAATGATGCAGTCGCTATAAGAAAAGACTAACTGGTCTCAGTGCCTCTTTATTTATTTGGAAAAAATAACTTTTTGAAATTAAATTAGTAAAGAGTCTTCTAAAAAAGTAAGAAATACTTTTTGTCTTAAATATGCCTTACCTAATTAACAACAATAATTAATTAAATTATATGCGATTTTAACGTCACAGCTTAAATCATGCAAAATTCAATATACCAAAATTATTAGAGAAAACAAACTGTAGAATTTGAAATAAGCCTGCTAATATTTGGTCGGGCCTACCTCATTATCAATAACGGCTTGTAATCTTCTGGACATTGATTCAACTAACTTTCTAGTATACTCCGGGGAAATAGTGTTCCATGCTTCAGTAATTTTTACTTTTAATTCAGTTTTGTTTGATATTGGGGCACTATTTACTTTATTTTTTAATGTCAGCCACAAATTTTCAATTACATTTAAGTCTGGTGACTGGGCTGGTGTTTTAATAACATTTGGACAGTTATAAAGCAACCAACTGCGGATTCGAAATGACGTGTGCTTTGGATCATCGTCGTGATAGAACCGATAACTGTTTTCAATATCTAATTTTTGGGCACTAGCGACGAGATGCTGCCTTAGTGTATCCATGTACACATATTGGTTCATATTCCCTTCGACGAAATGCATGTTACCTACTCCTGCAGATGACATACAGCCCCATAACATCACTCCACCTCCACCGTGCTTTACCGTAGCTTTCATATTTTTGAATTTTAATTCTTCGTTAGGCTTTCTCCACACTGATATTTTTCCATCGGACTCAAATAAGTTTATTTTGGTCTCATCAGCAAATATTACTGAATTCCAGAAGTTCAAGTCTTCATACTTTTTTAGAAGACTCTTTATTAATTTAATTTCAATAAGTTAGTCTTTTCTTATAGCGACTGCATCATTTAAGCTGTGAGTCACTGTATATATATATATATATATATATATATATATATATATATATATATATATATATATATATATATAATATATATATATAAATAAAAAGACAGGAGAAGTAGTCGTGACCGACTCGTGAAAAAGAGAATTCACAATATTGTGAGGGTAGCGGTCAAAAGATTTTGGCCAAATAAAACTCTTGGTTAATAGTCTAGCTTTCGGAATATATTTCTTCCTTCATCAGGACACTCTACAAGTAAAATGAACAGTAAATTTGTGCTGCTTAATGAAGCAGATGGGAAAATACTAATTGGTATCACTGAACAGAGAAATTATAATATTAAACTTACTTAACATGAGTTATCTTCCAGGATAACCATTGTTCAATCAAAAACAACTTTATACTAAAAACTAACGGACTACATATTAAAACTTGTTAAAAAATTTTTACATTTTCTTTATCATTACTAGTGAAACATGTGGTTTCAGGAACCGAAAAAAGTGAGAGAGGTTAGAAAAATCCCGGCATTTTTGACATTTGGCAGACAGTTCGCGTCTGCATATTGTACCACAAGGGGCTCAACTATGAACTTTACGAGGGAGTAATCATAATTATAAAAATCTTTTATTTTATTTGGTTTTTATTTTATTAAAAAAATTTTTATCCAAAAGGAACCTGTTTAACAATTGTTTATTTGGAAGGACTAGTGGTCAACAGGGGGGAATCTGGAGAGGTAGATAGCTGTAGTAAGTAAGAGTACACGACGCTAAGGTCGTCCACATCAGTTTTGATGTTCATATTATTAGGTGTGTAATGAATGGCCACCATCTCCAAAAACCTCCTCCTGTAGTAGTTGGTCTCTGAGTAAAGTATTTCAGCCTCTCCGAAATTAATCCTGTGGTCGTGCTGTGTAAAGTAATGTGCCAGGGCACAAGATTGAGTGCTCCTTCTACAGTCGCTCTTATGGGATGTTATTCTCCCTTGGAGTGATCTAGAAGTCTGGCCAAGTTGGCAATCCAGACAAGGGATCTTGTATACAATTCCTGTCCTTTTTAGTTTCGGTACTGGCTGTTTCAAATTGGTGAATAGGCATTTGAGGGTATTATCAATCCTCGTGGCAAATTTAATATTTTCGTTCTTAAATACTTTTATTAGTTTAAGGGTTAAGCCCTTAATATAAGGTAAGCTTCTGTATACTGTTGTGTTAGGGTCTGGGGTGACATGTGGAAGAACATTAGGGGTGAGAAATTGATTCTGAATGTTAAGAAGAGATGTATTCAGGTCGTTATTGTGAAAAAGCAACCGTTGAACTATAGAGTTAGGGTAAGAATTCTCAAGCAGAAGTGACTTAAGCTCATTTAGGGACTCCCGTCTGAGGGAAAAGTGTGTGAGTCTGGATACTCTGGTGGCCAAGGCCCCCACCAGCCCCAATTTCATTTTGGTGGGATGATCTGAGAGAAAATGCAGGTATCGACCACTACTTACTGGTTTCCTATACCATTTTGTGATAATTTGGTTGTTCGGCTGTCTTATTAATGTCATATCTAGGAAGGAAATGCAGTTATTAGATTCCTTCTCTATGGTAAATTGTATGTGTTGGTCAGCCAAGTTGAATACAAAAAGTGTTTCTTCAACTTTATCATCTGGTATGGCCAGTATGAGGTCGTCTATATATCTCTTAACAAAAGATGGTCGATGCCACCAGGTCATCCATCACATAATTAGCCAGGATAGGTGACTCACAATATTGTGAATTCTATATATATATATATATATATATATATATATATATATATATATATATATATATATATATATATATATATAAATGTAAGGAGCTAAATTGTTGGGAATGCAGAAGTAAGAAGCCAGTTAAAAGTCAATTTGTTTTATCAAGACATAAACTGAAGACTAGAGGAAACACGTCGGTATTACAAAACAAGCCAATTCACAGGACAATTAAAAATATCTAATTAAAATCACTAATCGAGATCAGTAAACAAACTTTGGCACCATTGTAGTTAACGATGTTTTTACAATTTCCCCAGAAAACCCGGGCAAAGCCCAGGGGAAAGCGGGGCGGGGTTCACGTGCCGATATTTGGCGGTAAAATAGAATTAATTCGGCCGATCAGCCTGTGTAGAAACATTTTCTTTAAGAGGAATTTGTATAAAATATCACATTTGAATTTTAAACGTTTTGGCAGAACTTTCCGTCCGTTTTTTAACTACATTTCGTAACATAAGCGTGAAAAAGTTACGATACTTGAATCATCTTTTATGTTTTTTTCTGAAAAAACTTTTCATCTCTTTATTTTTTTCTCTAAAAATCAATAGTTTTACAAATTTAATGATGTAAAGAATATTCTTAGCATTCCCTTTAAAAGAATTAAAACCAAAATCCCACCTTTTTAGTGTTCCGTATGGAACACTTATGAAATGACTTCGGTGTCTTTCTGTCTGTCTGCCTGTTTGTCTGTCACACCCGATTTTCTCCGAAACTATTTGTCATAGAAAGTTGAAATTTGGTAGTAATATAGGAATTGATGGCCTCATCAGAGCCGTATAGTTTTGAAAGTTAAAATTTTGACTTAAGGGGTTAGTTTTGAGGGGTGAAATCGGAAGTGAAAAAAAATTTTTTACTAGATCATCGAGTGTGGTGTCAAATGAAAGCTTGTGAAAACACGAGTAAAATATATATATATATATATATATATATATATATATATATATATATATATATATATATATATATATATATATATATATTATATATTATTTTTAAAAAATCGCTGTCCACCTGCCTTATCTCGAAAAGTACTTATCAAAAAATTTTGAAAAAATTCTGGAATAATCTCCACGGGATGTAGATTGAACGAAAATTATCACGAGTGCATTACCTGTAATAATTTATCTGGTATATAAAAAAAAACAGAAATTTCAAGGCCATCAATTCAGTAAAGATTGGAAATAAATTTTGTTGAAAACTCATTTGGGGCGTGTTTTGTGAAGTCACTGATCATTTTATACTTCCGTTTCAACATTTTTAGTGTTCCGTACGGAACACTTATAAGATCACTTCGGTGTCTGTCTGTCTGTCTGTCTGTCTGTCTGTCTGTCTGTCACACCCGATTTTCTCCGAAACTATTTGACATAGAAAGGTGAAATTTGGTAATAATATAGGAATTGATGGCCTCATCAGAGCCATGTAGTTTTGAGAATTAAATTTTGACTTAAGGGGTTAGTTTTGGGGGGTGAAGTCGGAAGTGAAAAAAAAAAAAATTTTTTTACTAGGTCATCGAGTGTGGTGTCAAATGAAAGCTTGTGAAAACATGAGTAAAAAATATATATATAATATTATACTTGCGCGCACTTTTCTTTGTATTATTTTTTAAAAATTCGCGAAAAATCGCTGTCCCCCCCGGGCCTTATCTCGAAAAGTACTTATCAAAAAATTTCGAAAAAATTCTGGAATATTCTCCACGGGGTGTAGATTGAACGAAAATTATCACGAGTGCATTACCTTGAATAATTTATATGGTATACAAAAAAAACAATAATTGCAAGGTCATCAGATTTCAGTAAAGATTGGAAACAAACTTTGTTGAAAACTCATTTGGGGTGTATTTTGTGAAGTCACTGATCATTTTATACCTCTGTAACAATTTTTTTTTTTTATTTTAAAAGCAATCAACGTACGGAACACTAATTGCGCAAGTTTAACTTGCACTTGACCGGTTTTTTATTTTTAAAAGCAATCAACGTACGGAACACTAATTGCGCAAGTTCAACTTGCACTTGACCGGTTATTTAACTACATTTCGTAACATAAGCGTGAAAAAGTTACGATGCTTGAATCATCTTTTATGTTTTTCCTGAAAAAACTTTTCATCTCTTTATTTTTTTCTCTAAAAGTCCATTATTTTACAAATTTAATGATGTAAAGAATATTCTTAGCACTCCCTTTAAAGAAATTAAAACCAAAATTTCATGAAAAATCCCACTTTTTTAATTTTATATGGTTATGGATCTTTCACATGCATTAGGTTTTATTAGGGTACGTGAAGGCATATGATAGCTAAAGCTATGCAGTAACTTTTTTTAGAGATATTTAGGATGAATGGACGAACGAATATACTGAGAGCGCCACGAACAAAAATGGTTTAATTTTTAGGGCACTGTAATGAATACCTTAAACTGATCACAATACAGCAAAATGAAAACAATAATTATATAATTCGGTTACGACATTCTTAACTCTGTTATGTAGGTCTTCCGAAATAATTGAATGAAAAGAAAGACAGGTTTACGTATCGTTACCTTCTAAAATTTTCTTCCGGCTCCTACAATACTTACATCCTAAACAAAAATTTAAAATACACACAGGACCGTATTAGGATAATAAAGGAAAATATAAATATATATATATATATATATATATATATATATATATATATATATATATATATATATTATTTTGTCATAATTCATTTATTATGTTTAATGTAGTCGCCTTCGGACTCGATCCAAGGTTTTGCAGAGTCAATAAGCATGTTAAATGAGTTTTTTAGCTCAGCTAGTCGACGCCTTTTGGATGTCTTCACTCTCCGCATAACGCCATAACGCTTTTCTTTCATCGACAAATGTAATTTTAGGAATAGAAGTAGCACGGAGCCAAATCAGGCGAGTGCGGTGAATAGTTCATGATTAGAGCGCCGTTTATGCATCAGAAAAGCTACCCTCCGAACTGTAGAAACAAATCAACATTGTTTTCACTTTTGACTTCTTCAAGCGACTTTTTTTTTAAAATTTTCTGCGCTGGGGTGCTTCCATTCTGAGCTTTTGCGCTTCATTTCTAGATCATATCGAACACACTACTTCTCATCACCAGTTACAATAGAATACTTAAAGTTTTTGTCCTCTTTTGACGCTAATCGAGCCTGTACAATGTTGAACCCTGAGAAAATTTTGGTCACCGGGTCAACTTCTGTGGTACAAACAATGCGTAAATCTTTCTAAGCCCCAAATGATCAGTCAAAATACGATGGATTGAAGCTTTCGACATATTTAATGAAGATGAAAATTTTGGCTTTTTTTTTTTAAATGAATTCACGGACATTTTTGACGCTTTCTTCGGTTACAATGCATTTTGGTTGATCAACATGGTTATACTTATTTAGATCCTGACATTCTTCTGTAAAACGTTCTACCACTCCTACACCCTGTTACGAGATAGATAATCACTACCATAAACATTTTTCATCAATTGATCTGTTTCCGTAAATGTTTTACCAAGTTTTACACAAAACTTAATATTAGCTCTTTTTTCGATGTTTATTTTTCGACCGATAGCTTAAAAAATCTTTATCATCTTTATGCGCAATATCTCAGTTTCTATTAATCCGAGTGTCATGAAAATTAAACGTAATCAGTAAAAGTTGTAGATATTATATTAAGTGGCGCCACTAATATTAGCTATTTTGAAAGAGTCAACTTTTCCCTTTTAGGTACAATTTATTGTATCTTATCACGATGTTACGGCAGTATGGAATAAGGATTCGAAGTTTTGTTCTCTCTCTCTCTCTCTCTCTCTCTCTCTCCCTTTCTCTCTCTCTCTCTCTCTCTATATATATATATATATATATATATATATATATACGAGGCTGGTTTGAAAAGTCCGTGCAAAGTCCGAGAGATGGCACCACCATCGCGTATCGAGGTCATGTTTAGTTAGTAGCATCTCTTGAATGAACGCACACCAAGTTTCAGCCATATTGGTCTATTTCTTTGTGTTTGGCATTCGTGTGAATCAAGGAAGTCGAGTGATTTTCAAGAAATGGACGAAAAAGAATTTCGTGTGGTGATTAAACATTACTTTATGAAAGGCAAAACGCCTCAGGAGATTAAAGAGAAGCTTGATAAACATTATGGTGACTCTGCACCTTCGATTAGAACAGTTTATAAGTGGTTTCAAAATTTTCGGACTGGCCATATGGGCACAAGTGACGCTGAACGTTCTGGACGGCCTGTGGAGGTTACGACTCCAGAAATCATTGATCAAATCCATGATATGGTGATCGATGACAGAAGAGTTAAGGTGCGTGAGATTGCTAGTACTGTGGGCATCTCGACTGAACCGGTACATAATATTTTGCATAAACATTTAGACATGAGAAAGCTATCCGCAAGATGGGTGCCGCGATTGCTCACGCTTGACCAAAAACGGAATCGTGTGAAGTGTTGCGAGGATGGTTTGCAACTGTTCCAGAAGAATCCGGAGGACTTTAAGCACTGTGGATGAAACATGGATACATTACTATACTCCTGAGACCAAACAACAATCTAAACAATGGGTTACCAAGGGGGAATCTGCAGCAAAAAAGGCGAAGACCGTTCCTTCGGCCGGAAAGGTTATGGCGACTGTCTTTTGGGATTCGCAAGGGATAATCCTCATCGACTATCTGGAAAAGGGTAAAACTATTACAAGTGAATATTATTCATCGTTACTGGACCGTTTGAAAACCGAACTGCAAGAAAAACGCCCGCGATTGGCCCACAAGCAAGTCCTTTTCCATCACGACAACGCACCAGCACACACCTCAGCAGTTGTGGTCGCAAAATTAATGGAAATAAGATTCCAACTCGTTTCACATCCCCCCTATTCCCCAGACTTGGCTCCCTCGGACTACTATTTGTTCCCCAATTTGAAGAAATGGCTGGCGGGACAAAGATTTTTTATTCAAACGAGGAGTGATTGCAGACACTAATGGATATTTTGCAGACTTGGACAAATCCTATTATTCGGAAGGGATCAACAAACTAGAACATCGTTGGACGAAGTGTATAAGCCTAAAAGGAGACTATGTCGAAAAATAAAAAAGGTTTACCCCAAACACATAAGTAGTTTTTATTTTTGCACGGACTTTTCAAACCAGCCTCGTATATGGCAAAGAAAAAAATTCTTGTGAAACTAAGAAAGATGGTATTTGATCTATGCATTCTACCAATTCTCACCTACGCGGCCCAGACATGGATATTGACCAAGAAGATGATGGACCAACTGAGTAAAACACAGAGAGCAATGGAAGCCAGATGCCAAATATAAAATTACAAGACATAGACAGAAACGAAAGTATAAGACAAAAGACCAAAGTGGTAGACGTAAGAGGACAAGTGGCAGGTTTGAAATGGAAATGGGCAGTCACACAATGAAACAACAAGATGAGAGATGGAATAAAAGAATAGAAAAATGGAGGCCATCGTTGGGACAAAGATCCGGAGGAAGGCCCCAAACAAGATGGAAAGATGACCTGAAAAGAACGGCTGGTTTAGGATGGATCAGAAAGACGTCGAATCGAGAAGGATGAAAAAAGGCTTATTATATAGATAGATAGATACATCCCAATCTCCTCCGATAGAGTTGCAGCGAGCTAAGATGATGTTTTTTTTTTGATTTTTAATAGACTCGCGGATAAGTTTTTCTGTCCTGTCGCTCATTAGTCTTACATTTTCTGCCCGTTGTCATTTTGTTGGCATGGGAGCCAGTCTCCACAAACCTTTTAATAGCAGATTGCACTGCGCACCGAGAACATTTCACTAACTTGGCTATTTCTACTTGGGACTTGCCTTGTTGATGTAGGGTTTGAATTTTTAATTCGTTTTTCGATACCAGGCTCACTTTTCTTAGGCATTTCTCAAATATAAGAATGTCCAGTTCACAAATAAAATACGCACGCAATACTTTTGACCAAGGTTGTATGTATGTATATATATATATATAAATTATATATATATATATATATATATATATATATATATATATATATATACGAGGCTGGTTTGAAAAGTCAGTGCAAAGTCCGAGAGATGGCACCACCGGCGCGTATCGAGGTCATGTTCAGTTAGTAGCATCTCTTGAATGAATGCACACCAAGTTTCAGCCATATTGGTCTATTTCTTTGTGTTTGGCATTCGTGTGAATCAAGGAAGTCGAGTTATTTTCAAGAAATGGACGAAAAAGAATTTCGTGTGGTGATTAAACATTACTTTATGAAAGGCAAAACGCCTCAGGAAACTAAAGAGAAGCTTGATAAACATTATGGTGACTCTGTACCTTCGATTAGAACAGTTTTATAAATGGTTTCAAAATTTTCGGACTGGCCATATCGGCACAAGTGACGCTGAACGTTCTGGACGGCCTGTGGAGGTTATGACTCCAGAAATCATTGATCAAATCCATGATATGGTGATGGATGATAGCTTGACCAAAAACGGAATCGTGTGAAGTGTTGCAAGGATGGTTTGCAGCTGTTCCAGAAGAATCCGGAGGACTTTAAGCGTCGTTTCGTCACTGTGGATGAAACATGGATACATTACTATACTCCTGAGATCAAACAACAATCTAAACAATGGGTTACCAAGGGGGAATCTGCACCAAAAAAGGCGAAGACCGTTCCTTCGGTCGGAAAGGTTATGGCGACTGTCTTTTGGGATTCGTAAGGGATAATCCTCATCGATTATCTGGAAAAGGGTAAAACTATTACAGGTGAATATTATTCATCGTTATTGGACCGTTTGAAAACCGAGCTGCAAGAAAAACGCCCGCGATTGGCCCACAAGAAAGTCCTTTTCCATCACGACAACGCACTAGCACACACCTCAGCAGTTGTGGTCGCAAAATTAAAAAAAAAAAAAAAAAAAAAAAAAAAAAAAAAAAAAATGGAAATAGGATTCCAACTCGTTTCACATCCCCCTATTCTCCAGACTTGGCTCCCTCGGACTACTATTTGTTCCCCAATTTGAAGAAATGACTGGCGGGACAAAGATTTTATTCAAACGAGGAGGTGATTGCAGACACTAATGGATATTTTGCAGACTTGGACAAATCCTATTATTCGGAAGGGATCAACAAACTAGAACATCGTTGGACGAAGTGTATAAGCCTAAAAGGAGACTATGTCGAAAAATAAAAAAGGTTTACCACAAACACATAAGTAGTTTTTATTTTTGCACGGGCTTTTCAAACCAGCCTCGTATATATATATATATATATATATATATATATATATATATATATATATAATATATATATATATATATATATACAATGCCATTTGGATATACGGATTTCACGACTTCACAATCTAATTGAGCATTAGACCCCAGGCGTGCAGGGGATTTGATACCAAATTTTATGAAAATGGTACAATCGGTAGAATTCTAGAGTAAGCAGAGGGGGAAAGAGACGTAAAGAGAGGAGCTGCCAGCTACAAGTGGACTACTGCATGTCTACCGGTAATGCAAATGTCTATATAGTAGTATGTGGAGTTTCGGTCAAGGCTGCGAAGTAGTCATTGCTAAACTCCTTTTCCACTTTTAGATCATCCAAAATCCTACTGCGTATTAGTTTCAAACATACATTAGGCTCGAGTAAATACTGTAATTATTAATTTCTTCATTAAATCACCTTGCCTTCCTATAAATTAGAATAATGTCTACCGTAAATATACCCTTATGAGTTGATTGTTTATATATTATACAATTTATATGTCCAAGTTGATTTATATTAAGAATAAAGGAAAAGTTTTCAAATGTTTTTTCATAGAAATTGTTTCAACATTTTTGTTTATAGTAATAAGTATTTTATGATAATTATGGACTTTATACTAAATTTATCAAATTATTATACAATTTTAGCCCTGATCAATAAATGAATGTTAAGATGAATTGCTTGTGTACTGACTTATTTTGTGAAAAAGAAGAATTTACTGTCTGTTGATTTATGAAACTGAACAAACACCATCGTCTGACTACAAGGTTATAAGTAGTAACTACTGCCACTCTCAAACTTAAAAATGTTGTACGATGTTCAAAATTAAAATAGTTAGGTTACCACAAGCCGAATAAAATTGCACATAACTTAAAGTAATGTAAAACTTTCAAAATTTCTTTCCCAGTTGGTTTATTTTAAAACTTTTTAAACAGTATGAGCTTATGACATATATCATAACACTCACCTACTTTGGCGACATTTATATCAATAGATCAAAAATATTACAAGGTAGCCTAATATTAAAATTTTATAGATCAGGTATATAGGGAATGCACATGCAGGGACTTAAACCTACTATACTCTGAGAATTGAAACATCAATATAAGCCCGTTATGATTGAACAGTAATAACCTTAGGGACGAGCACTTTTTCTACTTGGTTATTTTCTTGGTCCATTGGGAAATAGTATAAAGACAGAGTGCTAAAGTGTCATTTAGATTAGAGGGTGTAACATATTACTTCTTGGGCAATTTTTTTAAAATATCTTTAAAAACAGTAAAGTTTGGTAAAGTTGCTGGTATTCCACAGATTTATCGGAGTAACAATTCAAGCCGATATACAGTTTCGGTAAAAAAACGTTTCCGGTGTATCTGTCCTTGACCCCAGGGGTTACCTATTTCAATATGTTAAAATGTATGTGAATAACCTTTATATATGTATATATATATACATATATATATATATATATATATATATATATATATATATATATATATATATATATTATAAATCGGTTTAAAACGTGCGACGACGTTGTCCGATGTCTAGATTCCATTGCCTTCGATCTTCCCATTGTCCTCTTCTAGACTTCGATCTCTTATAGCTTTTCTAATTCTGTCTATCCAATTTTTCTTCGGTCTCCTTATTTTCCTTCTCAAATTCGGTACCCATTCCATTGTTACTTTTGGTAGTCGTATTTTTTCCATTCGTTGAACATGGCCATACCAGGTTAATTGCTTCCTTTCAATATCCTTCATAACTGCGTCCACAAGTTCCATTTGATGCCGAATCTCTTCGTTTCTTATTCTTTGCATTCTGGACATTCTGGCCGATCTATTAAAATCATCCATTTCGGTATCTTCTATTGTTTTCTTGTTTTTTTTTTTTCAGTTATTCTCCAGGTCTCAGATCCATATAACAAATTGCTCTTTATCATTGTGTTGCAGATCAAATTTTCCTTTTTGTGTTATGTGTTTACTCCATAGAATCTCATTCAAACATCCTATTATTTTCCTTGTATATATATATATATAATATATATATATATATATATATATATATATATATATATATATATACATATATATATATATATATATATATATATATATATATATATATATATACATATATATATATATATATATATATATATATATATATATATATATATCATACAATTATTCTTGATTTAATCCGTTTTAGTCAAAATAATAACTAATTTTTTAATTGAATATTTTTTCTATTCTCACAGCTATTCGGAACGTTAGGTGAAGACATTCGTGAGGCTGCGTATCGGCCAGGAATACCATCCAGATTGCGTGGTACCTACTGTAAAACACGGAGGAGGCAGCATTATGACCTGGGGCTGCGTGGCTGCTAAAGGTGTCGGCGAAATGTTCGTCTGTGAAGGCCGCACGAACAGCCAAAAGTACATAAATGTACTAGGAACTGTACTGATGCCTTCGCTAACGCGCTTTTTCGCGACACTAATTTAGACGACATCAAATTCCAGCAAGATAATGCACCTTGTCATAAATCAGCGGCTACGATGCGCTGGTTTAGAGACAATAACATTGTCATGTTGAATTGGCCGGCGCAGTCTCCAGATCTAAACCCTATCGAGCGTCTTTAGGGTATTCGCAAGCGCAAGATATGGGAGCATAGCATAACATCAAAAGCAGCGCTAAAAAGCGCTTTGATGGATAAGTGGCATGCCAAAAGTACAACTGAATGTACTAGGCTTGTACGTAGCATGCCCCAAAGAATTGCTGCTGTAATTAAAGCTAAGGGCGGACACACCAAATATTAATTTATTTCATAATTTTACCTCAATATACGATTTTTACAAAACATACAAATTTAATTTTTTACCCTGAAATACAAGAAATGAAGTAAATTGTAGGGTGCCTAATACTTTTTGGCCAAGGCTATATATATATATATATATATATATATATATATATATATATATATATATATATATACATATATATATATATATATATATATATATATATATATATATATATATATATATATATATATATATATATATATATATATATATATATATATATATATATATGTATATATATATATATATATATATATAATATATATATATATATATATATATATATATATAATATATATATATATCATAGCTGCCACAAAAGGGCGGGCAGTAACCCACCTTGTCAACCCAATTTGCTGCTGGCTGATCGCACGATTAACGAACTTAGTGCGCAGAAGATAGATTGTTTTTCACGCCTGGCGTGGCATGTTGCGCCATCCTGCTGGAACCAGAGCTCCTCCAACTTCAAATCAATGAGTTGTGGGCACAAAAAATCAGTTATCATATTTCTGTACCGTACTTCAGTAACCGAACGTTGTTGCCAGCTTAGTCTTCAAAGAAGAAAGGGTCAGTAATTCCATATCTCCAAAAATCGCACTAAACAGCCCCTCTTTAAAGAGTACGTGTAAATTTTCAAAATCTCAAATTCCACACTTTTGCTTGTTTATTTATACTCCGAGATGAAAATAAACTTCGTCCGAAAAGATGATTTTGTGAGCAAAATCTATCATTTTTCAAATCATTTGAAGTCCACACAGGGAAGCGATAACGAAGGGAATGGTCATTTTGCGTCAATTTTTGAGTGAGTTAGACCATGTAAGTAAATAATTCAAGATCTTTATGCAAAATTCTCCTTAAAGATGGGTGACTGATGTTCAGTTGTTGAGATCTGTGACGAGTTGAGGATCTTGGAGTTTGACGCACACTTTGAGCTTCAGCAATAATATCTTTATATGTGCGCACGAGACAAGTAGGAGTATAGGGTAAGTTATCAATAGGCATATCAATTTTATGAACTTTCTTTACAAATTTCTCTAAACCAGCAACTGAAGGAAATGGATGTAAACCAAAGTTTCCTCTAAATTTTTCCACAGTCTCTGATACACATTACTTACTTTTTTTTGGATCATATGTAGCCTGTAACCTGACTTGCCCAACTGTTTTTGTATGGTGGTGATACCGGCAAATGCAAACCCACAAGCAAACCTAGAAAATGTCTACAATTGAAGAAGGAGAAAAAAAAAACATTAAAATTCAATTTTCCTGTTTGTAATGCTTTTTTTGCAACTCACATAGAGTAAAATGTTTCCAAGTATTGTACAGTGACAAGAAGATTAACGCTCAATCAGAAAATAAATCCAAAAGAAATCATAATGTTGGTTAAAAGTAAGCAGGGTCCGTGCAGGAATGGAAACAACGTACCAATTCCTTTCCAGCTGTTATCCCTTTTCCAAAATTGCATAAACTTTTCTTGTACATGGTTTGTATCAGTTTAGCATTTTGTGCCACTGAACATTCTGTATTTTTCTGTGTAAAAAATCACCCTATTAAGCGATTTCAACGATGATGCTAGTGATGAAGGAACGGCACTAGTGAGTTATGGAAAAAAATGGAAAACAACCGGTAGGACAGTTACCGTTACAAAGAAATTGCGAGTAAAAATTCGCAGACTTAGCAAAAATTACGTGTCTTCAACTCATTGATGAAGCAGAAAGAAAGATAATAGTCGGCTTTCTAACAAGGTAGTTGACCATAATATCTATAATAAGCATCGGGTAGGACTTATTATACGCAAAAATCATGTATTTACTCTATCAAGAATAACCGAAGGATATCCATAATTTTTTTAAAAAAAGCTAACATTAACTACAATATTAATTTTGTTGTAAACTATTTTAAAAGTTTACTCTTGTAATTATTGCAACATTTTGAAAATCTAGTCTTTACCCAAGTAAAAGACTACTGAGTTTTGATGCTATATTTTTTTACAGAAACATTTCTACGCCAGTTCAGCCTCTTGACACACCATTTTTTTGTAAAAAAATACGGACCTGTGTGTTTTAGGTTTAACTATATTGTGCGTAAAATGTTTATAAATCAGGGAATAAAGTACTTGTAATCTATTTGGCATACTGCCCTCTTGAATCAACACATTATATTATTAAGAAATTTTTACCTTGAGTGTATTTAATACTAAAGACCAAAATATAATAAATTGTCCAGTAAAAATAATTACAAATTATACAAACTTTATTGATTGTGATTAACAAATATGTCATTTAAAAACGTTTTTCTTATCTGTTGTGTTTATTGTTACGTTTTTGGTGTCAATTCATGGAGAAACATGGAGAAGACAGGGAGAAGACAATTATCCTGAGAGGCAAATTCAAGGATTTAAAAGACAAGAACCCTCGTTAAATAATCGCATAGGACGTTGTAAGTACTAAAAAAGAAAATATTTGTGTCTTTAATTATTGAGGAATACTTTTATGTGTAATGGTTTAGCTGTATAAATGCGAGATTTAGCTTTACAAAATGCTTGTTTTGTTTTCCTTAAAGGCTTTCTTTAAAAGTTAATGTGAAAGCAATTTATTAACTGTCCATATTTTGTTTTTCAAGAGGTTCATAGATGATTGTTTATTAGCAGCCCAAAATGATAAAATTACCGAAATTCTATACAAATTTAATAGCTTCCACAAAGAATTAAAATTTACATCAGAAATTGAAAAGAATGGTAAAATAAATTTTCTGGACCTGACTCTCAGAAAGCAAGATAAAATCCTTACAGAGTGGTACACAAAACCTTCTTGGTCAGGGAGATATTTGAATTTTCACTCTAATCATGCAATGTCCCAGAAAATCAGCGTTATAGTGGGGCTAACAGACCGAGTAATAAAATTGACTGCATTTTTCCGCATTATCTCCAATTATTTCGCCATATCTCCCATAATCTCGAATTCTCCCGTAATACAGGGGCTTATATCTCTTTATCTATCATTATTCAAGCCATTCTCCAAATATTTCTCCTTATCTCCCAGGATCTCCAACTTTCCCATATTATAAAGGCTTATATATTGTCATTTTTCCGCATTATTTCCAATTATTTCGCCTTATCTCCCATAATCTCGAATTCTCCCGTAATACAGGGGCTTATATCTCTTTATCTATCATTATTCAAGCCATTCTCCAAATATTTCTCCTTATCTCCCAGGATCTCCAACTTTCCCATATTATAAAGGCTTATATATTGCATTTTCTGTCATTTTTCCGCATTATCTCCAATTATTTCGCCTTATCTCCCATAATCTCGAATTCTCCCGTAATACAGGGGCTTATATCTCTTTATCTATCATTATTCAAGCCATTCTCCAAATATTTCTCCTTATCTCCCAGGATCTCCAACTTTCCCATATTATAAAGGCTTATATATTGTCATTTTTCCGCATTATTTCCAATTATTTCGCCTTATCTCCCATAATCTCGAATTCTCCCGTAATACAGGGGCTTATATCTCTTTATCTATCATTATTCAAGCCATTCTCCAAATATTTCTCCTTATCTCCCAGGATCTCCAACTTTCCCATATTATAAAAGCTTATATATTGTCATTTTTCCGCATTATTTCCAATTATTTCGCCTTATATCCCATAATCTCGAATTCTCCCGTAATACAGGGGCTTATATCTCTTTATCTATCATTATTCAAGCCATTCTCCAAATATTTCTCCTTATCTCCCAGGATCTCCAACTTTCCCATATATAAATATATATTGGTCATTCATTTTTTCAGAATTATCTCCAATTATTTGCCTTATCTCCCATAATCTCGAATTCTCCCGTAGTACAGGGACTTATATCTCTTTATCTATCATTATTCAAGCCATTCTCCAAATATTTCTCCTTATCTCCCAGGATCTCCAACTTTCTGCTTATATATTGCATTTTCTGTAATTTTTTTTTTTTTTTTCCGCATTATCTCCAATTATTTCGCCTTATCTCCCATAATCTCGAATTCTCCCGTAATACAGGGGCTCATATCTCTTTATCTATCATTATTCAAGCCATTCTCCAAATATTTCTCCTTATCTCCCAGGATCTCCAACTTTCCCATATTATAAAGGCTTATATATTGTCATTTTTCCGCATTATTGTCCAATTATTTCGCCTTTTCTCCCATAATCTAGAATTCTCCCGTAATACAGGGCTTATATCTCCTATCATTATTCAAGCCATTCTCCAAATATTATCGATCTCCAACTTCCCCATATTATAAAGGGCTTATATATTGAATTTTCTGTCATTTTTCAGCATTATCTCTCCAATTATTTCGCCTTATCTCCCATAATCTCGAATTCTCCCGTAATACAGGGGCTTATATCTCTTTATCTATCATTATTCAAGCCATTCTCCAAATATTTCTCCTTATCTCCCAGGATCTCCAACTTTCCCATATTATAAATTCTTATATATTGCATTGACTGAACTAAGACCAGATGCGCTAAAAAAGTAAAAACGGTCTTAATACAAAACAATTTTAAAGAGAATGACATCAATCGAACAATAAAAAAGAGAATATACAAGTTTTATAAAAACTCAAAAAACAACACCAAAAATAGTAAACGAAACTGTGATAAATTTTTACCACTTCCTTATATAAAGGAACTTTCTGAGAAGCTGAAATGGGTCTTGAAAAAATATAACTTTATAGTTTGCCATAAAACTCAAAATAAACTAAGTTCATTATTTACAAACTTAAAAAGCCATATCCCCACAATGAATGAATCTAATGTTGTGTATGCAATACCGTGTGCGAATTGTCCGAAGAAATATATTGGAATGACTTCTCAGTTACTAAAAAACAGACTGAATGGACACAAATATACTAGGAATGCTTCCACTGCCCTTAGTAAACACGAAGCAGAAGAAAAAAACATAACTTTAAATTTAATGAAACCAAGGTCCTCTGCAAAGAGCGGAATTATGCCAAACTACAGATCAAAGAGATGATTGAAATAAAAAAAGATGAAAACACTGTGAATAAGAGGAATCAGTCATATCTACACAAATTTAATTAAAAAATAAACATGGTGGCATACATATCCTCTTAATAATACAAAATTGTATATATACTTAACATCAATAATAGTTTTTTTTTTGGTTAAGACACCCATTATAGATAATAAAATTTAAAAAAAAAATCAGTAAAAAATACGAGACACTATATGTTGAAAGAAATATAGAATTTTTAAATTCACAAACACACAAGTAGTTGACTTTACTCGTGAGTAATTTGTTTTTATATTTTTGTTGTGGTCTAAATATTTTAAATGTCCGAGTGTGCGTAAAATGTTATATGTTTTTAAACCTGTAATTTGACTTAAAAGATTTTAACCTTGTATTTTCTAATTTTAGAATGAATATTAAAAAAAAAGGAATTTTTGAAAACGCCTAAAAAAAAATAATACGAAACTTCAAATAAACTAGTTCGTATCGTATACATATATATATATATATATATATATATATATATATATATATATATATATATATATATATGTATATATGTATACATATATGTATATATATATATATATATATATATATATATATATATATATATATATATATATATAAATATATATATATATATAAAATTTTGGTAATATGGCAGTAATTTGGCGGTCTATTGACGGAGATTGAAAATATAATTGATGACATCCTAGATAATCATAAGGATATTCTCAGAGCGAGAGCAACTAATTTAGTAACGAACTTCTTTTACAAATCAAAATTTTGAGAAACCCCATTTGTTTATTAGTATTTTTTAAAAAATCAAAAGATTTCCTAAGATCTCATCCGGAGATTTACATCCTTCAATCGGACAAGAGCGGGTGCACGGTTGCATTGGACAAAAATGAGTATTTTCATAAGACTGAAACGTTACTGCAAGACGAGACTACATATATTTCACTGTCTAAAGGCCCCGCCAGTATTATACAAACAAACTTTAAAGATTTGATTAAATTTTTAAAAAACGAAGGCGAAATAGATGAATAACTGTACAAGAAGTTAGTAATTTACAATTCTACATTTCTCAAACTATATTGTTTACCCGAAATTCACAAAACAAACACTGAGACCAATTATAAGTTCAGTTAATTGAACTACATAGGTAATATTTTGAGCGTTGCTTTTGAAGATGACACGAAATTACAATGGTTGTTTGTTTATTCGTCATGAATTTGATTTTTGTGACGTTCGTCTCTAAACTGACCTTTTTTTGCTTCAGTTTGTAATTCTTGGAGCATTTGTTTCAATTCGATTTCATTTTTAGCAAATCTTAAGTCGTTGAGTCTCTGTTCGGATATGTTAAGTCCCCTGTTTTCGCAGTGAAAGCTCTTGAAGATATGTTTTAGTAACAGGGTGAATATTTTTTATGATAAAATGTGACCCTCTCTAACAAACCTCTTTATTTTTACTTCCTTGGTATCCTCGTGTTATCTCACTTTCAGTTTTGATTGTTCATTGATTTTTGTCAGTATGTTAGTATACCTTTGATCGACTCTTGCGTTTTTTATCGCTTTCTCAATTGCCCAGTATTCCACTGTATCAAAGGCTTTTCGGAAGTCGACAGGTGCCATCCAGGCTGTAATATTGTATTCGGTTACCTTTTCTATAAGTTGTCTAACCATGTGTAGATGTTCGACTTTGCTAAATCTTTTGGAAGTCTGCTTGTTCTTTGAATTGGTAATTTTCAAACTTCTTCTCTAATTGGTTTATGATTATTCTCATGAATAGTTGGTATATTTGCGATAGAAGACTTATTGGTCTATAGTTCTCCGAATTTCCAGCTATGGCAGTTTCCCAATCTTTTAGTATCACTCCTTCGATTAGACATTTATTTTAGAGTTTCTTAGGCTCTTTGAATAATGGCGGTCCTCCCTCTTTTATCATTTCCGGCAGGATGTCGTATTCTCCTGCTGCTTTTCCATTTTTAATTTATTTAATGTCTGTTAGATCTTCGGTTATCCTCTCTTGATCTTCTCAGGAATTCCTCATTGGCTTTCGACCCGTATAAATCTGCACAGAATGTTTCTGTCACTTTAAGTATTTGTGGTCTTCTTCTATATGGTTTCCGTTTTTGTCTATCAGTTTATTAATCTCCCTTCTGTGTGAGTTTTCCGTTCTGAATATGTTCAAACCCCTATTCTGTTGTATCGGTTCTTCTATCCATTTCTCTTGGTATTCTCTAATATCCTGTTTTGCCATTCTTCTTGCAGTTCTGTTGATTTCA
This sequence comes from Pachyrhynchus sulphureomaculatus, assembly GCA_019049505.1. Classification (NCBI taxonomy): domain Eukaryota; kingdom Metazoa; phylum Arthropoda; class Insecta; order Coleoptera; family Curculionidae; genus Pachyrhynchus; species Pachyrhynchus sulphureomaculatus. The sequence goes on along the minus strand of CM032453.1, from coordinate 162,741,438 downwards.
GCATGTTCCACCGTATTTCTTTTATTCGACCTTCTAAGTTCTCTACGTTTCTCCAGTAGTGGTTTTATTTTTTGTGTCAATTTATCCTTTGTTTATTTTTTTTATTTAATGCCATGTGGTTTGCTGCCGTTTCTTTTATCAGTCTTCCATCCATTTCATCTTTGTTAATTGTTGTGTTAGTTGTGTCTTATAGTCTTCTTTGTGTTCCTTCAGTGAGCTCGCATCTAATGGTTTTTGTTTGTTACCAAAGCTCCCGGCTTTCCGTTTATAAGGATTTTGCATCTTATTAGTCTGTAATCACTGCTAGTTATGAAGGAACTAAGGACATCGACATCATTCTAAATTTTACCATCTGGGTGCATCCAGGCCAACTTTTTATTCGGTCTTTTTTTAATACATACATATATATATATATATATATATATATATATATATATATATATATATATATATATATATATTTATATATATATATATATATATATATATATATATATATATATATATATATATATATATGTATATAAATACCGAAATGGGGTTTAACTTAGGGATAGCCCTTAGGATTACAGACTGAACAAAAAGGTCTTAAAGTTTTTAGTAACTGTAGTTTTATTTTAATATCTCGCTATCGAAGCCAAATCATACATCATCTTCAGAACCTAGAAGATACAGAAAAGAATTCTGATAAATCAGAGCACCCTCTGAAAAAAATACCGTAATTTCAAAAAGGAAGATAATTTTTAATTTTTTAAATCCGGCTTGTTAGCTTAAAAGAGTACTTACTGAATATTTACAGGTAGTTCTCTGATGATATATATATATATATATATATATATATATATATATATATATATATATACATATATGTATATATTATATATATATATATATATATATATATATATATATATATATATATATATATATATATATATATATATTATATATATATATATATATATATATATATATATATATATATATATATATATATATATATATATATATATATATATATATATATATATATATATATATATATATATATATATATATATATATATATATGTATATATATATATATATATATATATATATATATATATATATATATATATATATATATGTATATATTATATATATATATATATATATTATATATATATATATATATATATATATATATATATATATATATATATATATATACATGTGTATATATATATATATACTTTTTTTAAATTTACGTCCAACTTTTATTGGAAGAAAATAAAACTTCTAAATTTTGGCAATTAATTCGATTTTTCCTTATCTTCCGAATGAATAGTGAAAAAAACTCGAATTTTCCGAAAGTTTTTTCAAGGAAATATTATAATAACATCTGCTAACGAGTTTACTTTTTGATTTGTTTTTCTGCCAGTCAGAAAAATTAATTTAAAAAGCAACGAAGCAACTTTCAATATTCCTTATAATAAATTACTTTTTTTTCCAAACTTCAATAAAAATTATTTCTAGAGATTAATTTGGCAGCGTAAATATTTTCTTTTATTATATCTATCATCGTCTTCTGGTTTACTAACAATTATTATAGTCGTTAATATTGTCAATTGAAGCGTTTGATCGAATACGAGATCTAGAATAAGGTGTCCTACGGAAAAGCTTATTTTCAAACTATTTATACTAAAATAATAGTTTGATAGATGTAAAACCAGAATTATTACTAAAAGCTTTAGTTTTAAGATATTCGCAAAAGAATAAAAATACATTGGCATGAAATCAACAACGGACTGGCAAAGATATATTTAAAACATGTAATGTGGCATCGTCCTGCCGAAGCAGAGTTATCTCGTTATAATTATTAATATTTATAAATATAAAGAAGTTCTCAATTATATCCACATATCACTACGAATTGATAGTTGTTGTAGTGACTCTGTCATCCTTAAATGAGTCTTCTTCTTCTTCGGTCTCCATCGACCCATTGCTGGATATAGGCCTCCCATATATCTTTCCACTTTTGACGGTCTCGTGTCTGTCTCATCCACACAAACCCGGCCGATCTTGTGATGTCATCAGTCCAACGTTTGGAAGGACGTCCTCTGGATCGCTTACCCATGTATGGTCATCTGTTTATCTAGCATCATGGCCAGCATATCTTTATTTGAGTTCAGCCACCGTCTCTGCTATATCTCTGACCTTAGTGATTAACCTAATATAAGTGTTGCTTTTACGTTCTTTCTTTTTCAGTTAATTTATAGAGTTCTTGGTAAATGTCCATGTTTGGACTCAGGTAGAACTGGCAAGAAGAGCCGAGTCTACATAGGAATATTTTTGTTTGTCAGCGTTTTACTCGTTTTACCAAATGCAACCCAAGACAATCTTTTTCTTCTATAAATCTCGGTTTTTTGATTTTCGTAGCCCAGTTTTATTCTATTACTAAGGTACAACAACTGTTAATTCTTTACAAACCTTAAATTCGACCAACTATGGAATACTGCTCCCATGTTTGGGGCTCCGCTCCCAAACATACACTGCATTTGTTGGATTCTGTTCAGAGAAGGGCTGTTCGTCTGATTGGAGACCCGGAACTGTCCGGCGGCCTTGATTCGCTGGAACATCGAAGAACGGTTGGCGACTTGAGTCTGTTCTACAAGTATTCGAAGGATGTAGGCCGCTTAATTCCTTACAAAGTGGTGCATGTGAGAAATACACGTCGCGCTGGTGCTTCACATCTGTATGAGGTTCAGCTTGTTACTCCGCGTACAACGCTTTTCAAGCAGTCTTTTATATCGAGAACGTCATCCCTTTGGAATAATTTGCCCAGCGCTGTGTTTCCCACCGAGTACAATTTACAGCGATTCAAGAACAACATGAATCGCTTTTTCCGCACACATGCCGCTTCTGGAGCACTTTAGGGACTTCCCTGCAGCACGTGTGCTAGACACATAAAAAAAAAGATATTCATCAACGTTCTCCAGAGTAGTGTTTTCCATCGTGCTATTCAGGTCTTCTCTACACATTACCTAGGTTTTTTTTCAAATTCATCTTCAATCCGACAGTAGATAATTCTCTCTCCAAGTTCGTCAACATTGCTTGCAATTCAGCGGGATTTTCTGCAATTAAGACAATATAATCCGTGTGCCGAAGATGATTTAGTCTTTTCCCATTAATCAAGATGCCTCGATTGTTCCAGCGCAGTTCTTGAGTATTTCTTTTAAAGTTAATGTAAAAAGCTTTGGCGAGAGAGTATCACTCTCCAATCTTGTCTGGTAGAGATGTTTTATTGATTCGTCTTGTAGGCTTTATACCTTTGTCTTTGTTTCGTAAACTGTTAGGCTTTTTTTTGAGGTCTCTGTATTGTCGTTCTGATATTTTTCCAATACAAGACTGTGATTACTTCTTACATGTGCAGAATATAAACATCTTATGTCCAATATTTTGTGTATAGTGTATTTCTCTATTTGTTAGAAAGTAATCTACAGTCCCTGGCCAAATTATTAGACGCACTGTATTTTTTTTAGTAATTTTATGTTTCTTAAGAGTTTTTATGCAATAATGGTATATTTAAACTACAATATTATTGATTTTTATTTAAAAGAATTGTTGTAGACTACATATTTGTATTTATTTTTAACATATGGCAACACTGTGTTGACAAAGTGATACATGAACATAAACAAGCACAAATCTGTATCAGTCGCGATCGGAATCGAGTCAGGTACGGACGTGTTTTCTGTGGCTTTATGGACTGTGATTGTTTGGTTAACAGTTTTATACTACTCAGTTGTTAGTTTATTTTGTATGCAGTGTTTTAAAAAAGTAATTGGACTATTTTCATTATGGGTAGAAAAGGCGATCTTTCACCACGTAAAAAAGCTGAAGTGAAGGCCCTTGTGATTGCGAAAACATTTACAAACCGAGAAATATCACGAAGATTGGAGGTTTCTGAAGCTAGTGTACGACGCATAAAAAAGAAAATTGAGTCAGGGAAGGAATTAAGCCCTAAAAGAAAGAAAAGATGCGGTAGAAAACCAATTTTCACTCCACGGTCAGAGAGATGTTTGAAGAAAATTTGTGTAGAAAACAGATTTGCTACCACAAAGGTAATAAAATCACAACTCCAGGATGCTAGCGTAAATGCTTCTGAGCGCACTGTTCGAAGAAAATTGAAGGAATTAGATTTTAAGGCCTGTCGCCCCGCCAGGAAGCCCAAGTTAATAGCTGCAATGAAAGCAAAGCGCCTGAAGTGGGCCAAACAATGGCAAGATAAAGATGTGGACTTCTGGAGATCGGTAAGATACAGCAATTTAATCAATAATTGATTCATTATTATCATTTTTAGTTAAATAAAGCAAATAAACATGGAAGTTTATATATTTTTCCTATTTTTGACAGGTCTGCTTCAGTGACGAAAGCACATTCGAAATTTTGCAGAATAAAGCTCAGTATGTGCGTCGTCGTCATGGAGAAAAGTTTCATCCTGATTGTGTCGTCCCGACGGTTAAACATCCCACCAAAGTGATGATTTGGTCAGTCATCAGCGGCAAGGGCACTGGACGTCTGTACGTCGTCAAAGGAATAATGAGGCAAGATCAGTACAAAGAAGTATTACAAAATCGGTTGATTACGCAGCTCAGAGAATGGTTTCCAAATGGGGAACCATTCACTTTCATGCAAGATGGAGCTCCCTGCCACACTGCTCGGTCTGTTAAAGCTTTTTTGGCAGAAAAAAATATCCCTCTGTTGGATTGGCCCTGATATGAACCCCATTGAAAATGTGTGGGAGCTGATGAAAAGAGAAGTGGCTAAAGATGTGATTACCAACAAAACCCAGCTCCTAGAAAAGATTATTCATGTGTGGAATCATCATCCTCAAATGCAGGAGACAGTACAATCTTGCATTGATAGCATGCCGCGCAGAATTAAAGCTTTGATAGCGGCTAAATGTGGCTCAACTAAATATTGACTTTTACTAACATTAATTTCACTTTTCTTTAAAACTTAATAAACTTATGCTTTTCTAAATTAATGCTGTTTTATTTATGTCAAATAAATAGGTAATTGATTGGATAATATAAAAATAAAAAACAAATCAATTTAAAATAATAAAACGGTACAATATCACTCGGTAATTAATATTTTACATGAAATCTTGCAGTGCGTCTAATAATTTGGCCAGGGACTGTATATATATATATATATATATATATATATATATATATATATATATATATATATATATATATATATATATTATTTTTAACATAATAAAGCAAATGTCATGTAAAATTTCTGACGGATATTATTTACAGCTCTGCCAATCTAAAACACAAATACATTTTAATAAATAGCAACAGTGAGTGTACTTCTTTGAAAAATAGTCTTCTTAATTTTTAAGTAGTATGTAACAACCCATTATTATATACATAGTTTTATTGACAAGAAAGAAAAGGACTAAATTATTGATTTGTTAACTTATAAAATTTTCTCTAAGAATTCTGTAAGAATTTACCATTTGTTTCATATTTTAGACTATAGACTGTGGCTATTTAATACTGAACCGACTGACTGTTTATAAATTTAAACTCCTAGTTCCATATACAGCCACAATGCTCGCAACTTTTGTCTATAATTCACTTAGCTTCAGTTGGAAGTTTTTTATTCCTTATTTTAACTGTCGGCTACAAACATATGCTTAAGCCATGATTAATTTATTAAAAAAGTCAGAGGTTTGTATTTTTAAAGTTTATAAAATATAAACTGCAACTCAACAGTCTACGGCAAATAAAATACATAAAATAATATATTTATAAGTAAAATATGTGCTATAGAATTGCTGTAAAACTAGCAACTCATTTGGTAATTGTAAACCATTGTAAGATACCACTTTCAGTGGAACCCTAAGTTTCTCAGGCCTTGGAACCAGGCACACACTATCAGATAATATAACAATTTCTTTTATAAGGAACACAATATACATCCAAACATTAAATTTACAATGGAAAGAGAAGTACCATTCCTAGATGTCTTGCTTCAAAGAAAATTAGATGGTTCTTTGTCTCATTCAGTATATAGAAAACCGACACATACAAACAGATACTTAAATGCCAGCTCTCATCATCACCCAACCCAACTCTTCTCCGGTGCCAAATCCTTAGCTCACCGATCAGAAACCCTAACAGACAAGGGACATTTGCAACAAGAAACTAAGCTCCTTCGAAACGTTTTACTTTCAAATGGATACAGCCAAAACACGATCCGGCTGGCCCTAAACAAACAACACAAACCGGAAAGAAAGACATATACTACAAAAGCATTTCTCGCATATATAAAAGACATCACTGACCAAATAAGAAGATTTCTAGGAAAACACCAAATTGAGACCATTTACACAACGAATCAAAAAATTAAAGATATTCTACCTACACCAAAAGACATTATAGCCTTAGAAGACTAAGGTGTACATGAAATTCCGTGTCAGGACTGCGGTTTTTCATACATAGGCCAAACAAACAGGAAAATTAGCGCCAGAAGAGACGAGCACAAAAACGCCGTAAAACAAAAATCCACCACCTCTTCTCGAGCGCAACATGCACACAATACCGGCCACAAAATCGATTTTGACAAAACCAGAACCCTATAAAAAAGTAATAACCTATCCACTAGGGTAATCAAAGAAGCCATAGAAATAGAAAAGAGGCCCAACAACTTAAATAATCGGGATGATAGCCAACGTTTACCGAACTCTTGGAAACATATTCTATCCCAGTACCAAGTCCAACCAAGAGAAACAATAATTCAACAATATGTTACTTCACCAACACAAACATTACAAAGAACCACAGTACCGACAACGCGCAGCCAAAGCCGAGCCTCTATTGGCCAGATCCGTCCGACCAATAGAACCACGCCCCAAGTACATAAAACCGACGCCCTCGGAGCCAGTCTCGATATTCAACGCCAAGACACCGACCAGTGATTAACGCTTTGAAAAAGATGGATGAGTTTCCATCGAAACGTCAGCGAAACCGTCCATCAAGGGACTTTAAGCTAACACGGGATACCCGAAAAACCACTGCTACATATATATATATATATATATATATATATATATATATATATATATATATATATATATATATATATATATATTTTATATATATATATATATATATATACATATATATATAATATATATAAAATGCAACGTCTCTCTGTCTGTCCGTTAGTGCGCCTATCACTGAAGAACCACTTATCCGATTTACGTACTTTTTTTTTTAAACATACATATGTTCTCTGGCCAGGTTATAGGCTATATTTTATTACGATAGGTAGCATAAGGAATGAGCAGTGACGTAAAATAGTGAATGATGTCGGAAATAAGTTTGCCGCTAGCGCGTGCCTTTGCTATACCCAGCCTAAACCATTAAATATGGAACAATATTATGTAGCAAAGAATATCTGTAATGTATAATCTATAATATATATGAAATACAATGTCTCTCTGTCTGTCCATTAGTGCGTTTATCACGCGGGAACCACTTATCCGATTTATCTGTCTTTTTTTTAAATTCATACATATATTCTTTGGGCAGATTATATAATAATAATAATAATCTATATCTATAATATATATAAAATGCAATGTTTGTCTGTCTGTCCGTTAATGCGCTTATCCCTCGAGAACCACTTATCCGATTTACGTGATTTTTTAAATTAATACATATATTCTCTGACCAGGTTATAGGTATATATTTTATTACATCTATAATATATATAAAATGCAACGTATCTCTATCTGTTTGTCTGTCCGTTAGTGCGCTTATTACTGGAGAACCGCTTATCCAATTTTCGTACTTTTTTTTTAGAACATACATATGTTCTCCGGCCAGGTTATAGGCTATATTTTATTACGATAGATGGCATAAGGAATGAGCAGTGACAATAATAGTAAATGAAGTCGGACAAAGTTTGCCGCTAGCGCGTTCTCTTGCAATACACAGTCCAAACCATTAAATATGGAACAATATTATGTAGCAGAGAATATCTATAATATATATAAAATGCAATGTCTCTCTGTCCGTCTGTCTGTCTGTCTGTCTGTCTGTACGTCCGTAAGTGTGCTTATCACTGGAGAACCACTTATCCGATTTACGTGTTTTTTTTTTTAAACATACGTATGTTCTCTGGCCAGGTTATAGGATATATTTTATTAGGTGACATAAGGAATAAGCAGTCACGATAATAGTGAATTAAGTCGGAGAAAAGTTTGCCGCTAGCGCGTTCTCTTGCAATACACTCCCTAAAGCATTAAATATGGAACAATATCATGTAGCAAAGAATACAGTATATATAAAATGCAACGTCTCTCTGTCTGTCTGTTAGTGCGCTTATCACTCGAGAACCACTTATCCGATTTATGTGTTTTTATAAATTTATACATATGTTTTATATAATTCGATATAAGCCTAGATAATGGGAGATTAGGTGAGATAAGGAGAAATAATGGGAGATCAGTTGAGATAAGCCTCGATAATGGGAGATAAGGTGAGATAATGGGAGATAAGTATAAATAATGGGAGATAAGGAGAGATAATGGGAAATAAGCAGAGATAAGTCTAGGTAATGGGAGTTATGGTGAGATAATGGGAGACAAGGAGAAATAATGGGAGATAAGGAGAATTAATGGGAGATGAGCAGAGATAAGCCTAGATAATGGAAATTATGTAGAGATAATGGGAAATAAGGAGAAATATTGGGAGAAAAGGAGAAATAATGGTAGATATTTTATTACGTTGGGTAACATAAGGAATAAGCAGTGACGATAGTGGTGAATCAAGTCCACGCGAGCGGAGCCGCAGGCCCAGCTAGTATATATATATATATATATATATATATATATATATATATATATATATATATATATGTATATATATATATATATATATATATATATATATATATATATATATATATATATATTGCTTGCACTCTCTTTTTTTAGCGTTTACTTACACTCTTCTGTTTTTGACATCAAATTTTCTACCGAAATTACACAACTTATTTGAGTTTCCTCCGAGAATGGTGTTCATCCTAACACATACTATGACCCTCATGTTCTTATTAGTTCTGTTCATTTTGTACTCAAAGAGTATTTCATATACTTCCCGGAAACCCTATTTTCTGCATTCAGCATTTTCCCATTTTCTGATACCGCTAATATAACTATGTGTCACCTGCAGGACGAAGTTTTGTAATTTAGAGCATGAGTTGAGATTCCTCTTAATTAGAATTATTTCCTTCATATCGTGTCTAGTTGTTTAAACCATACATTTAATTAACAATTCATATTATATAGCAAAGACCTTCTATATTTTGTTTGTCTGCCAAAGTATTTATAAGAATGCTTCAGAGTCGGTGCGAGCATAAAGTTTCAGGACATCTATTAAGCTAAAAGAGGAGAGAACAGGTTTTTGTTAGTTTTACTTTAGAAATTCATGCATATGTCTCAAGGCCCTTAGGTGGATTATATCGCTCATCTGACGCCAGCCGCTTACGCTAATGTTAAATAAGAGCAAAATTATTGAAAATGTCTTGAAAAAATTTAACATAAAAATATATTACATACCCAATTCCATAATCAGCTATATTTATTCAGTAAGATACTCTTGTGGCAAACTTTAGTGCTTTCTGGATAAAATGGCAAATATTACTATTCGCTGTATATAGTACAGAGTGCGATATAAATGATACCAAAAATCGGACGAAAAAGTAACTTTTTTTTTAACAATCTACTTTTTTTAAATCAAGGTTATTTTTTTTTTCAAAGTCGTTTCCTCGGGTAACTAAACAGCTATGGTCACGTTGTTTTGATTTTTCGTAGCAGGACTAGTAGGCTTTTGTTGAAATGCGCAGAAGGCTCATTACATCGGTTATGACTTTTAAGCAGTTTTTGAGTTAATAGAATAAAAAAAAACGACCAGGGCTGAGAATTAGTAAATAAGGGTGCAAAAATCTTTTTTTATCGAAAATTTATGGGTACAGATTGCGTGCGTGATCCAAATACTAACCAGTGATCGTTGATTTCTATTCCGATTTACATTTTTGGGACGAGGATAATTTGTAATGTTCAACTACTTTTGTGATCTCACTTCTTCTCTCGCGGGTCGTCTCTGAAAGAATCTTGGAGCATGTGTAAATCCTGGGTTAAAACTTGATGAACGATAAACCGATTCCAGTTTAAATGACTATTAGTTATTTTTAACATCGTTTGATGATCTGACTTCACGAGACTTCTAAATTTTTTCACACTGTCGTCAGTTCTTGAGATTGAAAGTCTTCCTGCACGGTGTTCATCTTCCACTTCTTCTCGGCCCTTGAATTGACCAGGCTTGATACAAAATTTGATAATTTCGCCTTCCTCAATATCTTGCAGTTTTATTCATGTCAAGCAGGAGAGAGCAGTATTTTTGGGTCGTATATAGCGTTACTGGTTCTATTACTTTTCTACATTCTACGTATATTCTTTGGGTACTCAATACACGTCATTGTAGACGGGATATACTATTCATCAACATACATTAACAAATATCCAGTTCCGGCAGAAGTAGAAAACCAAGTAGAAAGATCCATGTACAATTAAAATTTTAAACCCAGTGAATGGCTGCAGCGTTGGCATAAATAATCTAGTTGTTCTGGAAAATATAAACCCAGTCCTGCCAGTTTATTACTCAATATTCTTCTTGAACTAAAATATCCGATACGGATGTTGGCGTCCTTCTCGCTTTTGTGTGTGGTTGGCGAATTTTTAAGTGTTTTACAGGCAAAGGGGACCTACAGTTTAATATCAGTTCCGAACGGCAAACGCGAGAGTGTTTTACAAGGTATGATACTATTGGTTATTTACTCTTTCCTTCTCGAGAGAGGCGACCGTCACGTTGTAAAGTTTTTTTTAATTTATTATTTTCCGAGCCGAGATTTGAACAGCGTAAAACTTAATAAATTGGTATTATTATTAAAAATTAAGAGGCAGTGATAATATAAATTATTCCCATTGGTGCAGACTTCTTGACGGATACTATTAGCAACGGCTTACTTAACTAGAATGGATTATGTAAGTTGATATACTATACTGATTTTTGGAGTACTTTTGTTTGTAACTGTACACTGTTACTTTTTTTTTTACGTCATTAACTTTAAAACCCTTTATTCTGCAACACCAATTTCATTACTTTTAACATTTCAACATCTGCACTGCAACACAAATGCATTAGCTTCGAGGCTGCAACGAAACTAGCTTATACATTTTAAGATAAAATAGAAACATAAAGTGGGCCAACCTAGCTTTCCATAGCCATTCAATTTAAAATTCATATCGGTGGTTGAGAGCCAATAGGGAATAAGCGACGATTTAGTAATTTCACAGGAGAGTGATTTAAAGAATAATATCGTTTACTTAATTTTGTATTCTTTCGAATGCCGTTTTCTAATAAGGACCTAGAATATTAAGTTTTAAGTGAAAAAAGATAAGATGTAGAAAAAAAATTAAAATATCAATAGTGAAAAATCAAATTAATTAATGAAAAATGTTCATTGTCTAGCATATTTCTTAAAATATTGTAATCCCAACACTATGTGCTACCGTGATAGAATAAGCAATTCTGGTGCAGAATGTGTGAATCTTTTTGCTGAAGTTTATTGTGGCAGTCAGGCTACTATTTCTGGCTATTATAGTGTCATAGTTGAATGCACTAATTTAAATGTTAGCTCAATATCAGTCAGTTTGTCTGAGGTTTATGAGGGGATAGATAATCTTAAAAATACATTTTCAGTTGGCCCAGATGGAATACCTGCGGGAGTATTGAAGGCTTGCATATGCTTTATTGTAACTCCTCTAAAATTTATTTTTAATTTATCCCTGTGTTCAAGTACATTCCCTATGTACTGGAAAAACTTATTTGTTACCCCTATTCATAAGTTCAGTGATAGGAGTGATATATCTAACTACAGGGGCGTGTGCATTCAATCCGCAATACACAAATTGTTCCACAGTAATGCTGTAATAGCATAATAATTGACGAGCAGCACGCTTTTAGACCTGGTCAACTGTCACAAACTTGCTCGCATATCATGATTGTCTGTTGAACGCCTTTGGGAATCGCCAGTGTGTTGATAATATATATACCGACTTTTCGAAGGCGTTCGAAAGAGTTGATCATACGCTCTTGTTAGGCAAGTTGCGGAAAATAGGACTAAGTAGTGAAGTCCTTGGGTGGATTGGCAGTTTTTTGGAGGGTCGTACACAGTATGTTCGTATTAATAATTGTATTTCTAAAGAAATACAAGTTCTTTCAGGTGTGCCTCAGGGATCTTACTGTGGTCCTTTACTGTTTCTGCTTTTCGTTAATGACATCGGCAAGTTTATACAACATTCTAAATTTCTCATGTTTGCAGATGATGTAAAAATGTTTAAAACGGTTAACACGTTGCAAGATTGTCACTCTCTTCAGGAGGATGTTCATGGCCTCTATAGATGGAGTATCCTGAATGAGTTGAACTTGAATATTAAGAAGTGTGTTAGTATGAGTTTTGGTAAAGCTAGGCGGAACTTTACTTTTGAGTATAACATTAATGGCAGCAAGCTGAGGCATGTAAGTGAAATTAATGATTTGGGAGTTCTTCTTGACCAGAAACTTACTCTCAATAGGCACATTTTGTCAGTTATTCGGGAAGGTTATAAAAATCTGGGGTTCATCACGAGATACTCTAGGGACTTTTCCTTCTCTACGTTTAAACTGTTGTATTGTTCAATTGTGAGATCGGGACTTGAGTATGCCGCTGTGGTATGGTCTCCTCATTACAATGTATATATAGAAGCGATTCAGGCGGTGCAGCGCCGGTTTCTGCGGACTCGTGCTTTTAAATTGGCCATACCCCCAGATGGTTACCATATAGACCACCACTGGAGACTAGAAGACTCCATTGTGACCTGCTTCTGGCTTTTAAGTTAATAAATGGGCTGGTTGATTTCCCTATCTCTTGGACAAGTTAACATTTAATGTTTTTCATCGCACTAGAGGCAGAGAGCTGTTTAGTATTCCCTTTCATGCGACTAATTGTGGCTATTATGGACCCATGTCCAGAATAATGAGACATTTCAATCAGTTCGATCTCAGGATTCATGGCTCCATTGATAGTTTTAAATTGATTGTTAAAAAGTTGTAATATTTGCTTGCTGTGAAACTAGTTTTAATGATCTTGTGATGTTGGATTCTGTGTATGTTTATGATTTTTATTATGTTTAGTTGTTTTAATTATGTTTATAATTGTGTAAATTGGCGCAACGCCGTTAATAATAAATAAATAAATAAATAAATAAATAAATAAATAAATAAATAAATAAATAAATAAATAAATGTTCACTGGTACAATTCCAAGCAAGAGATAAAATTACTAACACTGCTCAGCACGTTGTCAGCCTCTTCGCTGCCATTCCTTGTCAGATTTTTTTTGTAATTGTTCCAGGAAGAGAGAATTGCTACTATAAATTTTGCGGCAGTATTTTGTTTGAAATATTTATCAGAGCGGACGGCTTGCTCTTACGCCGGAGAGAATGAATTTTAGCTATTTAAAATATTGTTGAGTAGGTGTTTTCATTTTTTTTGCTTAAGGCATTGTATTCGTGAGAAAATCACCTCGGAGATTTTTGCTTTTTCTCATTGTGAAAATGCTTCCTATATTGTAAAAGGGATATGCTCATTGATCTTTTAAATATAGATTTTACTTTGGTCAGCTTCTAGGGGCTTAGAAAAACACCGTGTGCCAAAAAAGCCTATATAATATAAACTACAGGAGAAATCAAAGAAGGGAAGTCTTGCCTAATTACTTAAATAGGGATGTTACCAAAGCCAGCTCTTTTAATATGTCGTAATTGCTTTATCAGATTGATAAACTCCGGTTCTGTTACTGGAACTACAAACGCTGAGCTATATACAAAACGTTTTTCTTCTTATTTCGTCGGAGATAGAGGTCACAAAAAAGTCAGAGAGAGTGACAAGAAAGAGTAGTTCCAATCACAAGAAATAGATCACCAATAGCAATGAGAACAATAGTGATGTCTTCTATAATATATATAAAATGCAACGTCTCTCTGTCTGTCTGTCTGTCCGTTAGTGCGCTTATCACTGGAGAACCACTTATCCGATTTACGTACTTTTTTTTTTAAACATACATATGTTCTCTGGCTAGGTTATAGGCTATATTTTATTACGGTAGGTAGCATAAGGAACGAGCAGTGACGATAATAGTGAATGAAGTCGCAAAAAAGTTTGCCGCTAGCGCGTTCCTTTGCAATACACAGCCTAAAGCATTAAATATGGAACAATATTATGAAGCAGAGAATATCTATAATCTATAATATATAAAATGCAATGTCTCTCTGTCTGTCTATTTGTCCATTAGTGCGTTTATCATGCGAGAACCACTTATCCGATTTACGTGTTTTTTTTTAAAACATACATATATTCTCTGGCCAAGTTATCTATCTATAATATATATAAAATGCAACGTCTCTCTGTTTGTCTGTCTGTCTGTTCATTTAGTGCGTTACGTGCCTTTTTTTTAAAACATACATATGTTCTCTGGCCAGGTTATAAGATATATTTTATTGCGTTAGGTAACATAAAGAATAAGCAGTGACGATAATAGTGAATCAAGTCGGAAAAAAGGTTACCGTTAGCGCGTTCTCTTGCAATACACTGCCTAAACCATTAAATATGGAACAACATCATGTAGCAAAGAATATAATATATATAAAATGCAACGTCTCTCTGTCTGTCTGTCCGTCCGTTAGTGCGCTTATACATATGTTCTATATAATTCGATATAAGCCTAGATAATGGGAGAAAAAGTGACATAATTGGTGATAAGTATAAATAATGGAAGATAAGGAGAAATAATGGGAGATGAGCTGATATAAGTCTAGATAATGGGAGTTATGGTGAGATAATGGGAGATAAGGGGAAATAACGGGAGATAAGGAGAAATAATGGGAGATGAGCAGAGATAAGCCTAGATAATGGAAATTATGTATAGATAATGGGAGGTAAGGAGAAATAATGGGAGATAAGGGGAAATAATGGCAGATATTTTATTACGTTAGGTAACATAAGGAATAAGCAGTGACGATAGTAGTGAATCAAGTCCACGCAAGCGGAGCCACGGGCACTGCTAGTTATTAATATAAAAGAGACGAAGACGGTAATAAACGAGCAATCTGCTGATAAAAAGAAGTAAGAATCTTTTTCTAGAAATGACGCATTAAAACGGCATTAATTTTGTGGTAGATTTTAATTAATTATTAATTGCAGAAGGACTATTCTCCTCTATGATTAATTAATTAAAACAACATAAAGTTTTATCCCTGGATAATATAGATTAAACCGCTATTTCCCTACGGATTATAGGTTCAAATCTGAATTCAAATAATATAGATATTATCATAATAATAGTGTATGTAAGTAAAATGTGTCTATTTAATATTCATGGTTTAGTGGATGTTAATAAAAATATGAGTTATAGGCGTACAGTTAGGTTAGGCAAATATTATTAATTTATATTTGTAAAATTTTGTTCAAATAAGCTGAAAATTTAGAACTTAATGCCTAAATTATCTCTTCAAAAAGACCAGTACGTGGAGCCATTTATTCATTAAAACTTCACAGGTGTCAGTGTGACAGTTCCGGTTTTACAAAAGTAAGAATATTTTAATTGATTGTAAAACAAACTCCGCCTGCAGCATCGGAAAGTGGATTGACTGGCCTGACGGTGCTCTTCCCGGTCCCACGCCAGTACAAAGGAGGAGGGTTTGTGGGCAAGGCTAGCTACCTACCCACAGTAAAAACAACACATGGCTCACAAAACTAAGCCTCGGAGCAGGACTGACAATGAGTTAACGAAAACGGCGACAAAACAGAGACTGAATAATAATAACAAAAGAAATATAGTACGATTAGCAACGTGGAACATAGAAAACTAAATAATAAAGATTAGGAAATTGAAAAGGAATTAAAAAATAAAAAGACAGAAATATGCGCATTATAGGAAACAAAAAAGAAGGGCAAAAGGCAAGTGTGGCTTGGCGAATTAATATATAGCGGGGTCGAAAGGAATAACAGAGCAAAAGAGGGTATAGCACTGATGATCTACAGGAAGCTAACTCAGCACATCCAAGGATGTAAATACATATTAGAAAGAATAATAGTAACAAAACTTAAATCGGAGAATCAAAAAATTAACATCATTGGAATATACACTCCAGAAAACTGCAACCCGGAAAACAAGAGAACAAAACTCTACGAAAAACTACAAGAGACAATTGATGCAGTCCCAAAAAGAGAAGTAATTATCATAATGGAGGAGTTTAATGCACAAGTAGGGAACACAATAGTACCGGAACTGAAACAGAGGTTCAGTGAAATGTGACGAATGAGAATGTCGAATTTTTGATAAACTTCTCCTCACAAAATGAGTTCCAAATAAATAACACCTTCTTTAAACATAAAGAACAACATAAATACACATTTCAAAATACGACAGGAGACAGATCAAGCATACAGTCCCTGGCCAAATTATTAGACGCACTGCAAGATTTCATGTAAAATATTAATTACCGAGTGATATTGTACCGTTTTATTATTTTAAATTGATTTGTTTTTTATTTTTATATTATCCAATCAATTACCTATTTATTTGACATAAATAAAACAGCATTAATTTAGAAAAGCATAAGTTTATTAAGTTTTAAAGAAAAGTGAAATTAATGTTAGTAAAAGTCAATATTTAGTTGAGCCACATTTAGCCGCTATCAAAGCTTTAATTCTGCGCGGCATGCTATCAATGCAAGATTGTACTGTCTCCTGCATTTGGGGATGATGATTCCACACATGAATAATCTTTTCTAGGAGCTGGGTTTTGTTGGTAATCACATCTTTAGCCACTTCTCTTTTCATCAGCTCCCACACATTTTCAATGGGGTTCATATCAGGGCCAATCCAACAGAGGGATATTTTTTTCTGCCATAAAAGCTTTAACAGACCGAGCAGTGTGGCAGGGAGCTCCATCTTGCATGAAAGTGAATGGTTCCCCATTTGGAAACCATTCTCTGAGCTGCGGAATCAACCGATTTTGTAATACTTCTTTGTACTGATCTTGCCTCATTATTCCTTTGACGACGTACAGACGTCCAGTGCCCTTGCCGCCGATGACTGACCAAATCATCACTTTGGTGGGATGTTTAACCGTCGGGACGACATAATCAGGATGAAACTTTTCTCCATGACGACGACGCACATACTGAGCTTTATTCTGCAAAATTTCGAATGTGCTTTAGTCACTGAAGCAGACCTGTCAAAAATAGGAAAAATATATAAACTTCCATGTTTATTTGCTTTATTTAACTGAAAATGATAATAATGTATCTATTATTGATTAAATTGCTGTATCTTACCGATCTCCAGAAGTCCACATCTTTGTCTTGCCATTGTTTGGCCCACTTCAGGCGCTTTGCTTTCATTGCAGCTGTTAACTTGGGCTTCCTGGCGGGCCGACAGGCCTTAAAATCTAATTCTTTCAATTTTCTTCGAACAGTGCGCTCAGAAGCATTTACGCTAGCATCCTGGAGTTGTGATTTTATTACCTTTGTGGTAGCAAATCTGTTTTCTACACAAATTTTCTTCAAACATCTCTCTGACCGTGGAGTGAAAATTGGTTTTCTACCGCATCTTTTCTTTCTTTTCGGGCTTAATTCCTTCCCTGACTCAATTTTCTTTTTTATGCGTCGTACACTAGCTTCAGAAACCTCCAATCTTCGTGATATTTCTCGGTTTGTAAATGTTTTCGCAATCACAAGGGCCTTCATTTCAGCTTTTTTACGTGGTGAAAGATCGCCTTTTCTACCCATAATGAAAATAGTCCAATTACTTTTTTAAAACACTGCATAGAAAATAAACTAATAACTGAGTAGTATAAAACTGTTAAACAAACAATCACAGTCCATAAAGCCACAGAAACACATCCGTACCTGACTCGATTCCGATCGCGACTGATACAGGCTTGTACTTATTTACGTTCATGTATCACTTTGTCAACACAGTGTTGCCATATGTTAAAAATAAATACAAATATGTAGTCTACAACAATTCTTTTAAATAAAAATCAATAATATTGTAGTTTAAATATACCATTATTACATAAAAACTCTTAAGAAACATAAAATTACTAAAAAAATACAGTGCGTCTAATAATTTGGCCAGGGACTGTATATATATATATATATATATATATATATATATATATATATATATATATATATATATATATATATATATATATATATATATATATATATATATATATATATCTGTATATATATATATATATATATATATATATATATATATATATATATATATATATATATATACAGGGTGTCTCTAAAAGGTGCGGAAAAAATGATGCCACAAATTCCTGAGGTCAAAATATGACGATCTAACTCAACTTACCTCAGTTCAAAAGTGGATGATTTCGGAGATACAGAGTGTCAAAAGTTCAATTTGGTTTTAGTTTTTCATAAATAATTTTTGTAATAATTGGTGTATTGTCACAATTTTCAGCTAAAGGTTTTTTTTTTGAAGTGAAAAATTGAAATCTGCATTCATTTTCATATGTATACCTGGTAAGAGTTGATTTGAGCAGCCGTTTTTGGGATATCTGGATTAAAACAATTCATTTCGTTTATGGCTAGGTCTAAATAATTGTGTGAACACAATTTGAAGCGAAGGCGTTATAATAAATTAACTGTCACTAAAAACTGACTAGTGTCAAATCGAATCTCAAACCATTCAAGCATTACATTTTGATCGGAATAGGATGAATTACAGCCTATCTTTTAGTAGGTGAAATTCGTAAAATTCCTGAAAGGCCCTTGATTGTGAGCAGTGTTGTTGTTGATGTTTTTGATACATTGTCGCTTTTTTCCGGTGTTTATGTTTTAAATTGCGAGTAGTACTGGAATATTGTGAAAGAGAATTAGCAAGCACCGGTGAATTGTCAAACAATTTACAAATTTAATTTTCGTCATGGCCATACTGTATACCAATGAAGAAATGACGGATATGTTATTGGTTTTTGGATATTGCCAAGGAAATGGTTTAGAATCTTGCAGAGTATACAGTGAAAGATTTCCGAATCGTCGCTTACCGAACCATAAAACCTTCGCGGTTGAAAGACATCTTCGTGAAACGGGTAGATTTGTGCCTGTTTCTATTAATTATGGTCGTGCACACAAAACTCAGCAGCAGACGATTAGGCTTAGAGCTAGGGGTAAGCAAAGATACTGTTAATAGGGTGACCAGAGAACAAGTACTGCACCCATTTCATGTTCAACAGGCACAAGATCTTTTACACCATGATTCTGAACCACGCCTAGTTTTCTGCCGGTTTATCCAAGAACACACAAATCAAGATAGGAATTTTACACGAAGAATTTTATTCACAGATGAAGCCTGTTTCACGCGAAGTGGCATAACTAATTTGCACAATGAACATGTCTATGCAGAAGAAAATCCTCATGCCACTAAAATAACACATTATCAGCATGAGTTTAAGATCAATGTTTAGGCAGGAATTATAGACACTTTCATAATTGCTCCTGTCATTTTACCATTTCGATTAAATGGCGAAAATTATGTGGAACATCTGCAAAACGAACTACCAGACTTATTAGATCCCCTGCCCTTGGAACTTCGAAGAAGAATGTAGTTTATACACGACGGTGCTCCTCCACATTTTACGTTCGTAATTATTTAAACAAACAGTATCCAAATAGATGAATAGGTAGAGGCAATGATGCACCCGCAAATTGGGGAGCTCAATCTCCTGACGTGACCCCGATGGATTACTTTTTATGGGGAACTTTGAAAACCCTTGTGTATTCTAGGCCAGTTGGTACAGAAGATGAATTAAGAAGACGCATTCAAACTGGAAATGATGCCGAAATTCTCCAGAGAGTCCAATTTAATTTTTTACGGCGTATTAATTTTTGTACACACGAAAATGGAGGGCATTTTGAACATTTATTATAAGCATTTTTTTTTTAATTAATTTCTTGTTGTTGATAAATCCTATTGACTGTTTTTACTAGAGAATAAAATTAACAACACATTTACTTATTTTTTTAATTTTTGGTGTTATTCTTGTGGCAATGCAATGCAATGGTGTTTGGGTAAGAAATCAAAAGTTTACATCCAAGTATCCCAAAAACTCAGCGCTTACCAGGTATACCTTTAAAAACTGGAAAAGAAGAATTTTTATTCAAAATTTAGACAGTTAATTTTCGCTTCAAATTATGTTATGTTCATTTATCACAATAATTTAGACTTAGCCATAAACGAAATGAATTTTGTTTTAATCCAGATATCTCAAAAACGGCTGCTCAAATCATTTCTTACCAGGTATACCTTTTTTAGGTAAAAGACGTTGAAGAATAAGAAAGTTTATGCAAAAGTAAAATACAGTGTGGCTCAAAAAAGTTATTTCGTTTTAAATGTGTATAAAGTACCGCAGGTGGCGCCCTCTAAATTTTACAATGAAAATGAATGCAGATTTCAATTTTTCACCTCAAAAAACCGCCTTTAGCTGAAAATTGTGACAATACACAAATTATTAAAAAAATATTTATGAAAAACTAAAATCAAATTGAACTTTTGACACTCTGTATCTCCGAAATTATCCACTTTTGGACTGAGGTAAATTGAGTTAGATCGTCATATTTTGACCTCAGGAATTTGTGGTAGCATTTTTTCCGCACCTTTTAAAGACACCCAGTATATATATATATATATATATATATATATATATATATATATATATATATATATATATATATATATATATATATATATATATATATATATATATATATATATATATATATATATATATATATATATATATATATATATATATATATATATATCTATAATATATATATATATATATATATATATATATATATATATATATATATATATATATATATATCTATAATATATATAAAATGCAACGTCTCTCTGTCTGTCTGTCTGTCCGTTGGTGCGCTTATCACTGGAGAACCACTTATCCGATTTACGTACTTTTTTTTTAAAACATACATATGTTCTCTGGCCAGGTTATAGGCTATATTTTATTGCGATAGGTAGCATAAGGAATGAGTAGTGACGTAAAATAGTGAATGATGTCGGAAAAAAGTTTGCCGCTAGCGCGTTGCTTTGCAATACACCGCCTAAACCATTAAATATGGAACAATATTATGTAGCAGAGAATATCTATAATCTATAATATATATAAAATGCAATGTCTCTCTGTCTGTCTGTCTGTCCATTAGTGCGTTTATCATGCGAAAACCACTTATCCGATTTATGTGTCTTTTTTTTAATTCATACATATATTCTTTGGCCAGGTTACATAATAATAATAATAATCTATATCTATAATATATATAAAATGCAACGTCTCTCTGTCTGTCTGTCTGTCCATTAGTGCACTTATCCCTCGAGATCCACTTATCCGATTTACGTGATCTTTTAAATTCCTACATATGTTCTCTGATCAGGTTATAGATATATAATTTATTACATCTAGAATATATATATAATGTAACGTATATCTGTCTGTTTGTCCGTTTGTGCGCTTATCACTGGAGAACCACTTATCCGATTTACGTGCTTTTTTTTTTTTAAACATGCTAAACCATTAAATATGGAACAATATCATGTAGCAAAGAATATCTATAATATATATAAAATGCAACGTCTCTCTGTCTGTCTGTCTGTCCGTTAGTGCGCTTATCACTGGAGAACCACTTATCCGATTTACGTGCTTTTTTGTTAAACATATTTATGTTCTCAGGCCAGGTTATAGGATATATTTTATTACGTTAGGTGACATAAGGAATAAGCAGTGATAATAATAGTGAATCAGGTCGGAGAAAAGTTTGCCGCTAGCGCGTTCTCTTGCAATACACTGCCTAAAGCATTAAATATGGAACAATATCATGTAGCAAAGAATATGATATATATAAAATGCAACGTCTCTCTGTCTGTGTGTCTGTCCGTTAGTGCGCTTATCACTCGAGAACCCCTAATCCGATTCACGTGTTTTTTTTTTAATTCATACATTTTTTCTCTGGCCAGGTTATCTATAATCTTCTATCTAGAATATATATAAAATGCAACGTTATTCTGTCTGTCTGTCTGTCCGTTAGTGCGCTTATTACTTGAAAACCACTTATCCGATTTACGTGTTTTTATAAATTTAAACATATGTTCTATATAATTCGATATAAGCCTAGATAATGGGAGATAAGGAGAAATAATGGGAGATAAGTCAAGATAAGGCTCGCTAATGGGAGATAATGGGAGATAAATATAAATAATGGGAGATAAGGAGAAATAATGGGAGATAAGCAAAGATAAGTCTAGATAATGGGAGTTATGGTGAGATAAGGGGAGATAAGGATAAATAATGGGAGATAAGGAGAAATATTGAGAGATAAGTCGAGATAAGACTAGATAATGGGAGATAAGGTGAGATAATGGGAGATAAGGAGAAATAATGGGAGATAAGGAGAAATAATGTTAGATAAGGAGAAATAATGGGAGCTGAGCAGAGTTAAGCCTAGATAATCGAAATTATGTTGAGATAATGGGAGATAAGGAGAAATATTGAGAGATAAGGGGAAATAATGGGAGATATTTTATTACGCTGGGTAAATTAAGGAATAAGCAGTGACGATAGTGGTGAATCAAGTCCACGCGAGCGGAGCCGCGGGCCCGGCTAGTATATATATATATATATAT
This sequence comes from Pachyrhynchus sulphureomaculatus, assembly GCA_019049505.1. Lineage (NCBI taxonomy): Eukaryota > Metazoa > Arthropoda > Insecta > Coleoptera > Curculionidae > Pachyrhynchus > Pachyrhynchus sulphureomaculatus. Next base: position 162,718,519 of record CM032453.1, on the reverse strand, counting down.
ATATATATATATATATATATATATATATATATATATATATATACATATATATATATATATATATATATATATATATATATATATATATATATATATATATATATATATATATATATATGTGATTTGTAAATGTGAAATTTCCTGTTGACAATTTTTAGAATGAATTAAATCATTAGGTAAAGAATTTCCATTAAATTTTTTTATTAAAAACGAAATTTCTTATACTAATTTACTAAATGTGCAGATATGATGAATGTTCAGCAAGACTAAACGTTTTCAGGTTGTATAAATTGTTTAAAAATGGTAGGGAAGCAGTTGAAGACGGCTCGTTTTCTAAAAGATCATCCGTCACCGCAATCTTAGCAGAAAACATCAGCAAGAGCGAAGATCTGCTACTCACTAACAACCATTTAAACATTAGCGTTCTTGTAGACTTACTAAAATATTAATTTATTTAATACAAATGATTTTGACGAACAATTTTTCCTTTTTGGTATATTATTTCTTCTTGTTCCAAAACAACTGATTTTTTTTTTTTTAAATTATCATCGCGTTGAGTTGAGTAAAGGTAAACTTTCTTTAGATGAGTCCATTTTGAAATACATAATTAGTGATAATAAGATGTAGATCTTATCCGATTTACGTGTTTTTATAAATTTAAACATATGTTCTATATAATTCGATATAAGCCTAGATAATGGGAGATAAGGAGAAATAATGGGAGATAAGTCAAGATAAGGCTCGCTAATGGGAGATAATGGGAGATAAAATATAAATAATGGGAGATAAGGAGAAATAATGGGAGATAAGCAAAGATAAGTCTAGATAATGGGAGTTATGGTGAGATAAGGGGAGATAAGGATAAATAATGGAAGATAAGGAGAAATATTGAGAGATAAGTCGAGATAAGACTAGATAATGGGAGATAAGGTGAGATAATGGGAGATAAGGAGAAATAATTAGTGATAATAAGATGTAGATCTATTCATGAAGTAAATATTATGCAAAAAATAAACTAAAACCAAAATAACCTCTTCAAAAACGGTCAAAAATCAATTTCATATTAACTGCTTTCTTTGGTTACTATGAAGTTGTGCATAACTTTTCAAACAGTTAATATAGAGTTAACAGGTATATGTCGTTTATGGGATCAAATTGTGGCAGAGTAATACATAAAGTTTTCATTACTAAAACACACCAACCTACAATGTAATAACACAGCCCCACAAAAAAAAAAGTGGGGAATACTTTTGATGCGATATATCAGATCCATAGTATTTGTACCTGCTGATCACGAATCTGACGTCAGAATATCGCCATCACATCTCAATTTTTTTCTAACCTCAAAAAATAGGTAAAAATTAGTAAAAATTAAGAAAAATATACTCCTAAAAAATTGATTCAAGCTTTTTCATGAATCCAAAGATGTATTAATATGTATTCGGACACGCTAAGCTAATATTCATCGGTTGGATTGAGCCATACAGTTCTGTTTTCTTTCTAACCTCAATAAATCAGACAGATATAGTGCTTCTCGAATGCAAGAACGAATTCAAATTAAAATTCAACCGATCCTTACCAAATTTGGTACACGGGGATTTTTTGAGTCGCTGATCACGAATCTGACGTTGGATTTGCAAAATTCAAGATGGTAGATGTTTTCGCGCCATTTGAACGACGAGTCGATTTTTTATTCTTCTACCTGCATCCAGGGCACCTCCACGTGGTGACGGTGGGCAACGGTGTTACTCCACTAACCGGCAGAGTCCCTGGATAACGGCTTAGATGCCGTCATGGCAGGTAGAAGAAAGAGAATTACGATGCAGGGACTCGGAAACCCAGTATCGGCGGTTGGTCAGGGTGGGAAAGCGGGCCCGCAGCCGTCGTCATCCAGCGACCGTAGCTCTTCATGTGTGGGTGACTTGGCTCATGTAGAGTATAATGCTACAAGAAAACGGTCTCACGGTACAAGGACTTTTCATAAGTGCGATAAAAATAGTGATTCATTTTGTTATATTTGCTGTCAACACGTATTGAGTAAAATGGGGTCACCGGTAACGGATAAGATTAAAACCTTATATAAGGATTGTTTTAACATTGAAATACAGCACCAGGATACAGATTGGGTTCCCCACATCATTTGCAGTTCTTGCAAAATAATGTTGTACATTAATAAGAAGGCGATTAAATATTCCAGACCAGCAATATGGAATAGACCATACAGTGAAAATGATTGCTACTTTTGTATGAATGTTGTATCTAGGTATAACCGAAAAAATAAAAGCACTATTACTTATAACGATGTTTCGACAGTAACAAGACCAACTAAACTAATTCCGCCTCCTGAACCACTTGATGCTGATGTTATGGAAACAAATGATTTCACCTTATCAGTTCATGCCGAAAACATTGAGACTGTCAAAAAAGATTCAAACACTGTTACTAATGAATGTTCTAGTGACAACCTATCATATACTAGTGGCACAGATAAAGAATTTCTACCATACAACCGTAAACCAGAACCAATACTCGTATCACAGTCAGAACTTAGTGATCTAGTCAGAGATTTAGGCTTATCCAAATATGGTTCAGAGCATCTTGCTTCCTTTTTAAAGAAAAGAAATTTACTTAAACCAGAAGCTACGATTTCTTATTATAGAAACAGAGATGAAGAATTTCGAAAATATTTCACAATGGACGAGGAATTGTCACTTTCATATTGTACTGATGTAAAAGGTCTAATGGATGAATTTCAAAATAACTCATAAGATCCTGAAGAATGGAGACTGTTCATTGATTCTTCTAAACGGAGCATTAAGGCAGTTTTGCTGCATAATACCAACGTTTACGCTCCCATTCCGATTGCTCATTCCACAGTTATGGAAGAGCAATATGAAAAAATGAAGCAGCTTTTGATAAAAATAAAATATGCTGATCATAACTGGAAAATTTGTGGAGATCTGAAAATTGTAACAATATTGCTTGGCCAACAGTCAGGGTTTACACTTTATCCCTGTTATAAATGTCTGTGGAATAGCAGAGACAGGGAACGTCATTATAAGAAAAAAATTTGGCCAACAAGAAAATCGTTCACTCCTGGTGAAAATAATGTATTGTTTCCACCATTGGTAGACCAGGAAAAAGTTCTTATTCCCCCGCTTCACATTAAGCTTGGACTTATGAAGCAATTCACGACAGCATTAGATACAAACGGCCCATGTTTCAAATATTTGCTTAAAAAATTTCCGAAATTTTCTGAAGCTAAAATTAAGGCAGGCGTAATTGACGGGCCACAAATAAGAAAATTGTTTCAAGATTCATTATTTGTTACTAAAATGAATAAAGTTGAAAAAGCTGCTTGGCTTAGTTTTAAAGAAGTCGCAACAAACTTTTTGGGAAATAATAAAAGTCCTAAGTACAAAGAAATAGTCGAGAAAATGGTAAAAAATTTTCAAACATTAGGTTACTTAATGAATCTAAAATTACATTTCCTGGACTCCCACATCGATGATTTCCCAGATAATCTTGGTGACTACAGTGAGGAGCAAGGGGAACGTTTTTACCAAGATCTGAAAATCATAGAAAATCGGTATCAAGGACGATGGGATGACCATATGCTAGCGGACTATTGCTGGTCGCTAAAAAGAGAAACAAGTCCTCAAAAGCGTTTGGGCAGAAAGCCTTTGAATAGGTCATTCGCGGAAAAAAGAACAAGATACAGCCAAAAAAAGGAAAGTTAGGCGCGGGTCTAACCTTCGCAATTCTAGGGCTTAAGGGTCTACTATTTGAGAGTATATGGTTTAAAAGTCCTGGTTTTGAGTTTATTGGGTCTCGTTTTTAAAGTTACAGGGTTATTGAGGTCTATTTTTTGAGGTTACAGGGTGTGGGAGTCTAAGGTTTCAGGGTTTAGGGTTTAAGAGTATCAGGTTTGAGGATTCCCCAACTGTATACCAAATTTGGTAGGAATCGGTTGGTTTTCAAAAATTTTGTCCGCCATCTTGGATCCGCCATTTTGAATTTTGCAAATCCGACCTCAGATTTATGATCAGCAACCCAAAAAACCCCCGTGTACCAAATTTGGTAACAATCGGTTGAATTTTAATTTGAATTCGTTTTTGCATTCGAGAAGCACTATATCTGTCTGATTTATTGAGGTTAGAAAGAAAACAGAACTGTATGGCTTAATCCAACCGATGAATATTAGCTTAGCGTGTCCAAATACATATTAATACATCTTTGGATTCATGAAAAAGCTTGAATCAATTTTTTAGGAGTATATTTTTCTTAATTTTTACTAATTTTTACCTATTTTTTGAGGTTAGAAAAAAATTGAGATGTGATGGAGATATTCTGACGTCAGATTCGTGATCAGCGGGCAAAAATACTACGGATCTGATATATCGCATCAAAAGTATACCCCACTTTTTTTTTGTGGGGCTGTGTAATTATCGTTAACTTTTTAGGTAAACAATAAAATGATGACTATTCTACACCAAGCATGCAGCACATAATTTTCACCTGATATCGCCGTAAAACATTTTCCTGTTACTGGCGTTAAAATTACCATTCGGTGGACGCTGTTTTAAATCTATTTTCTTCAATTGCCCTATTCGTTTCGTACTTTGGCTATAAACACGGCAATCCTGACCCTACTGACGTCGCTGCGAAGGAGTTGAACAGACATAAGTCCAAACCATTGCCTTAAGTTATATAGCCAAGAATGTCTGCTTCTTCCTGGACCTCGTTTTCTGTCTATCTTTCCCAGTATTTATTATGACTCATGACGTGGCCAAGATATTCAATCTTTCGCCCCTTAATTGCGAGTGAGATTTCTTTGTCATTGCCTATTCGGAGCAGAACTTCTCAATTGGTCATATGTTCGGTCCACGAAATCTCCAGAATATGACAGTACACTAACATCTCAAAAGCTTCAACTTTTTCCATAAGTGTTTCCGTCATCGTCCACGATTCTACACCGTATAGCAAAACAGAGAATGCGTAGCATTTGGCTAATTTAATTTTTAGCCGGAGTGACAAATCATTGCATGTAAATAGTCTTGTCATACCATTAAAAGATGCCCGAGCTTTCCGATTCTTGACTTTATTTCGACAAACTAGTCCTACTTTGCATTAACCACTATCAAGTATATATAAGATTTCATGAGCTTGATTACTTGGCTATTTAACTGAAGCTGTCTTGCTGCTTGTTGAGATTTGCTATATATAACAAGGATTTTCTACAGCTGACACTGTCTTCCTTCTCTCAGCCTTTGATTCCACCGTTTCTATCTTCCCAGTCTCCATCTGTTAGACCCCTGTCCTCCATAGCCTCGTCCACATCGTCTCTCCACGATCGTCTGGGTCTTCCTCTTTTTCTTCTCCCTATAGGGCTTCACTCCGTTATTTTCTTTATCCACCTATTATCTTTACTCCGTCTTATGTGTCCATACCATTTTAATCGTTTTTCTTCAATGGTGTTTATTGCATTCTCTTTGATGTTCATTCTGCTTCTTATTTCTTCATTTGTTATTCTCTCCATACGTGTCACTCTACAACATCTTCCCCAATACTCCATCTTTACCGCGTTAATTTTAGATTTATTTCTTTTCTTGATCGTCCATGTTTCTGACCCGTATGTCATTATGCTTTGTATTACTGATTTGTATAGGCGTGTTTTGTTTCTTTTTGTAATGTGTTGGTCCCACAGGATCGAATTTAATTGTCTTATGCATGTCCGCGTTTGTCCTAATCTAGCTTTAATCTCTTCTTCTGATGTTGCGTTTTTTGAAATGATGGTTCCTAAATATTTAAATCTATCCGTTTCTTTGATTATTGTTTCGTTATCGACTTCTAGATTCTCCACGTTTTCCTCCTTTGTTGTTAGATATTCCGTTTTATCAAAGTTTATTGCGAATCCTGCTTTAGTGTATTCTTCTTTCAGTTTTCTTACCATATAACTGAGGCCTTCCTCATCTTGCGCTATGATTACTTGATCGTCTGCGAAACTTAGAGTACATAAGTAATCTTCTCGTATTGGGACTCCCATTCCACTACATTTTTGCTTCCATTTTTTTAATGTTTGTTCGAGGTATATTTTGAATAGTGTTGGGGATGTAAAGCATCCTTGTAATAGGCCTTTTGATATTTGGAGCCTCTTCCCTATTTTATGTCCTATTTTTATGTTCATTGTGTTGTTTTCGTAGAAAGCTCTTACTGCGTATATTAGTTCTTTGTCAATGCCTGTTTCTTTCATTGCGTTGCATAATTTTTGTGTTGGTGCTGAGTCATAGGCCTTTCTTATGTCTATGAAGGCTAGATGAACTTCTCTATTCTTTGCCAGTTTTTTTTTCATTGTTTGTTTTATAGTGTATATGTGGTCTATACATGATTTTCCGTCCGTAAAGCCTGCTTGGTCTTCTCCAATTTTTCCTTTTATATTTTCCTCTATGATATTTTTAATAATTTTTCCATACAAACGTCCCATACTCGATATTATGCTTAGGCCTCTATAGTTCGTGCACTTTCTGCGGTCTCCCTTTTTAAATATAGATACCATATAGGCTTTTGACCATTCCTCTGGTATTTTTTCTCCATTTATCGCTCTGTGGAACATGTAATTTATTAGACCCCTACTTAATCATTTCATTTACCACACCTCCAGGCCCTGCAGATTTATTACTTTTGAGTGTTTTTATCGTCTTCTTTACTTTTTTATAGCTTAGTTCTACCCCTTTTTTTTGAGATTTGCTTATTTTCATTAACTTGGTTTTAGATATAGTCAGGTGGAGACCATACCCTTCGCTAACTCTTTCAACAAGATTTTGAAGTTCATCGATGTTACTGACCAGCAAGACGGTATCTTATGTTGTTACACGTAATTATCTTGACACTTATTTTGATCCCTTTATTAACTCCCTCTAGTGTTTTGTTAAATATTTCCTCGAAGTATAGGTTAAAGAGGAGGGTAAATAAGACACAACCCTCCTGTACGCCTTTTTTGATCTTAATGTTTTCAGAGTATGATTTGGTATGATACGAATATCTTTGCCATTAATATCAGTTTTTTGAAGAATTTCTATTAGCTGTTATTGTCTGACGTTGTCAAATGCTTTGGAAAAGTCCAAAACATATAGGAATGCATCTTTGTTCATATTCCTGCAGCTTTGGATGAGCACTTTTAAGCTAAAAATGGCTTCTCGTGTACTAAGAGCACTACAAAAGCCAAACTGTGACTTGCTGATGTTTGCTTCACATTTTCTGTAGATTCTGTTATAAATAACTTTTGTGAAGACCTTAGTGATGTGGTTAATCAAGCTTATCAAATGTAAATCATAGCACTCTTTAGCGTCTGTAATAAAAGTTGATTCCAGCATGTCTTTAGGGAATTCATCTGTGAATGTTATTAAAGAGATCATTGAGAGTATTGAGAAATTGGTCATCCATTTCACATATTAGTTTTAATTCTTCACCCTAGATGTTATCAGGACCTAGTGCTTTATTATTTTTAAGGGACAGAATGAACAAAACTATCATTTCATAGTGAATCTATAAAAGCTATAAAAGATAGTTCACTAGATAGTTCACTGGTCATTTTGAAAGCAATTGTAAAATTGAGTATAGAATAGAATAGAATAGAAATATGCTTTATTGTCCTAAAATACAACGTATTTGTTGACAAAGCAAGCTTAACTTAAATTATTATTATATTAAGAAACACAAATTCAAAGAAAGAAAAAATAAGGAAACAGAACAAGATTAGTAGTCAATGCAGTAAATACAAAATAAAAGAAATAAAAATCACATATATGTCAACCCAAATGCCAACCACTCAACTACTGTTATATGCTTATTCCAGTTTATCATTGTAGAATTCTTCAAGTACATAGTACCCCTTTTTTATAAGTAGGGCCCTAGTCTTTCGTCTAAAGACTCTCTCGCAATTCAATCCTCTCAATTTGAGAGGCAGATGATTATATATTTTTTTGCCATTATAAACAATTGCAGATTTGATCAGCTCCGTTTTCGGGGCCGGCAACGGCAGGACGAACGCTCGCCTAGTGCCGTGCCGGCTGACTGGCATTGCCTCAAGACGATGTTTTTTAAAGATCATGATAGCAGTTTCCAGGATAAATAGGACACAAAGAGTAAGAATCCCTAACCTCGGAAACAATGGTCGACATGACTCGGGAGCAGCAAGCCAGAAACAGATCCCATACCTCAAATGAGCCTCAACTAGTGAAAAATAAGAGGTTCTAGCTACACTCAGCCCCAGGCTACTTGCAATAACCCTAAGGGCATAGCAGCCTGAAGAAATTTTGCTGCAGATGTTGCCAATGTGATCCTCAAACCGCAGCGATGAGTCAATTATTAGACCGAGAAATGAATTCTTATCAGCTGAAGAGATGATCTCATTCTCAATATTAACATTCTCTATATTGCATCTAAAGCTCAGAATCCTTGTCTTGGCTATATTGAAGGACAGTTTGTTATCATCACACCAAGCCTTCATCTTAGATAAATCTGCCTGAACATCGGCCCGAAGTCTCCCCACATCGTTATTATGCCACAAAATTGTGGTGTCATCAGCAAAGATGGTAAATCTGCCAGCCACTGTCAAACGAGGCAGGTCATTAACATAGATCAAAAACAATAGTGGTCCAAGTACAGAGCCTTGAGGGATACCCACACTGATCCCAACCCCTTCCGAGCACTGACCCTTAAAAGTCACTGCCTGGACTCGGCCCGACAAATACGACCGAAACCAATCCCAAGCTAACCCCTGAACCCATAAATGTCCAGCTTTGACAGCAAGATCCCATGAGCAACACAATCGAAAGCTTTTGTCAAATCACAAAACACCGCCGCAGCATGTTCACCAGAATTCAATTCGAGATAAAGTCGTTCAAGCAGATTAAAAATTGCATCGTTCGTGCTCCTCGAGGCTCGGAATCCGAATTGCTGCGCACTAAGAAGGTCATGTTTGTTCAAAAAATCAACCATCCTCTTCCCGACCAACCTCTCCACCACTTTCGCCAATGTCGGGAGTAAAGAAATGGGTCTAAAATTTGAAGGGATATTACAATCTCCAGCTTTATGCAGTGGCACAATCAGAGCCCTCTTCAAATATGCCGGAAAAGTACCACTGAAAAAACGAGCCGTTAATTGCATCTGCCAGGGCCCCTACGGCTCTCTGCGGTATTGCCAGGAGGACCCTCAGAGAGACACCGTCCCAGCCAAAGGAATTCTTATTTCATTTCATTTCCCCTAAAACCTCACTTATTTCAATGGTGGAAGTTGGGGACAAGAAAAACATAACAAGTGTGACATAATTGTATTACAGAGAGAGGAGATTACCTTGAAGAACATTAAATAGAGTTAAATGATTACATTAATACTTTACTACTCAGTATATATCACCACTACACCAAACACTTTATTTTTGCACTCGACGCGCGTTTCGCTAACCATGTTAGCTTCATCAGGAGCGATGATTGACTGTCAGTCAATCATCGCTCCTGATGAAGCTAACATGGTTAGCGAAACGCGCGTCGAGTGCAAAAATAAAGTGTTTGGTGTAGTGGTGATATATACTGAGTAGTGTCATTGTGCCAAAGATTCCACATTCCCAACTTAATTAATACTTTACTTAATCAGTACCCTTTATTTTTGAACATAAGAGCATATAGAGTGGATATTGGATGCACTGAATCTTGAAATGTAGTTATCGTGAAGAGTTTCAATGAAAGGCGATTAAAATATGCGTTCAGACACTTGAAAAAACAAGCTAGGTGGCTAGTTATCCTCGGGTATGGTGACAAAGATTAAATATAACGGAATGTCAGTTACAATCCTAACCTTTCAATGAGCCAACGATCAAACATCAAAGAATTCATTACAACACAATATTTATGTTTATATTCTTGAAACATATAACTAGTACAAGGCTTAGTATAAACCAGTACTATTATAAAGCTCAACTTCGTTAATTCAATATTGATGTACTTCTTTACCAACATCGCCTTTTTCGATGAGACAAATTTTCATTTCCACGGCCACGTTAATAAACGAAATTATCTCTATTAGGGGAGCTGAAAGATTGGATGCTGAAAGATCCTAAATTAAAATACTTAAAAAAGCCTTTATATTCTCCTAAAATCACGATGTGATGTCAACACATCAATCAAGAATTGTCCCGTATTTCTTTGAGGATGACGAACTGTTAACTACGAGCTATATGTAACACGATTTGGAATTCTGTTAGACCTACTTTACAGATTATTAAAGGTTGTAATAAGAGAAATTTGTTTCAAAAGGATGGTGCGACATCGCATACTTAAACCACATCTTTGCGAGTAATTCTAGAAAATTTTCTAAATCAATTGATTTTCAAAAAGTACTGACATCACTTGACTTTCAAGTAGTGTCTATTCGAAACCAATTAATTTTTCTTGTGAAGATATATCAAAACTGAAAGATACTGTAACAAACCTTGCTCCATGCAAAATAATAAGAAAATATCCATAGTGAGCTCCCTTAAAAGAATGTCGTGGTTTGACATACAATAAAGGCTTTCAGTTATTACTATAATTAACCTGCTTATGAGAAATAAATATTTTGAAACGAACCTTGTTACCTTAAACTTGTACCACTTGTATCTGGATTTTTCATATTTCAGTTCTGTCCCTTTTCACCTACGTGCAATTTGAAAACCAAGTTTGTACTGGAAGAGGAGGTGAAACTGGAATCTGTGTAGTTCCGAAAAACTGTGCTACAAAAGGAGGAACCTCCATTGGGACCTGTGCATCTGGTTATGGAGTTTGTTGCATAAGTAAGTAATTAGTTTCAGTTTAATCTTAAGACAATATATTTCTAATACGAATATGTCACTTGAATTTTGTATGATTACAAAAGAAATGTCTTGAAAAGCCATGATTTTTTTTTTGAAGCAGATTGGGTTAAACTGTGCTCTTGCTGCTGCTGCTGCTCGATACTGTGATCTTGCTGCTGCTGCCGCTCGAAGCTAACTAAACGAAGTTAGCTTCGAGCAGGAAGGCAATGGCAAACCACCCGTAGTATATATATATATATATATATATATATATATATATTATATATATACATATATATATATATATATATATATATATATATATATATATATATACATATATATATATATATATGTATATATATATATATATATATATATATATATATATATATATATATATATATATAGACATGCCGGAACCGTAGGCCCCTTTCGTCTGTGGAAATACTTAAAAAGGCACCAACCACAAGTAACAAAACAACAAGAAAATTATTCATTACCGCGATTATAAAAATATTGATTTTAACGAATTTTATAATGATGCACTTCGGCTGGATTGGGATTCACGCTATTATAAGGAAAAAAAATTTCATACTTTAATCACTTTTCTCTGGTCAAGCCTCCTGGACAGAAGCAGCTCAGTTAAACTTGACACGTAACAAGTTGAGTCATATTCCGGATGATTTGTGCGATCCTGTCTTATTAAATATTTATTTTTCTTCGTGTACTGGAGGATTGAATAACGTATCAGCAAATAAAATGATTTATTATAAATCTAATACTCATCCAAAGGTAACAAATTAAATGAAATTTGGTTGTAATCTAATTACCGAGGAAGAGTTGTTAGCGATCATAAATGAAATCTCTACTAATGCCACAGGAGAGGATGGTATTTCAGTTAAAGATCTTAGACTCTGTCTTCAATATTGCACGCGTCCGCCAATAAATATAATCAATTGTTGTATATTGGAAGGGTACTTTCCGAATATCTGGAAAAAGGCCAAACCATGTGCCAAAGTGACAAACCCCATGGAACCAAAGGATCTACGACCAATTAGTATACTCCCAACTTTATCAAAAATTCTGGAGCGACATGTATATCAGCATGTTTTTATATATAAATAGCAAACAAACAATACCCAAGTGTCAGTTAGGATTTCGACCTTATTTTAGTACTACTACCAGCTTGGTTAATTTACTGAACGATATTCGTTTCAATGAAGATAAAAATGAAACCACCTGCTTAGCTCTTTTGGATTTTAGTAAGACGTTTGACACCCTGAATCATGATCTGCTCTTGGCAAAGCTTTACTATTTTGGCTCCTCAGGCCAGTCAGTTATTTTTATGGAACATTTTCCAAAAAATCGATCACACTATGTAGAAATTAGAAAAGATTCTAAATCCATTAAATCTAATTACATACCGCTTACTAAAGGAGTGCCCCAGGGCTCCATCTTGGGTCCACTATTGTTTTCTCTTTATGTGGCAGATATTGATAAGGCGATATGCAACAGTATGCCGATGACTCTCTGTAAATAAGTTACGCACTTCTTTAGCATATTTTAATAGGGACCTAAATAACATATACAATTTCTGTAATGATCATAGCCTCAAGCTTAATGCACAGAAGTCTTATTTTATGCTGTTTAAAAAACGGTAATAAAAATACAGAAGGTATACTTTTTTGATACCTTTAGACCTTCTATTGACAATACTTTTTTGCCTTTAGCTCATGAGGCCGAAGTATTAGGAGTAATTTTTGACAAATCTCTTTCATTCCAATCACATATTAATACTAAATTAAAGGCTGCTTATATTCGTCTAAAAAAACTGTATAATCTAAGGAATCTACTGCCATCAAAAACCAAATATTATTTGTGCAACAGCTTGATCTTATCTTGATCAAATGATTATGCTGATGTTGTATATGGCGACTCTTTGTCAGCCCAATATGTTAGATTAATCCAAAAAATACAAAACTGTTGTATGCGCTTTTTCTTTTAACATTCCATTCAGAAATCGAATCACACCCTATTTAAATAATAGCTACATTTTGTCTATCGAATTTTTAAATTTGGACAACCCCAATACCTCAGAAAACAATTTAGTGTTTTTCTGCATCCGCACGATACGAGAAACACAACACAGGAAGGCTGCCTTTCAAAGGTCCTTCATTTTTGTTGCTGTGCATTTGTGGAATTCTTTGTCACAAGAGGTTAAACAATTATCACCAGGCAAGTTCTCTTCGTATGTAAAACACCAACTTATTAACCAGCAAAAGAATTCTAATTTAACGTAATATTTACCTACTTCTTTGTATATAATTTGAGATCCTTTTAGAGGTGGTACCACTTGCCTACCATATCATCTATAATATATATAAAATGCAACGTCTCTCTGTCTGTCTGTCTGTCCGTTAGTGCGCCTATCACTGGAGAACCACTTATCCGATTTACGTACTTTTTTTTTAAAAATATACATATGTTCTCTGGCCAGGTTATAGGCTATATTTTATTACGATAGGTAGCATAAGGAATGAGCAGTGACGTAAAATAGTGAATGATGTCGGAAATAAGTTTGCCGCTAGCGCGTGCCCTTGCAATACACAGCCCTCGAGAACTACTTAACCGATTTACGTGATTTTTTAACTTCACACATATGTTCTCTGACCAGGTTATAGGTATATATTTTATTACGTCTATAATATATATAAAATGCAACGTATCTCTGTCTGTCCATTAGTGCGCTTATCACTGGAGAACCACTTATCCGATTTTCGTACTTTTTTTTTTAAACATAGATATGTTCTCCGGCCAAGTTATAGGCTATATCTTATTACGATAGGTAGCATAAGGAATGAGCAGTGACAATAATAGTAAATGAAGTCGGACAAAGTTTGCCGCTAGCGCGTTCTCTTGCAATACACAGTCCAAACCATTAAATATGGAACAATATTATGTAGCAAAGAATATCTATAATATATAAAAAATGCATTGTCTCTCTGTCCGTCTGTCTGTCTGTCTGTCCGTCCGTTAGTGCGCTTATCACTGGAGAACCACTTATCCGATTTACGTGCTTTTTTTAAACATACGTATGTTCTCTGGCCAGGTTATAGGATATATTTTATTACGTTAGGTGACATAAGGAATAAGCAGTGACGATAATAGTGAATCAAGGCGGAGAAAAGTTTGCCGCTAGCGCATTCTCTTGCAATACACTCCCTAAAGCATTAAATATGAAACAATATCATGTAGCAAAGAATAAGATATATATAAAATGCAACGTCTCTCTGTCTGTCTGTCTGTCCGTTAGTGCGCTTATCACTCGAGAACCACTTCTCCGATTTACGTGTTTTTATAAATTTATACATATGTTCTATATAATTCGATATAAGCCTAGATAATGGGAGATAAGGTGAGATAATGGGAGATAAGGAGAAATAATGGGAGATAAGTCGAGATAAGATTATTCGATAATGGGAGATGAGGTGAGATAATGGGCGATAAGTATAAATAATGGGAGATAAGAATAAATAATGCGAGATAAGCAGAGATAAGTCTAGATAATGGGAGTTATGGTGATATAATGGGAGATAAGGAGAAATAATGGGAGATAATTCAAGATAAGCCTAGATAATGGGAAATAAGGTGAGATAATGGGAGATAAGGAGAAATAATGGGAGATAAGGAGAAATAATGGGAGATGAGCAGAGATAAGCCTAGATAATGGAAATTATGTAGAGATAATGGGAGATAAGGAGAAATATTGGGAGATAAGAGGAAATAATGGGAGATATTTTATTACGTTGGGTAACATAAGGAATAAGCAGTGACGATAGTAGTGAATCAAGTCCACGCGAGCGGAGCCGCGGGCCCGGCTAGTATCATGTAAAACTTACTCTGTTTATCCATATACATCTCCCCGCGTCCCCGCCGCCAGTTTCGCTGCGTGCTCGCCGATCCCTCTTTGCGCTCTGCTATTTTAGAATTTTTACAATTAGTTTTTTATTTATTTTTAATGTATATGTTCGTCACAGGGTGGCACTACATATGTCCAAATAGCGAAGGGCTTGCCATCCTTTTTGTCGTATTTCGAGCAAATTTAATTTCTGTTACTTTATGAATTTGTAGATATTGGCAAATAAACTGAATTTGAAGTAAAGGCGTGAGAGTCGCCTACGTTGGATATGGCACTTTAAGAAGAGAAAAAATTATTAAAAAAGAGAATTCCTTTTTTGGTAGTCTTTTCCCTCTCTGCACACTTTGAGAAAGTAAATTTTATTAAAAGCATCCTTCTACCTAGCTATTCGTTTTTAAAGTTGGTAAAGTTCAATCATAAAAAAGCTACAATGAAAATATCTTCAGCTTAGGAAACAGCGGAGAACCTATAAGTACGTCTGAATTTTGTTTATAAAATAATTTTTGAAAGGGTAAATGAAGATGTTTATAAACTATTCCTTATAGTAAAATACATGTGGGAGAAACTGATCATATTCAGTATAATTAGGGAATACGAATGACCTACCAAAGAAACATATTTTTCATTAGCACTCAAGTACCAAATCAACTTTTATAAAGAAAGATTAGGAAATCAATAAACATTCACAATTACTTTAATAATAGGTTTCCGAAAAACTATCAGGCCTTATTTTGACTAGATTTTTTTAAAGCCGCTTATTTCTCGTAATATTAATTGGATTTAGTCATACTGATACTGAACTGACTGAATATACTGAACCCTGGTTTTTTACAAATTTCTCTTCAATTGAACAGTCGATAATACTCTCTAGAAGTCCGTCAACATTGCTTGCTATTTTGAGGGATTAGTACTCAGTATAAATCACCACTATACCAAATATTTTATTTTTTGCACTCGACGCGCGTTTCGCTAACCATGTTAGCTTCATCAGGAGCGATGATTGACTAAAGCTAAACTACAAATCTACCCTATTTATACTTAGCCTAACCCTTGAATTACTCAAGCGGAACTAATGACATAGGCATGGCCATCAATTCCGGTCAAGTAACCAGTAGAGAGGACTATAAGGAATAGGCCCTCTGTCTTTATTTAAACTACTTTTACATTTTATGATTTCCATACTTTCGTATGCGTTTAACAATCTCCTATCAGATACATTTTTTATCAATCTTAGATTATCTAATGTTACAGTATAATCAGCTTCAAGGGCATGTTCGGCAATGCTAGACTTTCCTGTTCTATTGTATTTTAAGGGTGCTAAATGTTCTTTAAATCGTGTTTTAATTGACCTATTAGTTTGCCCAACATACTTTTTGTCACAATCATTACAACTAATTTCATAAATTCCACTTTTCTCACAATTAGGAATCTTATCTTTGGGATTTCCTAAGATATTCCTCAGATTGTCTGATGACTTATAGACTAAAGTGAGGCCTACCTTATTAAATACCTTATTGAGTCCCTTGCTATATTTCGGATTATATGGTATGGAGACAGAAAAGAGTAAATCATTTGTTAGGGAAGCATGCCACAATCAAATATCGAAAAACATGGTTAACAACACAAATTCTAATTCACGAAAAAACATAAAAGTAGTTAAAGGATTAAAAAAGAAAGATGTCTTCTACTTAAAAGCGGATAAAGGAAATAAGGTTGTTATATTGGATAAGAAAGATTATTTTGAACGCGTAGATAATCTAATCGAATCTGGCCCTTATGAAAAGGTAACAAGAAATCCATTACCGAGAATGATATCAGAGGTTAAAAATTCTTTAAAAAAATGTAAGAACCTTGTCTCCGACTCGCTAAAATTTAAATTAAATGTGAGTAATCCGGCCATACCAAAATTGTATTGCTTACCCAAAATTTACAAACCTGGAAAAGCAATGCGACCCATTGTTTCATCGGTCGGATCACCCACATATTTAATATCCAAATGGTTGTCAAAAGAACTTGAGAAGTTACCATTAAATACTTTCGCCGTGAAGAATTCGTTAGAATTCATTAATAAAACAAAAAATCTAGTTCTTAATGAAGGTGAAGTCTTAATTTCTTTTGATGTTAGTTCTTTGTTCCCAAGTGTGCCAGTTCCACAAACTTTACAATATCTCGAAGAATTACTTACAATGAATGACTTTGAAGACGAAATTATTCGTGAATACTTAACATTATCTAAACTTTGTATGGAACAAAATTATTTCCAATATAACAATCAATTTTATGTTCAGAAAGAAGGAACAGCTATGGGTAATTGCTTATCACCTTTCATAGCCAAATTATTCATGAGTAAGTTTAAAATCGAAGCCAGTCAAGAATTTGAATATTTCCCAAGGGTATGGTATAGGTATGTGGATGATATTTTCGCGATTTTTTGATACAAATAAAGCAAATATTGATGATTTTGTTTCTAAATTAAATAGCCGGTATGATTCCATTAAATTCACTTACGAAGTTGAGAACAAAGGACAATTGCCTTTTCTAGATATTTTAATTATTAAAAATAATAATAGATTAGAATTTGATATCTATAGGAAGGACACAGTAACAGATAGATATATTCCTAATGATTCATTTCATTGCAAACAACATAAATTAGCCTCATTACATTTTTTAGTACTTTCCCTCTGAATAGAGTAAACTTTAATAAAGAAAGGAATCGTATTAGAAATATAACTAGAGTTAATGGTTATGACGACGACTTAGTAAATAAGCTAATAAATAGACATAAGTTTAGGTTTAATATTCAGAATTCCACCTTTTTTAGACGCCAAGAAAATAACACCAAGTATGTCTCCATACCATATAATCCGAAATATAGCAAGGGACTCAATAAGGTATTTAATAAGGTAGGCCTCACCTTAGTCTATAAGTCATCAGACAATCTGAGGAATATCTTAGGAAATCCCAAAGATAAGATTCCTAATTGTGAGAAAAGTGGAATTTATGAAATTAGTTGTAATGATTGTGACAAAAAGTATGTTGGGCAAACTAAAAGGTCAATTAAAACACGATTTAAAGAACATTTAGCACACTTAAAATACAATAGAACAGAAAAGTCTAGCATTGCCGAACATGCCCTTGAAGCTGATCATATTGTAACATTAGATAATCTAAGATTAATAAAAAATGTATCTGATAGGAGATTGTTGTGAGGGCCTATTCCTTATAGTCCCCTCTACTGGTTACTTGACCGAAATTGATGGCCTTGCCTATGTCATTAGTTCCGCTTGAGTAATTCAAGGGTTAGGCTAAGTATAAATAGGGTAGATTTGTAGTTTAGCTTTAGTCAATCATCGCTCCTGATGAAGCTAACATGGTTAGCGAACGCGCGTCGAGTGCAAAAATAAAGTGTTTGGTGTAGTGGTGATACATACTGAGTAGTATCATTGTGCCAAAGATTCCACATTCCCAACTTAGTTGAGGGATTAGCTGTAATTAAGACAATATCATCCGCATACCGAAGATGATTCAGTAATTTTCTATGATTCAGTAATTTTCTATCAGGATATCCTGATTGCTTCAGTGTAAGTTTTTAAATACGTCTTCTAGCGTTAATGGTAATCGCTTTGCAAAGAAGGTATCACCCTGCGTTATACCTCTTTTCATGACAACAGGCTTCGTAGATTTTCAGCTTGAACAGTGAAAGTTGCCTTGTCATATATATAGTTAAGTACCTATGATCAATTCTGATATTATTATTAGAGAAAATAGTTATGGTCTGCATCACCAGTAGCTAAACACAAGTTGGACATAAATACTAGGCCTGAGCCTTTTTCCATTTATTTAGCAATCTAATCTCGAAGAAATGCTGAACGAACTTAACAACAAGTCCAGGGAGATTGATCTGAAGATAAACATCGCCAAAACCATGTTCATGGCAAGAAGAAGCACTACTGAACATTCAAAACGCGAAAATCACAAGAACGGATTCATATGTATATCTTGAACACTTGAAAGCGGATATATCAAGGAAAATATCATTAGCTTGGTAGGCGTTTTCCAGTGTCCCAAATACACTAAAAACGAACACATTTGATCGATGCGTGTTGTCAGTAATGGAATGGAAATATGGACTTTGAATCAAGAAATTATAAATCGCCTACAAGTAGCTCAACGCTCGATGGAAGGGAGGATGTTGTGAATATCGTTGAGGGATAGGCTGACTAATGAAGAAATTCCAGGATGGTTCAAGATAACTGATGCAGCTGAGAGGACGGGTCATATCGTAAGACTCTCTGATAATCGATGAACCCATAAAATGATCAACTAGGGGGCCCTGGAATGAGAAAAGAAGTAGGGGACGCCCCGCAAACCCGATGGTCTGACAATATAAAAAGACTAGTGGGATTCAACTGGATAAATAAGGCCCAAAACCAATGAAGATGGATGGACGTACTTAGGGGAGGCTTATGTCCGACGATGGCTGCATAGCTGATGATGATGATGAAAGTCATTCCGATTTGACAACAATCGAACCTTAATAAAGGTAATATTACACATATATAATTAAACTTGTGAAACCTTCCGTTCTATGTAAAAGAACCGACGGCAGTTCGGAAAAATGAACTTTTACCGCCATTACGTCTGAATAGAAAGTTAAATTTTAATATATTCCTAACAGCAAGTAGCTTTTACGAGTCTTTCAAGACGATGCTCTGATATTTTTCTTTTTTTTCCATTTTAGGCAGTTGTGTACCCATTAAAATGAAATGCAAATTTAAACTAAACAAAGTTACTGATACTCAATTCTATAAGTAAATTTCCTTGAAGCTAAAATAAGCTTGAGTTTTCAGGGTATATTAATGGAGATAAACATATAACTCATCTGCTTTGGTTAAACATAAAGTGGTATATGTAAGTATTCGTTTATTTTGTTCACATAATACAAGCGGAGATGGCAGTTATTTATTTATGAAAATTTTGGAAGGGAATCTGTTACATTTTAAGCAAGGATAAGTTAGTATCCAGTTGTGTCATATTATCCATATATTTATTTACGAGGGCATATTGATAAGTTTCTAGCCTGGCATAATAATAACAAGCAAATTTCAAAAATAAAAATTGTTTATTTGACGTAATCTCCTTTAAACTTAACGCAATTAATGCAACGTCTATAAAGTAACCCTAGACTTTTCAAAAAAAATTTTTGTCTTTATTTGCAAACCGACCGACCGACATCGAGTATTCTACCAATCAGTGATAGAGAGGCGCCCAAACCGCGCAAGATTTGGCACTACAAATCTGCTAAATGGGAAGATCTCATGGAATATTTTCGAACTTTCCCTTGGTTGGACGTTTGTTTTCGATCCGACGACCCATCTGACTGCGCCAGGGAGGTTTCCGATGTTATTTTGGCCGGTATGGAGGCTTACATCCCTTTTTCGAAGAAATGCCCTTCCCCACGGCAAGCCTTGGTTTGACCTAAAATGCAAAGAAGCTGTTGCTTCTAAACATCTTGCATACCGACAGTGGCGTGAAGATCCTAACACCATAAATCGTAACATCTTTGTTTGTGCCAGGAACAGATGCAAAGAAATTATAGACGAAACCAAGGAGGTACACAATCAACGGATTAGAAACAAACTTCTCGCTTGTCCCGGCAATTCCAGGTCCTTTTGGTCAGTCGCTAAGGCAGTTAGTCAAAATTTCACCAAATCCACCATACCAATACTCACACGGCCAGATAATTCTATTGCAACGACACCTGTTGAGAACTTGTTGGCCGAACTCTTTGCTTCACATTCTACTGTTGATTTCCAAGGAAAAACACCACCTACTATTCCCATAGTGCAGTCAAGGATGCCCGATATTGTCTTCAGACAGCGTATTTTGATGAAGCTAGACACCAAAAAGGCTTCTGGCGCTGACGGAATACCTGCCATAGTTCTCAAGAACTGTGCAAGGGAACTAACACCAGTTTTCTGTAGACTTTTCAACCTATCCTACAGAAAGGGAATATTTCCTTCCTGCTGGAAATGTGCCACAGTTCAGCCGATACCTAAAAAAGGCAAGAAGACCTTGCCAAATAACTGCCGACCAATCGCACTACTCTCAATAATATCGAAAGTCATGGAAAAGGCTATCAATCAGCATCTTCTAAAATATCTTGAAGGATTCAACATTATTAGTGATCACCAATATGGCTTTCGTAAAAATAGATCAACAGGAGATCTTCTCACTTATGTAACACATGTTTGGAACAACGCAATGAACACTTTGGAGAATCTCGAGCGATTACTCTTGACATATCCAAGGCATTTGACCGTGTTTGGCACGATGGGCTGTTGGCTAAGTTACGTTCTTATGGTATGTCTGAAAAGTTCTGTTTGTGGCTCTCATGTTTCCTCAGAGAGCGTTCTTTACGAGTGGCAGTCGACGGATTTCTTTCTAACACCTTCAATATCAACGCCGGTGTGCCCAAGGTTCCATACTATCTCCTACTATCTTCCTTATTTATATTAACGATCTGCTGGAAAAGACCGAGAATCCAATCTACAGCTTTGCAGATGACAGTACACTTATCTCTTCATTCATTTTGAATGCTCGGACATCGACTACTCAGACGAATATACGCAGGCAGCAGAAAGTCATTCAACTTAACAAAGACCTGGAAGAAATTCTATCTTGGGGTGACAGTAACCAAGTGGAATTTAACGCTACAAAAACCCAGGCGGCAGTTTTTTCTAAAAAAGTTAACGTTGCAGAACCCGACATAGTTATGTCGGGGCACTCCATCCCTCTAACATCGTCACTCAATCTGTTAGACTTTAATTTGGGAGCAAATATGTCCTGGCATGAACATGTTGCAGGCATAGCAAGGAGAGCTTCTCAAAAGTTGGGAATATTGTTTCGAACCAGAAAGCTTTACACTCCACAACAACTGTTAATTCTTTACAAAGCTCAAATTCGACCAACTATGGAATACTGCTCCCATGTTTGGAGCTCCGCTCCCAAACATACACTGCATTTGTTGGATTCTATCCAGAGAAGAGCTGTTCGTCTGATTGGAAACCCGGAACTGACCGACGGCCTTGATTCGCTGGAACATCGAAGAACGGTTGGCGACTTGAGCCTATTCTACAAGTACTTTCATGGAAAGTGTTCGAAGGATGTGGCCCGCTTAATTCCTCCCAGAGCGGTGCATGTTAGGAGTACACATCACGCTAATACTTCACATTCGTATGAGGTTCAGCTTGTTACTCCTCGTACAACGCTTTTCAAGCAGTCTTTTATATGGAGAACATCATACCTTTGGAATAGTTTGCCCAGGACTGTGTTTCCCATCGAGTACAATCTACAGCGATCCAAGAACAACGTGAATCGCTTTCTCCGCACACGTGTCGCTCCTGTAGCGCTTTAGGGATTTCCCTGTAGCACATGTGCTAGACCCATAAAAAAAAACACTCTTTGACAACATTTATTACTTTTCATTTTAATAAAATTTTTGTTATTTTAAAGGTTTTTTTTTTTCAGTTTTGGGAATACATAATAATCCGTGGCAGCTAAATCAGGGCAATATAGGGGAGAGTCAAACAGTTCAAAGCATAATTCATTTATTTTTACAAAACTAACAGTGATTTGTGAGCAAATGCATAGTTTTGTAAAAAGAGAACCCCTCTAAATACTCTTCCTTGGCGTTTCTCTACAATTTTTTAGCAAAGTTTAGTTAATAATGAAGAATTCTCCTGTGCTGGTTTTGTCGTGTCCTAAGTAATCTGTAAGAAGTATCCCATCCGTGTCCCAAAAAACTGAAGAAGAATTTCTCGTGGTGAGTTCTGTAAGTGAAATTTTTAGAGGCAAGGTCAACCAGAATGTTCCTACTCCTTCGACTGTTACTTTAACTACAAATCATAACAAAGGACCATTCGATCTAAAATGTTAGATAAGCCCTCTTCAAAACGGCTACAAATCAACTTTGACATTGTGGCTCTCAGTCGTTTTTGGTCGGCATCCAGACATGTAGGGATCCACTTGGCTGAGAATTTTCTCGTACCCAAATCAGAATTCAAGAAATATTTTCTTATAAAAAATTGCAAGTCTGCTATAAGTGTCAGGCTAATTCCATGTTTCTCCAAAATTATTTCATACACAGCCTTTCATACCATTGTACTGTAGCACGGAATGTTAAAATAATTAGAATTCCTTGTGAGACAATTGTGTATCATCGCATTTCTCTATAACTGATCTTTGTTCTGATGTACATGTAAGGAAACCATAAAAATTTTTCCTTAATATCAATTGATATTAACGAAGTTTCCAAAGTTCCGGATGTTTTCTGTTGCTTAAGTCCTTATATAAGTCTAATTTTGCCCTTTTGTAAAATTTATGATGTTTACTGCTTGACCTCATACAATGATATTGTAAACCATGTAAGTAGAGGTTAATACATAATATCCCGTGGGTGAACTATCTAACGAAGTCTCAGTAAAGTAATATATGTCTTATTTAATACGATTTAACTGCATATGTCAGGGCAATTAATTGTCCAAGAAAAATCAAACATATTATTGCCTATCCACTGGAGTTAAACTTTTAATTTTCATTGTGGAAGTACACTATAACTTTTTTAGATATACCTAGGATCAACATATGCAAAAAAACGAGAAATTATTTTGCACAAATTTCAGTTTTGCTTCTTTCTTATTCTACAAAAAACTGTCACTGTAATATAATCGGCAAACTTGGTGGTTAGTGCTTATAAAGTAAGGCTCAACAACATAATTAGATTATATATTATTGTTTGACATTTGTTGAAACTTTAATTCTGATTTAAAATAATTGTAATTTGTTTTATTATTTTTCTGTAATATATTTTACACTTTAATAATTAATAAATTTTCAGAAAAATAATAAAATAAATTGTTGTAAAAATCTTGTAACAACATTTTCTATTATGTGATACACCACTTTAGCTACATCACATAATTTTTTATCTCATGAATACAATATATAAAATTTATAACATAAATTGTTCTTCTTTCTCTAACTTAGGCTTATCGCCTGTTCAATCTTATCCACCTGCCTGCTACTATTCCGCCACTCTAAGACCATCACGCCACTCATTTCGGGGGCGGCCCACACTCCTATGTCCTAATGGTGACCCCTCGCGAGCATGACTCGCTATTCTTCGGCCTACCATCCTACCAAAGTGTTCATTCCACTCTCTTTTACGTCTCATAACCCAATCGTTGATTTCCTTTACCCAACACCTGTTTCTATTATCTTCACTTCTCTCCCAATCCAAAAGTGTCTTTCCAGCTGTTCTGCGAAGCACCTTCTTTTCTATTGAATCCAATAGTCTTTTATTTTTCGATGTTTCTGGCCTGGTTTCCGCAGTATATGTCATAACAGGTCTTATAGCTGTTCTGTAAATTTTCGATTTTGCTTCGATTCCTATTTTTTTATTACACCATATTGTGTTGTTTTGGTACCCTACTATTCTTGCAGCTCTCGTCGTTTGTTTCCTTACTTCCACTTCAACATCACCATAAGCAGGTATGGTATTTCTATGCCTAGATATTTAAACTTCATTTGCTGTTTAATAACTTCTTCATCCACATCAATTTTACATCTTAAGGGTGTCTTTGACGTTGTTATGCATTTTGTCTTGGACGCAGATATTACCATATTAAAGGATTTAGCTGTGTAATGAAATTGGTGTAGGAGTCTCTGTAGATCGTTTTAATTTTCCGCAAATAGTATTGCGTCATCGGTATAACATAAAATGTTAATATAATTGTCTCACATTTTACTTTCTCTCATGGTACGCACTTTTCTTATTATTTCGTCCATGATGATGTTGAAGAGAAGGGGGCTCAGTAAGTCTTCCTGTCGAACACCGTTCCCA
This sequence comes from Pachyrhynchus sulphureomaculatus, assembly GCA_019049505.1. Taxonomy (NCBI): domain Eukaryota; kingdom Metazoa; phylum Arthropoda; class Insecta; order Coleoptera; family Curculionidae; genus Pachyrhynchus; species Pachyrhynchus sulphureomaculatus. The sequence goes on along the minus strand of CM032453.1, from coordinate 162,693,862 downwards.
GCTGATATCGGTTTGGTAAGTTTATCTTTGCTTGGATTTGGTTCGTTGTACATACATTCTCTATAGTCTTAATTATATTATATGGGATTTGCCTGTTGTAGAGAAGATATATAACATCCTTCAGATGGACAAGGTCAAATGCCTTTTGCAGGTCAATAAAACATATACAGGCGTGCTTGTTGTATTCAAAAGACTTCTCCGATATTTGTTTAACGACAAAAACCGCGTCTTCATAAATAACTACATAAATTTTAACTGCTATAATTAGGAGTATGGGATACAACATAGCTTGGAAAGGCTTTTAGCCAGAGATATATAACTATATAACAAGACAGGAGCTACATTTTTAACCTCTCCTACCGTAAACCTTAAAGGGACGAAGTACACTACTACCATATAACTTCGTGGCCTTGCAGTTTTTGTTAGTGGCGATCCTCGATCCATTCAGTCCCCCTCAAGTATGTATCCTACTCAACAGTGATAAGGAACCTATATAATAATTTCTTTATTGTCCAAGTAGTTACCCACCAACAACAAGCGATTGTCAAGTCCCATCAGGATTAACTTCCAATTCCTGTAAGCCGCTTGCAGTCTCACCCGAGTCTAAAGCACGACGGACACTATCCTCACCGTTAGTCTATTTTGGTTCAAGTAACTCCCCACCACGAACGTACATTTTTAGTAATATGGCCTTCTAAAGTGACTGCATTCTTAAATAAACAGGTGTCCTGACTACCCAGTGTCTACCCCGGTACACCAGAACTACAACGCAGAGCTAAATCTGCCACTTTCACTATTATTAACATGATTTTGCTAAACAGAAGTAAATTATTGATTTTGAGTTCTCAGAATCTGCATATCCACGTTCAGATTATCGTCTACCCTCTACCGTAATTGGCATCGTGCCCTTCTTAAAAATGACAACAAGTACTTATAACTTTAATATTACTTTGAACGCTCGGACATCGGCTACTCAGACGAATATCCGCAGACAGCAGGAAGTCATTCAAGTTAACAAAGACCTGGAAGAAATTCTGTCTTGCGGTGACAGTAACCAAGTGGAATTTAACGCTACAAAAACTCAGGCGGTAGTTTTTTCTAAAAAAGTTAACGTTGCTGAACCCGACATAGTTATGTCAGGGCACTCCATTCCTCTAACATCGTCACTTAATTTGTTGGGCGTTAATTTGGGAGCAAATATGTCCTGGTATGAACATGTTGCAGGCATAGTAAGGAGAGCTTCTCAAAAGTTGAGAATATTATTTCGAACCAGAAAGCTTTACACTCCACAGCAACTGTTAATTCTTTACAAAGCTCAAATTCGACCAACTATGGAATACTGTTCCCATATTTGGGGCTCCGCTCCCAAACATACACTACATTTGTTGGATTCTATTCAGTTCGTCTGATTGGAGATCCGGAAACTGACCGGGCGCGGCGGCCTTGATTCGCTGAAACATCGAAGAACGGTTGGCGACTTGAGCCCATTCTACAAGTATTTTCATGGAAAGTGTTCGAAGGATGTGGCCCGCTTAATTCCTCCTAGAGCGGTGCATATTAGAAGTACACGTCGCTCTAATACTTCACATCCGTATGAGGTTCGGCTTGTTACTCCTCGGACAACGGTTTTCAAATAGTCTTTTATATGGAGAACATCATCCCTTTGGAATAATTTGCCCAGGACTGTGTTTCCCACCGAGTACAATTTACAGCGATTCAAGAACAACGTGAATCGCTTTCTCCGCACACGTGTCGCTCCTGTAGCGCTTTGGGGACATAAAAAAAGGGTTTTAATACACTCTGATAAAAATGAATGCTTGGGCACGCCCTCTAATATGTTTTACATTATTTCTTATATTGTTTAGCTACAAAGATTTATGTAAACTAAACAAACTTTTGCCATAAGTACATTTTTATATTAGTTAATTTTATTACTCCCCTTAAAAGGCGCTTTGTATTCAATATTAGACTAATCAAATATTATTGTTAGAAAGATCTAAATCCACAACTTTGTTAGCTAAAGCTTAATATGTAATTAACAATCACGTAAAATACATATCTTTTACCAAGACCGATACTGACAAATTGTTATACTGAATAAACCCTTTTGGTAAAACGATATAGGTATTCTCGTTTACCTATTACATGTATCATAGTTTAATGTTGCTAAAAGCATATCAGTGTACGTATGTACGTAAATGTACATCAATATCTTTTAGTAATAGGACATCAAATTTAGCTTAGTATAGGACAACAAACGATTTCTTTAGTAGACTTTTCCATATAAAATGAAAGTAAACAGAAAAACAACAATTCCATAAATGAGCAAACATTATTTTCATTGGTAAAACTTTTAAGTTTTATTGGATAAAATTTTTAACATAAATTATAGATTAATTTCGTTGACTTGTGTTAGCAGTCATTTTTCTAAATTTACGTCATCATTTATATAAAAAAATCACTTAAATATTTTTGAAAAATAAAATGTCATCAGTAGACCCTCTCAACCTAAATATTAAGGAATAACAGGCCTCCTCATGTTTACGTTAAAATGCGATCACATTTCTAAACTTCCATAATAACTGCCTGTTTGGATGACTGCTAATGAATTAGTCTAATGTCTATGGTTGTAGGACTTTCAAAATTTGTAAAAAAAAATCATTTCCCAATATCATTTTTGCTAGTTAGTCTGCCTCGATAGCGTAATGAATTAAGAGCCTGCATAGCCAACCAGTGGTCGCTGGTTCTATTCGGACAATCGGCTGATTATTGTGTGTGTATTTTTAGACAGTAGTTAATACAGTGTGTAATAATACTCGCGGCAGCCCTACCGCGTAGTCTTAAAACGTACAGTAAAATATAAACGTATGTTTATGTAAAATACCTGAAAACGGATGAAGTCCATATCTTAGCAATTTATCCACTGTTCTTATTCGTCAAATCCATCCTGAGGCGGGTTTCGCCGTATCACGGCTCGTCAGTCAGGCTAGGATTGACAAGCAAGAGAATAGAATGTACTGGTACTTATTATATTCCAGAAGTTACGGAACACTATGGTAGGACACGACGAATTATATTAAGTACGCACACCGATTACTCCAAGGAAAGCTGACATAGCAGCTTTCAAGCCAACAGAGTGGTTGACACAGTCAAGGCTTGAAACCAGGTAGCGCTCTTCGAGGGATCATCCTCAGGTATATAAATGTAAAATACCTGAAAATGGACAAAGTCTATATTTCAGCGGTTTACCCACTGTTCTTTTATTCGTCAAATCCATCCTGAGACGCGTTTCGCCGTTTTTAGGTATTTGACATTTATATGCATATGCATATGGATCCCTCGAAAAGCGCTACCTGCTTTTAACCGTTGATTGTGTCAACCACTCTGTCGGCTTGAAAGCTGCTGTGTCAGCTTTCGATGGAGTAATAGGTATGCGTACTTAATACAATGCGTTGTATCTTACAAAACGTAACCTGAACTAACCTGAGCAAAGTTGATGGATATTATTACATCCCCGCTAATAAATCTCATTGAGATATAGTAAGAAAAAGGGTAAAAATTCCTATAGAGATCGGGAGGTGGACCATAATGAAAATATCAGAAGAGAAAGTAAATCAATAGATTTATAAGTAACAGCTTAATATTTTTATTATTTTATAATTTAATAAATTATATATAACCACATATATGCAACACCAGTATGCATCCCAAGCAGGTTTTACCACACAACAAGAAACGACAAATCAATTTTCTTCTCGGTATTGCACTTCAGTGAAGTAATGTAACCTTTTGCATGGAAAGGAAACCTAAAAAGTAAAAATTTTTAGCTGCATATTTATAATTAAAAACGGCAATGCTATGACTTATGAATTAGCAGAACTAGCTCTTGGTGAGTTGATAAATGCTTGAAAATACTAAGATCGATTGCTATACCATGATGAAGAGGAAAATTGCTAGTTTCCGTTTAAATTATCTTCTCATTTTTATAAGTGCCGTTAAATAACCAAGAGCAATAGTAACGCCCGATTTATCCAAAACAACAGTCGTATTCCATCTTTCTCTTCCCACCTACAAGCTTTACTCTTGGAGGTTTCATATTCGATATCGCTAAGATCTGTGGGTAATAATACTTTCAAAATTATCTTATAGCGTTCCCTGTCCAAAAGGAAACGGAGTTTTTCGGAAACCAAATAAAACAGTATAATATGTAAACTATTTTTTGATATTTTCGTCTTATAAAGCAACTTCAAGCTTCCTTGGAAGTATCTCGTTACTGGTACTGCTATGCGGTTCGTTCGGATATTATGAGTAACAACCATATTTATGTGTTGGTGTACATATTCACCTAATTTAGCACCCTATGACGTCTTTTTCTTCTTCCGACTTCATTTGCCGATAAAAGGCAAAAAATACAACTACACTTAAATATTCAAGAAGTAGTGATTTGATCTTTTCCCCTCCAACGGTATTCTGGAAATAAATATGAAAAAAATTATTAAACGAACTAATTGATCTTGTCAAATGCAATGTTGAAGCTGAAAGAGCTTATATCGATTGAGATAAATGATTTGGACAATCATAATCTTCCTATGTTTCATTTTGTATTCATTATTTGTTCGATTTCTTTTGGACAGGGGGTTATAAAAGCGCAAAACGAAGCTTTGCTTTAAACCCTCTTTTTAAATCTATTTCTACGACATGCGTTAAAACACTTACAAAAACTTTTATTGCCACCTTCTGTTATTTATTACAGCCGAACATAATTTTTTTGCCTAATATATCATGCCATAGCTACTGCCTATCAGACGGTTAAATGTATTTTCTATCGTTTATCGTATGTAACCCAATGCCTTTTTAGTAAACTGATACCCATAATTTTCAACAAGACACGTCGATAGATATAATGGCCCGATAATACTAAAAGCTTGTCTCGATAATGTATGTGGTAATTTTGGTTAAAAGAGGATAAATAAAATGGCCAATTAACTATTTTGTGCTAGGCATTATATTTAGTAATATGATCTAATGAGCAACTGTAGTTATACTTTGGTGAAACTTGAATTGAAATACAATGTTCGTCAAAAGTAGTTCATCCCTTCCATTTCTGGAAACGTTTATTGTCTAGATACAACATATGCGCATCAGGTAAACCTCCGTTACATGAGCAGCGCGCCTCGGTAGTATTCGGTGGAAAATAGAGTCATAGACAGTCCATTTCAAATGATGATGAGGTTCTCTTTACAAACACGTACTTAAACAGGGTACTAGGATTGACAAGTTTAATATCATATGGATATGAAGTATTCCTGGAATACATCGCTTGGAAAGGAATCAAGGAGCTAGATTTATCAGACACCATGATAATATTTATAGAGTAGACTTAAGGCGCCAACTTTTCTTAGATATTACAAGTAATTTAAAGTTTCTGATTAGTGAGACTAACATCGCTTCACACACAACTTCTGAGTCGCATTTAATAAATGCAAGATATATTTGTAAGCAAAGACCGAAATAAGAAAGTAGTATTCCATTCGAGGTAATATTTTAGCTTTAATGGATAATATTATCCGCACTCATGCACGTGTGCTAGAACCATAAAAAAAAAAAATATTTGTGTGTCATATCCGATACGGACGTAGGCGACCCTCTCGTCTTTGCCTGTAATTCGTGTCTTTTTTCAGTACTCCACGGACAAACGGGACCTTCAGTTTAATGCCTGTTTTGAGCAGTCAAAGAGACGGCTTTACTAGGTATGATACTACGGGTGGTTTGCCGTTGCCTTCCCGAGAAAGGCAACCATCGCGTTATAATGTTTTTTTTTTTAATTTATTATTTCATGAACCGAGAATCTAACTCGTAGAAAGCAGGCACTCTAACCACCTCTATGCTATGGCGGCCTATTATCTATAATATATATAAAATGCAACGTCTCTCTGTCTGTCTGTCTGTCCGTTAGTGCGCCTATCACTGAAAAACCACTTATCCGATTTACGTACTTTTTTTTTAAAACATACATATGTTCTCTGGCCAGGTTATAGGCTATATTTTATTACGATAGGTAGCATAAGGAATGAGCAGTGACGTAAAATAGTGAATGATGTCGGAAATAAGTTTGCCGTTAGCGCGTGCCTTTGCAATACACAGCCTAAACCATTAAATATGGAACAATATTATGTAGCAAAGAAAATTTGTAATGTATAATATATATATAAAATGCAATGTCTCTCTGTCTGTCTGTCTGTCCATTAGTGAGTTTATCACGCGGGAACCACTTATCCGATTTACCTGTCTTTTTTTTTTAAATTCAGGCATATATTCTTTAACCAGTTATATAATAATAATAATAATAATAATCTATATCTATAATATATATAAAATGCAATGTTTGTCTGTCTGTCTGTCTGTCTGTCCGTTAATGCGCTTATCCCTCGAGAACCACTTATCCGATTTACGTGATTTTTTAAATTCATACATATGTTCTCTGACCAGGTTATAGGTATATATTTTATTACATCTATAATATATATAAAATGCAACGTATTCTGTCTGTCTGTCTGTCCGTTAGTGCGCTTATCACTGGAGAACCACTTATCCGATTTTCGTACTTTTTTTTTTTTAAACATACATATGTTCTCCGGCCAGGTTATAGGCTATATTTTATTACGATAGGTGGCATAAGGAATGAGCAGTGACAATAACAGTAAATGAAGTCGGATAAAGTTTGCCGCTAGCGCGTTCTCTTGCAATACACAGTCCAAACCATTAAATATGGAACAATATTATGTAGCAGAGAATATCTATAATATATATAAAATGCAATATCTCTCTGTCCGTCTGTCTGTCTGTCCGTCCGTTAGTTTGCTTATCACGGGAGAACTACTTATCCGATTTACGTGCTCTTTTTTAACCATACGTATGTTCTGTGGCCAGGTTATAGGATATATTTTATTAGGTGACATAAGTAATAAGCAGTGACGATAATAGTAAATTAAGTAGGAGAAAAGTTTGCCGCTAGCGCGTTCTCTTGCAATACACTTCCTAAAGCATTAAATATGGAACAATATCATGTAGCAAAGAATATAATATATATAAAATGCAACGTCTCTCTGTCTGTCTGTCTGTCCGTTAGTGCGCTTATCACTCGAGAACCACTTATCCGATTTACGTGTTTTTATAAATTTATACATATGTTCTATATAATTCGATATAAGCCTAGATAATGGGAGATAAGGTGAGATAATGGGAGATAAGGAGACATAATGGGAGATAAGTCGAGATAAGCCTCGATAATGGGAGATAAGGTGAGATAATGGGAGATAAGGAGAGATAATGGGAGATAAACAGCGATAAGTCTAGATAATGGGAGTTATGGTGAGATAATGGGAGATAAGGAGAAATAAAGGGAGATAAGGAGAAATAACGGGAGATAAGGAGAAATAATGGGAGATTAGTCGAGATAAGCCTAGATAATGGGAAATAAGGTGAGATAATGGGAGATAAGGAGAAATAATGGGAGATAAGGAGAAATAATGGGAGATGAGCAGAGATAAGCCTAGATAATGGAAATTATGTAGAGATAATGAGAAATAAGGAGAAATATTGGGAGATAAGGAGAAATAATGGGAGATATTTTGTTACGTTGGGTAACATAAGGAATAAGCAGTGACGATAGTAGTGAATCAAGTCCACGCGAGTGGAGCCGCGGGCCCGGCTAATTGAAAATAAAATTAAAATATAAAGTTGATGCCTCTTCAAATAAACGCATTGAAGTTGCTGTTTATATCAGCAACCCTATAAAACTTTCTAAAATCGGAGCTTCTAGTTTTTAATTTTATTTTCACTAAAATTCATGGATCAATGGTCTTCACTTAAAGAATTCGTTTCAGCTTCCGCCCGGTCACAAATTATAACGAATAAATTTGAAACACTATTTAAAATTGTCTTTTGTCTCTAATATGTTCAATGTTATCAAAAATTGAAAACAAACTAAACAACCTGTAAATAATCGGTTGAAATAAGTTACACCTAGATTACACTCGTTCGGTGTTCACTGTTGAGAAAACTACCCGTTACCCTCGACAGAACGGTTTAAATTATGGGAAATCAGAAAAGCCAAATCAAACACGTGTATTTTGAAACGACTGCGAACAGGTTTACAATACACTATAATGACTGAAACGTCCTTATTTCTGGTCATTTTTTCTTTTCTAGAATGACATTTCTGCTGCTATAATTGGAGATTTTCTGTTTGGTGGCTCCCGCAGCAAATTTCTATTTTCCTCGCCGTTCCTTAACTTAATATCGCTAAAATTATCTTTAAGTGGAAACCCTCAATAGCTAGATATATATTTTGTTTATTTTTTATTTTTGTACAAAGAAAATTCATAAGATTTTGTAATTTAGTCTCGAGCATGACAACTTAGACTTTCTCGAGCCGAATGAAGATCTTTGCCAGATTCGTAAAAGCTCTTTTGGTAAATATGATTTATGAGAGAAATTAACAGCACCGCATATTTATGAGATGTGATACCGAGGGTATCAAGAGCGCTTAGTTGACTCTCAATTTAATCATATAATTTAACAAGAATTAACTTTTGTTTTGTCACAGTTTTACTCAAAACTAATTGTAATATTTCACATACATATATATCAATTTTTAAGTGTTGCCATGTGCCAGTCAATAATTTTGGCGTAATTTTCTCCAAATAAAGAGAAGGCTATTTACTACGAGGGCATTTTTTTAAGTTATCTACCTGGCTATGGCAAACCCGGAAGACTTAAATATCTTTTTCTACATAACTTCTCTGTAGACTTAATACACACACAGTGTTTTTCGAGTTGTTTCTTTCCAAAAAAATATTTTTTGTTTATACCTCAAAAAAAGATACAACTGCAGATTTCAGCTCATAATCTTAGAAGGATTTTTGAACTCTGAGGCGTTTCTTTAAATGTTTGAAAAAAGAAAGTTTCAGGAGCTTAATTAGAGCTAAAAACTGAATATTGCGAGGCGGTAATTCTACAATTTTTGGTAATGTCTTGAACTGTGCAAGTCTTGTGGACATTACATAGACTTAATAAATAACTGTTTATACTAAGAGAGTGCACACTATTGCATAGAGTCTCTAAGTTGGAATTATTAAGTTGTTAGCAAATGGCTTTAAAAACACAAAGTTTGTGAAATCGTCTTCGCGGATAACACGTGTTACGTAGTTGTTGGAAACACACGTTGCAGACAGGAAGTGAGATATTTAAACTGGTGTGCTTATGATTTACTGATTGGCTTCTCTTCGCGGGTTTTCCACAAGCTGCTTGGCCTTTCCTGGTGAGATTCTCATCAAAATATTGTCTCAGCCATTACTCTCCTATTTTCATTTGGGTAGCTAATCATTCTTGGATCCGAAATGCCTTAGGATGAGCAGAATATTTTAAGACCGGAAAAAGGCATCATTGTAATAGACTGAATACATATCTGGGAGGAAGACAAAGTTCAGAGAGCTGGAAATTCTTAAAGACAATTAGACAGGAAATAAAAAAAGATATAATATCACCCATAACCCCAGAAGTATGGCATGAATATTTCGCAAAATTATTAAACGAGGACAGGGAAAAAATTTTAGGGAACCGTGACGATGAGTTTGATAATATACACACGACTTCTTCACCCATAAGACTAACTGTTACTGAAATAAGAAAAGTATGCAAACGACTTAAGAATGGGAAGTCTCCCGGTTCAGGCAATATCCCCGAAGAACTTGTAAAGTATGGAACAGATAATTTATTTAAACACCTCACCTCACTTTTTCAAAAATGTATAAACCAAAGAAATATCCCGGAAGAATGGAGTAATTCAATAATATCAACCATACATAAGAAGGGAAGTAGAACCGAATGTAACAATTACCGAGGGATAGCCGTTACAAGCTCCATTAGTAGAATACATGGTAAAGTGTTAAAGTTCAGAATAGAAATGGAATATAGCGATATGGAAGTAGAGGAGCAAGCAGGATTCCGAGCAGGAAGATCAACTCTAGATCAGCTATTCTGCCTAACACAACTCATAGAAAAAAAAGTGTCGGTAAACCAAGAAGTACACTGTCTATACGTGGACCTTAAAAAAGCCTATGATAGCGTCCGCCATAGAAAACTCTGAGCTGCATTGGAGCAAACCAACATAGAAACGACATTAGTAGAGGCGGCCAAAACCATATATAACAATTTAACAGCAAAAGTAAAAAATAAAACTTCTAACGGCTTCAAAGTCACCAAAAGTCTTAAACAGGGATGCCGCCTTTCCCTAACATTATTTAAAATCTATTTAGAACAAGCATTAAAGAACTGGAAACGGAAATGTGAGAGAATGGGTATACCATTGAATGAGAAAACGCTATATACTCTCTGCTTTGCAGACGACCAAATAGTAATAGCACAAGATTATGACGACCTAGAATACATGAGCAGAAAACTAATAGAAGAATATGACATCTGGGGCCTCGAGGTAAACTTAGCCAAAACCGAGTACATATGTATTGGATGACAAAACAGAGACCTTATCTTAGAAAATGGTAAACACATTAAACACTGCACAGCTTGCAAGTATTTGGGAGTAATAATTACGAATGATGGAGTCTTGGACACAGCAATTAAAGAACGGAGCACTTTAGGAAGAAGAGCAATATCGGTAATGAATAGCATAATATGGGACCAGCAGATATCAAAATCAAATAAACATAGGATATATAACACCATCATTAAGAGCATAATCTCATATGGCCACTCAAACAAACAACGGAGAAGAGTCTTGAAACAACAGAAATGGACTACTGGCGAAGAGCTGCAGGCCGATCGAAGCGAGAAAAAATCAGAAACACAAGAATCCGGGAAATTATGAACGTGAAACACACCAACGTAGATGAGATAAGAACTAAGCAACTCCGATGGTTTGGGCATGTCCAAAGGATGGAAAAACATCGAATCCCCAAGCAAATTATTGGATGGAAACCATACGGCCGCAGAAAGAGAGGTAGACCAAGGCTTAGTTGGAGAGAAGGAGTTGACAGGGAAATGAGAGAGAGAGAGACCTGGAGGATGATTTGTGGAATGGTAGGGAACAATGGAGACTAGGAATCGGAAGACGTCGGAGAACGTTTTAGACCGATATATATATATATATATATATATATATATATATATATATATATATATATATATATATATATATATATATATATATATATAAAGGCATCGAACTTGAGATCTGGAAACAACACCCACTTGGTAATAAAAAAAACCGGTCAAGTGCAAGTTGAACTTGCACAATTAGTGTTCCGTACGTTGATTGTTTTTGAAATAAAAAGTTTTGTTAGGGTGGTATAAAATGATTAGTGACTTCACAAAACACACCCCAAATGAGTTTTCAACAAAGTTTGTTTCCAATCTTTACTGAAAACTGGTGACCTTGAAATATTGTTTTTTTTTTATACCAGATAAATTATTAAAGGTAATGATAATTTTCGTTCAATCTATACTCCGTGGAGAATATTCCAGGGTTTTTTTCAAAATTTTTTGATCAGTACTTTTCGAGATAAGGTAGGGGACAGCGATTTTTCACGATTTTTTAAAAGTAATACGAAGAAAAGTATGCGCAAGTATTACATTATATATATATTTTTTACTCGTGTTTTCACAAGCTTTCATTTGACACCACACTCGATGACCTAGTAAAAAAATTTTTTTTTCACTTCCGATTTCACCCCTCCAAACGAATCCCTTAAGTCAAAATTTATATTACGGTTATATAAAATGATCAGTAACTTCACAAAACACACCCCAAATAAGTTTTCAACAAAGTTTATTCCAATCTTTACTAAAAATTGATGACCTTGAAATTTCTGTTTTTTTTTATATAACAGATAAATTATTACAGGTAATGCACTCGTGATAATTTTCGTTCAATCTATACCCCGTGGAGAATATTCCAGAATTTTTTCAAAATTTTTTTGATAAGTACTTTCCGAGATAAGGCGGGTGGACAGCGATTTTTCGCGATTTTTTAAAAATAATACAAAGAAAAGTGAGCGCAAGTATTACATTATATGTATATTTTTTACTCGTGTTTTCACAAGCTTTCATTTGACACCACACTCGATTACCTAGTAAAATTTTTTTTTTTTTTCATTTCCGATTTCACCCCCCAAAACTAACCCCTTAAGTCAAAATTTAATTTTCAAAACTACATGGCTCTGATGAGGCCATCAATTCCTATATTGCTACCAAATTTCAACTTTCTATGACAAGTAGTTTCGGAGAAAATCGGGTGTGACAGACGGACAGACGGACAGACGGACAGACACCGAAGTGATCTTATAAGTGTTCCGTACGGAACACTAAAAAGTGCCGTTACTGCACTACGAAAAAAGCCTACTACGGCATTACGAAGGAATAAGCCACTACGGCATGCTGGAGGAAAAAGCCCTTAAAAATTCCAAATGACCGTTTATATATCTTTTGCCCTTCTTCAAAGTGAAGTTTTTAAAATGGTTCACTTCCGGAAGGCGTAATGAGACGGGAGTGTTAAACTGGCGACTTATACTTGATAGACCAATGATACCCGTCTTCCTTATAAAGCAGACCCATTGAATGCAAATAAAATAAGTTAAGTCGGCAACACGCGCTACACACGGTTGAGTTACACTGCTCAAAAATTTAAACTCACGGCCTAATCAAATACAATGAATGTTACAAGACAACAGCGAGACACGTAGGCTGTAGAAACAAGAGCTAACCCATGTAAAAAGCACAAATGATGAGGACAATAGAAATGAAGGTGATTAGGGACATACATGGAAAAACTAACTACGACAGAATTCGCAACAAAGAACTAAGTAAGATCCAAGAAACATTCAAATGGATCAGAACAAGAAGAAAATAATAGAATAAACACGTAAGCAGACTGGTAAAAAGGGCCAAACTCAATAAACCCTGCGGTAGAAGAACTAGGGGCCGACCTCCGAAAAGGTGAAAGGAATGCTGGACGCTTGAGTTACACCGCTCAAAAATTTAAACTCACAGCCTAATCAAATAAAATGAATGTTACAAGACAACAGCGAGACACTTAGGCTGTAGAAACAAGAGCTAACCCATGTAAAAAGCACAAATGATGAGGACAATAGAAATGTAGGTGATTAGTGACATACATGGAAAAACTAACTACGACAGAATTCGCAACAAAGAACTAAGTAAGATCCAAGAAACATTCAAATGGATCAGAACTAGAAGAAAATAATAGAATAAACACGTAGACAGACTGGTAAAAAGGGCCAAACTCAATAAATCCTGCGGTAGAAGAACTAGGGGCCGACCTCCGAAAAGGTGAAAGGAATGCTGGACGTCCACATCGGAAGAGACCTAATGGGGATAAAACAGGCAGTATGCCCACTTATATGACACACCATATAAGAAAGAAGAAAAAGATAAAACTCTTTACTGTTTTTTTTGCCCTGTCAATGTGATCGCAAAATTCGGTGTTCATCGTTGAGCCAACCATCCTTTACCTGCGGCAGAACGCTTTTAACACGTAGGCTGAAAAGTTTTTAGTCTATCTACTTAAAACACTAGAAGTTTGCAAGAAGTAAAACACTACTTAAATTTCCACTAAATGTTTTATTTTTAACACCATGACATGTGTCGCTGTACGACAGCTTCTTTGTTACAAAATGAAGAAGTTTCGGCTGAATCAATTCAAGTACTTAAAACAATTTTTTTTTTTTTGCAAAATCTGACTTTATTCATCAATATAGTCTCATTCAAGAGCGATACAATCAGTCTAACGCTTTTCTAACATTTCTATACCTTTCTTGTAGAAGGATTTGTCTTTACCTTTAAAATAGGCCTCAGTTTCGGCGATAACTTCTTCATTAGAGCCAAATCTCTTTCCAGCGAGCATTTTTTTGAGGTCTACGAGTAAACAATAGTCACTGGAGGCCAAATCTGGAAAATACAGTGGGTGAGGAAGCAATTCGAATTTCAATTCATGCAATTTTGCCATCGTAACTATTGGCTTATGACACGGTGCACTGTCTTCATGAAAGAGAACTTTTTTCTTGTTTATTTGGAGCCGCTTCTTTGCGATTTCTGCCCTCAAACCCAATAACTTTATATAATATTCGCTATTGATGGTTTCTCCCTTCTCAGCATAGTCGATGAAAATTATTCCATGGTCATCCTAAAATACAGAGACCAAAACCTTCCCAGCCGACTTTTGTGTCTTTGGTCGCTTCGGGCGGCTTTCACCGGCTGCTGTCCGATTTGATTCCGGTGTGTGTAGTGGTGGATCCATGTTTCATCCATTGTCTAATATCGTATGAAAAAAATCCTTTTTATTACTGTTAAACAGGTCCAAACAGTACTCAGAATCATCAACACGTTTTTGTTTTTGGTCCACTGTGAGCAAAGGCGGTACCCATTTCGAAAAGAACTTTCTCATGCCCAAACGTTCATGAAAAATATGACCAACACGTTCTTTTGATATCTTTAGGGTGTCAGCTGTGTCACGCAATTTCACTTTAGGGTCATCCAAAACAATTTTGTGGATTTTTTTTATGTTTTCCGGTGTAATCACCTCATCTGGGCGTCCAGACGGTTCAGAACCATTTGTATCTGTACGACCACATTTTAATTCAGCATACCAGCAAATGGTGAGTGATTTACCATTGGCAGATTTCTCGTAACACTTATCAAACCATTGCGCATCAAAAAACAGTGTATAATTCGAATTCGATTTTTTCCATTGTTTTGAAAATATCAATAGTAGCGTCACTAAAACCACTGTAACTTGTAAACTAATCGTCGAAGTGTCATGAAATTTTGACACTTATCATCTGAAAGTTGGTACTTCCTAAAAATCATATGGATTTTTTGAAAAGGGCGACATCTATGTGTCAGAACAAAAACTTTTCAGCCTATGTGTTAATTTTGGAAAATCGAAAAAGCCATATTTAAATAATATGACAAGTTTATAACTAAAAAATAACAAACGACTACGAGCAGTTTTACAAAATAGTTTCCTTTTTTGATACTGGCTATCATTGTTGCCAATATCGTATAACTAACTCTTACAGTACTGTCCCATTTTTATTTTTTAAATTATAAGGGTTTACATACATTTTACATAACGGAGATCTTCTTTTTCGCAAAATTACTGCGCTACTGACTCAATAATAACTAATATGGCGAATGCCATAAGGATGTTATAAATTTATTACTCAAACCAGGTGTGCACTGCCACCAAGAAGTGCTGGGCAAATTATACCCAATTATAAATCGCTCTAGCAAGTTGCCCACCAAAACCAAGCTCATGGTCTACAAGACAATTGTGAAGGTAGGCCTTACTTATGCCTGCCCTACATGGTACCAGCTCTTAAAGACAAGGAAAGCACAAGTCCAGGCAATGCAGAACAAGATCCTGAGGATGATCACAGGAGCCCCTTAATTCATGCGAAATAACCAATTACACAGAAACCTCGATGTGCCAACTATAAAGGCGTACATGAGGCAAACGCAAATGAAGTTCCTGGCCAAGGACTCCCAACATCACAATCCAATCATCAGGGACGTCTTCTTAACCCCCCCCCCCTTGCCCGCAATCGATTCCCGAGACCCTCTCTCGGATGAAGACGATGGCTATCCCAACCCACCATCATAGGAGAATGTAAAACTAGGTTAAGTTAGCATACGCTCTAATTTAAGATAGGTTAGGTAATACTCATGTTAAAAAACATATTTCCTAGGTTAAGTTTAATTTAGGAACACTATTCTACTGTCGATTTCCAAGGAAAAACACCACCTACTATTCCCATAGTGCAGTCAAGGATGCCCGATATTGTCTTCAGACAGCGTATCATAAAACGTATTTTGATGAAGCTAGACACCAAAAAGGTTTCTGGCGCTGACGGAATACCTGCCATAGTTCTCAAGAACTGTGCAAGGGAACTAACACCAGTTTTCTGTAGACTTTTCAACCTGTCCTACAGAAAGGGAATATTTCCTTCCTGCTGGAAATGTGCCACAGTTCAGCCGATACCTAAAAAAGGCAAGAATACCTTGCCAAATAACTACCGACCAATCGCACTACTCTCAATAATATCGAAAGTCATGGAAAAGGCTATCAATCAGCATCTTCTAAAATATCTTGAAGGATTCAACATTATTAGTCATCACCAATATGGCTTTCGTAAAAATAGATCAACAGGAGATCTTCTGACTTATGTAACACATGTTTGGAACAACGCAATTGAACACTTTGGAGAATCTCGAGCGGTTGCTTTTGACATATCCAAGGCATTTGACCGTGTTTGGCACGATGGGCTGTTGGCTAAGTTACGTTCTTATGGTATGTCTGAAAAGTTCTGTTTGTGGCTCTCATGTTTCCTCACAGAGCGTTCTTTACGAGTGGCAGTCGACGGATTTCTTTCTAACACCTTCACTATCAACGCCGGGGTGCCCCAAGGTTCCATACTATCTCCTACTCTCTTCCTTATTTATATTAACGATCTGCTGGAAAAGACCGAGAATCCAATCTATAGCTTTGCAGATGACAGTACACGTATCTCTTCATTCACTTTGAATGCTCGGACATCGACTACTCAGATGAATATCCGCAGACAGCAGGAAGTCATTCAACTTAACAAAGACCTGGAAGAAATTCTATCTTGAGGTGACAGTAACCAAGTGGAATTTAACGCTACAAAAACCCAGGCGGCAGTTTTTTCTAAAAAAGTTAACGTTGCAGAACCCGACATAGTTATGTCGGGGCACTCCATCCCTCTAACATCGTCACTCAATCTGTTAGGCGTTAATTTGGGAGCAAATATATCCTGGCATGAACATGTTGCAGGCATAGCAAGGAGAGCTTCTCAAAAGTTGGGAATATTGTTTCAAACCAGAAAGCTTTACACTCCACAACAACTGTTAATTCTTTACAAAGCTCAAATTCGACCAACTATGGAATACTGCTCCCATGTTTGGAGCTCCGCTCCCAAACATACACTGCATTTGTTGGATTCTATTCAGACAAGAGCTGTTCATCTGACTGGACACCCGGAACTGACCGACGGCCTTGATTCGCTGGAACATCGAAGAACGGTTGGCGACTTGAGCATATTCTACAAGTACTTTCATGGAAAGTGTTCGAAGGATGTGGGCCGTTTAATTCCTCCCAGAGCGGTGCACGTCGCGCTAATACTTCACATTCGTATGAGGTTCAGCTTGTTACTCCTCGTACAACGCTTTTCAAGCAGTCTTTTATATGGAGAACATCATACCTTTGGAATAGTTTGCCCAGGACTGTGTTTCCCATAGAGTACAATCTACAGCGATTCAAGAACAACGTAAATCGCTTTCTCCGCACACGTGTCGCTCCTGTAGCGCTTTAGGGATTTCCCTGTAGCACGTGTGCTAGACCCATAAAAAAAAAAAAATTGCAAATGCTTAGGTTAAGTTAGAACAAGTATACTCTCTCACCGTGTTAGAACAACGTTCCTTTAATAGAAGTAAGAGGCTATGTGTTCCTTATAAGTCAGTAAAGAAAATGAAAATGAAATGCTACTGAATACTGAACTGTCTTGAAACATTTGACACAATAATAATTTATCTGAAGTAGATATTTTGGTATTAAATTAACAATTAGAATTCACATTTAATTCGTTTGACATTGAGAAATTTCATAATAGCAGCAATATTGCTGCATTCTTGACAATCAAACATCGAATTATTAAAGACATAGTTAACATCGAGCCGGCATATTGCACGAATATAGTAAATTGAAGTAATCTATGATCCATTTTTTGAGACAATTTAATGAATTGAGTTTAGTTTTTGCTACTGCTACTTTTTTTTAACACACCTAACTCTATGAAGGATAGTAACAGCCAAATGTATCAAAACTAGCCAGATATTAGGTAAGGTTAAGAAGGTTCTTAAAATTTTTATTGTGTTTTTGGCAAATTTTGTGTTGCTAACATCAAATATCGCTTCTCTTTCTCCAAAATAAGTTGATTGTGTTTTGGCGGCAGAAAATTCTTTCTAAAAGATGCTGTGCAAATAAAAACTAAAAATGTTACTTTTGAGTTCAAGTTTTCTGAGTAAATAACAAATTCTTAGTATCACTCTCTACAACACTGTAGATAATTTGCCCACTAGTTCTATGTGACTAAGTCTTGCTACAGTCTAATTTAAATAGTTTTTCAACAATTATTGAATAAAAATGTTTGTAATGATTTTTTTTTCAGTAAAGATGGCAATTGAATTATTGTTATTTTTTATAGTTCTTGCTCGCTGCGGGGGAATAGTGAGGGAAAATGGTAGTTTATTCGTTAATGATGGATATCCGAACCCCTATGACGGAGTTGGTTCTTGCCAAGTTACCATTGTAAAAGCAAATCCAGGTATATGTCAGTACAGGTATGTGTATTATTTTTTAATGGGTTGTTGCATAGTTGCTCACTAAAGCAAGAATGAACTTTTTCTGATGTCTAATACTGAACATAAATTCGACAAGCATATCGTCCCCGAAAATGTATGTAACTTAGTTACAATACAACCAGTCACTTAACATTTTACATACATTCACCCAATAGTTTTAGAACAATGCTACATTTTTCAATACAAGAAAAACTTTTAAGAAAGTCTAGACAGACAGACAGAGAGATTAATAATTAATTTAATTCTAATAGCTATACTTAATCATTTGAACGAACTAAAATTATTTTTTTGATATAGTTCTTTCTAAATTTAATGACAATAATATTTATATATTCGCCGATGACACAGCTATTTATTCCACCAAGTTGAACAAAAAATTCCGCCAACTATAGTTTAAATAGACAACTGATCATCAATTCTGAACCCACTGTGAAATATTTAATGGTCTTCTTTGACAGAAGATTAATTTTGACTAACGACGCTAATATTGTTAAAAATATATTAAAGCAAATGATAACCAAACCAAGCAAAATTATATATATATATATATATATATATATATATATATATATATATATATATATATATATATATATATATATATATATCAAGAATTTCCTACAGCTGACGCTGTCTTCCTTTTCTCAGCCTTTGATTCCACCCCCCCCCCCCCCCCCCCCCCCCTTCCGTTTCTATCTTCCCAGTCTCCATCTGTTAGACCCCTGTCCTCTATAGCCTCGTCCACATCGTCTCTCCACGATCGTCTGGGTCTTCCTCTTTTTCTCCTCCCTATAGGGCTCCACTCCGTTATTTTCTTTATCCACCTATTACACAGGGCAACAAAAAAATATTTTTGTTTTGGTGCCTGGGATTTTAGAGCTGATTTTAACTATATTTGGGACGCTAAATCTATACATGCAATCCGTTTTTCTCTATCAGCTCTACTTTTTTAGATACATCAACTTATCTACCAATGTGGTTTTTATTCAGTATATTCATTTATGAGAGTTCTAAAATTATTATATATTCATTAATGTAGGTACAATGGTTTTATTGTCAGTCTGTAATTGAGTAAATTCCAGGTAAATCTATAAATAGTGGAACCATTGCCTATCAGGTACCTGAACTGACCCTTTTAATCACCTAACTCGGGCAAGTCTCGTCAATTTGTGCGTTCTTACTAATGAAGAGTAGATCGAATTCGGCGTGTTATTTTATGTTAAGAAAAGAGTGTTTTTGTGTTATTGAACAGAATTAAAATGAGTTCAGGTTCCAGTTCAAGAAGAAGTTGTGTAAATCAACCTGATGTGTTTTGCTATATATGCGGAGAATACATGTTTCAACAAAACAGAAAAACTATTACTGACTTTGTAAAGCGAGCGTATCTTGGATACTTTGGAGTTAGGCTTGGTGATCAGGACAAAACGTGGGCCCCGCATCTCGTATGTAAAACTTGTACAGAGCATTTACGGCAGTGGACTACCGGGAAAAGAAAATGTCTAAAATTCGGCGTACCAATGGTTTGGAGAGAACCAAAAAACCACTTCAATGATTGTTATTTCTGTTTAGTAAATACTAATGGAATCAATCGAAATAACCGCAGTAAGTGGACTTATCCCAATTTAGACTCGGCAATACGCCCTATCCCGCACTCAGATGAAATACCGATTTCAACATTTCATCAGCTACCACATATCTCTGATGAGGAATATTTTCCCTCTGATCGCTCTTCTCATGCTAATAAAAGTTCTGATGCTAATGAAACTAACAGTGACTATGAGGCGACGTCATCAGTTCCTCAACGCTTCAATCAAAATGAATTAAATGATCTAACCAGGGATCTCAATCTATCGAAAAAAAAAAGCTTCTGAAGTACTGGCTTCTAGGTTGAACGACAAAAATTTACTGGAACAAGGAACCAAAATTACCTTTTACCGTACAAGAGAAAAAGATCTGCTACCATTCTTTTCTCAAGAAGTCAATCTTGTATTTTGTCACGAAATTAGGGGACTCATGAAAGAAATGGGACTTTCTGAATATATTCCAGATGATTGGCGCCTATTTATTGACAGTTCAAAGCGAAGTTTAAAATGTGTCCTTCTACATAATGGGAATAAATATGGTTCAATACCACTAGCTCACTCAACAAAACTGAAAGAAGAATATAATACCATAGTTTTGGTCTTGCAGAAGATAAAGTATTACGAACATCAATGGATGATTTGTGTAGACCTAAAAATGGTAAACTTTCTTCTTGGGCAGCAAAATGGTTACACGAAATATCCGTGTTTCTTGTGCCTCTGGGATAGTAGGGACAAAACACACTACTGGGTTAGAAAAGATTGGCCTCAGAGAGAAAACATGGACGTTGGGGAAAAGAATGTCATTAACGACGCTTTGGTTGAAAGAGAAAAAATCATACTTTCTCCGTTACATATAAAGTTGGGCATAATGAAGCAATTTGTAAAGGCTCTTGATAAGAACGGGTCTTGTTTTGCATATATAGGGGTAAAAATGCATCAGTTGAGCACAGAAAAACTCAAAGCAGGGATATTTGACGGCCCACAAATAAGACAATTAATTAAGGATCCTGCCTTCATAAATTCAATGAATCAAGTTGAATGAGAAGCTTGGACATCATTTGCTGCAGTTGTAGAAAATTTTCTAGGCAAACATAAAGCTCAAAACTATGTTGAA
The DNA here is from genome assembly GCA_019049505.1 of Pachyrhynchus sulphureomaculatus. Taxonomy (NCBI): domain Eukaryota; kingdom Metazoa; phylum Arthropoda; class Insecta; order Coleoptera; family Curculionidae; genus Pachyrhynchus; species Pachyrhynchus sulphureomaculatus. The sequence goes on along the minus strand of CM032453.1, from coordinate 162,672,688 downwards.
ATGGTTAACAAGATGCTTAATAGTTTCAAATCCCTAGGGTGCAATATGAGTATTAAAATACACTATTTACACAGTCACTTAGACCGTTTTCCAGAAAATTTAGGAGACATGAGTGAGGAACAAGGTGAAAGATTTCACCAAGATATTAAAGTTATGGAGGACCGCTACCAAGGAAGATGGGACATGCACATGATGGCAGATTACTGCTGGAGTTTAAAAAGGGACTGTTTAAAAAAAAAACATTCAAGAATGTCGCGGAAAAGAAGCTTTCCAAGTGTTGAGTGACTATTTCATTTCTTCAATGTTTTTTTTTTGTTTGTAAGTACGACATAATATTGTATTTTGTATAACTAAAATAAAAATTTCGTATCTACTTTTGTTTACTACACTTACGGATTTGAGTTACAATAATGTAACTTATATTTCTCAAAAATTGTATATCTTAAAAATTTGAGCTCCTAGGTACAAATGAATACGTTATTTGAATTCAGGACATCAAATTGATATAGAATCAGCTCAAAAAACCTCGACACCAAAACAGCTGTTCCCCTGTGTTATCTTCGCTCCGTCTGATGTGTCCATACCATTTTAATCGTTTTTCTTCAATGGTGTTTACTGCGTTCTCTTTGATGTTCATTCTGCTTCTTATTTCTTCATTTGTTATTCTCTCCATACGTGTCACTCTACAACATCTTCTCCAATACTCCATCTCTACCGCGTTAATTTTAGATATATTTCTTTTGTTGATCGTCCATGTTTCTGGCCCGTATGTCATTATGCTTTCTATTATTGGTTTGTATATGCGTGTTTTGTTTCTTTTTGTAATGTGTTTGTCCCACAGGATCGAATTTAATTGTCTTATGCATGTCCGCGTTTGTCCTAATCTAGCTTTAATCTCTTCTTCTGATGTTGCGTTTTTTTTGAAGTGATGGTTCCTAAATATTTAAATCTATCGGTTCCTTTGATTATTGTTTCGTTATCGACTTCTAGATTCTCCACATTTCCCTCCGTTGTTGTTAGATATTCCGTTTTATCAAAGTTTATTGCTAATCCTGCTTTAGTGTATTCTTCTTTCAATTTTCTTAAGATATAACTGAGGTCTTCCTCATCTTGCGCTATGATTACTTGGTCGTTTGCGAAACTTAGACTATATAAGTAATCTTCTCTTATTGGGACTCCCATTCCACTACATTTTTGCTTCCATTTTTTTAATGTTTGTTCGAGATATATTTTGAATAGTGTTGGGGATGTAGAGCATCCTTGTAATAGGCCTTTTGATGTTTGGAGTCTCTTCCTATTTTATGTCCTATTTTTATGTTCACTGTGTTGTTTTCATAGAGAGCTTTTACTGCGTGTATTAGTTCTTTGTCAATGCCTATTTCTTTCATTGCGTTCCATAATCTTTGTCTTGGTACTGTCATAGGCCTTTCTTATCTCTATGAAGGCTAGGTGAACTTCTCTATTCTTTGCCAGTTTTTTTTTCCATTGTTTGTTTTATAGTGTATATGTGGTCTATACATGATTTTCCGGCCGTAAAGCCTGCTTGGCCTTCTCCAATTTGGTCCTTTTATATTTTCCTCTATGATATTTTTAATAATTTTTTCCATACAAACGTCCCATACTCGATATTATGCTTAGGCCTTTATAGTTTGTGCATTTTCTGCGGCCTCCCTTTTCAAATATAGATACTATATAGGCTTTTGACCATTCCTCCGGTATTTTTTTTCTGCATTTATCGCTCTGTGGAACATGTTTTCTCCGTATTCGATGTAATTTATTAGACCCGTACTTAATCATTTCATTTACCACACCTCCAGGCCCTGCAGATTTATTATTTTTGAGTGTTCTTATTGTCTTCTTTATTTCTTCATAGCTTAGTTCTATCTCTTTTTTTTCCTTATTCTGTTCTTCTTCAGGGTTCTCTTCTTGGAATTCTTGTCTGTCTTCTGTTAGCAGCTTCTTATAATATTCCTCCCACTCGCTTTCTGGGATATACTCTATATACGTCTTCTCTCTATTGTTGGTCCTCGATGCTTTAATTATTCTCCATGACTCTGTGCTTCTAGTTCCTCCTATATACCAAGCAAAATTAATATTAGAGAAAAAGTTACATTTATAGGATTATTTGGTGCCCCTGTATTGCGCACGATAAATAAAATTGATCTTAAAACACTTGAGATCGTCAGAAATAGGGACCGCAAAGTTATACTGAATGCATCCTTTTGCTATGAGGGTCATACAAAGGGAACAACTTAAAAAAAAAAATAATTCTAAACAAATTTATTAGTAAATATTACCGAGACTATTTTAACAGAACCTTCGTATTCAATACCACTTAGTAATAGATACTGTCAACTCTTTTAACATCAACTAATCAAAGCGAAGTCTGTTTTCAACTAACCTCTAGAAATGAAGATAATTTTGAACTGACCTCCAAACAAACCGATGTTATGTTAATAGACTGTCAAACGACCACTGAAGATCCAGAAAATTCAGATTGCTCACTCAAGACACTTGTTTTACAAATACCCTTTGAGTGTTTCTATTGTACAGGGTGAGTCAACGATAGAGTAAAGTTCATTATCTCATTTGTTTTGGGAATGACGAAAAAATGTTAAATACATAGTTTTAGGGAATGTTAAGGTGCACAGTTTAAAATTATTTTTGAGTATACAAGCTACTTCAAAACAGTGTGGCCGATATAACATATGCTTTTTTTAAATAGAACATCCTATTTTCTAATGATACTACTCAGTATATATCACCACTACACCAAACACTTTATTTTTGCACTCGACGCGCGTTTCGCTAACCATGTTAGCTTCATCAGGAGCGATGATTGACTAAAGCTAAACTACAAATGTACCCTATTTATACTTAGCCTAACCCTTGAATTACTCAAGCGGAACTAATGACATAGGCAAGGCCATCAGTTCCGGTCAAGTAAACCAGTAGAGGGGACTATAAGGAATAGGCCCCCTCTGTCTTTATTTAAACTACTTTTACATTTTATGATTTCCATACTTTCGTATGCTTTTAACAATCTCCTATCAGATACATTTTTTATCAATCTTAGATTATCTAATGTTACAGTATGATCAGCTTCAAGGGCATGTTCGGCAATGCCAGACTTTTCTGTTCTATTGTATTTTAAGTGTGCTAAGTGTTCTTTAAATCTTGTTTTAATTGACCTTTTAGTTTGCCCAACATACTTTTTGTCACAATCATTACAACTAATTTCATAAATTCCACTTTTCTCACAATTAGGAATCTTATTGACAACCGTCAACTAGCTGACTTATGTGCTACAGCTAATCGCACCACGAGAAAATACAAGTATCATCCCTTTCATATGGAACTACACCAAGAACTTCAAGACCGTGATTTTGAACGACTAGTAAACTTGTATCACCATGAATGGAGCAATAGAGGCCGATTCACATTTTTTATCCAAAATATTGTTTTTTGATGAAGCTACTTTTCGCAGTAATGGGGCAGTTAACAGCCACAACATGCATTATTATTCAATATTTAATCCATTTTGGGTCCGGGAAGTTCAAAACCAAAACCATTGGTAGCTTAATGTGTGGTGTGGAATATTAAATTTTCGAATTATTGGTCCATATTTTTTCCGCGAACCGCCTAACGGGCCTAGATATCTAAATTTTTTGCAAAACGAATTACCCCAGCTTCTTGAAGACGTTGATAACTCTGAAAAAGAACAAATGCGGATTCAACAAGACGGAGCTCCTGCTCATTATCACCGAGAAGTTTGGGGATTTTTAAACGATCATTACTCACAAAAATGGATCGGTAGGGATGGATTCATTCAGTGGCCCCCTCGGTCATGTGACTTAACACTTTTAGACTTCTTCTTGCGGGGCTACTTAAAGATCGATCGCACATTTTTGAACATTTATTACGTCATAATAATTAATTATTAGATAAGTTAAACTATATTAAAATTATTATTAACTATTTGTTTATGTTTTCACAATAGCGTAAGTGTATTAAGAACAAGGGTAAAAATTGAAAAATTCAAAAGAGATAGATATATGACATACTTAACAAAGGTTGGAGGGTTTTGTAAAATCTATCCGAAAAAAATAATAATATACAGGGGTGTGCCATTTTAAAAAATTTAAGAATTTTCAATTTAACCCCTTCACGACCGAATTTATTTGGGAAAGTAGGACCAAAATGCCCGATTTTTTTTATGGTATGTGTTAAATCTGCAAATAGGACTTACCAAATATGTTTTTTTTTTCAAAGTTTCAAAAAAACAAGTGTTTTCACAAAAAATAAAACATTTTAATTCTGTTCTTGACATCACCCGAATTAACTCGGGCGTTCAAAGAAATGCTAATTTGAAACAAAATTTGAGCCAAATAACAAAAAAGTGGCTTATCTTATCAACTAAATAGTACTAACTGTATGATATACTCTAAAGCAGGGTGTAACACAGAGCAGTACGTCACAAATAGGGCAGTAGTAGCGTGTTTCCTTTCGAACTTTTTTGCCGCGGGCATCACGCACTCTACAGCATACCCCACATTGCCGAGTTAGAAATTGTTTTTTCGGTTGCCGGGATACACCCAGGGAAATAACGACCTGTCAGTCTAAGTGGTGTAGGTTGGCTTGAAGGTCGTCCTTTTCTAGAAGAAAATTCCGTGCGGTGATATTTTTCCATGATCTGTTTGATTAGATCCAACCTATATAAACTAGTGCTGACTTTGTTCCTCCAGTTTTTCGATATAACACAAAAGAGTTCCACAGTGCCAAATCTAATAAATGAAAAAATATTTTTTTTGTAATACTTTTTTCCACGCTTTCTTGGAAGGTTGTAGTCTGCTAAGTGTTGATCCACCCGATCAACACCGCCCATGGTGTCGTTATAATCGATGACAACTTTCGGCTTTATTATAATCTCTCTTGGTTTTTCTACCTCTACACAGGTGTTCGTATGAATGGTTGAAATCAAAGAAACATCTTTCTTATCTTTCCACTTTAGGACACAAACTTTACCTCTTTGAAAGGCTTCAACTTCTTCTTTTTTCAGCTTCTTTTTTTTTAGCTCTGAAGGAACTTCTTTCCGTGTTAATTTTAGTGTTCCATAAACGTCGGTTTTCTTTGTAATAAGTAAATCCGCAAGCTGGGGGAGTTATAAAAATTATCCATCGTTATGCAATAGCCCTTCTCTAACATTGGCTTAGACAGCGTCATGACAACTTGCGACGAAATTGGTAGATTTTCATAGTCTTTGTCAAGGTTGGTTTGTTTTCCAGTGTAGATGATAAAATTCCATACATAACCACTTTTAGATTCACACAGTAAATAGGTTTTTTTATACCAAATCGAGCTCTTTTTAGTGGAATGTATTGGATCCAACCAAGTCTACCCTTATATAAAAGGAGACTTTCGTCAATAGACAGGTTTTTTTTCAGGTACGACCAGTTCTTGAAACTTGCTAACCAATTTTTCGTATACTGGCCATATTTTATTAAGTTTTGGGATTGGATGAGTTACTTCATCAAATTCATCATTATTAGAAAAATGGATGTTTTGATGGATAGCCTCAAATCTATTTCTGCTCATACAACTGGCAAAAAAGGGCGTCACCAAAAGAGGATCGGTTTGACCAGTATTGACGCAATTCTGGTTTTTTTATAACGCTTTGTAAAAATTGTCAATCCTAAAAAGACTCTAATTTCTTCGCTAGTCACAGGGTACCACATTTTTTCTCTTTTTTTTTGCTCAGCATACCTGTTGGTTTCTGTTACTATATGGCCAACCAGATCGCCTTCAACGAACTGTTCAAAAAAATCCAACATGTTCCAATCATTGCAGGATACACAATTTATAGACGGTACAGCCGTAAAAGGGAATGATGGTGGGGCTGGGGAATCAGGTTGCAATTCAAACCAATCACGTGCTTCAAGTAAATCCGCCGAATTATCTGAATTCGAGCTACTACTTGAAATATTGCCGTAAGATGTATCAGAGCCACTTTCGTCTATTGGTTCGTCAACTTCTGACTGATCTGACAGATCATAATCGTGCCTGTCCATGATATACTAAGTACTTGGTTTCAGCTACTAAAATGTAAATAACAGGTATAATAAATATATTTACTTATTGTAGACAAAAACTCACGTAAAATTTAATTCACAGAAGCAGCGCAACAAAACTTATCAAGTCGCAACACAAAACTAAATTTATCCGCTGGCAGCTTATTTTGCCTCAAGATCAAATAAACAGTCGCAAAAATCCGACAAGACCCGAGGGGTTTGACTTAAATGTGTAAAAATGCGTATTCCCGCTTTTCACGAAACAGTTCGGGTGATGGCGCGTAACATCCATAAAAATTAGAGATGAGAGAGTTAACTCGGGCATAGGAAAATCGAAACGTTGACCGTGCCCGAGTTATCTCGGGTACAGTCGTTAAGCGGTTAAAATAGTCGAAATTTATAAATTTATTTTGAACACCCTGCAGCATCTAACTGAAATTTCTTTACATATGTTATATCTTCTTTTTTATCTCTATAGAACATTCGTATCAATTATAAGTATTCCACTTTCAGAAACAATGGCGCTACTGGCAATTTTTTACAAAACAGAAAAATAGTATTTTTTTTAAATTGAAATATTAGAAAAACTACTACATTACATTATTGATAAAAAAGTTATAAAAACTGACGCAGAATTTAAAAATAAATTAGAAAAAATATGATGTTCCCTTTAAAAAAAACATTTTTGAAGTACCCTGTATACTCAAAATGATTTTAAATTGTGCACCTTAACATTCCCTAAAACTATTGTATTTAACATTTTTTTGTCATTCCCGAAAAAAATGAAATAATGAACTTTACTGTATCGTCGACTCACCCTGTACAAGAGGCATTCTACTTACATAAGAATGGAACTTTTTAATTGTTGCTGAATTCTCAACAATAACATTTTTCGCTTAATAATATTCTCTCTTTGTCTAACAGAATTATTGTCAAGTAGCAGTAAACTATGTCTTTGAACATAAAAACGTAAATAAAATTTAACAAGTATAAAATTTTTAGGTCTCAGTACAATCTTTGTAAATTTTGTAGCAGTAATTATCGCAGTAATACCCTATTTTTAGATGCCATAGCTTATTTTCATTGCTGCTATTTTATGAAATTACAGTATCCATAAACAGAGTACTTTGCTGAAATTACTTTTACTAAAACAGGATAAGCTTATTTCTTTTTCTAAAAATTTAATTATACTTTTATATTCTAACATAATATGAAATATATTTACAAAAAATTCTGTAAAGTAAATCCCAAGATATAAGATACTGCATTTTTCCTTTTTCAATAGGGCTTTAAACGACCCTATTAAGGTTTTATGCATAGTTGCCAGGTATTATGATAAACTTATTTTTATTTTACCTGCTTTGTAGACCGCACTCACTTACACCTGCAATCATATTGGATCTATTTTTATCTATATATTCCCTACCTGGCAACCTGGTTTGGAGCCCTTTAAGTATTTGATAAGACTGGTCAACACAAGTCTTGTTTCCTTTATTTTTTTTTCTGTTATTGGGTATTTCTATGGCCCTGACTATCAAAAAAATATTGGGAGATTGCTAACAGCTTTACCTTTTGAAATATACAGTTTTATTATTTTGCCAAAAAAATAGAAAAAAATAATACATTATGTTAACAAAATTTCTATTGAACACTAGCAAATGATCTTTTATTAGATTTCCTTGAATGAACGACTTTAGGTAGATCTCGTTGCAAACTCCAGCAGTAGTCTGCCATCATATGTGAGTCCCACCGCCCCTGATAACGCTCTTCCATTGTCCGAAGATTCTGATGAAATCTTTCACCCTGCTCCTCACTAAAATCACCCAGATTTTGTGGAAATCGGTCTAAATGCGAGTGCAGGAAATGGATTTTTATGCTCATGTTGCACCTAGCTCTTGCAAGTTCGATAGCATGCACTCAACAAGCTCGACATGGTCGTCAGATTTCTTTTTGCCTAGGAAGCTACTCATAACCAAAACAAATGAATTCCAAGCTTTGGATTCGACTTCAGTCATTGATTTGACAAAATTAGGATCTTTCACGAGTTGCCTAATCTGTGGCCCATCAAAAATAGCAGCTTTCAATTTTTCTGAACTTAATCCTGGAAACTTGCGTGAAAGAAAATTAAAACATTCCTCACTTTTGTCAAGCGCCTTCACAAACTGTTTCATTATGCCGAGTTTAATATGAAGTGGTGGAAGTATGATGCGGTCTCGGCTAACTAAAGGCACGTTTATAACATTTTTTGTGCCAAATTTTAGCTCTTCCCGCACTGGTCAAACTTTTGTGACCAATGGTGTTGTTTGTCACGACTATCCCAGAGACACATGAAACAAGGGAACTTTGTGTACCCCTCTTGTTGACCTAAGAAAGTTAACCATTTTCAGATCAACACAAATGACCCATTTGTGGTCTTGATACTTAATTTTTTCCATAACCTTAGAAACATTTACGTATTCTTCTTTTAAAGTGTCGAATGTGCAATAGGTATAGATCTGTACTTATTACCGTTATGAAGCAAAACACACTTTAAACTTCTTTTGCTGCTGTCTATGAAAAAATACGCCAATCACTAGGTTGGTACTATTTTAATCTCATCTGCTGCAAAATACCACCAACATCGTTACAAAAAACTAAATCCTTCTCTTGAGAAAAATACGGTAACAGATTTTTTTCTCGGGTACGATAAAATGTAATGTTGGTCTCCGGAGTAAGCAATTTTTTTTCTTTTAAACGTGATGCTAAAATTTCAGAAGCTTCTTTTGGTAAGTTCAGATCTCTTACTAAGTCATTTAGTTCTTTCTGATTAAATGGTTGAGTTCTGAAAGGCTACATTTGTAGTCTGAATCAGAGTCTTCACTTGATGTATTTCGTTCGGGTTCACAGAGATTTGGATCATCAGAAGATTTAGATGTGCTGGGTTGTACCTCTTGTGATTTTAATTGAGGTCGTTGAGCAGAAGATAAGTTAGGATATGACCACTTACTTCAATTTCGTTTATTTTCACAACGCAGATGTAGCAATCGTCATGATGGTTTCGAGGTTCTCGCCAAATCATGGGTGTTACAAACATTATTGCATCTTTTTTTCCACTGGACCATAACTGTAGACATACCACACATTTCTGGCATACAATATGAGGAACCCATGGCTTCTTCTGATTACACAATTTTATTTTAAAGTATTGATGATACGCAGTTTTCACAAAGTCCGATATAGGTTTTCGATATTTTGCAAATATATATTCACCACAAATATAGCAAAAACAATCGGGATTAAGCACACAACATCTTCTTGACGAAGCCATATCTAAAACAACAACAAAATATATTTTAGTGTCCAATAAAAAACGAAAATCTAAGTAAAAATAGTAAATGAGGGTAGTTAGCTATAATTCAAAAACAAAAGCTGTTAGAGAAAAATTGTTGCCATATTTAAAAAATACGCGTCAATTTGAGATAGAAACAAAAAAAAAAATCACAGGAAACAAGCAATTTTCTTTTTTTTGTTGACCAGTGTAATAGGCCTAATGACCACAGGTCCCCATTATGATTCGAAAGATATTTTTTGTTATTTTTATTTTTAATTTTACTTAGAACTTACAACGTAACGGCTCTATTTTAATTATGTGGCGTCCATTTATCAATTGACGCTAAACAAATAGTAAAAAATGTTTACGACAGTTTGGTAAAAAGAAATTTGAATAAACAAAATACTTTGCAAGAAACCAGTGAACTAACAAAAACTCCAGTTTCTACGATTAAGGGTATTGTAGGAAAATCATCACTCAGGAACAGGAAAAAACGGAAAGATTTTCAAATGCATCATGTAGATGATTGTGAAAAAGCCGTCATCAGGAGAAAAATATATTCTATGTATGAAGAGCAGTTGGTGCCGACACTAGACAAAATAAAATTAAGACTGGTGCAGGACGGGACCAACATACATTGTGGCTGATCAACCCTCCACAGAATTCTCTTAAGAATGGCATTCACGTTTTGGAAAATCAACAAAAGGCAAGTAGTGATAGAGTCACAAAGATTACAAATCTTGCAACATACTTATTTACAAGAAATTAAAAAGTATCGATCAGAGAATTGGCCAATAATGTACCTTGACAAAACATGGTTCGATACCCATGACACTGTACAAAAAGGATGGGTTGACAGCAGTACAAAATGTCAGACTAACGCACTTTCAAATAACGGTAAACGAATTTTGCATGCTAAATCTGAAAAGGGCTGGGTTTCAAATTGTCTACTACTATCTGCAAAAAACATAAAAGATTCTAGTTTGGACTACTACGAAGACACGACCGCAGAACTTTTTGAAAATTGGTTTCAAAATTCCCTTTTGCCAAATCTTCCCGAACAGAGCGTTATAGTTATGGACAATGCAAGTTACCACAGTCGCCTACTAAATAAGGTTCCTATGCAGCCAACACCAAATCGGAAATACAGGAATATATGTTAGAAAATGATATTTATTTTGGAAGTTTTAAAAGATTATAAATTGAAAAAGAAATATGTTTGTGATAGTATGGCTGAGAAAATGGGACACATTGTTTTGCAGCATCCTCCGTATTATTGTGTGTTTAATCCAATTGAACATATTTGGCATCAAGTTAAATCGAAAATAAGGGCACAAAAAATGTTTCTCCTACTTTAAGCGTCTCAGTGGTGTGAAGTGAAAATATATTTTTATTTATACAATATGTCTCTTCTTGTAAACCCCATTCATTCAAACTATATATTTGTACTTCTTATCCACGTGTTTTTACATGCATCTATAAATAAACATCAAAAACAATTATAATTTTATTTATTTGCATTAATGAATAAAATTCTTAAGTCCATCTTTGCAACCTATCATAAACAAAAGGTCATAATTTTTTATATTGCCCACTTAAAATGGTAAAAATCAGGATCTTATATTTTGGACAGGCTATACCATAAAAATAAAACTTTTATTATTGTTACAGAAAAATATCTAAATCTACAATAAAGTCTTTCGTGCGCGTTAATCTTAGTGAGGGCTATGCCTTCCTAATGATCAAAGTTCTCCATATCGGAGAGTTATTAGAGAGAGTGGTACATGACAAGCTTGACCTATGGATATGCTATATTAGCGCGACGGTATTCCAGTAACATTTTTTCAATATTTCAGAGAAACTAATCTAGTATGTTTTTGGTCCTCCATCAGGCAAATAATTTTCTTTTGGTAGAATCAGCCATTTAAACCATCTTAATTTTTTTTTTTAATTTGATGTCCTTATTTTCAAATATCAATAATTTCAAAACAGTTCAATTGAGACATATGGTATGTCAGACAAATAATATCTAGAATTTTTAGTAGGACTCAAAAAAAACAAAATTATATACAGGGCTTTCCATTTAAAAAAAATTTAAGATGGCGTAATTTCTTCGAACCGATAGTTCAAAACATTTTATTGTCAACGTCAGCATGTGCGCCGTATAACACCCTATAACTTTTATTTAAACATTTTTTTGATACACTGAATAATAAATCATTATTCCATATATATGGGACAACCTGTCTATATATATATATAGTATGTAATATATATATATATATATATATATATATATATATATATATATACATATACATATTTCTATCAGTTGTCTGATGAATTTGATTTTTGTGCCTCTTTCTCAAACGAATGCGGCTTGTTCTCTAGAGATTTGTCCGTCTACATAGTATCTTAAACGATTATTTATGAGGTGTAATATTACCTTACTTAGATATTTTAACAAAGATAATATGCGATAATTATTACTAGAGACCGGATTATATGTAACATAAACATCTTGAAATATGCATGCAAATATGCATGAAAAATGCTTAAAATATGCATGAAAAGGGTCAAAATATGCAATATTAAATAATAATAAAAGTAGTAATTTTTAGTTTTTTATTTCAAAATCAGCATAAAATTAACAAGTTATCGACGATGTTTAAATTTAATTAGAAATTATTTAACATTTTTTAAATTTATTTAACATTTGTATTTTTGTACACGTAAACAATAATATATTGTTCCAAATGTGGGGTAGTAAGATTGTGTCTTCGATCACTTAAAATATTTTTATAAGTGAAAAAAGACCGTTCCACATCCACTGAGGTAACTGAGCAGTATTTGAATTTTGGTGCTATGTTAGCATATATTGTTTCTGGCAAAAGTTCACCCGACCCATTAATAAAACTATCAATTTGACACAAGGCTTCAAAGCCTGGGTTATTGCACAAAATGGTTTTCAAACTTTTCTTTAACTCTACGTGGGAATACATCTGGCAATGTGGAGTTTATTTGACGGATTTTATTCATTAATTGAATTGATTCGGTCAACGCCAAATCTCGAGTTTCAGGCTTTTTAATACCCGCAGGTATGTGGGAAAAGTGAGTGCTAATCAAAGCTATGTTTTTTTTTTTAATATCAGAATCGTTAAATGCTTCCTTGGATTGACGAACTGGCATAGCCTCTGCACTATCGAAGTCATTTACTACACCTTTGACGGCCTCGAAATGTTCATTTTAAAATAGTACAGCTTCAATCCATGTTCCCCATCGAGTTACCACTGGTTCGGGAGGTAAAGGCACATTTGGCAGTTTTTCTTTATAGGCGTTATTGCGAGCAGGTGCCTTAAGAAACACTTTCTTTGCTGATGAAATCAGTTTATTTACATTTCCAAACGTGGATCGTACTTCTTCAGCGAGTCGATGGACTCCGTGAGCAAAGCACGTCACATGAATTAAATTTGGATAAAATACTTGGAGGACTTTGGCTGCCTTGATCATATAGGGAGCAGCATCTGAGAGAAATATAAACACTCTTTCATCTGCAGAAGATTCAGGAAATATATTTTTTAATACCCTCATTTACAAATCTCTGGCGATCGTAGAATGATTTGTCTTGTCAAGTTCTTTGCAGGCCACCAAATAGGAAGAAGAAGGCTCTAATCTTAATGCACCCACAATTAAATTCGCAATATAGCGACCACAACTGTCGGTAGTTTCATCAGCTGAAATCCAAATAATGTCATCCTTAAGTTCATTACGTATTTCTTCGAGAACATGTTGGTAAATTGTTGGTATGTAATTTTTACGCAGTGTTGATTCGTCTGGTATTTTTTGATTCAAGCAATATTTTCGCAGAAAATCTTTGAATGTACGATTTGTAAGTTTGTGGGGAAGAATATTACTTGCAAGCAATACTTCACATAAATCCATGCTAAAGTGGTTTTTTGTTTGCCTATAGAAGTGGAATCACTGCTACTTGCTGATGTTGTAAGTTGTTGTCGTGGGCCTTTTTTTGCAATCCTGCTATGTGAAGACTTGTCTTGACATGATGGTCAATTTGAAACTTTTTTGTACACGAAACATTTTCTCTTGTCGCAAACTCGAAAATATAAAACATTTCCTTCGTATGTGGATGTTCCAGGATAATCAGCTAACCACGAAGAGACACTTTTTTTTTGCGGGTGGCATGGTACACTTTAAACTTTAACATAACACGTTAAAAATTGCAAAAAGACTACACTGATGCAATCGCGTCAACAATAATGTTAAAACTGATATCTTGTTTTAAAAATAAAAATTCGTCTTAGAGAAAATTGTTTATTTGATCCACACTCAAACAAATATTCTTGGAAATCCCGACCAAGAAACAAAGGAAAAAAATACCGTCGTAATTTTGGGTATTCCCTTGGCACTATAACCTAATCGATGTTTAGACTATTGCAGGTAATGTCCCGGCGATAAGATCGGTTCCAGACGGCGACATTAACAATACCCTGAGCAATTGAATTGCCTAGTAATACCGAGAAATATTGTAAATATAGGGAAAATATGCATCGTTACTAGATTTTGGGTAAAATATGCAATAATCGGTGAGAATAGTCTAAATATGCAAATGCATATGAAAATATCCAAATGCATATATTCCGGTCTCTAATTATTACATTTTTGATTGGGGCATTCCTTATGTATATGTGTAGTTCAGTCCTTCGTCCAATTATACGAGAAGACCTATGAAAGCCAC
>CM032453.1:162545429-162658457 GCA_019049505.1 Pachyrhynchus sulphureomaculatus | reverse complement strand
ACTAAATGGAGATGAAAATGAGTTGAATGAGAAATAGGAAGCAAAATTAACTGAATGGCAGGGGGCGACAAATAAACCCTGCAAAGAAGAAATAAGAGAAAAACTCAGAACCCAAAAAAAATAAGGCCCCGGGTGGAAATTGTAGAACTGATAAAAGCTGGAGGAGTAGATCTGGAAAATGAACTATGGCGGTTGGTGCAAGAAATATGGGAAACAGAAAAGATGCCAGTGAGCTGGAGAGAGTCGCTCATTTGTCCAATATACAAAAAAGGAGAAAAAACTGCTAATTATAGACCAATAGCCTTACTGGATCTCGTAGATAGTAGTATCGACTATCAAAAACAAACTAGAAGAGAAAGCCGAGTCTATTCTGGGAGAGTACCAGTGTGGATTCAGGAAAAATAGATTGGATACAGACCAGATACTTTCGATTAAGCAAATCCAAGATAATAGCTTAGAACAAAATTTGGCACTACACTTGGTCTTTGTGGATTTTAGAGAAGCATATGACTCTGTAAATAGAGAAGGATTCTGCAAGATAATGGAAGAACTAAAAATTGCAAGTAAATTGATTCGCATGGTGAGAATGACCCTGAATGACACAGAAAATAGAGTGTTGGTTGAGGGCAAAGTATCAGACAAGTTTAAGGTGAAGAGGGGATTAAGACAAGGGGAACCAATGTCGACATGTCTATTTAATTTGGCATTAGAGAAGATAATCCGGGAGTCAGAAAGAAAAACAAATGGAACGATATACCAACAAACCTGCCAATGATTGACCTATGCGGATCATGTAGCGGTTATTGCAAGAGCAAAAAAGAACCTCAAAAAAGCCATAAGTAGGATAGAAGAAAGGGGAAGGATGAGAGGACTAAAGATAAATGAGGAAAAATTCATGGAAATTACAAAGAAGAAGGATAATAAAAACAACAAAAGTTTAGATATAATAAAAAACTTAGGGAAAAGATATATGTTTGAAAAAGTAGACAAATTTAATTATTTGGGAGTAACAATAACAGAGAGTGGACAAGAAAGGACGGAGATACAAGAAAGAATAGCAAAAGGACAGAGATGTTTGGGGGCAATGAATCCAATATTGAAATCAAAGAATGTATCAAGAAAAGCAAAAGAAAGAATATATACGACAGTTATCAGACCCACGGTGACATATAGATGCGAAACGTGGAAACTGAATGCAAGAGAAAATGAGACGTTGGAGGTGTGGGAATGGAAAGCTTTGAGAAGAATCTACGGAGGAAGGAAATAAGAGGGACTGTGGAGAAGAAGAACAAACTACGAATTAAAATGCCTATATACGAAACCCCTTATAAGCCAAATCATAATAAGCCAGGGATTAGGATGGTTGGGACACGTGGCAAGGATGAAGGAAGAAAGACAGGCAAAGCAAGCCCTAATAAGAGGAGTGGTTGGAAGAAGGCAGTAAAGCAAGATCCGGAGTTGATCGGAATCCCGCACTGGGAAAAGCTAACAGGAGACAAAAAGAAGTGGAGACAAGTATGCAACCAAGCCATGGGCCTCTAAGGTGCTTGAGCTATATAATAATATAAACATAACGAATAAGCAGTGACGATAAAGGTGAATCAAGTCCACGCGAGCGGAGCCGCGGGCACGTCTAGTTATTAATAAAAAAGTTATAAAATTTTACGTAAAATAAATTAGAAAATAGGATGTTCCATTTTAAAAAAACATATGTTATATCGGTCACCATTTTGTGAAGTATCCTGTATACTCAAAAATAATTTTAAACTGTGCACCTTAACATTCCCTAAAACGTTAACATTTTTTCGTCATTCCTCAAACAAATGAGATAATGAACTTTACTCTATCGTTGACTCACCCTGTACATTAAAAGCCTTTTCCTTTTTTTTTAATTATTACTTTGTTGATCTGAAAAGCGTTTCATGCTTTTATACTAACCGGAATAATTTATTACCGGCAATGTGGGCGTAAAGTAACAGATAATTTTTATTCCGGCTCTAAAGGTCTTTAAAGTAACGTGACGTTTGACATGTCGCTTTATATTTAATTTTTTCTGGGGGATTTTAGAAAATAAATTACCATTCTGATTTTTCTTAACGTACTGAATGTTCCTGTGGAACGGTGTGAAGTGAACGCAAAGAATTAATGCAAGTTTGCTAAAACGCTTTGGAACATTTACTGGAAAATATGTTTCATTGGGTATTTGAATAAAAAATATCCATTTTTTTACTTTATTTTAAAATTTTATCATAAATATATTGATAATCGATGCGAAAAACTTTTTTTTTACAATTAATTATAAATGAATTAAAATTTATAAGATTTTTAAAAAAGTCACGTGATTACGAATGCGCCACGATTGGCTGCCATGTTTGTGACGTGATTATGTTGAAGTATTTTTACGTAAGTACTGTCAACAACTTCTACTTGTGTATATACTGTCAAGTTTAATGCAAAAAAAATATTGTTGGTTACATATTAATTTATTATAATTTAATTCGGTAATGTGCCACAATTTATACTGTCCATTGGGTCCAGTGCATAACCTACCTGGATATATAAATTTTGAAATACTAATTATTTTTTATTTTTATTTATTTACTCAGCAAATTTACAATCTCTCTCTACTATAGGAGCAATGAGTAAATCAGATGTAAGAGATACATGAGTAGAGATTCCACCAGCGTAGAAGCTTTTAGTAACCTTGGGTGGTCGTGAGTGGCTTCATTGGCTTTGTAGGTTTTGGAGATCAGTTGGCCATTGTCTCTTTAGCCTGGGTATTACTCTAGGTGGTTGATTTAGTTCTTCTATTAGCCAGTTTTCATGCCTTGTTGCATTAGTTTGTAAAGTGTAGATAACCTGCGTATTCTTTCCTCGACGAATGGAATATATAAGTCATTATGCAGTGTCAGGTTGGAAGCAAACCAGAGTGCGTTGGTTACTGTGCGGAGAATTTTTGACGGTATTCCTTGAATTATTTTTGTATTTGATGGCTTGGTGCAGCCCCATAACTGGATACCATATATCCATATGGGTTTTATAATACACTTGTATAATAAGAGATTATTACTTAATGTTAATTTTGAATTACGTCCTATAAGTAAAGCCATTTCTCTAAATTTAATATTTATTTTTTGTCACTTACTTTTAATATGCTGCTTCCATGTGAGCCTCTCGTCTAGATGTAATCCGAGATATTTCACGTCGGTGTGCATAGGTAAAGGGACGTTGTTAATTGAGACTTGTGAACATACAGATCTTTTATTGGTGAAAGTTACCTGCACTGATTTTGTGTGATTAATGGAAATTTTTCATGTGGAGGTCCATTTTTCAAAAAGGTTCAAGTGGAGCTGTAAGTGGTTTTTTGCTTGAACGGGGTTTATGTTTGTTGCTAATAGTGCCGTATCATCAGCGAACATAGCGATGCTAGTTTCCTGTGTGGTGGGTATGTCTGAGGTGTATATTAGGTATAGGAGCGGACCCAGAACGCTTCCTTGTGGTACTCCGGCTCTCACTATATAATTTTTCGAAGACGAGAAATACTAAATAAAGCGAAAATCATTCGATAATATTATTCTGATACGAATGATTATTAAATGCATTATTATAATAAAATACTTACATCGAAGTAATCTTCATAACAGAAAAAATTTGTTGCTGTTTTAGGATCAAAACGTCGTGCTACTTGGAACTATTAATTTCGACGTTTATCATCTTGCACATTTAAAAACATTTTTTCTGTACGAAACAGGCACTATAACTTTTTTTTTTTAGATTAGACATTTTCAATAAATTTATCAACACACTGATGATAATAACAAGAATAAATTGATTGAAAACGAAAACACTCGTATCAAGTGTCTGTGATGTTGAGGAGAAATAAACATTGTGACCTCGCACGCGCTTGGGTTTTTTCGGGAATTATCATCGGTATTAAGTTTAAAAATTTATTTTCAATTTAATATAACTTTATAATTATAACGAAAGAAAAAGTAAAAAGTAAAAAATAGTTTTGTTATAGTGTTCTGTTATAAAACTTATATGTTATATGATCTTTCCATTTATTTTTCCATTATTTTTTTTTCAAAGCCCCAATTGCCTTTTACTTTTATTGCAATTCAGTATGACATTTTTTAGGTGGTTTTTTTATCCTGCGGGTTAGGAATTTCAATGAGAAGTAAATATAATGCAGGAAACAATCTTCGTGATTGATGAAACAAAAATCTCGTAGAACTAAATTCTAACATAAAACAGAGACTTTTATAGTTTTAGTTAAGGAAGACTTGCCGGCGTGTCACTCAGGCTTGTGTAAACCATATTTGGGGATCTTTATTTTTTGTGATTAGAAAACCGAAATTTCCTGATCAGGCGCAAACTAAGTATTTCTGTACAGCTGGTATGCACTGGGCAGTGACCATTGGTTTTATATGTGATGCTGACTGTAATCTGTATCGCTATTGATGTCATCAGAGTGCGAGTTTTCATGTCAGAACGCAGTATTATAACTTAAGTGTTACCCAAATTAAGAACAAAAAGGCAAGAAAATCTTGCCAAGAAACTACCGACCAGTCGCACAAGTTTCAATTTTGTCGAACGTTATGGAAAATGCTAACGATCAGCACCTTTTAAAATATCTACAAGGATTACATTATTAGCGATCATTAATGTGGCTTTCGTCAACAAAAATCAACAGGAGATCCTCTAACTTATGAAAGACATGTTTGAAACAACGCAATAGAACATTTTGGTGAATGTCGAGCGGTTTCACTTGATAGATCCAAGGCATTCGACCGTGCTTGGTATGACGGTTTGTTACGCTCTTATTAAATGTTCGAGAAGTTTTGTTTATACGAGGCTGGTTTGAAAAGTCCGTGCAAAAATAAAAACTACTTATGTGTTTGGGGTAAACCTTTTTTATTTTTCGACATAGTCTCCTTTTAGGCTTATACACATCGTCCAACGATGTTCTAGTTTGTTGATCCCTTCCGAATAATAGGATTTGTCCAAGTCTGCAAAATATCCATTAGTGTCTGCAATCACCTCCTCGTTTGAATAAAATCTTTGTCCCGCCAGCCATTTTTTTCAAATTGGGGAACAAATAGTAGTCCGAGGGAGCCAAGTCTGGAGAATAGGGGGGATGTGAAACGAGTTGGAATCCTATTTCCATTAATTTTGCGACCACAACTGCTGAGGTGTGTGCTGGTGCGTTGTCGTGATGGAAAAGGACTTTCTTGTGGGCCAATCGCGGGCGTTTTTCTTGCAGCTCGGTTTTTAAACGGTCCAATAACGATGAATAATATTCACCTGTAATAGTTTTACCCTTTTCCATATAGTCCATGAGGATTATCCCTTGCGAATCCCAAAAGACAGTCGCCATAACCTTTCCGGCCGAAGCAACGGTCTTCGCCTTTTTTGGTGCAGATTCCCCCTTGGTAACCCATTGTTTAGATTGTTGTTTGGTCTCAGGAGTATAGTAATGTATCCATGTTTCATCCACAGTGACGAAACGACGCTTAAAGTCCTCCGAAATCTTCTGGAACAGCTGCAAACCATCCTTGCAACACTTCACACGATTCCGTTTTTGGTCAAGCGTGAGCAATCGCGGCACCCATCTTGCGGATAGCTTTCTCATGTCCAAATGTTTATGCAAAATATTATGTACCCGTTCAGTCGAGATGCCCACAGCACTAGCAATCTCACACACCTTAACTCTTCTGTCATCCATCACCATATCATGGATGTGATCAATGATTTCTGGAGTCGTAACCTCCACAGGCCGTCCAGAACGTTCAGCGTCACTCGTGCCCATATGGCCAGTCCGAAAATTTTGAAACCACTTATAAACTGTACTAATCGAAGGTGCAGAGTCACCATAATGTTTATCAAGCTTCTCTTTAGTCTCCTGAGGCGTTTTGCCTTTCATAAAGTAATGTTTAATCACCATACGAAATTCTTTTTCGTCCATTTTTTGAAAATCACTCGACTTCCTTGATTAACACGAATGCCAAACACAAAAAAATAGACTAATATGGCTGAAACTTGGTGTGCGTTCATTCAAGAGATGCTACTAACTAAACATGACCTCGATACGTGCAGGTGGTGCCATCTCTCGGACTTTGCACGGACTTTTCAAACCAGCCTCGTAGGTCTCGAGTTTCTTCAGAGAGCGTTCTTTTTGTAATACCTTCATTATCAACGCTGGTGTAATCCAAGTCTCCATACTGTCTCCTCTTTTTCTCATTTAAATTAACGATCTGTTGGAAAGAATCAGAAATCCAGTCGACACCTTTGTATATGGTAGAACGCATGTTTTTTCATTTATTTGGACGCTCGAACGTAGGCTACTCACACAATTATCCGCACACAGCAGGTAGTCGTCCAACTTAATAAAGACCTAGAGGAAATTCTATCTTGGAATAACAGTAATCAAGTAGAATTTAACTCTATAAAAACTCAGACGGCAGCTTTTTCTAAAAAAATTAATGACACTACAAATATGTCTGGGCACGAATATATCCCACGCGTAATAAAGAGCACTTCTCAAATGCAGGGAATACTATTTCGAATTAGAAAGCTTTACACTACCTACATATTAACTGCTAATGCTACAAAACTCAAATTCAACCAACGATGGCATATTGCTCCCATGTTTGGGGATCTGCTTCCAAACGTACACTGCATTTTTGTTCGATTCTATTTGAAGAGAATTGTTCACCTGACTGTAGACACAGAATTCTCCAGAAACCTTAATACGTTTTTTTTTATTGTTCATCTCCCCGCCTGAGTAGGGATTTTACCCATTCTCATAACCTGAAGATATCTGCGAGGATGTGTAATACCCGTTAACGTTGTTCAAGTGCCGAAACATATATTTTTGTATTTCACAACATCTTTTAGAGAACGCGGTAGTGCATCTATGGACGTTATTATATTTCTGCAAACAACTACTACCTATGTACGTGACCAGGCTTAAATAAATTAATAAATAAAGTACACTAACCTGCCAGGATTGAACTGGTGATGAAAAATGAGAGAGAGAGAGAGAAGTTTGAGGTAGGGCACATCGATATCTAAATTTAGCGCCGCAACGAAATACTTAAATTAAATTTATGCAGTTTGATTCATTAAGGAATTTCATTATATTTTTTTGTTGATTGGTTTCTTTAAGTAGTATTTTTGTATTAGAAAAGATAAGTTAATACAATTAAATATATGAACTATGGTGAGGGGAACTTGGCAAAAATGACATGTTGGAGTGGTTCTCTTTTAAGAAGATAGGAGTGGGTCAGATGAGTATGAGCCACTGATATCCTTCTCCAGATGGTGTTCTCTCTTCTAGATAAGGAATTTAGATGAAATGGTGGAAATACTAGAGGTTTTGTGTGCCATAATTTATTATCTTTCAGGAGAGTATCCCACTCAAGCTGAAAAAGATTGTTTATAATTTCGTCAAAGAGATTTCTTAGATCATTTGAGGAGCTTGGAGTTATTACCTGTTCTCCCTCAGTGTTTGCCAGATTAGTAAGATTGTCTGCTACATCATTTCCTTCAATACCCTTATAACTGGGAACACAAAGAAAAGTTACATTGATGGATCTATGAGGGCAGATGTATAAGAAATTTTTGATGTCTATGATGTCTGGAGAAGGTTTGTTATTAGAGCTGATTGCTCGGATTAAGCTTAGAGAGTCCGAGATGATAAGGAAATTTTTATTGATGTTTAATTCTATGATTATCTTGAGGGCCTCTCTGATTGCAAACAGTATAACTTGCAAATTAATTTTTTTTTTTTTGTGAGTGGGGATTTGGAACCATCTGTATATATCTGGGAATGATTGGGGGTATTTGTCATTAATATGGGATTTAAAAGTAGCGATGATTTGGGATTTGAGAGAGGAAAATTTATGTAGAGAAAGAAGAAATAGTCTATATTCAAAGACGGGTAATCCTAGGGAGGAAAATTTAATGAAAAGAGATTAGGAGAACACACAAAATTTGATGAAAAAGCTAAGTTAATCTAAAGTGCTAAAAATTATGGGTGAAGCCCGGTGAACCATCAACATCCTCGCCAAAACCGAATATTTATAGCTCCAAGCTTATGCTCTGTATCTGGTGGGATCAGCTGAGTGTAGTGTATTATGAGCTGCTCGAACCGAACGAAACTATTACTGGGGAACGTTACCAATAACAATTGATGCAATTAAGCCGAGCGTTGAAGGAAAAATGACTGCAATATGCCAAAAGACACGACAAAGTGATTTTTCAACATGACAACGCTCGGCCACATGTTAAAATACCCATCAAGGAAACGCCAGAAGTACGTGGACGGGATGTCTTACCTTACTCGCCGTACTCACTAGGCATTGCTTCTTCTGATTATCACTTGTTTCAATTGATGACGCACGGCCTGTCTGAACAGCGCTTCCATTCTTATGGGGATTCCAAAAAATGGGTTCATTCGTGGATAGCCTCAAAAGATAAGTCGTTCTTTCAACGTTGTGTTCATATGTTGCCACAAAGATGAGAGAAAGTGGTGACTAGTCATGGAGAATACTTGGAATAATCAGTTTGTAACCATTTTTAGTGTTCCGTACGGAACACTTATAAGATCACTTCGGTGTCTGTCTGTCCGTCTGTCTGTCCGTCTGTCCGACTGCCCGTCTGTCCGTCTGTCCGTCTGTCCGTCTGTCTGTCTGTCCGTCTGTCTGTCCGTCCGTCTGTCTGTCCGTCTATATATCCGTCTGTCTGTCACACTCGATTTTCTCCGAAACTATTTGTCATAGAAAGTTGAAATTTGGTAATTATATAGGAATTGATGGCCTCATCAGAGCCATGTAGTTTTGGAAGTTAAATTTTGACTTAAGGGGTTAGTTTTGGGGGTGAAATCGAAGTGAAAAAAAAATTTTTTTACTAGGTAATCGAGTATGATGTCAAATGAAAGCTTGTGAAAACACGAGTAATATATATATATATATATATATATATATATATATATATATATATATATATATATATATATATATATATATATACATATATTATATATATATATATAGCCACATACTTCGCGCACTTTTCTTTGTATTATATTTAAAAATTGCGAAAAAATCACCCGCATTACCCAGTATCTCGAAAAATACTTATCAAAAAAATTTTGAAGATTGGAAACAAACTTTGTTGAAAACTCATTTGGGGTGTGTTTTGTGAAGTCACTGATCATTTTATACCTCCGTTACTTACTTACTTCGGTGTCCGTCTGTCCGTCCGTCCGTCCGTCCGTCCGTCCGTCCGTCTGTCTGTCTGTCTGTCTGTCAGTCACACCCGATTTTCTCCGAAACTATTTGTCATAGAAACTTGAAATTTTGGTAATTATATAGGAATTGATGGCCTCATTAGAGCCATGTAGTTTTGAAAGTTAAATTTTGACTTAAGGGGTTACTTTTGGGGGGTGAAATCGAAAGTGGAAAAAAATTTTTTTTACTAGGTCATCGAGTGTGATGTCAAATGAAAGGTTGTGAAAACACGAGTAAAAAATACATATATAATGTAATACTTGCGCGCACTTTTCTTTGTATTATTTTCAAAAAATCGCGAAAAAAAATCGCTGTCCCGTGCCTTATCTCGAAAAGTACTTATCAAAAAATTTTGAAAAAATCCTGGAATATTCTCCACGGGGGGTAGATTGAACGAAAATTATCACGAGTGCATTACCTTTAATAATCTATCTGGTATTTAAAAAAAAACAAAAATTTCAAGGTCATCAGATGTCAGTAAAGATTGGAAACAAACTTTGTTGCAAACTCATTTGGGGTGTGTTTTGTGAAGTCACTGATCATTTTATACCACCGTAACATAAATTTTGACTTAACGGGTTCGTTTTGAGGGGTGAAATCGGAAGTGAAAAAAAAAATTTTTTTTACTAGGTCATCGAGTGTGGTGTCAAATGAAAGCTTGTGAAAACACGAGTAAAAAATATATATAATGTAATACTTGCGCACACTTTTCTTCGTATTACTTTCAAAAATCGCGAAAAATCGCTGTCCCCTACCTTATCTCGAAAAGTACTGATCAAAAAATTTTAAAAAATTCTGGAATATTCTCCACGGGGTATAGATTGAACGAAAATTATCACGAGTGCATTACCTTTAAAAATTTATTTGATATATAAAAAAAAAAAAAATCAAGTTCACCAGTTTTTAGTAAAGATTGGAAACAAACTTTGTTGAAAACTCATTTGGGGTGTGTTTTGTGAAGTGACTGATCATCTTATACCACCCTAATAAAAAATTTTATTTTAAAAACAATCAATGTACGGAACACTAATTGTGCAAGTTCAACTTGCACTTGACCGGTTTTTTTACAATAAAGCGACATTTTTACCGAAAAATCCCTCAAAATTAATTCACACACCCAATAGTATATCTTATTAACTTTGGTAATGTGTGAAAAATAAGCACGGTGTCATGGAAATGTTCAGAATATGCAGTCAGTGAATGAAATGTTAGATTAGATACTGATATTAATGCGTAAACATTATTAATTTTTACGGTTGTAGAAAAGAGTACTGTTCATTTAAAAACGAGAGAAAACATGACCCTTTTAATATTGTTCATAAAAGCATGTTTACGATATTAGATCTCACTAGGATCTAGATTTTAATAATATTTTATTACAGTAGCGCAAATGTCCCATCTTGCCATTTTTATTTTTAATCCATTTTTATGGGCCTCTCCGATGTAGGATGAAACTTGTTTTATTGCCTATTTTATTGCTTTTGAATTCTGTAAAGCATATTATAAAAGTGCATTTATAAATTATACTCTCTATCTAAAAAGAAGATGAACTTTTTGTGATAAAGAAAATTAAAATAAAATCAGGGAAGATAAACAGTTTACAGAGTGCTCAAATAGTTGAATATACAAATTTGGTTGTTGTTCAAAAATTGTTTCACCATGTCGGAATCAACGACACTTCATTACCAATGGCTGTTGTTCACAGTTGATTTTGGAATCCACAATCTCATAGGTGATCTCTGGTTTTCCTTAATGAAAGAGTACACTTTACGAATATTAAATTCGCTAAGTCTAGTTTTTGGACGTCTTGTTACGACGTTTTTGAAAACTCATCGAAATATATAATTGACTTAAATTAAAATCTTAAATATTATCTAATGGGTTTCACTATCGTCATATCGACGAAACCAAGGAGGCACGAAATTAACGAATTAGAAACAAACTTCTCGCTTGTCCCAACAATTCTAGGTCCTTTTGGTCAGTCGCAAAGGCAGTTAGTCAAAATTTCACAAAATCCACCATACCACCACTCACACGGCCAGATAATTCCATTGCAACGACACCTGTTGAGAAAGCGAACTTATTGGCCAAACTCTTTGCTTCACACTCTACTGTCGATTTCCAAGGACAAACACCACCTACTATTCCCATATTGCAGTCAAGGATGCCTGATATTGTCTTCAGAGAGCGAATCATAAAGCGTATTTTAGATACCAAAAAAGCCTCTGGCGCTGACGGAATACCTGCCATAGTTCTCAAAAACTGTGCGAGGGAACTAACACAAATTTTCTGTAGCCCTTTCAACCTTTCCTACAGAAAGGGAATATTTCCTTCCTGCTGGAAATGTGCCGCAGTTCAGCCGATACCAAAAAAAGATAAGAAGATCTTGCTAAATAACTACCGACCAGTCGCACTGGAAAAGGCTGTCAATCAGCATCTTCTAAAATATCTTGAAGGATTCAACATTATTAGCGATCACCAATATGGCTGTCGTAAACGTAGATGAACAGGAAATCTTCTAACTTATGTAACACATGTTTGGAACAACGTAATTTAATACTTTGGAGAATCTCAAACGGTTGCTCTTGACATATCCAAGGCATTCGACCGTGTTTGGCACGATGGACAGTTGGCTAAGCTACGCTCTTATGGTATGTCTGAAAAGTTCTGTTTGTACCTTCATGTTTCCTCAGATAGCGTTCTTTACGAGTGGCAGTCGACGGATTTCTTTCTAACACCTTCACTATCAACTCCAATGTGCCCCAAGGTTCCATACTGTCTCCTACTCTCTTTCTCATTTACATTAACGATCTGCTGGAAAAGACCGGGAATCCAATCTACAGCTTTGCAGATGACGGTACGCTTATCTCTTCTTTCACTTTGAACCCTCGGATATCGGCTACTCAGACGAATATCCGCAGACAATAGGAAGTCATTCAACTTAACAAAGACCTGGAGGAAATTGTATCTTGAGAAGACAGTAACCAAGTGGAATTTAACGCTACAAAAACCCAGGCAGCAGTTTTTTCTAAAAAAGTTAACGTTACTGAATCCGACAGTTTTGTCGGCGCACTCCATTTCTCTAACATCGTCACTCAATTTGTTGGGCGTTAATGTGGAAGCAAATATATCCTGACATGAACATGTTGCAGGCATAGCAAGGAGAGCTTCTCAAAAGTTGGGAATATTATTTCGAACCAGAAAGTTTTACACTCCACAACAACTGTTTATTCTTTACAAAGCTCAAATTTGACCAACTATGGAATACTGCTCCCATGTTTGGGGCTCCGCACCCAAACATACATTGCAATTATTGGATACTATTCAGAGAAGAGCTGTTCGTCTGATTGGAGACCCGGAACTGACCGGCGGTCTTGATTCGATGTAACATCAAAGAACGGTTGGCGACTTGAGCCTATTCTACAAGTATTTTCATTGAAACTGTTCGAAGGATGTGGCCCGCTTAATTCCTCCCAGAGCGGTGCATGTCAGAAGTACACGTCGCGCTAATACTTCAAATCCATATGAGGTTTAGCTTGTTACTCCTCGTACAACGCTTTTCAAGCAGTCTTTTATATGGAGAACATCATCCCTCTGGAATAATTTGCCCAGGACTGTGTTTCTCACCGAGTATAATTTACAGCGATTCAAGAACAACGTGAACCGCTTTTCCGCACACGTGTCGCTCCTGCAGCGCTTTAGGGAGTTCCCTGCAGCGCGTGTGCTAGATCCATAAAAAAAAACAAAAAAAAAACAATAAAAAAAAAAAAAACTGACTATTTTAACATTTACCTTAGTTCGTGAATATGGTGCCACAAACCTATTCAGTTGTTTTTCATAGAATATGTTTTTTTTCTTTTCTGTTTTTATTATGGTTTTTCCTTGCTGTGAGATTACGCTGGATGGATAGGTATTACATCCTATATTTTTAGACGTTTAGAGTTGGGAAATATTAAAAAAATAATGAAGACATCTGTTTACAAAAAACAATAGTGTTAACATCTCTTAACACTAATATGCCACATATTAAATAGCTTCTGACTGGTATTTCACCAGTTTCTGTGGTAGTTTAGCATTATCCTTCACTTATTGCTTTAGCATTTTCGGTGAATTTTCTGGAAAACCGGTTGTAGTTTTATTTAACAAAAAAAATCGTCACTGTCTGTCAAACGTCAGACACGCAAGTCCAGAGCCTGAAAGGACGAAAATGCGCGGTTGCCACGTAGGATGACGAAAAGGTTGTGGTCTTATAGTGAGGAGGTTTAACTGTAGAGCTGGGGAATCAATGACGTTGTCATTTGGCTGGAGAGCGACAACATTACATTTTTAACGAACCCAGTAGCCTAGGTCTTATTTTAAATTATTAGTGGCAATTAATTCTTAATTCTTGTTGTTGAGAGAAGTTGAAAAGTTGACGCTTGGTATGTTCACAATGTGGTCACTAACGAAAGTTTTGATAGTGTATAGTTATTACTATTATTATTATACTATTATATTATTATTGAGCTGGGGTTCGAAAATATTTCCCCACCCACCCTAACCAAAATAGTTACATTTTGGCTTCCCAACCTCATAAATTGACTTAGAGGCAATAAACAAGTATTATGTACAGTTTGAAACATTTTTTTTTGAGGGAATAAAAAATGGAATCTGGCTGGACGAAATTATTATTGAGCACAATGAAGCTTATGTTCAGAAAAATCATTTTTGTTTAAAAAAAAATGTTATTTAGCTTGTGTTTTACAAAACCCAGCAGAACGACTGACATCCTGTTTTGTTGGACAATTTTTGGTTATAACTGCTGGCGGCCTTATTTTTCAATCTATCCCGTACAGAAGGGGTCAGTTGGTTACTTGTTGCCGTTCTCTGAGATCCAGTGCTGTTTTGGGTGAATTATTTTGATTAACAAGAAAAACTGTTATAAAGTTCATTTACTAAGAGGATTTCTCGATTTTCTGTTTATATTTGAAGTGAGAGTGTTTCATGATAAACTCGTTTAAACCACTCGTACCTTTGAATAGGGGATAAGCGTTACTAAGCTTTTCGAGGCATTTCACCAAGTTTAATAAAAAAGTTCATTTCAGCTCTCTAATTTGATTTTTAAAAGAAAAACGTATTATAAGACTATAAATTATATCTGAAAGAGTATAAATCAAGGCCAGTTTTGCTCAAAGATTAGGGAAAAAAATTAAATAAAATCGTACTAGTGACAAGAAATTGATATTGTTTTTTACCATATTTTTTCCCCAATCTTTATAGAGGCAAATTAATTGTTCATAACTTTAATAACACGTCATTTCTTTCAAGTTATGAGGCAAAAATCAGGAGCTGGCTGGAATATACAGATTTGTCTTTACAATAGTTTTCCAATATTGGTTTCATAACATCGAAGATATTGGAAAAATATGATGGAAAGATTTTCTTTTTATGATAAGGTAATACAAGTTTTTTTTTTTTATGAGTGTAGCACACGTGCTGCAGGAAAATTCCTAAAGTGCTAAAGGAGTGACGCGTGTGCCGAAAAAAGCGATTCAAGTTGATCTTGAGACACTGTACCTGGTGGGAAACACAGTCCTGGGCAAATCATTTCAAAGAGATAATATTTTCTCTATAAAAGAATGCTTCGAGAGTATTATACGAGGAATAATAAGCTGAACCTCATACAGATGTGAGGTATTAGCGCGACTTGTAATAATAATATGCACCGCTCTGGGAGGAATTAAGCGGGTCACGGCCAGCATTAGAAAGAAATCCGTCGACCGCTACTCGTAACGAAACCCGAGAGCCATAAACTAAACCTTTCAGATATACCATAGGAGTGTAACTTAGCCAACAATTCGTCATACCAAACATGGTCGAATGCTTTCGATTTATCAAGTGCGACCGTTCGATGTTCTCCAAAATATTTAACTGCATTCTTCTAAACATGTGTTACAACATAATCTTCTGTTGATCTTTGTTCACGAAAACCATATTGATGATCCGTCATAGTGTCAAATTCTTGTAGATATTTTAAAAGATGTCAAATGATAGAATTTTCCATAGACCGTGCGACTGATTGGTAATTTTTTGGCAAAGTCTTCTTGCCTTTTTTGGATATGTTAAAACTGTAGAGCATGTCCATCAGGAAGGAAATGTTTTTTTTTTTCAGTAGCATAGGTTGAAATGTCTACAGAAGGCTGGAGTTAATTCGCTTGCGGATATACATATATATATATATATATATATATATATATATATATAATATATATATATATATATATATATATATATATATATATATAGTATATATATATATATATATATATATATATATATATATATATATATATATATATATATATATATATATATATATGTGTGTATATCATAAAAGAGATATCTTCATAACTCAATATTTCAGCAACAAAAACATCAAACATAATTAATCAGGAATAATTACATAGATAGCTGAGCTTAGTAACCATTTTAAAAATATTTTTCTGCTATACTAGATTAACACGAACTAGAAGTAACTTTTTACTATAATTGTATTTACAATTTTTTACCAATAAGATAATTATTATAAAGAGAATTGAGTTAATGTCTCCCATGGCAAATCTATCCATCAAATATATTTCGAAAACTTTAGAGTTTTAGCTGTTTTTATTTATTTATAGGATTGTCTGTCATTATTTCTAGACAAAATCAGGCAGCAAAGTTTAGTAAATATTAGCTTAATATGATCATGGTAAACCAGGATCTACAACATAAATACAAATTCATTGGTTACTTTTAATTTACACAAGTTAGTCCAAAGAAACGTGGTAAAATAGAGATGCGACTATTTAATTGGCACTCCTTTTATATTATATAATCCTGGAGTACTCAAAGCAATTACTTTTAGAAACTGGTCAAGGATGTAGAATACTTTAGATTTTGATTCAAGAATTTCTGAGATATTAACGACTAAAAAAATGGCATTCGGTTTTTCTTGAAAGATCCTAAAATATGGGCAAATTC
The DNA here is from genome assembly GCA_019049505.1 of Pachyrhynchus sulphureomaculatus. NCBI lineage: Eukaryota > Metazoa > Arthropoda > Insecta > Coleoptera > Curculionidae > Pachyrhynchus > Pachyrhynchus sulphureomaculatus. The sequence goes on along the minus strand of CM032453.1, from coordinate 162,642,162 downwards.
ATGTAGATGAACAAAATACGTCAATATATTCTTATGGGAAAAACTTTCGGTGTAAGCAAGAAATATAGAGAAGGCGTGTAAAAGTATTTGCGGAGAGTTATTATATATTAATATACAAGCTGAGGTAACCATTTTCACGGGACTAAAGCCACAAGTCCACGGAGATCAACCTGTGCGTAAGTGAATCTGCAAGAATATGCGAATTGTAATATAAAAGTAATGTTAAATTTATATTAAGGGGTAAAAAATTTTTTTTTTAGCTAACATTTTACCTTGAAGACCAATTGTATGGTGCCGACATCGCCGATTAAATTTATAATGATATTTTATACCATAGAATGTTACTCAAATTTTCAAATGCGTTTTTCTCAAAACTGTATTTTTTAAATCTAGGAAATGACAGTTGCTATAAACCCTCATTCGCTTGACATTTTTGAGAGTAACTTTTCGGATACATTATCTAAAGGAAAGCTTACGAATTCTACGATAAGTTATAAACTTCCTTTTTTATAAACAATTTTCATTAAATTTTTGGGTGAAAAATGAACATGTTATTTCAAATATGCACCATTTTACGAAAAAAACGGTCAAGTGCAAGTTGAACTTGCACAATTAGTGTTCCGTACGTTGATTGTTTTTAAAATAAAAAATTTTGTTAGGGTGGTATAAAATGATCAGTGACTTCACAAAAACACACCCCAAATGAGTTTTCAAGAAAGTTTGTTTCCAATCTTTACTGAAAACTGGTGACCTTGAAATTTTGTTTTTTTATATACCAGATAAATTATTAAAGGTAATGATAATTTTCGTTCAATCTATACCCCGTGGAGAATATTCCAGAATTTTTTCAAAATTTAATCAGTACTTTTCGAGATAAGGTAGGGGACAGCGATTTTTCACGATTTTTTAAAAGTAATACTAAGAAAAGTATGCGCAAGTATTACATTATATATATATTTTTTACTTGTTTTCACAAGCTTTCATTTGACACCACACTCGATGACCTAGTAAAAAAATTTTTTTTCACTTCCGATTTCACCCCTCAAAAATCCCTTAAGTCAAAATTTATGTTACGGTGATATAAAATGATCAGTGACTTCACAAAACACACCCCAAATAAGTTTTCAACAAAGTTTATTTCCAGTCATTACTGAAAATTGATGACTCTGAAATTTCTGTTTTTTTTATATACCAGATAAATTATTACAGGTAATGCACTCGTGATAATTTTCGTTCAATCTACACCCCGTGAAGAATATTCCAGAATTTTTTCAAAATTTTTTGAAAAGTACTTTCGGAGATAAGGCGGGTGGACAGCGATTTTTCGCGATTTTTTAAAAATAATACAAAGAAAGGTGCGCGCAAGTATTACATTATATATATTTTTTACTCGTGTTTTCACAAGCTTTCATTTGACACCACACTCGATTACCTAGTAAAAAAATTTTTTTTTCAGTTCTGATTTCACCCCCCAAAACTAACCCCTTAAGTCAAAATTTAACTTTCAAAACTACATGGGTCTGATGGGGCCATCAATTTCTATATTACTACCAAATTTCAACTTTCTATGACAAATAGTTTCGGAGAAAATCGGGGTGTGACAGACGGACAGACAGACAGACAGATACCGAAGTGATCTTATAAGTGTTCCGTACGGAACACTAAAAACAATATATTCAAATTTTCATACGTTATCCATTAGTTTTTGACACATATTAATGAAAATTTTCTACTTTTCTGTTCTGGATTGAAATATACGGGAGCAATATTTTTTCCCATTTCAAGCCTCGCGTAAAAGGTGCCTTATCGTCTTGTATTCTGAAGCTGCCATTTTGAATTAAAAATAAATTTTGGACTGCTTTTACTATACTCTTGACAATATTCCCGAAATTAGCCTTCTCTCCTCGGACTTGGAATGGCCTTACCCTTTAAGTGCCAAAGTTTTCCAGATTCTGATAGATAAAATAAAAGGGTTGCTTTTTAAAACACACTTACCATCATCAGGACACTGCGAGTATTGGATTCCACAAAAATTTCTCTCAGTTCGAACGCAGATAGTATAATCTTGGTTAGATAACTGTCGTCCTTCTGTTAAGTTAAAATTGAAGGACCTTATTTGGCCGGTCACGCTAGTGAAGTATTGTAGACAACCATCTTCAGCTAAAATTATAAAATTAATATTAAATTATTTTATTTATTAGTATTTATTTATTAGCGGGAAAAGTCCAGATCCTTGTAAAATTGCAATACATGTTATTAAAAACTAACCCAAAATGAGGAAATTTATATAAAATAATAATCTCAATTAATAAAGATCAGCAATTAGTATCTTTTTCGAAGAACTAAATCCAAGAATGCGAAAAAGGTTGGCGTATTGATATGTTTCTTGCCTAATGTAGAAGGAACCAGCCAATCTCAGAAACAAAAATTGATTATTCAGAATCTACTTTCAACTTTATGTACCTTATGAAGTAACGCTAGTCTTTTCAAAAAAAAAAATTTTTTCTGGGTTTGCGAATCTGATTTCGGCGTTTATTACTTAATAATGATAATAATGTCTTTATTGTGCATTCACATTATAATTACAATAATATAATGTCAGTAACTTGAATATACAAAAGGCGAAGTAGAAGCTAGGCTTCCTCACTTAACCTACTTATCATAATATGCAATATAACCAGACTTACGACTAAGATAACAGTTTTTGCTTAACTCTATTTTGCAGAGAGCAAATATATAAGCAGTACCATTTGTAAAACAATCGCTTAGTATCCGAAATCAGACTCAATGGACTCAACAGAGCGGCGTTGCTGCCCAGGAGAGTCTAAGTATTATTCATGCCGGACGTTTTTCAAATTCAACGGGACCAGATTGTATTTTTGCGAAATTTAATAGCTGAAGGATCTTTCATATAGAATTGTTATGTGGGAAGGTGGAGTGACAGTAAATTTGTGCCTCAAATCCAATACATGTGCATCATATCTGAATTTTATTTTTTGTAATAAATATGGCGGGCATTTCAGAAAGATTATTTTATTATACAAAACAAGCTATGAAACATTCTTCTTTTTCTCATGTTAATCCAGCCACTTTCAATTTTGCACTCACCCCCCTTTCGTATTTTCTGATTCCACATATCATTCGCACACAGCAGTTTTGTATCAACTGGATACGCGTTGCATTTTGTCCCAGCAAGCATAGCCCGTACAAAGTGTCACAAAAAGAGAAGTGTGACAAGACCAGGCAATCACATAACAATTTCTTGAGGTTCACATTCAAAAGGTGCCTTTGATTGAAAATTAATTTTAAATTAGCAAATGCCTTTCTTATACAGCTGTTAATGTGTTCAGAGAACCTCAAGTCAACGTCAAGCAACAGACCGAGATTTCTAGCCACATTCGAAGTAACCAGAGCTTTACCATTCAGACTAATGTGGAGTAAATCCTTGTATTGGCCCCTAACATGCTTACGTCCAAAAAGAAGTACCTTACTTTTCTTGGGGTTATTGGCCTCAGCAATTTAAGATTTAAAGGACAAGTATAACGGAGTATCATCCACATATAAATGCCCTGTGGCGTACCTAAGATTTCTAACTAGCTGTGAAGTATCTAGAGTAAAAAAGAGAGGACCAAGAATAGATCCCTGTGGGATGCCACATGTGATATCCAGTGGACTCGATAGTATGTTATTACTTCTGTCAGATTGGACTCTTCCAGAGAGATAGCTTCCAAGGAACTGACATGCCTGTCTCGCAGCCAAGGAATTGAAGAATTGCCAGAAGCAGTTGATGGTTTAGCGTGTCAAAGGCCCTGGAATAGTCAAGAAGGATTTAGGCAGTAAGCTGACCAGAGTCAGCTGCCTCCAAGATATCATCTGTAACTTTTAAGAGAGCAGTGGAGCAGCTGTAATTTTCACGAAAGCCGGATCGATACGTTGGTAGTATGTCATAGGACTGACAATATTCCCGAATCTGCCCCTCCAGGACCCGTTCCAAGACTTCTTCTTTTGAATGAAATGTGTGTATTTTCAAAGGTTTTTTTTTAGTTTCGGGAGTATATAATAGTTCAAGGGAGCTAAACAAGAGGAACATAGGGATTATCAATCAATTTAAAACCTAATTCATTTATTTTTTGCAAAAGTAATAGTGATTTGAAAGCAGGTGCATTGTCTTGCAAAAGTAGCCTCCTTTAGACACTTTTTTTAGATGTGTTTTGAGAATTTTTTTGCTGAAGTTCAGGTAATAATGAAGTTCTACAGTTACTATTTTGTTACGTTTCAAGTCATCTCTAAGAAGTATCCCATCCAAAAAATTAAAACAAGAAATTCTCTCCTGATTTCTGTGGGTCGAACTTCTTAGGGCGATATGAGCCAGTATGTGTCCACTCACTCTACTGTTTCTTTGTGTCGAGATTATAATGATGAACCCACGTTTCATTCGCAGTTACCATTCGATCCAAAAAATTACGTCAATACTCTTCAAAACGGCTACAAATTAACTTGGATGTTAAGACTCAATCATTTTTGGTAGGCGTTCAGACATTTAGAGATCTAATTCAAATCAGAATGGACAATATCAAAAATATATATGAAAAGTTTAGATTCTCTGCTATATGTTTGAGATCAGTTCGTAGATTCTTTTAAATCTTTTCAGACATTCTTTCGAATAGCACAGCACGGTGTTCATCACCGACTCAGTTATTTCTCTCTTAAAATCCGCTACCCAATTGTTGATAGTGTCGTAAGAAGGTCTTTTTCCTGCAATCTATTAGGCATGTCATCATAAATTTCTTTAGTGGGCAATCCTTTCAAAAAGAGATACTTTATCACCGATTGATATTCGATTTTACTAAACTCAAGGTTTTTGCTGGTCGTATCCTTTTCAATATTTCACTATACAATAGTACAATAAAATCGGGACCACTAAATTTTATGTACTTTTACTAAATTTCAAACTACTATCTGTACCAACAGCATTTGTTTTGAACCGACTTCAAAAAGGAGGAGGTTCTCATTTCGACGCGTATGTATTTTTTTTAAGGTATGTTCCCCCATAACTTTGGCAAATATGTACCAATTTGGATCATTTTTTAGTGTTCCGTACGGAACACTTATAAGATCACTTCTGTCTGTCTGTCTGTCTGTCACACCCGATTTTCTCCGAAACTATTTGATATAGAAAGGTGAAATTTGGTAATAATATAGGAATTGATGGCCTCATCAGAGCCATGTAGTTTTGAGAATTAAATTTTGACTTAAGGGGTTAGTTTTGGGGGGTGAAGTCGGAAGCGAAAAAAAAAATTTTTTTACTAGGTCATCAAGTGTGGTGTCAAATCAAAGCTTGTGAAAACACGAGTAAAAATATATATATAATATTATACTTGCGCGCACTTTTCTTTGTATTATTTTTAAAAATTCGCGAAAAAAATCGCTGTCCCGGGCCTTATCTCGAAAAGTACTTATCAAAAAATTTCGAAAAAATTCTGGAATATTCTCCACGGGGTGTAGATTGAACGAAAATTATCACGAGTGCATTACCTTTAATAATTTATATGGTACATAAAAAAAAACAAAAATTTCAAGGTCATCAGATTTCAGTAAAGATTGGAAACAAACTTTGTTGAAAACTCATTTGGGGTGTGTTTTGTGAACTCACTAATCATTTTATACCACCGTAACATAAATTTTGACTTAAGGGGTTCGTTTTGAGGGGTGAAATCGGAAGTGAAAAAAAATTTTTTTTTACTAGGTCACCGAGTGTGGTGTCAAATGAAAGCTTGTGAAAACACGAGTAAATATATATATATATATATATATATATATATATATATATATATATATATATATATATATATATATGTATATATATATATATATATATATATATATATATATATATATATATATATATATATATTTATATATATATATATATATATATATATATATATATATATATATATATATATATATATATATATATATATATATATATAAATATATAAATATATATACATATATATATATATATATATATATATATATATATATATATATATATATACTCGTATATAATGTAATACTTGCGCACACTTTTCTTCGTATTACTTTTATAAAAAATCGCTGTTCCCTACCTTATCTCGAAACGTACTGATCAAAAAATTTTGAAAAAATCTGGAATATTCTCCACGGGGTATAGATTGAACGAAAATTATCACGAGTGCATTACCTTTAATAATTTATTTGGTATATAAAAAAAAAAAACAAAATTTCAAGGTCACCAGTTTTCAGTAAAGATTGGAAACAAACTTTGTTGAAAACTCATTTGGGGTGTGTTTTGTGAAGTCACTGATCATTTTATACCACCCTAACAAAAATTTTTATTTTAAAAACAATCAACGTACGGAACACTAATTGTGCAAGTTCAACTTGCACTTGACCGGTTTTTTTTTTTTTTTTATTTGAGAGAGTGCACATTCGAAATGGTCCCATATAAATTTTATTAAAATTCGTTATGTAGTTTCTAAAAAAATCCTGAAAACTTAAATTTTTGTAATAAAACACCGATAACTCTGGCAAATATGTACTGATTTGGATGATTCTTTTTTTTATTCGAGAGAGTACACATTCTCGAGATGATCCTACATAAATTTTGTTGAAATTGGTTATGTAGTTTCGGAAAAAAAAAAACCTTGAAAAACTTAAATTTTTGTAATAAAACACCGATAATTGTGACAAATATGTACCGATTTGTATGATTCTTTGTTTATTCGAGAGAGTACATATACGAGATGGTTCCGTATAGATTTTATTGAAATTAGTTATGCAGTTTTTGAAAAAATCCTGAAAAACTTCAATTTTTGTAATTAAACACCGATAATTCTGACAAATATGTACCGATTTAGATTTTTTTTTTTATTCGAGAGAGCACACATTCGAGATGGTCCTATATAAATTTTTTTCAAAATTGTTTATGTAGTTTCTGAATAAAAACTTTCAAAAAAAAAGACCGACTTCAAAAAAACAGCATACAAAATTTTGCCCCTATAAAGTAAAAAAATAAAAGCCCATCAAATTTTGCCACTATGAAGTAAAAAATAATGTTTTTGAAACACCCGTAAATTATCTCTAAGATATTGCTTTAGTTTGAGATTTCAGTTATCAATTTCGTATAAACAAATCCTAAAAATGTTAAAAGCAGCTATAATTTATTGTTATGATTTCTTTATAACTTCTGAAGTCGGTGCCCATTTTTGGTGTCAACGTAACCCTTATTAACAATATTAATACCTAATTAGGTAATAAAATAGATAAAATGAAGCTCTATCTTAAATGGTGAGTCAACGATAGAGTAAAGTTCATTATCTCATTTGTTTCGGGAATGACGAAAAAATGTTAAAAACAATAATTTTTGGGGAATGTTAGGGTGCACAGTTTAAAATTATTTTTGAGTATACAGGGTACTTCAAAAAAGTGCGGTCGATATAACTTATGTTTTTTTTTAAATTGAACATCCTATTTTCTAATTTATATTTTGGTTTATATTATAATAATATATATAAAATGCAACGTCTGTCTGTCCGTTAGTGCGCTTATCACTGGAGAACCACTTATCCGATTTACGCACTTTTTTTTTTAAAAGATACATATATTCTCTGGCCAGGTTATAGGCTATATTTTATTACGGTAGGTAGCGTAAGGAATGAGCAGTGACGATAAGAGTGAACGAAGTCGGAAAAAAGTTTGCCGCTAGCGCGTTCCCTTGCAATACACAGCCAAAACCATTAAATATGGAACACTATTATATAGCAGAGAATATCTATAATCTATAATATATATAAAATGCAATGCCTCTCTGTCTGTCTGTCTGTCCATTAGTGCGTTTATCACGCGAAAACCACCTATCCGATTTACGTGTCTTTTTTAAATTCATACATATATTCTTTGGCCAGGTTATATAATAATAATAATAATTTATATCTATAATATATATAAAATGCAACGTCTCTCTGTCTGTCTGTCTGTCCGTTAGTGCGGTTATACTTCGAGAACCACTTATTCGACTTTAGAGATTTTTTAAATTCATACATATGTTCTCTGACCAGGTTATAAATATATATTTTATTACATCTATAATATATATAAAATGCAACGTATCTCTGACTGTCTGTCTGTCCGTTAGTGCGCTTATCACTGGAAAATACTTATCCGATTTACGTGCTTTTTTTTAAAACATACATATGTTCTCTGGTCAGGTTATAGGCTATATTTTATTACGATAGGTAGCATAAGGAATGAGCAGTGACGATAATAGTGAATGAAGTCGGAAAAAAGTTTGCCGCTAGCGCGTTCTCTTGCAATACACAGCCTAAATAATTAAACATGGAACAATTTTATGTAGCAGAGAATATCTTTAATCTATAATATATAACATGCAATGTTTCTCTGTCTGTCTGTATGTCCATTAGTGCGTTTATCACTCGAGAACCATTTATCCGATTTAAGTGTCTTTTTTTAAATTCATACATATATTCTTTGGCCAGGTTATATAATAATAATAATCTATATCTATAATATATAAAATGCAGCGTTTCTCTGTCTGTTAGTGCGCTTATCGCTGGAGAACCACTTATCCGATTTATGTGCTTTTTTTTTAAAGATACATATGTTCTCTGGCCAGGTTATCTATCTGTAATATGTATAAAAGGCAACGTCTCTCTGTCTGTCTGTCTATCCCTTAATACGTTTACGTGATTTTTTTTTAAAAACATACATATATTCTCTGGCCAGGTTATCTATAATATATATAAAATGCAACATATCTCTGTCTGTCTGTTTGTCCGTCCGTTAGTGCGCTTATCATTGGAGAATCACTTATCCTATTTACGTACTTTTTTTTTTAAAAGATAGATATGTTCTCTGGCCAGGTTATAGACTATATTTTATTACGATAAGTAGTATAAGAAAAGAGCAGTGACGATAATAGTGAATGAAGTCGGAAAAATGTTTGTTGCTAGCGCGTTCTCTTGCAACACATAGCCTAAACCATTAAATATGGAACAATATTATGTAGCAGAGAATATCTATAATCTATAATATATATAAAATGCAATATCTCTCTGTCTGTCTGTCTGTCCATTAGTGAGTTCACGCGAGAACCACTTATCCGATTTACGTGTTTTTTTTTTAATTCATACATTTGTTCTCTGGCCATTTTATCTATAATCTTCTATCTATAATATATATAAAATGCAACGTCTCTCTGTCTGTCTGTCTGCCTGTATCTCTGTCTGTCCGTCTGTCCCTTAGTGCGTTACGTGCTTTTTTTAAAAAACATACATATGTACATATATATTTTATTGCGTTAGGTAACATAAAGAATAAGCTGTGATGATAATAGTGAATCAAGTGGGAAAAAAGGTTGCCGTTAGCGCGTTCTCTTGCAATACACTGCCTAAACCATTAAAATATTAAACAATATCATGTTGCAAAGAATATAATATATATATAAAATGCAACGTCTCTCTGTTTGTCTGTCTGTCCGTTAGTGCGCTCATCACTTGAGAACCACTTATCCGATTTACGTGTTTTTATAAATTTATACATATGTTCTATATAATTCGATATAAGCCTAGATAATGGGAGATAAGGTGAGATAATGGGAGATAAGTATAAATAATGGGAGACATGGAGAAATGATTGGAGATAAGCAGAAATAAGTGTAGATAATGGGAGTTATGGTTTGATAATGGGAGATAAGGAGAAATAATGGGAGATAAGGATAAATATTCCAAGATAAGTCGAGATAAGCATAGATAATGGGAGATAAGATGAGATAATGTGTGTGATATGGGGAAATAATGGAAGATAAGGAGAAATAATGGGAGATGAGCAGAGATAAGCCTTGATAATGGAAATTATGACAGATATTTTATTACGTTAAGTAACATCAGGAATAAGTAGTGACGATAGTATTGAATCAAGTCCACGCGAGCGAAGCCTCGGGCACTACTAGTTATAATATAAAAGGCCTAATAGAATTTTTGAAAGAAACGGATCTTTACTCTAAAATATAATATCACACGAACTGGCGCTAAATGATTTTTGTTATCGAAGCGCTACATTTAAACATACATACATACATCTAATTAGTGTTCCGTACGGAACACTTATAAGATCACTTCGGTGTCTGTCCGTCTGTCTGTCCGTCTGTCCGTCTGTCACACCCCGATTTTCTCCGAAACTACTTGTCATAGAAAGTTGAAATTTGGTAGCAATATAGGAATTGATGGCCTCATCAGAGCCATGTAGTTTTGAAAATTAAATTTTGACTTAAGGGGTTAGTTTTGGGGGGGGTGAAATCGGAAATGAAAAAAAAAAATTTTTTACTAGGTAATCGAGTGTGGTGTCAAATGAAAGCTTGTGAAAACACGAGTAAAAAATATATATATAATGTAATACTTGCGCTCACTTTTCTTTGTATTATTTTTAAAAAATCGCGAAAAATCGCTGTCCACCAGCCTTATCTCGAAAAGTGCTTATCAAAAAATTTTGAAAAAATTCTGGAATATTCTCCACGGGGTGTAGATTGAACGAAAATTATCACGAGTGCATTACCTGTAATAATTTATCTGTTATATAAAAAAAAAACAGAAATTTCAAGGTCATCAATTTTCAGTAAACATTGGAATAAACTTTGTTGAAAACTTATTTGGGGTGTGTTTTGTGAAGTCACTGATCATTTTATGTAACCGTAACATAAATTTTGACTTAAGGGATTCGTTTTTTGAGGGGTGAAATCGGAAGAGAAAAAAAAATTTTTTTACTAGGTCATCGAGTGTGGTGTCAAATGAAAGCTTGTGAAAGCACGAGTAAAAAATATATATATAATGTAATACTTGTGCACACTTTTCTTCGTATTACTTTTAAAAAATCGTGAAAAATCGCTGTCCTTACCTTATCTCGAAAAGTACTGATCAAAAAATTTTGAAAAAATCCTGAAATATTCTCCACGGGGTATAGATTGAACGAAAATTATCATTACCTTTAATAATCTATCTGGTATATAAAAAAACAAAATCTCAAGGTCACCAGTTTTCGGTAAAGATTGGAAACAAACTTTGTTGAAAACTCATTTGGGGTGTGTTTTGTGAAGTCACTGATCATTTTATACCACCCTAACAAAACTTTTTATTTCAAAAACAATCAACGTACGGAACACTAATTGTGCAAGTTCAACTTGCACTTGACCGGTTATTTTTATTTTTAAATTCTGCGTAAAATTTTATAACTTTTTTATTAATAATGTTATATACCTAACCTCAGCAATTTTTCTAATATTTCAATTTTTTTAAAGAAATACTACTTTTCAGTTTTGTAAAAAATTGCCAGTAGCGCCATTGTTTCTGAAGGTGGAATACTCATAATTGGTACGAGCGTTCTATAGAGATGAAAAAAAGATACATACATATATATATATATATATATATATATATATATATATATATAAAGACATTTGAATTAGATGTTACTAGGTGTTCAAAATAAACTTATGCATTCATTTAAATGGAAAAATCTCAAATTTTTTAAATGGCACACCCTGTATATTATTATTTTTTCTGATAGGTTTTATAAATCCCTTCAACTTTTATTAAGTATACCATACACCTATTTCTAATAGTTTTCGATTTATTTCATTATTATTATTATTATATATTATTATTTTTATCCTTGTTGTTAATACATTTAAGCTATTGTAAAAACATAAACAAATAGTTAATAATAACTTTAATATAGTTTAACTTATCTAACGATTAATTATTATGACGAAATAAATATTCAAAAATATGCCCGTCTACTTGAAAATACATGTTTAGTCGTTTTACCATATTTTCCTTCACTTTCCTTAGCATAAACGGCGTTATTGTCTGCACACATCCCGTATCCTATTTTCCGTATCTACTGGTGTAGGCGGATTCACATAAACACGATCTTTAATGTAGCCCCACAAAAAGAAGTCTAAAGGTGTGTGGTAACGATCGTTTAAAAAATTTCCGAACTTCTCGATGGTAATGAGCAGGAGCTCCGTCTTGTTGAATCCATATTTGTTCCCTTTCAAAGTTATCAACTTCTTCGTTTTGCAAAAAATTTAGATATCTAGGCCCGTTAAGCGGCTCGCGGAAAAAATATGGACTAATAATATACATAAAAGCTTTTTAACAAAAAAAATCCAGTTCAAAAAAACAGAACACAAAATTTAGCCACTTTAAAGTAAATGAAGTCGGTTAAAAAATTTACATTGGCATAAAAAATTGGCATCGGCTTCAAACGTTATCTTTTTATAAAGAAATCATAATAATAAATACATTTGTATGATTTTTTATATGGAAAAAAAATAAGTGAATTGTCAAATTAAAGCAGTATCTTATCTTAGAGATATTTTACGAATATTCCAAAAAACATTATTTTTGCTTTATAGTAGCAAAATTTTGTTTGCTGGTCGATTCTATTTTTGTTATAAAGTTTTTATTGGCAATGGAAAGTGGTCTAGACTAACTAATTACCAATATTTCTAGTATCTGAGATGAAATGGACAATTTTAAAATATCAACTCTACCGTCTATTTACTCGTATATATTTAAGTATATATTAAATAAAACATTAGAAAATATAGCATTTTGACTGTAAATTGAAAACTATCAAACACGAATCGGGAAGGTTTTCATGATTTCAGACACAGAACTACTATTTTCGAAAACTTGTTGGACTATAATCCTATAATATTATATAATAAGTTACCGATAGGCATCAAAAACTTGAACACGAACCAATTTAATATCAAAATAGAATAACTTGGAGATGTATATAACTCCAATTAATGAATTCATAAAATTACTGAAAATACTGACAGGAATATATCAGGAATAAGTTAAAAGGTAAAAATCTGAAGAAAGTGTAGTTCACCCTTGATCATAACTTTATACTGTGCAGCTTTTAAGAATACCTTTTGTTTTGTTCTTTTTATTTCTTTACAATTCTTTGTTCTTGCTTGGTTTTTTATGCTGCAGCGATTTTCTTAATTTTGCTTCTTAACTTCAGCGTTAACAGGTTGACTGCCGATCTATATTTTTGAGTTTGTGGTTGACGCCGGTAAGATTTTTTTTTCCAAATATTTTTATTTTATTGTGGTAAATATGAATTAAAATGAGTCTTGGATGTGTTTTTTTTTATGTGCCATTCAAAATATTAGAAAAAAAAAAAAATTCACTCCGATCGGAGTAATCGGCATTGCAAGTGAAAATTTTTACTAGATGCCGAACACTCCGATCGGAGTGTCCAATTAAATAAGTAAAGAAATAATAAATCGAACTCATGAACTCAAAACATTTATTTCTACATCATTTTTGTACATTTTTATGGTAATCCTCAAAGCAATTAAGGCAAAAACCTGGTTGTCCAGGGCACATTTTGCATTCATACACTGTTTGCTTTCTTATTTTATTTTTCCTGCATTCTTTGCATTCCTTTCTGCTTACCCGTCTTGTTTCTTTAGTTCCTTTTTTTTTTCACTAACAATTTTTTCTACTTTGCTAATGCTGTGGACATTTATTTGGCCTGGAGGAATTTGCGGCAAATTAGTAAGTGGTCGTCTGGCTAGTAAATTTCTTATGACATCCAATCGGAAGTCATATAATCGTAACTGGTCAGACCGCGAATATTTATTGTACCAAAAATAGGCGTTTTTCATGCTCATTTGCAGCACATGCATGAATAACTTTTTGTACCACTGAATGGTTTTACGGCTGCAAGGATAATATGCCATCATTTGATCCTGTCTACCTATACTGGACATAAAAGCATTATATCCAATGATTGCGGAAGGTTTTTCAGATTCTTGATTTCTTTTGTTTTTAAAAATGCCCATTTCGCTTCCAAATTCTGTTAAAATGTATTGAACATTGCGTTTATCGCGCCATTTTCCGACATGCACTCCATTGCAAAACATAGATTTATTCTCACCACGTTTTAAGTTTGCACTCATTACCTCTTTCGGATTATCTTTCCTCTCAGCTCTCAGCGTACCAGTGCAGTATGTATTTTGTTGAAGTAATTTCCTAGCTAAATTAACGCTATTGTAAAAATTGTCTAGATAAACAGCATGTCCCACACCCAATTTTTCCTCCAATAAATGTAAAACAATCTTTTCAGTATGTCCGCTTCCACCATAAACATCTGTCGCACCTTCGTAGACACGAAATTTCAAAATAAGTCCATTAGGCTCTGTCAGCATGTATAACTTCATACCATACTTATGACGCTTATTCTTGATATACTGTTTAAACTGGAGACGACCCCGATAAAGTACCATAGCTTCATCCAAAGACAACTCTCTTCCAGGAAATCTGCCACAAATCTAATCTTTCCTAGCCGATCTGCCGGATCCATATCTGGAGATGTAAAATGCAAACACCTCAAGATAAGCAAAAATCTATTCCTTGACATATATTTTCTAAAAACAGGTAGATTAAATAGCGGATCAGTTTTCCAATAATCGTTAAGACGGCTCAAGGATATTGTGCCAGTGTGAAGTAACAGGGCCAAAAAAATTTTTAGTTCGTCAAGAGTAAGATCTTTAAAATTAGTAAGACGTGATTTTGTACTTGTTTCTGGGTGCAGCAAAACCTCGACTGTTTGGTAAGAGTTCGTTCGTTCTACAATAGTTTGTAAAAAATCATCATCAATGATCATTTCGAAAAAAAATCGATAGGTGCACCCTGTCCTGGAATTTGCACCAATAATTCCTGGGTTTTCTGGAACAAAATTTGTTTTAACGCACCTCTGTCGTTCCATTTTATCTCATCAAGGCTAGGAAGTGTTTGATGTGGCCGAATAGGGTCTATAAAATTCTCTTCTTCGGACTCGGAGCTTGAATTTACATCACTATCGTCTGTGTCTGGTACGTAATGTTCGTCACTACTACCTCCGCTTTCTTCCAATAGCTGCAATAATTCAGTGTCAGTTAGCTTCTTTTTCTTATCATATACCTTTTTTTCATCACTACAATGTCTTTTTTTAATACCAGAAGGCCCAGGTTGATTGTCCATATTGTACGGCAGATTACAACCAAACCAAAAGCAAATCCGCGGAACCACTTAAGCACCTGTTAGAACTTGCGTTTTTAAGCAACGCCACCACTAGAAACACGTTTCATATACAACGCCGATGGAATACTAAAACGTTTCGTAAGAACGCATGTCGAACTCCGATCGGAGTAGACGGCGTTGGCGAAGAGACCCGACGCACTCCGATCGGAGTGGTCGGCAGTCAACCTGTTAATTTCGGGTCCCGAAAAAATAAAGATATGATTCGTTTTTTGAATTTCGAAGCAACTTTGCTTACCAAGCCACGTTTTGGCAAGTCGTCGACATTTTTCGTCTCGTTAAAATGATTCATCCACTTCTTCACAAACGATACCGACTTTTTAATATATTTAGCGGCCGCGTAATGTGTCATTTTAGGCCCCTTTGGATGGGAATAAAGAAAGACTGCCTCAAGCCGACGCGTAAACAAGTGACTTATTTTGAATTTTACGTGATTTAGACGAAAGTTTGGAATCGACTGATACTTTTACTAAAATACGTCGTAGACAAAGGTTCCCTCTACCGATTTTTTCTTGAATAGCTGGAATCGCATCTACTAAAAATGAATTATCACGGATACGTTCGTACTTGACAGACTATAGATTGTATATAAACTAGAAATGTTTTTTTTTCAACATTAACATAAATTATATAAATTCTCTAACAAAAATATTCGCTTAATCTCCTTTCAACATCAATGATCTGTGAAAATATATCAATCATTCTAAATATCGGCACAAATTATATATAAAACCCCCAAATGAAAAGAGCAATTTATTACATCAAATCACGTTTTTAAAGAACTTTGAGGTTTTTCGGTCATGGAAGACGAAGGGAATAAAAAATTTAAATCTCAAGTTTAAGAAAGTCGCCCTGAGGATAAAAGGTTGATTCAAAAGAGTAAATTAAGTGAAAAAATTATATAAAATTACTGAAAAAAACCTACAAATGCTGAAAATTAAGGGTATATGAGAGTTTCCTTGACGAGAATAAAAGCCTCAAGTAAAGCTAATATTCATAAAATCAACAACAAAGTTTAATATAAACATAATTAAAGTTCAAGCCAACATTAAAAAAAATATATAATAAAAATGAACTTGAGTATTAAATTACAGACACATCAGAAAATTCAACAAAACAAACAATTTTAGTAATAGCCTGGATTGTTGCAATATTTCCACGCTTAAAATTGATATTAGAGTCGTCCATAGATATAGTGAAGTGACTAAACTTAATCCTTAAAGGGTAAAAACCATTATCCATAAATAGACAATCAAATAAAATTTTATGGTTTTCTTTGGGGACCTCAGAAGCAGATAAATCATAGACGGTACTTAAAAACGGCGTTAGTAAATTTCACACCAAGACTACCTGCGCCCTTAATACAACAGGTAAATTCCACACTAACCTTATAAGGGTGCTTAAATATTACAGGTAATTTCCACACCGAGCAAATATAATTGTGCTTTATTCATCTAAATAAAATTGGACATCAGTTTTTATTGAAAATTTTAGATATTTGCTAAAATATATGTTTTTATTTCATAGTAGTATAATATTCTTAAAACATGAAGTTTTTGCTAAATACATAAAATACAATTGGACAAATTTCCTTACATATACTAGATAATACTACAAACCTATACATATCTATTTATATATATTTACAAAACAGGTTAAGAAAAATAGGAGACACATTTTAAAGAATGGAAACGATTAATATTTCCTAATTGTCTTATTGCGCCGCCCTTGACAGAGACCATGCTTCAGAGAGTTAATTTTTAATGCAGTTTACTTAACGGAATTATTTTTGTGTGTTCATGATCTATATCTCACATGTTTAATGCATTTTTTTGTTAGGAAATTTGTTACTGCTGACGGAAAATACATTGTTTTACTTATTTTGAAGAATACGGATAACAATTAATTGCACTGGTAAAATATATATAGGTGCATAATTAATATTTGATTTCTATATGAGATTTTCCAGGTAGGGCGGCTGTTGATTTCAAATCAGGACTTTGTACCTTTTTTGAGTTAGTTTTTTAGTTTTCGAGGGGTTTTATTTATTAGTACTTTCCTACAATTGTTTTTTTAAAAGGTATGCCAGTTTAAATATAGTAAGTGATTTTCACAATACCATTATATATATATATATATATATATATATATATATATATATATATATATATATATATATATAGGAATCTCTCAGAAGATATATATATATATATATATATATATATATATATATATATATATATATATATATATGAAATATATAAATATGTAGCTGCTATTTTATCTTGTTTTGTAATAATCATAAAGAGAAATTTTCGCGTATTAAAATCATTTTAGTCTCTGCTTCAATTGTATGATTGCTTTTAATAATTTTTTAATATTGTTAAAATTATATATGCCAAAATTACAGTAAAAGACATTTTGACTTTTTTGCTCAAATTAATTTTTATCATCTAAACTAATTAAGAAATTTTTTCATCTAAACTAATTAAGAAATTTTTTCATCTAAATTAATTAAGAACAGCATGAATAACGAGTAAACATTATTTATATTTTACTCTGTTTATTAGAGAATAAAGGTATATTCTTGTAAAACCCAGTATTTCGAAAGTTAACAAAGATTTAATTACCTTTTGCTAGAAATAACTGTGTAGCAGACGTTTTAATTTGTTCTATTTTAAAAACACCGCACTTAGAAAATTATGTTTATGATGGATATTTTGCAAAGGAACAATAAAATATAGGGCAGAGTAATACATAAAAAATCCAAGACTATTTTTCAAAAATGAAGTTGAATATAGCCCTAGTAGAGGAAACGTCGGATGTGAAATCTGAGTACATCCCTTACAAAAATAACTGGTCAAGTGCAAGTTGAACTTGCACAATTAGTGTTCCGTACGTTGATTGCTCTTAAAATAAAAAAGTTTTGTTACGGTGGTATAAAATGATCAGTGACTTCACAAAACACACACCAAAGGAGTTTTCAATAAAGTTTATTTCCAATCTTTACTGAAAACTGATGACCTTAATTTTTTTTTTTTTTATATACCAAATAAATTATTAAAGGTAATACACTCATGATAATTTTCGTTTAATCTACACCCCGTGAAGAATATTTTAGAATTTTTTCAAAATTTTTTGATCAGTACTTTTCTAGATAAGGTGGGGGAACAGCGATTTTTCGCGACTTTTTAAAAATAATACAACGAAAAGTGAGTCCAAGTACTACATCATATATATATATATATATATATATATATATATATATATATATATATATATATATATATATATATATATATATATATATATATATATATATATATATATATATATATATATATATATATGTATATATATATATATATATATATATATATATATATATATATATATATATATATATATATATATATATGTATATATTTATATATATATATATATATATATATATATATATATATATATATATTACTCGTATTTTCACAAGCTTTCATTTGACACCACCCTCGATGATCTAGTAAAAAAAAATTTTTTTCACTTCCGATTTTACCCCCCAAAACTAACCCTTTAAGTCAAAATTTAACTTTCAAAGCTACAAGGCTTTGATGAGGCCATCAATTCCTATATTATTACCAAATTTAAACTTTCTATGACAAATAGTTTCGGAGAAAATCGGGTGTGGCAGACAGACAGACACCGAAGTCATCTTATAAGTGTTCCGTACGAAACACTAAAAAGGGAATTATGAAATTTTTTTTATTTATTTTGAAAATTAGAATTTGGTGATCTTTAAACTTTCTTCAATATTAATGTATCAATCGCTTGGTAAATATTGATTTCGAATTGGACAATGATCTGAATAAAGAAGAAAGAGGTAAGGAATGATGAAAACTTATTGGCTCTGAAATGGATTAATAATAAAATAATTACCATGGCTTCAACGGCTTATGGCATTGGGCCATTCTCTACAGCAAAGCGGTGTTCAAAAGCACACAAAGCTTATTTAGATGTTCAAATGTTGTTAAGCACTACAAATACAATCATGGAAGGGGTGGATCTTCATAATTGATTATAAGCACACTACCGATCCAATCACAAGACGCTCAAGTGGCCTGTAAGATTTTTGGAGCACTTCGTAGACATGGCTTGTATCAACAGTTGGTTGACTTACAGAGAAGACTGTAAAAAGAAGCAGGACGTGATGGACTTGCATTATTTGAAGTTGCGGATTGCTCAGCTCCTCATTATTGATAAGGACGCACCTGTTGAATCAGACACAGATTCTGATGAGGATCATGAACCACCTCTTAAAAGTCATGCTGGAAGACCTGGAAGGGTTTCTTTACCTCTTCCTGCAGCAAGGGGCGGAGCAGCCGCCCATCTCCCAGAAACACAGGACTTAGAAAGTGGTCAAAGATGCTGCAATCCTGGATGCTCAGGAAGGATACGAGTGCGTTTTGTGGGCTGTGGCATGTATCTGTGCGTCCTGAAAGAACTGATTCTTAAAGTTTCAAAGACAATAAAAAAATCGGAACTATCATTTTATTATTATTAATTTTTCCATTTTAATTGAAAATGTTTTTTATGATAATTTTATTTGTTCAAAATTTAATATTTTTTAGTAAATCTTGATTGTTCCTAAATTTTATTTGTCATAGTATGTTATAGACAGTCAGTGTGCACATACTATATGTGTAGAATTTATAATTAATTAACAGAAATTATTAAAAAATGAAAAACATCAAATTTAGTCTTAAACAACATCTTCGAATCCCCGAAAGTTGATTTTGCATGAAAGTTTTGGAATATAGGCTCCCGGGAACGAAGATATATATATATATATATATATATATATATATATATATATATATATATATATATATATATATGTATATATATATATATATATATATATATATATATATATATATATATATATATATATATACATATGTATATATATATATATATATATATATATATATATATATATATATATATATATATATATATATATATATATATATATATATATATATATATATATATATATATATATATATATATATATATATAAGTTTTATATTTAGCTGCAGCTAAAAACCTTCTATTAGGTGTAAATAGAGATCTCTGAAATTTTGGTCCAAAAATATTAAGGTTTATGGGTAACATCAGTATACTGTATATTTTACTGGGTAAAAACTTAATTGTACGTTGAAAACATTAGTTTTTTTTGCGGTTTCAATTTAAAAGGCACAAAGAGGCCAAATTTCGATTGAGTCACTGCTGCCAGCGATCAGGATTTTGACCCAAAGGCTATGGGAGCAAACCTAAACAGAAAACCTGGACAGTATTCTGAGCAATCGGCAGCTGTGCGCCAGTCACCGGCACTTCCTAATCTAATTTGATTACTGAAACAGAAGAATTCTGCTTTTTGCTCCAGTGGGAGATATAGGAACTAAGTTAATTAAGTCAATTTACGGATTTTGTGTATAATTACGTGACTAATTGAGGACTATAAAGGGAAGCATGAGTATCCATGTAATTATTTTTGAAATTGTTTTGAAAGAAGGCACAGAAATCGATTACTAGTTTCCAATGGTAACCTAAGTATCCTCCTCCTTCTGAGTCCTTTGATCCTTGAGAGGGTATAGTGACTATGCTCAATAAATGGATTGAACTATCATCTGCCACTGTTCTCGGTTCTGTGCATGCTCAGATTCTTTATGCAATGACTTCCCGGTTAGCCGTTTCATCTGGTCCACCCAACGTGAAGGTGATCTACCCCTTCAGCGCTTCAACCTTTCCCGATGTGACCTGTGATTCCAGCTCATGTCTTCTGCTGAGGTGGCCGAAATAACTCAAGTCTGATTTTTAAGTGAGTTCAGTTTTTTTAGTAATTTTTAGTTCCTGTAAAATAGACTGGTTAGTTCGATGCTCCACACACGATATCCTGAGAATTCGACGATACACCCAGATCACAAATGCAGCAATTTTATTTCTATCAGCTTTCTTTATCGTCCATGATTCCGACGCATATGTTGTGGCGTGTTAACTTCGCCCGCACATTGAGGCGCTAGTTGTGGCGTTCCCCTTTCCTAATTTCGGAGAATGGATTGAGTGGGTATTATTATTAAAAGAACTAAAGAAATTAGACATACACTAGCTCAGTTTTTCTTGGTAGAGTAATATGGGTAAGAGATAATTTTTGTACGTCTTTTGGAAGTAGTCTCTATAGTTGTTTAAAATTTTAGGTTGTACAAATTTTGGGCACCATTCATTTTAAAATAAAAAGGATCTAAGTTCAGCTAAAAAAATGAAAAAACACTGAGGGGTTATGTAGTTGTTAAGGAAAATTTTGATATGGTACAACCCTTTTGTCCTGAAAAGTAAAATAGGTCGTACAGTGAAACACTAGTCTTAACAGGTTGACTGCCGACCACTCCGATCGGAGTGCGTCGGGTCCCTTCGCCAACGCCGTCTACTCCGATCGGAGTTCGACATGCGTTCTTACGAAACGTTTTAGTATTCCATCGGCGTTGTATATGAAACGTGTTTCTAGTGGTGGCGTTGCTTAAAAACGCAAGTTCTAACAGGTGCTTAAGTGGTTCCGCGGATTTGCTTTTGGTTTGGTTGTAATCTGCCGTACAATATGGACAATCAACCTGGGCTTTCTGGTATTAAAAAAAGACATTGTAGTGATGAAAAAAAGGTATATGATAAGAAAAAGAAGCTAACTGACACTGAATTATTGCAGCTATTGGAAGAAAGCGGAGGTAGTAGTGACGAATATTACGTACCAGACACAGACGATAGTGATGTAAATTCAAGCTCCGAGTCCGAAGAAGAGAATTTTATAGACCCTATTCGGCCACATCGAACACTTTCTAGCCTTGATGAGATAAAATGGAACGACAGAGGTGCGTTAAAACAAATTTTGTTCCAGAAAACCCAGGAATTATTGGTGCAAATTCCAGGACAGGGTGCACCTATCGATTTTTTTCGAAATGATCGTTGATGATGATTTTTTACAAACTATTGTAGAACGAACGAACTCTTACGCAGTCGAGGTTTTACTGCGCCCAGAAACAAGTACAAAATCACGTATTACTAATTTTAAAGATCTTACTCTTGACGAACTAAAAATTTTTTTGGCCCTGTTACTTCACACTGGCACAATATCCTTGAGCCGTCTTAACGATTATTGGAAAACTGATCCGCTATTTAATCTACCTGTTTTTAGAAAATATATGTCAAGGAATAGATTTTTGCTTATCTTGAGGTGTTTGCATTTTACATCTCCAGATATGGATCCGGCAGATCCGCTAGAAAAGATTAGATTTGTGGCAGATTTTTTTAACAACAAGATGGAAGAAATTTACTATCCTGGAAGAGAGTTGTCTTTGGATGAAGCTATGGTACTTTATCGGGGTCGTCTCCAGTTTAAACAGTATATCAAGAATAAGCCTCATAAGTATGGTATGAAGTTATACATGCTGACAGAGCCTAATGGATTTATTTTGCAATTTCGTGTCTACGAAGGTGCGACAGATGTTTATGGTGGAAGCGGACATACTGAAAAGATTGTTTTACATTTATTGGAGGAAAAATTGGGTGTGGGACATGTTGTTTATCTAGACAATTTTTACAATAGTGTTAATTTAGCTAGGAAATTACTTCAACAAAATACATACTGCACTGGTACGCTGAGAGCTGAGAGGAAAGATAATCCGAAAAAGGTAATGAGTGCAAACTTAAAACGTGGTTTTGCAATGGAGTGCATGTCGGAAAATGGCGCGATAAACGCAATGTTCAATACATTTCAACAGAATTTGGAAACGAAATGGGCATTTTTAAAAACAAAAGAAATCAAGAATCTGAAAAACCTTCCGCAATCATTGGATATAATGCTTTTATGTCCGGTATAGATAAACAGGATCAAATGATGGCATATTATCCTTGCAGCCGTAAAACCATTCGGTGGTACAAAAAGTTATTCATGCATGTGCTGCAAATGAGCATGATAAACGCCTATTTTTTGTACAATAAATATTCGCGGTCTGACCAGTTACGATTATATGACTTCCGATTGGATGTCATTAGAAATTTACTAGCCAGACGACCAATTACTAATTTGCCGCAAATTCCTCCAGGCCAAATAAATGTCCACAGCATTAGCAAAGTAGAAAAAATTGTTAGTGAAAAAAAAGGAACTAAAGAAACAAAACGGGTAAGCAGAAAGGAATGCAAAGAATGCAGGAAAAATAAAATAAGAAAGCAAACAGTGTATGAATGCAAAATGTGCCCTGGACAACCAGGTTTTTGCCTTAATTGCTTTGAGGATTACCATAAAAATGTACAAAAATGATTTAGAAATAAATGTTTTGAGTTCATGAGTTCGATTTATTATTTCTTTACTTATTTAATTGGACACTCCGATCGGAGTGTTCGGCATCTAGTAAAAATTTTCACTTGCAATGCCGATTACTCCGATCGGAGTGAATTTTTTTTTTTTCTAATATTTTGAATGGCACATAAAAAAAACACATCCAAGACTCGTTTTAATTCATATTTACCACAATAAAATAAAAATATTTGGAAAAATATTACCGGCGTCAACCACAAACTCAAAAATATAGATCGGCAGTCAACCTGTTAAACAAAAAAAAAGGCTTATTAATGACTAAACTAAAAGTTCTAACTTTGCGGTTTTGTTATTAAAAAAAACCTTAGCCTAATAAGTGGTATGGCTAAGTAAAGTCCTTAAATCAGGATTTTTACTTTTAAAACTTTGGTACACCCGATATTGAAGATTCGTGAGGTTCACTTCACGAGTTATCAGTTCTATACGATGTGAAATACACTTATCTACGGGAAAATAGGTCTACGGATGGATATTCTGGTGACTTAAAGTTTTCCTACGAGCTTCTAGGCCTGTCCCGGAGGGATGTTCAAACATAGATTTCTCCCCCTTGGTTTCTTCAGTTTCCTTTAGGCTACTAAACTTTTCTTTGGCCCCTAAATGTCTGGGAATAAACCGGACTCAAAGAAAAAAGGCCTTAAATTGAGCACTAAAACCGTTTTCACACTACTCCATCACTAATATATCAGTACGGCTACATGATGGAAAAAAGCCCACTACGGCTTCGTGTTGGAAAAAGCCACGTACTCGACTTGGCTCTATGATGGAAAAAAGCCATGATCCGTGTCATCTGGACCCTTAAATATTTCTCTTCCTTCCGCATAAATCACGTCTTTAAGATGGCTACTTCCCGGATAAAAATGTCTAGGCAATCGACGCATTAAAAACGAATTAAATAAATCCGGTAGAAAACCCGTAATGCACACTGTAATATAAACGGCTTAGAAATCCGAGTGAACTACACTGCTTAAAAGTTAGTAAACACTGCTTGATATAAAAATGGAAAAAAAATGTAAATTATAAGGAGAAAACAGTAACATAACATGATCTTAAAATCTAGGAAAAAATGAATGTTACAATATTGTAATCGGAAATATAAGCGTTCTTGCGAGCCTTAACTTAGTCGATCCCGAGATGCTCGAGTCTTTCCACATCTTGACTAATTTTGTGGTTGCAAAGCGAGCAGAGAGTCTCCTACGTATTTCTGAGTGGCACTGGCCGGTATTGGTAATTAGAGACCCAAGATTTTGTAACAATGGATGGTTTAATAGAAATATTCACTATCGATAGATCCAAAGAGATTAGTTTTGTCATCAGAAAGTCCCAATAATTTTGGAATGAATGTCTTGTGAGGCATTCTCAATTCTAGAGTGGTAGGACTTTTCGATACTACTTTAGATGATTTGCAATTTTAAATTATCAGAAATTTCAGATATTTTAACAAGATGGGGCACCAATAAAACGTGATTGTAGGTGTAATCTATTTTCAAACCACTTAAAACCAAATCATTGGACTGGCAACAACGAGCATATAAGTTGACACCGCCACCTGATTTAACCCCTATAGTTTTCTCCACATGGGGTTACATCAAGAATCGCTTGTATAAAACTAAGCCAAAAGATATCTTAAAAGAAAAATACATATTTCTGATGCAATTACACTAAGTATGCTACAAAATATCCAGCGAAAGGTGATTAAAAACGAAAGGTTATGTTTAAATAATAGTGGTGGGTATTTTCAATATTTAAATTAATATATTAAGTTTTGTTATAAATTTGTAGCTGCTATTTTATCTTGTTTTGTAATAACTAGAGACCGGATTATATGCAACATAAAAATCTTGAAATCTGCATGCAAATATGCATGAAAAATGCTTAAAATATGCATGAAAAGGGTCAAAATATGCAATATTAAATAATAATAAAAGTAGTAATTTTTAGTTTTTTATTTCAAAATCAGCATAAAATTAACAAGTTATCCACGACGATGTTTAAATTTAATTAACAATTATTAACCATTTTTTAAAATTATTTAGCATTTGTATTCTTGTACACGTAAACAATAAGGTATTGTTCCAAATGTTGGGTAGTAAGATTGTGTCTTCGATCACTTAAAATATTTTTATAAGTGGAAAAAGACTGTTCCACATCCACTGAGATAACTGGGCAGTATTTGAATTTGGGTGCTATGTTAGCACTTATTGTTTCTGGCAAAAGTTCAACCGTCCCATTAATAAAACTATCAATTTGACACAAAGGTTCAAAGCCTGGGTTATTGCACAAAATGTTTTCAAACTTTTCTTTATTTCTACGCGGAAATACATCTGGCAATGTTGTCGGATTTTATTTATTAACTGAATTGATTCGGTCAATGCCAAACCTCGAGTTTCAAGCTTTTTAATACCCGCCGGTATGTAGGAAAAGTGAGTGCCAAACAAAGCTTTTTTTTTTTAATATCAGAATCGTTAAATGCTTCCTTGGATTGACGAACTGCCATAGCCTCTGCACTATCGAAGTCATTTACTACACCTTTGATGGTCTCGAAATGTTCATTGTAAAATAGTACAGCTTCAATCCATGTTCTCCATCGAGTTACCGCTGGTTCGGGAAGTAAAGGCACATTTACACAGTTTTTTTCTTTATAGGCGTTATTGCGAGCAGGTGCCTTAGGAAACACTTTCTTTGCTGATGAAATCAGTTTATTTACATTTTCAAACGTGGATCGTACTTCTTCAGCGAGTCGATGGACTCCGTGAGCAAAGTACGTCACATGAATTAAATTTAGATAAAATACTTGGAGGACTTTGGCTGCCTTGATCATATAGAGAGCAGCATCTGAGAGAAATATAAACACTTTTTCATTTGCAGAAGATTCAGGAAATATTTTTTAATACCCTCATTCACAAATCTGGCGATCGTAGAATGATTTGTCTTGTCAAGTTCTTTGCAGGCCACCAAATAAGAAGAAGAAGGCTCTAATCTTAATGCACCCAAAATTAAGTTCGCAATTTAGCGACAACAATTGTCGGTAGTTCATTACGGGCCTTTTTTGCAATCCTGCGATATGAAGACTTGTCTTGACATGCTAGTCATTTTGAAACTTTTTTGTGCACGAAACATTTTTCTCACAAACTCGACAATATAAAACATTTCCATCGTATGTAAATGTTCCAGGATAATCAGCTACCCACGAAGAGACACTTTTTTTTGCGGGTAGCATGGTACACGTTAAACTTTAACACACGTTAAAAATTACAAAAAGACTACACTGATGCAAGCGCGTCAACAATAATGTTAAAACTGATATCTTGTTTAACACGTTGACTGCCACGGCAATTTTCAGAAATCTGGCCTAAAATGACAATTTGATTTAATCACATTATATTATTAAAAACTCTAATTCTAGTGCATAGTTATCATCAAAAAGCATAAAAAATGTGTTTTTTTTTAAAAAAAAAAAAGGTCTTACGAATTATCTCGTAGTTGGCTTCTGTAACAGAAATCTCTTCGCGGAAGCCAACTACGAGTTAATTCGCACGCAGACACGCACAGACACGCTTCGACCTGTCGCTTCTCTAAAGCTGAATCATAGATACGCGTCCATATTCGCCAGTAGTATCTCAGAAATTGTCGAGTGCATCACATTTACGTCTTTCTTGAGTGTCTTGTTTTATAATTATTGTTATAATTAAATTATCAAGAACGCAATATGGATAAGAAAAGACCACTGACTCAAAATGAAATTGAGTACTACGCAAATCTAAGTGATTCAGAATTTGACGGGATTTTTGGCGAGGATGGTAACGACAGTAGCGATTATGAACCTTCTGAGAATTCAAGTGATAGTGAAGACGAAGTCGTCTCCGAACCTGAAGTTGATCCCGAATTTGAAGATAATGACGATGATTCCCAAGCAACAACATCAAATGCGAATGAGGATTTGTGGACAGAAATTCAACAAAATCCTGAATTATTTATTTTCCAAGAAAATGTTGGTGTGAAATTGGATACGACAAATTTTACAGGACAAACGCTGGTGGACTTATTTTTTTCGGATGAATTTCTTGCATTACTGGTGGAACAAACTAATTCATATGCTGCGCAAGAAATTGAAAAACGCAAAGAAATAAAAAAATCTAATAGGTTATCAAAGTGGGAAGACATCAGTGCTGCAGAGATGAAAGTTTTTATTGGACTTTTGTTGCAAATGGGACCTTGTACTTTTCCATCAACTGAACATTACTGGAGCACGAACACACATATGAGTCGAAATCGATTCCAGTTGTTACTTCGTTATTTTCATTTGGTTGATAACTCAATACCATCTGCCGACAGATTATACAAGGTGAGACCAGTACTAAATCATTTCAATAATATTATGCATGAAAACTATGTACCAGATAAAAATATTTGTATTGACGAATCCATGATGCTATGGCGGGGAAGATTGCTTTTCCGCCAATACATTAAAAATAAAAAACACAAATATGGTATCAAACTGTATGAACTATGTGAGTCCGACGGTCTTGTAATGAAAATAAAGATTTACAGCGGAAAATCTGAGGAAACTAACAATAATGTAGGTCACACTACTGACGTTGTTTTACATTTACTTGAGGACTATCTCGATAAAGGATACACGGTTTACATGGATAATTTTTATAATTCTGTTACTCTTACAAAACTGCTAAATACACGAAAAACTTATGTGTGTGGAACCTTACGAAATAACAGAAAAGGAAACCCCAGAGATGTGGTAAATCGTAAACTTAAAAAAGGGGAGTGTATTTGGCAGCAAAATGGTCCTGTTACTGTATGCAAATGGAAAGACAAACGAGATGTCCTTAGCATTTCAAACATGCATGCTGTTGAAATGGTAGAGGTGCCCAATCGCAATGGAAAAATTTGTATGAAACCGAATATATTTCGAGATTACAATAATGGAATGTCTGGCATTGACCGATCAGATCAAATGCTTTCGTACTACTCATCTCTAAGAAAGACTATTAGATGGCCCAAAAAGGTTTCATTACATATTATAGAGATATATATACACAATGCTCACAAAATTTTTCAAAAAGTAACATCTTCTAAAATAAAACTGATAAAGTTCAGAGAAGAATTCGTGGTCGCGTTGATTGGAGAAGAGATTCAACCAGTTTCGAAAAAAATTAAATTGCAAGAGCTCCATTATTTAGAGAGTCTACCACCTACGAAAAAAAAACAGCGTCCGACAAAGCCATGTCGTATATGTACCCAAGCAAAAAAACGCCGAGAAACGCGTTATTTCTGTCCAGCCTGTAAAAAGAAGCCAGCCCTTTGTGTGGAAGATTGTTTTAAGAAGTTCCACAAACAATAAAATATTATTTTATTTCTTGAATTTGAACTAATTTTTATAATTATATTTTTTGTTCATTTTTTAATAAATTTTCTGTTCATGCAAGCCAGCACTGATTTTTTGTTCTTTTCCTAGAAGCCATCTATCGAGATTAGCACCGATATATTTCGAGTTTAATCGTAGCTGCACAAAAATGGCAAGTAAAAACAGGACGAGATAACTCGTAATTGGCGTCCGAGAAAAGAACGCAATCTACGAGTTATCTCGTAGTTGGCAGTCAACGTGTTAAAAATAAAAATTCGTCTTCGAGAAAATTGTTTATTTGATCCACGCTCAAACAAATATTCTTAGAAACTTATTAATCACTTAATATCCCGACCGAGAAACAAAGGAATAAAATACTGTCGTAATTTTGGGTATTCTCTTGGCACTATAACCTAATCGATGTTTAGACTATTGCAGGTAATGTTCCGGCGATAAGATCGGTTCCAGACGGCGACATTAACAATACCCTGAGCAATTCAATTGCCTAGTAATACCGAGAAATATTGTAAATATAGGAAAAATATGCATCATTACTAGATTTTGGGTAAAATATGCAATAATCGGTGAGAATGGTCTAAATATGCAAATGTATGTTAAAGTATGCAAATGTATATAATCCGGTCTCTAGTAATAACTATAAAGAGAAATTTTCGTGTATTAAAACCATTTCAGTCTCTGCTTCAATTGTGTATTATTTTTTTTGCCTTCGCTTTTAATAATTTTTTAATATTGGAAAATTTGAATATGCAACTCAACCTAATAAAACTTAATACGTCATATCTTACACAACAAGAAGGAAAATTAACGTAATTAAAGTTTAGGCGTCATAACTTACAAAGCAGAAAGAGAACTTAATTTAACCGAACCTAATGCAGCAGACTTTAAGCTAATTTAAGCCAGTTTAACCTAATTTAGCCTAAGGCATGTTAATCGAAAAAATCATAGAGCTTTATAGCTTAGACTAAGTTTTACAATTATGTTGTTTATAAGCCTATTGAGTCCATTCAATATTAGGTAAATAAAAGAAGATTACTGAATATGCACGCACAGAAATACACACATATGAGAGAATGCAGATCTCATACAAATGATTCTTAATAAAGGTAAAAGAGGGTACTAAAATAAAGCAGACATATTATCGAATTGTTGCTTAATAAAATTATAGAATATGTGCGATGATGCCTTAGGTTATGGTAGGTTACGCTTCCTTTCTGTTATGCAAGTTAATATGCCTTAGGTAGTGCTAGGTTAGGTTACCTTTCTGTTGTGTAAGCTATGATGCCTTAGGTTATGTTAGGTTAAGCTGCCTTCCCGACGTGAAAGTTTTATGTTTTTTTTTTTTTTTTGTTTAATATGCCTTAGTTATGTTAAGCTATCTTAAGTTAGATTAGAATCTGCTGCATTAGGTTAAGTTAGGTTAAGCTCTCTTTCTGCTTTGTAGGTTATTACGCCTAAAGTTTTATTAATTTTCCTTTCTGTTGTGTAAGGTATGATGCATTAAGTTTTGTTAGGTTAGGTTTGGAGTAAGTTAGGCTTGATTAGGTCACGATAGGTTGTTAATTTATATTATATCATGAGCCAGCGGTAATTCTCCGGTAAGAAAAAGTGATATCTCACTGGAAAAGGTCCACAATTTCTTATTGTTCGTGTAATTTTCGGTTTTAGGCACCTTATTATATCAGCCACGTTAGTATTACATAAAATTATGTTGGTTACTCTAATTATTACATCAATATTACATTTTGTCTCAGTTTTGAACTTCAGTTAAATTAATTCCGCTTAGAAATCATCATTCGTTTGTATTTTATCCTGATTTTTTTGTTTTTAGCCGCCATATTGAGCCACCATCTTGTTTTTAGTGTTCCGCACGGAACACTTATAAGATGACTTTGGTTGTCTATCGGTCTGTCCGTCCGTCTGTCTGTCTGTCACACCCGATTTTCTCCGAAACTATTTGTCATAGAAAGTTGAAATTTGGTAATAATATAGGAATTGATGGCCTCATCAAAGCTGTGTAGTTTTGAAAGTTAAATGTAGTACTTGAACTCACTTTTCTTTGTGTTATTTTTAAAAAGTCGCGAAAAATCGATGTCTACACCCCCCACCCCCCCCCACTTTATCTCGAAAAGTACTTATCAAAAATTTTGAAAAAATTCTGGAATGCTCTCCACGGGGTGTAGATTGAACGAAAATTATCACGAGTGCATTACCTTTATTAATTTATTTGGTATATAAAAAAAAAAAAACAAACTTTCAAGGTCATAAGTTTTCAGTAAAGATTGGAAACAAACTTTGTTGGGTGTGTGGGTGTGTTTTATGAAGTCACTGATCATTTTATACTACCGTAACAAATTTTTTTATTTTAAAAGCAATCAAAGTACGGAACACTAATTGTGCAAGTTCAACTTGCACTTGACCGGTTATTTTTTTTCAAAAGGGCCACGTTGCATTTCAAAGCTTACGTTTTAACGAAGAAATTGACACCTTTGAATTTTTTTCCGTTAATTTGATTGTTGAATAGTCTTTCCATATTTTGACTAATTTTTTGGTTGCAGAGCGAGTAATTGAGAGTCTCCTATGTATGTCCGCGTAACACTGGCCGGTATTGGTAATTAGAGACCCAAGGTATTGACCTTGACCTGAACCTAAATATAGTTTTGTGTTATTAATATTTATATCATATTATAAAAGCAAACTGACCCTGTAATACCTTCTCCAATTATCGTCGTTTCACAAGATTGCAAGAGTTACAGATGCTCCTTTCCGGCAAGTTGCAAGATAAATTCTTTATCTCGTGTAAAATGCCAAGTGTCATTCGTCTTAGGAAATTTCATGACTAGAAACACTTTACTAAAATTGAAAGAGAAAGAATTGATCGAACAGAATAGGTTCTCTGCTAACAGTAGGATTCGATTCCTTAAAAGGATTTTTATACATGAAGGAATTTCGATTAAGCACTGATTGCACTTAAATTTGCATCATTAGGGACCGTAATTTCCGCTCCAAGATATTTAAAATTAATCGAATTTTATTTTTTCTCGTAAATTTATCTTTTGCCTAATTAGGTTTATTAAAACCAGTGATTATAAAGTGAGCGTATTTTAATTATAATGTAATCAACGTAATTATGTTTTAGTCACTTGTTTTTAATTGAAAATACCTTTCTTTTTAGATTTGTTTTAGTCTTTTAATTTAATTCGAAATGTTTCCTGTAAGTACAGAATCAAATTATATCTTTTAATATATAAGGAGCGTTCAGTCAAAAATCAACTTTAATGTGAATATTAAATCATCTCATTTTTTTTTTTTCCAGTTACTTCAACATACCTAGATTATATCGCCTTTAATGAAGGAATACTCTTAGAATAAAAGGAAATATCTTACGAGAGAGAACTGAAAAGTTTTCGAACTGACCAATAAGAAGTAAAATTTTGGTCAAAACTCAACAATTATAGAAAACATGACAGTACTACTATGGGACAAAAAACACAACCATTGAAAATAAGAAGATAATTTACAACTCAATAGTGAAAAGTATAATAACTTACAGCTCCCAGTTGTGGCTACAGAACAGAAAAAATACTAAAAGCTACAGAAATGGATTTCTGGAGACGAGCAACCAGAATATCCAGAAAAGAGCGCATACCAAATGACATGATAAGACGAGCTTTAGGAATAAAGCACGATATAGTGGACGAAATCAGAACCCAACAGTTGGTATGGTACGGACATGTACAGAGAATGTCACAAGATCGACTACCTAAAAAGATCTTAAATTGGAACCCTCAGGGAAGAAGAAAGCGAGGAAGACCACGCCAAGGCTGGAGAGCAGGAATCAACAAGGAAGTACTAGAGAGAGATCTGGAGGAGGAGGGATGAAGAAACCGGGAGGAGTGGAAATTAGGCATCGAAAGACGGAAGACGTTATAAAACCGATTGATATATATATATATATATATATATATATATATATATATATATATATATATATATATATATATCTATATATATATATATATATATATATATATATATATATATATATATATATATAAATATATATATATATTTATATATATATATATATATATATATATATATATATATACTCTTAGAATAAAAGGAAATATCTTACGAGAGAGAACTGAAAAGTTTTCGAACTGACCAATAAGAAGAAAAATTTTGGTCAAAACTCAACAATGTCAGTAAAAAAATTAAGGGGAAAACCCTGATGACGAACTAGCGATTATATTGTTTCCCGTAGCCTGGCAGTTTGTCAACAATAGGTAAGTTAGAGAATTGTAACTTGACGGAATTCCTGCATTTGACAGAAACAACTTTAACGTAAACCGAAGCTGAATTTGATTGAGAATATATAGATGCTGTTCCTTCTTTAAAAATTTGAAATTCTGACTTTAAAAGTAAGAGAACTTTTTCAACCTGGAATACTCTGGACGACCAAGAAATGCAACGATGGAGGACGTGGTTGATGTATATTCACGAAATCGTAATGGACGACTGTAGATGAAGTACAGAGGCTGTTGGTATCTCTTACGAATGGGCACATAAGATTTTATATGAAAATCTGGGAATGAGAATGTTAAGCGCAATGAGTGCTGCATATGCAAATTCAGTTGAACATGTTATGATCGCTCGACGATAATACGTGGACGAAATTGAATCTACCACTATACTTCAGAGAGAAAGAAATAGTCAGAACAGTCGAACTGACTCGGCGGGCAATAGGGTAGATTGTTGAGCTCTCATATTCTTTGAGAACAGTCTACAATAATTTACCTGATTTTTGTGCAAACATATTGTCATGAAATAGTAATCCTGCAGCCGACAACTTCCCACTTTCTCTGTGTTTGGCAGTGTCGCGTAAAGTCAATATTTTACTTATTTCATTATACGCGCTTAATAAATAACCGAAACAATCAGTGATAAGCATGTCAATTTTCTTGTGTTCTGCAGTTCTAACAGTATCTGCTTTTTTCGAATTTATATTGTGTGTTCGAAATTAGTGAATAATTAAAATAGAATTAAGCTCTAGTAAATGTCCGGCACAACGCATCTTGGACCACAACTTAATAACAGGTATGATGAAAAGTTCGACGTTCATTAAAAGTATTTTAAACGGCCTTAGAGTAAAAGCGCAATCGAATAATACCAACAGAGTCCTATGATGTGGCACTGACGACCCAAAAAACTTTTCTGCCTCTCAATCATATAACATTTGAAAGACGTAGCTTAGGATGTAAAAATTTAGAAACTCGTATACAGAAAATGTTAGGCAGTAAACAGAAAGTTTAAATAATTGACAAGTTACAATATTTTGATAATCATTTAAAGAAAAAAAAAAGATAACACATAGATGTAGCCCTTTTCAAAATATCCATATGATTTTTAGGAAGTACCTACCTTCAAACGATACGTGTCAAAATTTCATGGGATTCCGACGATTAGTTTACAAGTTACAATGGTTTTAGTGACGCTACTTTCGATATTTTCAAAACAATGGAAAAAATCGAATTTCGTGTGTTGATTAAACACTGTTTTTTGATGGGAAAAAATACCGTTCAAGCAAAGCAATGGCTTCATAAGTGTTACGGGAACCTGCCCCTGGAAAATCACTCATTATTTACTGGTAAGATGAATTTAAACGTGATCGTACAGACACAAATGATGCTGAACGCTCTGGACGCCGAAATGGGGTGGTTACACCGGAAAACATAAAAAAAAATCCACGAAATTATTTTGGATGAACGTAAAGTAAAATTGCGTGAGACAGCTGACCCTATAGATATCCAAATAACGTGGTGGTCATATTTTGTATGAACAATTGGGGATGAGAAAACTCTGTTCGAAATGGGTACCGCGTTTGCTCATAGTGGACCAAAAATAACAACGTGTTGATGACTCTGAGCGCTGTCTGGACCTGTTTAAGCGCAATAAATAGGATTTTTTCATTCGATATGTGACAATGGATGTAACATGGATTCACCACTACAGACCGGAATCAAATCGGCGGTCAGCTGAGTGGACAGCAGCCGGTGAAGGCCGCCCGAAGCTACCAAAGACACAATAGTCGGATGGGAAGGTTTTTAGCCTCTGTATTTTTGTATGCGTAAGGACTAATTTTCATTGACTATGCTGGGCAGGGAAAAACCATGAATAGCGAATATTATATAAAGTTATTGGTGCATTCGAAGGCAGAAATCGCAAAGAAACGGCCTCAAATGAACAAGAAAAAACTGCTTTTTCATCAAGACAATGCACCAGGTCACAAGTCAATGGTTACGATGGCAAAAATTGCACCGTATTCTCCAGATTTGGCCCCCAGCGACTATTATCTATTCGCAGATCTCAAAAAAAATGCTCGCGGGAAAGAGATTTGGCGTTAATCAAGAAGTTATCGCCGAAACTGAAGCCTGTTTGGAAGGCAAAGACAAATTGAGGCCTATTTTGAAGGCAAAGACAAATTCTTCTACAAGAAAGGTATAGAAATGTTAGAAAAGCATTGGACTATCGTTTTTGAAAGAGACTATGTTGATCACTAAGGTCGAATTTTGCAAGAAAAACGTGTTTTAAGTAGCTAGACCAAAGCTAGGTCATATTTTGCATGAACATTTGGGCATGGAAAAGCTCTGTTCCAAATGGGTTCCGAGTTTGCTTACAGTGGACCAAAAACAACAACTTGTTGATGATTTTGAGGATTTTTTCATGCGATATGTGACAATGGATGAAACATGGATCCACCACTACACACCAGCATCAAATCGGCAGCCGGTGAAAGCCGCCCAAAGTGACCAAAGACACAACAGTCGGCTGGGAAGATTTTGGCCTCGGTATTTTGGGATCCACATGGAATAATTTCTATCGACTATGCTGAGAAGGGAAAAACCATCAATAGGGAATATTATATAAAGTTATTAGTGTGTTTGAAGGCAGAAATCGCAAAGGCTCCAAATGAACAGGAAAAAAAAGTGCTTTTTCATCAGGACAGAACACCATGCCACAAGTAAATCGTTACGACGGCAAAATTGCATGAATTTAAGTTCGAACTGCTTCCTCATCTACCGTATTCTCCAGATTTGGTCCCCAGAAACTATAATCTATTTACAGACCTCAAAAAATGCTCGCGGGAAAGAGATTTGGCTCCAATGAAGAAGTTATTTCCGAAATTGAGGCCTATTTTGAAGGCAAAGACAAATCCTTCTACAAGAAAGGTATAGAAATGTTAGAAAAACGTTGGGCTGACTGTATCGCTCTTAAAGGAGATTATGTTGATAAATAAAGTCAAATTTTGCAAAAAAAATGTGTTTTAAATAACTAGACCAAAAACTTTCCAGCCTACGAGTTATTTAGTCGAATACGTTTAATCTGTGTATTTTATATATACTTTTAAAAACTGAATGCACCTTGAGGTACCATAAATAGGTTTTTCATGTGTGTGTTTGTTAATGCACATATGTATAATAATTATAAGAATAAAATTATAAAATTGTAATATCTATATATGTACGTATAAATTCGGTGTTATAAAATTATAATGTCTGAATATTAAGATTACAAACACGAAACAAACTCATGTTTGTTTCCTTTTATTTACTAACTCCAACAATCGATAGTACTTATAATAACATTTTTTATGAGAAATTAAATAAAATATATTTATAAATATAATGAATTTCAGTTATGCATAACTGCAATCTTTTTCTTCCCGAAACTACCTTTTTATGGCAAGGGACATATACTTTCACTCTATTTTGTTTATGTGTACAAGCAAAACTTAAATTTGACATTGTTAACCGAAAAAATTAGTTTCATTAAAATCTATACTAAATAAAATACTACACAGTACAAAGAATTCTACACGAAGAATTCATTTTGCTTTGTTGACATCACAAATGAAACTGAAGTTAATAATATTTATAAATATATTTTATTTAATTTCTCATAAAATAATGTATTATAAGCTTGTGTTTATGCTATTTGTATAAAAATATAGGCGAAACTAGTCTACGAATTATGTACTGTCGATTGTTGAACATGAATTTAACAGTAAAGAGCGATTATTACAGAATAGTTTTAATTCGCGTTTGTGATGTGATATTTAGACATTATATATATATATATATATATATATATATATATATATATATATATATATATATATGGAACAGTATGGAACCTTGGGGCACACCGGCGTTGATAGTGAAGGTATTAGAAAGAAATCCGTCGACTGCCACTCGTAAAGAACGCTCTCTGAGAAAACATGAGAGCCACAAACAGAACTTTTCAGACATACCATAAGAACGTAGCTTAGCCAACAGCCCATCGTGCCAAACACGGTCAAAGGCCTTGGATATGTCAAGAGCAACCGCTCGAGATTCTCCAAAGTGTTCAATTGCGTTGTTCCAAACATGTGTTACATAAGTCAGAAGATCTCCTGTTGATCTATTTTTACGAAAGCCATATTGGTGATCACTAATAATGTTGAATCCTTCAAGATATTTTAGAAGATGCTGAGTGACAGCCTTTTCCATGACTTTCAATATTATTGAGAGTAGTGCGATTGGTCGGTAGTTATTTGGCAAGGTCTTCTTGCCTTTTTTAGGTATCGGCTGAACTGTGGCACATTTCCAGCAGGAAGGAAATATTCCCTTTCTGTAGGATAGGTTGAAAAGTCTACAGAAAACTGGTGTTAGTTCCCTCGCACAGTTCTTGAGAACTATGGCAGGTATTCCGTCAGCGCCAGAAGCCTTTTTGGTGTCTAGCTTGTTAGAAGGTAGGGTTGCCAATTTATGTCTTGGCATTGGTTGAAATTCAGATTGTCGAAAATTCAAGTTATTTATTTTTGATACTTATTCTCTATTTACTCTTTGCATCACTGCATTTTTTTGTTTTTTTGTGTAACTTTGCGAGAGTAAGTAAGTGTAAATGGAACTTAATCCTTCAAGATCTTTTTTGTGACTGAGACAATTTGTAAAGTTTTTTATATAACACATCTCCAAAAAACTATGTTTGAACCAATTACGTTCGGCATCTAAGACAAAACAGTCATTATACCAGACTTTATGGTCATTTATGTTGACCCGTAAACTCAGGCTGGTAGCATTTGGTTTATGCTTGCAGTCGCTCTTATGTCTTTTTTACAGTTTTTGAGACGTATATATATATATATATATATATATATATATATATATATATATATATATATATATATATATATATTTATATATATATATATATATATATATATATATATATATATATATATATATATATATATATATATATATATATATATATATTATATATATATATATATATATATATATATATATATATATATATATATATATATATATATATATATATATATTATAGTATATTAGAAAAAAAGGATAACCACATAACACTCCTTTACGAATAACTAGAATTTCAGGATTCCCCTCTGTTATACTGAGAAATCCAAATGTATGTAAGGTAACTTAGTTAACTTAGCTATGCTAATGCGAATCACAAACATTATAAATATGATATGATGTGCACCAAATAACAGTGTTGAGGCTATAACGTAAAGCATAACTAAGTCGACAAATCGACTAGGAAATGCAGAATAAGATTCCTTCAGGTGACAGGGCCAATAGATGAGCATTTCCGTAAATTTTTGGTATGTCAGCAGTTCAAAAAAGAGAGAAATTTTTTTGGAAAGTGACACTCATTAGACTTGATTCCTTGGACCTCCAGAAACAATTATTCACGGCTTAGCACGACTGTTTTAAGAATCAATATATTATAAGTTCATCCATGCAATTTATTGAAATTATTCATCGTGAGTCCTGATTATGTTTTTCTCTTTTATATAATGGCCATTTTTGCACATTTTTTCGGCATTTTATATTTTTTAGTCAAATTAACGTCCAGGTACACCTTTCTTATGTTCTCCAACTTATCGTCTCCAACTTATAGTCAAATTTTAGCCACTTTTTGGTCAGAAATGGCCTTATTTAAAGGTATTAATCTTACAGTCAATGTATATATACGCAAATAAATGAATATGAATTTCATATTATACATTTATTTCAAACAAAACGAACTAATTTAGATCATATACCTCATAAGGTTAAAACAATTAAAACAAAACAACAATCTTCCTGCCACAATAACTACTAAGATTCCATTTTATGGTAAATTTTAAAATTCCTATAAAATTCAGTAAGGTATTTAGATCTCCCTGCCTTGTATGCTATATATATATATATATATATATATATATATATATATATATATATATATATATATATATATATATATATAACAGTATTATGTTCTTGAGGTAAGCGGTCTTTGGAAAAGAAATAAAAGTTTTGGACACCTTTTTAGCTACACCAAGCTTTCGAAAATATTTCATTTTCTTCATCAGGGCTACAATTACAGTAAATTATCAGTATTTTTGAGATTAAAAGTAAAGAACAACCCTATTTTATATGTAACATTAAAGTACTTACTGCTAAG
Source organism: Pachyrhynchus sulphureomaculatus (assembly GCA_019049505.1). NCBI lineage: Eukaryota > Metazoa > Arthropoda > Insecta > Coleoptera > Curculionidae > Pachyrhynchus > Pachyrhynchus sulphureomaculatus. The sequence continues at coordinate 162,602,672 of CM032453.1, read as the reverse complement.
TGGTGTGTACAAAAATTGTTGTTTGTGGGGCACTTTATTACACTTATTCATCAGAAAAAAAAAACAGGAAAAAACACACGACATACTCATCTCTGGGAAATATAAAAATTTTTTACTTCGTTTCGTTAGAATAGTACGAAGAATCGTGTAAAGTGATTTTAATTTATAAAGGATTTTTTTTATGTTTTCTTGTCATTTTGCGAAGGACAGTGTGTTTCTATCTCTTAGTTAAGTTGTGGTTAATTTTTATTTGAAAGTAGAATGACGCTGACATCGTTTTGAAATTGAAAAGTTGGTAAAAATCAGTGTGATTATTATCAAAGAGATATGTCAGATATATTGTAAGAGTTTTCATTTTCACTGCCTATTTGTAATAGATTGGAGAAAATTAAACTCAGATCTTCAATGTCAGTGTTGTTATTGATCGAGTTCGGTTCAAGGTGGATTTCCACCATCTCGCTAAAGATTCTCCTGCCGAGATTTCTCTCTTTACATAGGATTTTGGTTTCAGCAAAATTAAATTCATGTGAAAATTGGATACTATGCTGGGCATGCGCACAAGAGTTTTTCTTTAATCTGCAATCACTTTTGTGAGAAGTGATTCTGTCTTTTAGGACTCTAGATGTAAAGAAAGAAATCTCGGCAATAGAATCTTTAGGGAGATGGTGGAAATCCACCTTGAACCGAGCTCGATCAATAAAAATACTGACATTGAAGATCTGAGTTTAATTTTCTCCAACAATCTATTACAAATAGGCAGTCAAAATGAAAACTCTTACAATATATCTGACATATTTCTTTGATAATAATCCCACTGATTTTCACTAACTTTTCAACTTTAAAACGATCAAACAAAATGTCAACGTCAATCTACTTTCAAATATAAATTAACCACAACTTAACTGAGAGATAAAAACACACTGCCCTTAGCAAAATGACAAGAAAACATAACAAAAAAATCCTTTATAAATTAAAATCACTTTACAACCACACAATTCTTCGTACTATTCTAACGAAATGAAGTAAAAATTTATTATATTTCCCAGAGATAAGTATGTCGAGTTTTACTCGTTTTTTCCTGTTTTTTTCTGATGAATAAGTGTAATAAAGTGCCCCCCACAAACAACAATTTTTGAACACACCACTTAGCAGTAAGTACTTTAATGTTACATATAAAATAGGGTTGTTCTTTACCTCTAATCTCAAAAATATTGATAATCTACTGTAATTGTAGCCCTGAAATGAAATATTCTCGAAAGCTTGGCGTAGCTAAAAAGGTGTCCAAAACTTTTTAGTTCTTTTCCAAAGACCGCTTACCCCAAGAACATAATACTGATGTTTAACTAGTCGGTCAAGACTACCCTTCTCCTCTATATATATATATATATATATATATATATATATATATATATATATATATATATATATATATATATAGATATATTACAATTTTATAATTTTATTCTTATAATTATTATACATGTGTTTATTACCACACGCACACATATGCAAACATATTTATGGTACCTCAATATGCAAGCAGTTTTTAAAAGAATATATATAATACGTGTTCGACTATGTTTATAGTATATATATAGAGGTGTATGTGGATTTTTTCAGTAAATTTGTGTATATATCTATACATAAATATGCGTGCAAGAGTATCTGCACATTAGAAAGCCCCAGTATGCATCATATCTGTCCGCACCTGACATTCTTATTCCCTCTTTAAGTTTATCGATTTTAAAAATTTTAAAAATAGCATATCTCGTGCGAAGAAGCAAATCCGATTTTCTTCTCTGCGGGAAACTAAACTTTAAGCGATCACGAGAAATGCTGCGATGGCCGATTTTGTCGTAATTTTTGTCAAACCTAAAGGCTCTAGCCACTCATTAACTTTTATTTTGCCGATAATTAAGGTTAAACGTATGATTTTACAGGAATAACTGCTTACCTTTCACTGGAGACGAGCAAGGTATTTGGGTAACACGAATCCTCCATGTTCGTTCAAAGGAATCACCAGTTGTAATCACGGAAAGTGTAACTGGACTAACATTGTATCCCTCTTGGACATTAACGTAGACTGAAAAATAATTTTTATTTAAGATGGTTTTATTACATCTGGCAAAGTAAGAGGGTTATTCTGTAACTTTTAAGTTTATCGTTAAATTATAAGAAAACATTTCTTAATAAAGAATAATAATAAAATAATTGTTACACTGAATAGCAGAAGTAGGGAGAGCTTACATATATATATATATATATATATATATATATATATATATATATATATATATATATATATATATATATATATATATATCATCATCAGCTTATATTGTCCACTGCTGGATGAGAGCTTTCCGCAAGTCTTGCCACTTTTTTCTGTTCTGGGCCGCTTGTACCCACTTTCCAGCCACTCTCTTCAAATCATCAGTCCATCGAATTGGTGATCTACCTCTACTCCGATAGGCTTCGGATCTTGGTCATCACTCTATAATTTTTTTTGTCCATGCCCAGCCCAGAGTATCGACTCCGTACGTAAGAAAGGAGAGTATGCATCTATCAAATACTTTTCTCTTTAAAAACATATAGGAAAATTAGATTCAAACACATAGGCCAGTTTCATGTGTTTAGTTATCTCGTCCTATGCTGATTTTATGTCCCAGGTATTTATATTTGTGCACTTGCTCGTAGTGATCGAGCAAGTGCACAAATTCGTTCGTTATTCAATTTTATAGTGTCGCTTAATACAAGATTTGTCCTAAACTGGGTCTTGGATAGATTGATTTTAAACCAGCCTTTCTTGAAGCATGATAATGAGCGGATCATATGGCTAGAATGAATGATGGTAGATGGAAAAAAAAAACTACTTATATGGAGACCTTGGGAGAGCAGACGAAGTGTTGGAAGACCAATGAAAAGATGGACTGATATCAGGTAGATAGCAGACAGTAGCTCCATCTCGCACAGGATAGAGACGATTGGAAGAAACTTGAAGAGGCCTATTTCCTACAGTGGAGCAGCAGTGGCATATAAAGAAGATATGTTTATCAGTTTAGGTATCGTTCCACGATGTTATGCCAGTACGGATATAAGCATTTGAAGTTTTGTTCTCTCGTTTGTCGATCCTTGCTCTACTGATAAGCCATGATTAGCCAAAACGCTTCCCGAGATGGATCGAGAGATAGAACAGTGGATAGACTGCTGAAATATGAACTTTGTCCATTTTCAGTGATTTTACATTAAACCACATATGCATGGTTATGCACATTTAATGATAACGCAAGTTAACAATGGCATTAGCTTATGTTAAGAGTGGTATGTTAAAATTAGTTGTTAGTACAGAAATATTTTTTCCGGAGAGTGAAAAACTATAAATTTGCGAGATAATTTTTAAAAATGGTTCTACAAAAAGGCGAACCCAACAGGAATATATAAGACTTTATGGAAGGCAAAGAAGAATTCTTATCTTAAATATATTTCCAAGGGTATAATACCACATCTTAACTGAAGCAACATTGAACCAAAAGAAAGGAGTAACACGAAGAGGTGAAAACTATCCCGAATTGAAAACATAAATAGATGTTTGTTGATTTGATCCTAAATATGGTATTGAGTCTCCTATAAATAAAATCATTCACTGTCAATTTTCTTTAATCTTTTAATTTATCTTTTAAATAGCCCTATGATCCAACATAGTTAAATCTGAGTTATTTTTGGTGACCATCTTAATCTTTCAAATTCATTAGAAATCTCCGTTAGGTGATATTGTGTACCAAATTATTTCCCTATTATTATGTGATACCAAGGTTTTAACAATTTTCGTTATTGTCACCTTTTTCTCGATTTAAATTTCTATTAAAAAGGATGAGTGTTGTTACTCTATATTATAATACAGCGTGACTGCCAGAGTACTTTATTTCTAGTGTCAAAAGTAAACATTTCTTCTATTACAAACGTTAACTTTTGAGAAAACTGACTTACGTGTTCAAATATTGTAGTAGCAGTTAGCATCACATTCCATACATTGTATTATCTCCTGACAAGAACCTTAAGTTAATACATTATTGCCCTAGATTAGGTCAAGTTGGTTCAATTAAATATTAGTTTTCATTTAATTTTCATAACATTAAAGTACCTTGAAAATGTAGAAGAATAACATCAACAAATTCCATTGTTAATTTGAGTTAATATCAAACGTGCATTGTTAAACAAGAAGTAGTAGTTCTTGGGAATAGAACATATCAATTTGGAGTAAATTTCGTCATTTCGCTTTCGATCAACAACTACTTAAGATCAACGTGAATCGCTTCTTCCGCATACGCGCCACTCGTGCGCTCCATAAATTTTTTTAAGGTTACTTCTGTATTGAACAATTCAGCCGACTTCTTCAAATAAGCAAGTTAGAGGACTGGTATATTTTTAATCAATAACCTTGTAAAATTATCTGTCTAGCAGTAACCCTTTCTCGATAACGAGATCTCATTTACTTGTAAAATATATTTCAGGATAAACAGTACTTAAATTATTGTTGCTGTTCCAAAAACACGACAATCTCTAAAAGGGACTATAGATTGATAAATTGTAAAATGCTCGTGAAACACCATGTTACAAGAAATCGATGTTGCTACATATGTGTAAACCGAATGATTTTATAATAGTGGAAAAAAAAAACTAAAGCGAACTGTAAAATACGATAAAATTGATTTACATTTTTTTAATAATTGCATTTTATTTTATTATATATTTGTTAATGACAATTTTATTATTCGGTTTCGGGTTACTGGCCTCTATTTCATTGTGTTTAGTTTTGTATTGCTTATGTTCTAATGAAGTTATATAGTTTATTTGGAGCACTACACATGTCTGTTTTTATTTCGTTATTCCACAACGCCAGAAATTTACTCTTGCTTTAATAAGTACTACCAACTTTTAAATTGCAATCTATTCAAATTAACCGTCACAAGAAACAAGGCAAATCTACTGTCTAATTTTACCATTTGTGGGGGCATTGATATCCTGCTAAGGGTAAGGCGTAATAAGATCCGTGGGCTAACACTTCTTCCTCTTTCAATCCTTTTATCCCAATAGGAGTATGGGTAACATTATGCTGTTGCTGCCTTAACAGTCATTCTCCAGGCATCTCGATCTTGCGCGTCCTGACTTCACTCATGCATTCCCATATCAAGGAGAGATCTTACTTAGGCGGACCATCTTGTTGAAGACCGTCCTCTTGATCTTCTACCTTCCTCGTTACTACAAGCTCTTCCATGTCATCCATTTTCCTCGTAATGTGACCAAAATGTTTCAGGTACTGTCTATTAATTCTATTTGAAAGTCGGTCATTTATACTAAGCTCTTCAAGCATAGGAACATTGATATGCCCACATCTCAAACGCATCGATTCGTCTTTTGTCAGCTTATTTATTGGTTCATGTTTCCGATGCGTAAGTTGCTATGGGGAATCTAAAGCTGGACAGCAATCTTAACTTTGTGTTTATTGTAACAGCTGGATCTTTCCAGACCTTAGTGAGTTTAATCGTTTAGTTTCTAGCCATAGCCAATGACTTCTTACTTCCTCTTTTAAGCTAACATCACGTGAATACAAATTGTGACATCCAACGTTTAAAACGCCAAATAACCAACGTTATTTTGGTAAAAGAACCATGATTATAGAGCTCCATTTTGGAATTTCCAAGAAACAATTTTTATCGAGGTCTTTATTTCTAATTTCATCCTTAAATTTCTTCAATGAAAATTATCAAGTCAAGTGACTACAAGCCCTGATATTCCACCCTTCAAAAAGTTCCGAGATAACTGGAAAAGTGTCGATTTTGATAAAATACAGTGCTATAAAGAAAAGCTCAGTACGTGCTTGACTGTTTCCGAAATTGACAATTAATTTCAATTTTACCGAACTGAACTGACCAAAGAAATAGTCAGAGATGACTATCGACAATTGGTAGAGCTTTCTTTGATATTTTTAGGGAGAGATACATGGCATTTTCAAGTGCTCTTGCTGCTGCTGCTGCTCGAGACTGTGATTTTGCTGCTGCTGCTGCCCCTCGAGTTAGCTTTGAGCTGCAGCAGCAGCAAGATCACAGTATCGAGCAGCAGCAGCAAGAGCACTTGAAAATGCCAAATGAGATTTTGGCGAAACGTCGTGCAAATTCATTGTTAGACGAACGGATTGAAACCCGGAATTTTAATGTATTATTTATATATATATATATATATATATATATATATATATATATATATATATATATATACATACATATACATACAGGGTGGCCCAAAATTACCGAAGGGGTTTGAATTCCCTATAACTTTTTTATTATAATTTTGTTTTTTATTTCTTTTCAGTATTTTGTAAAGAAGACTTTAAGAAGAATTTAAAATGGAACAGTACACAATTGAACAACGTGCCCAAATCGTTGAACTTTATTTCTCAAATCAACGGTCCATTGTTTTGACTCAGCGTGCATATTGAACGGGTACAGGAGAGTATTCGGGAAGATGGAGAAACATCAACCAGGAGACGTTCGACACAACTTGGCCTCTCACGAGGGTCGCTGCAGAGAATTTTGCATACAATAAGAATGTTTCCATACAAAATTCAGCTTGCCCAAGAATTGAAACCGACAGATTTCCAGCAACGACTTGATTATGCAATTTATTTCCGGCAAAAAGCAGAAGAAAATCATGATTTTATTCATAATTTAATTATGAGCGACGAAGCCCATTTCCAATTAAATGGGTTCGTTAATAGGCAAAACTGCAGGATATGGGCTACGGAAAATCCAAGAGTAGTTCAACAGCGACAATTACACCCACTTAAGTGTACTGTTTGGTGCGGTGTTTTCGTCGGAAAGGATAATTGGCCCATATTTTTTTGAAAATTAACACGGTGTCGCCGTTTCCATCACTGGTGTTCGATATCGGACAATGTTGGAAAATTTTTTAATGCCAGCCATGGAAAACCATCCGCAAGTATGGTTCCAACAGGATGGAGCCACAGCGCACACTGCGAGGGGCACAATGGCTCTTTTACGCGACATCTTTGGTGAACGAATTATTTTACGTACAAGCGATTTTAATTGGCCTCCGCGTTCACCGGATTTAACCGCTCCAGACTTTTTCCTTTGGGGTTATTTGAAAGGAAAAGTCTATATTAATAAGCCTAGAACCATCCAGCAATTAAAAAAACAATATACGCGACGAAATCAACAACATAACACCTGAAGTCTTGCGAAAGGTTATGGAAAATGTTTTGGAAAGAGCACGAATATGCGAAGCAGAAAATGGCCACCACTTACGAGATATAATTTTTCATAATTAAATTAAAAATATTCTCCATTAATATACTGTATTTAAAAAAAAAAATTATAATTATGTCTTAAATAAAAAGTTATAATGAACTCAAACCCCTTCGGTAATTTTGGGCCACCCTGTATATATATAGGGCTTTCTTCCAGTGATCACGAATTTATTCATGTTCTTGTGACCTTCCAAAGAGACCGGTTAGATGTTTTTTGCCTTTCGGTGTCGTAATGCAATAACCGCAGTTATGAATTTTACGGTGCAGCTAATGCTGCGTACGGCATTAGACGTTCTTTATAGAAGCTTAACAGCTATACATACTACTTTTTATTTTCTGCGATGACTGTAGTATTTGAAAGTCAATGATGTACCAAATATTTAGGCTAAATTTCTGTGAAAAAAGTGTTTTTAATTTTATCCGATAGGTACGCTACTGACTATGGCTATCTGTGCAAGCACTTTGAATAATAATGAAAATGTATTTTTGCAGTAAATAAACATGCAAAAAGGCAAAACAGCTGTGTAGCAGAAACGGAACAAAATAGGAATGAAATTGGGTTGTTTCTCTTTTAAAAACGAGCTTTACGCTACGTTTAAAGTCAGTTTGGATATTTTCTTAAAATTATTTTTCAGGAACAAGAATTGTATACTGTAGTAATGTTGATCGAATTACTTAAACTTATATTAAAATCGTAGCAGTAACTATGTCTATAACTATTTCTTTGAACAACAAGCAATTGTAGGCTTCTGTGTGTTCCGCTATTCTGATCATCTATTTATTTAGTGGCAGCCCGTAGTTCCGTGGCATAGTAACTTGCGTGCGGTGTAGAAGCTCTCGGGCTCAATCCCGGCAGGTCGGTATATCTTATTTATTAATTTATTTAAGTATATTTGGCCTGGCTACATACATAGGTAGTAGTTGTTTGCAATAACGTCCATTGCTGCACTACCGCGTGGTCTAAAAGGTGCTGTGAAATATAAAAATGTATGTTTCGGCATTTGGACAGCGTTGACAGGTATTATGACAGCCGATATCTTATAAGGTATAAAAAAAGGGTAAAATCCCTGCTCAGACGGGAAGGCGAACAATAAAAAAAAAAGAAAATTGTTCTTGCATCACACAGAAACGTCGTAAAAGATCAGAGAGAAGACCTATACGAAGTCAGGGGCCAGGTTATAAATTTCATACGGAGTGTATCATACCAATAAACAAGTGTTTTTCTTGAACAAATCTAAAAAATTGTTTCTTTTTTTTATGGGCCTTGTACACGTGCTGCAGGGACATTCCTAAAGCGCCACAGGAGCGACATGTGTGCAGAAAAAGCGATTTACGTTGATCTTGAGTCGCTGTAAATTGTACTCGGTCATTAACACAGCCCTGAGCAAATTATTCCAAAGAGATGAGGTCTCCATAAAAAAGACTGATTGAAAAGGGTTATACGAGGAGTAACAAGCTGAATCATATGAATGTGAAGTATTAGCGCGCCGTGTATTTCTAGCATGCACCACTCTGGGAGGAATCAAGCAAGTTATATCGATCGAACGCTTTCCATGAAAATTCTTGTAGAATGGACTCAAGTCAAGGTTGCTGGCCAGTATAGAATCCAACAAATATAGTTTATTTTGGGGAGCAGAGCTCCAAAACATGGGAGCAGTATTACATCGTTGGTCGAATTTGAGCTTTGTAGAGAATTAACAGTTGTTGTGGAATGTAAAGCTTTTTAGTTCGAAATAACATTACCAGCTTTTGAGAAACTCCCTTTGCTATACGTGTAACATGTTCATGCCAAAATATATTTGCCTATACTAATAGATAACTTTTAGTAATACAAGCAACATTTTAAATACATATTAAAAGGTCTCATGTTGTAAGAAAAACATACTGGAGGAATTATTACTGGAATTTCAGGATTTATTTTCCACTTTTACCGATTGTAAGTTATACCTTTTTGCTCTCACAGATATCCATGTGGTATATTTCAATGTCAACCAAGTACATATTGTACTGGTTTTTTTTTTTTCCCAGGGAGACTATGTGGCCACGGTATTGGAAGCATCTTGCCACACCAAATAGGTAAATCTGACTTTAAACGAATTCGTGCGCATAGGTGTAAGTTTGTTAAAATCGACTTCTATACAACAGCTATATAGTTTAGCTGAAACAGCTCCGCCTAATGTCCGTCGTCAAATTATGGAAGAGGTCGGGGAAAAGTATCAGCTAACCGACATAAGACAACTAATGTTTAAGTGTCATATAGCCTCTACTCAGCTGAAAGCGAAAAGGAGTTTCATGCAACAAGCAATTCGTTAAATTGGAGTATTGGGGCGTGGAACTATGGAAGAATGAATACAATGCTCTCGATTTTCTTGAGTCAAAACATAACTACCAGCTCGAAGGAATTTAGCTTTCGGCACGTGATGAGTGCTTATGAGGCTGTATTACAATGCTATCAAAGCTGCTAAATTTTCAGTGAAAAGTTTCCAGGGATGTTTTCCGAATACGGAAAGCAAAGTAAGTAAGGACATACAGCAAATAGTGGAGTATATATTGCAACAACTAAAATGCCCTAATTATGAAATCTTAAGCAATTCGTATTCTTTACCACTTACGAGGCTGGTTTGAAAAGTCCGTGCAAAAATAAAAACTACTTATGTGTTTGGTGGTAAACCTTTTTTATTTTTCGACATAGTCTCCTTTTAGGCTTATACACTTCGTCCAACGATGTTCTAGTTTGTTGATCCCTTCCGAATAATAGGATTTGTCCAAGTCTGCAAAATATCCATTAGTGTCTGCAATCACCTCCTCGTTTGAATAAAATCTTTGTCCCGCCAGCCATTTCTTCAAATTGTGGAACAAATAGTAGTCCGAGGGAGCCAAGTCTGGAGAATAGGGGGGATGTGAATTTTGCGACCACAACTGCTGAGGTGTGTGCTGGTGCGTTGTCGTGATGGAAAGGACCAATCGCGGGCATTTTTCTTGCAGCTCGACTTTCAAACGGTCCAATAACGATGAATAATATTCACCTGTAATAGTTTTACCCTTTTCCAGATAGTCGATGAGGATTATCCCTTGCGAATCCCAAAAGACAGTCGCCATAACCTTTCCGGCCGAAAGAACGGTCTTCGCCTTTTTTGGTGCAGATTCCCCCTTGGTAACCCATTGTTTAGATTGTTGTTTGGTCTCAGGAGTATAGTAATGTATCCATGTTTCATCCACAGTGACGAAACGACGCTTAAAGTCCTCCGGATTCTTCTGGAACAGCTGCAAACCATCCTTGCAACACTTCACACGATTCCATTTTTGGTCAAACGTGAGCAATCGCGGCACCCATCTTGCGGATAGCTTTCTCATGTCCAAATTTTTATGCAAAATATTATGTACCCATTCAGCCGAGATGCCCACAGCACTAGCAATCTCACGCACCTTAACTCTTCTGTCATCCATCACCATATCATGGATTTGATCAATGATTTCTGGAGTCGTAATCTCCACAGGCCGTCCAGAACGTTCAGCGTCACTTGTGCCCATATGGCCAGTCCGAAAATTTTGAAACCACTTATAAACTGTTCTAATCGAAGGTGCAGAGTCACCATAATGTTTATCAAGCTTCTCTTTAGTCTCCTGAGGCGTTTTGCCTTTCATAAAATAATGTTTAATCACCGCACGAAATTCTTTTTCGTCCATTTCTTGAAGATCACTCGACTTCCTTGATTCACACGAATGCCAAACACAAAGAAATAGACCAATATGGCTGAAACTTGGTGTGCGTTCATTCAAGAGATGCTACTAACTAAACATGACCTCGATACGCGCCGGTGGTGCCATCTCTCGGACTTTGCACGGACTTTTCAAACCAGCCTCGTAGCTATTCTACATAAAATCAAAAATCTACATGAAAATCCCTTAATTATAAGTATTTCAAAAAAAAAAAAACATCAATCGAAACATAACACCCAACTAACTTTGAGATGGATTGAAAGTCATTCTTTTACTAACCATGCTATCAATGAACCTTTTTTTATGGGTCTAGCACACGTGCTGCAGGGAAGTCCCTAAAGTGCTACAAGAGCGACACGTGTGCGGAGAAAGCGATTCACGTTGTTCTTGAATCGCTGTAAATTGTACTCAGTGGGAAACACAGTATTGGGCAAATTATTCCAAAGGGATGATGTTCTCCATATAAAAGACTGCTTGAAAAGCATTGTACGAGGAGTAGTAACAAGCTAAACCTCATACAGATGTGAAGTGTTAGCTCGACGTGTACTTCTAACATGCAACACTCTGGGAGGAATCAAGCAAGTTATATCGATCGAACGCTTTCCATGAAAATTCTTGTAGAATGGACTCAAGTCAAGGTTGCTGGCCAGTTCCAGGTGTCCAGTCAGGCAAACAGCTTTCTTTTGTATAGAATCTAACAAATGTAGTTTATTTTTGGGAGCAGAGCTCCAAAACATGGGAGCAGTATTACATCGTTGGTCGAATTTGAGCTTTCTACAGAATTAACAGTTGTGGAATGTAAAGCTTTCTAGTTCGAAATAACATTACCAGCTTTTGAGAAACTCCCTTTGTTATAATTGTAACATGTTCATGCCGAGACATATTTGCTTATACTAATAGATAACTTTTAGTTATACCAACAACATTTTAATTACATATTAAAATGTCTCATGTTGTCACAAGAACGTAGTGGAGGAATTATTACTGGAATTTCAGGATTTATTTTCCACTTTTACCGATTGTAAACTATACCTTTTTGCTCTCACAGATATCCATGTAGTATATTTCAATGTCAATTAAGTACATATTGTACTGTTTTTTTTTTCCAGGGTATTGAAAGCATCTTGCCACACCAAATAGGTAAATGTAACTTTAAACGAATTCGTATGCATAGGTGTAAGTCTGTTAAAATCGATTTCCATACAACAGCCATATCTTTAGCTGAAATAGCTCCACCTATTGTGCGTCGTCAAATTATGGAAGAGGTCGGGGGAAAAGAATCAGCTAACCGACATAAGACAACTAATGTTTAAGTACCAAATAGCCTCTGCTCAGCTGAAATCGAAAATGAGTTTCATGCAACAAGCAATTCGTTAAATCGGAACATTGGGACGTGGAACTATGGAAGAATAAATACAATGCTCTCGATTCGAGTCAAAACATAACTCCCAGCTCGAAGGAACTTATGAGGCTGTATTACAATGCTATCAAAGTTGATGAATTTTCATTGAAGAGATTCCAGGGATGTTTTCCGAATACGGAAAGCGAAGTAAGGACATGCAGTAAATAATGGAGCATATATTGCAACAACTAAAATGTCCTTAACCAATTCGTATTCCTTACCACTTAGCTATTCAACATAAATCAAAAATCTGTATGAAAATCCCTTAATTTTAAGTATTAAAAAAAAAAAAAACATTAATCGAAACTAACCCCACCCAACTAACTTTGAGATGGATTGAAAGTCATTCTTTTACTAACCATGCTATCAATGAACCTTTTTTTTATGGGTCTAGCACACGTACTTCAGGGAAGTCTTTAAAGCGCTACAGGAGCGGCACGTGTGCGGAGGGAAAGCGATTCACGTTGTTCTTGAATCGCTGTAAATTGTACTCGGTGGAAAACAGAGTCCTGGGCAAAGTATTCCAAAGGGATGATGTTCTCCATATAAAAGACTGCTTGAAAAGCTTTGTACGAGAAGTAACAAGCTGAACCTCATACAGATGTGAAGTATTAGCGCGACGTGTACTTCTAACATGCACCGCTCTGGGAGGAATTAAGCGGGCCACATCCTTCGAACACTTTCCATAAAAATACTTGTAGAATAGGCTCAAGTCGCCAACCGTTCTTCGATGTTCCAGTGAATCAAGGCCGCCGGTCAGTTTCGGGTCTCCAATCAAACGAACAGCTCTTCTCTGAATAGAATCTAACAAATGCAATGTATGTTTGGGAGCGGAGCCCCAAACATGGGAACAGTATTCCATAGTTGGTCGAATTTGAGCTTTATAAAGAATTAACAGTTGTTGTCGAGTGTAAAACTTTCTGGTTCGAAATAATATTCCCAACTTTTGAGAAGTTCTCCTTGCTATGCCTGCAATATGTTCATGCCAGAACATATTTGCTCCCAAATTAACGTCCAACAAATTGAGTGACGATGTTAGAGGAATGGCGTGCCCCGACATAACTATGTCGGGTTCAGCTACGTTAACTTTTTTTAGAAAAAACTGCCTCCTGGGTTTTTGTAGCGTTAAATTCCACTCGGTGACTGTCACCCCAAGATAGAATTTCCTCCAGGTCTTTGTTAAGTTGAATGACTTCCTGCTGTCTGCGGATATTCGTCTAAGTAGCCGATGTCCAAGTGTTCAAAGAGAATGAAGAGGTAAGCGTACTGTCATCTGCAAAGCTGCCCTAATAGTGCTGCAATATCGTGATGGAATTACTTCTATCAAAACTATGATATTAGGAAAATAGAAACTAACTAACAATCAGTTTTCAAGACAAAATCCTAGTCCTTAGATTAAGATAATTCAAATAATTTTAGTAACTATTTCAATAAGCTAATTTTATGTAACACACCTGCTAATAAATAAGAGCATGTGTTTATTACCAGATAAATTTTTAGTTATGACAAGCGTGGACACTTACTTTATTTGATAAAAATTGTAGATACGTATTTTACCAATGTGGTGATAAAAGACTTGATTATTTAGGATATTCGCTATTTACTTTTTTTCTTAGTCTAGCAGCTATAGACTTTGTATTTGGTTAATTAGCTCCGGCTTCATTGTATACCATATTTCCGATTTACCGTGACCCCTGTCTCAGGTTCTATCCCTAGCAGGTCAGTGTACTTATTTACTTAAGTATAATAGGTTGGGCCTCATGTAACCTTATGCTGCTAGGCACCCAATATCGGCAAACTCTCAGAAAGCCTATAACGTTGTAAAAAGGGATGGTGTGGATGGGAAGAACGTGAAAGGCTGACGCTTCACATACGAGGCTGGTTTGAAAAGTCCGTGCAAAGTCCGAGAGATGGCACCACCGGCACGTATCGAGGTCATGTTTAGTTAGTAGCATCTCTTGAATGAACGCACACCAAGTTTCAGCCATATTGGTCTATTTCTTTGTGTTTGGCAATCGTGTGAATCAAGGAAGTCGAGTGATTTTCAAGAAATGGACGAAAAAGAATTTCGTGTGGTGATTAAACATTACTTTATGAAAGGCAAAACGCTTCAGGAGACTAAAGAGAAGCTTGATAAACATTATGGTCACTCTGCACCTTCGATTAGAACAGTTTATAAGTGGTTTCAAAATTTTCGGACTGGCCATATGGGCACAAGTGACGCTGAACGTTCTGGACGGCCTGTGGAGGTTACGAATCCAGAAACCATTGATCAAATCCATGATATGGTAATGGATGACAGAAGAGTTAAGGTTAAGGGTACATAATATTTTGCATAAACATTTGGACATGAGAAAGCTATCCGCAAGGTGGGTGCCGCGATTGCTCACGGTTGACCAAAACGGAATCGTGTGAAGTGTTGCAAGGATGGTTTGCAGCTGTTCCAGAAGAATCCGGAGGACTTTAAGCGTCATTTAGTCACTGTGGATGAAACATGGATACATTACTATACTCCTGAGACCAAACAATAATCCAAACAATGGTTACCAAGGGGAATCTGCACCAAAAAAAAGCAAAAACCGTTCCTTCGGCCGGAAAGGTTATGGCGACTGTCTTTTGGGATTCGCAAGGGATAATCCTCATCGACTATCTGGAAAAGGTTTTTAAAACTATTACAGGTGAATATTATTCATCGTTATTGGACCGTTTGAAAACCGAGCTGCAAGAAAAACGCCCGCGATTGGCCCACAAGAAAGTCCTTTTCCATCACGACAAACGCACCAGCACACACCTCAACAGTTGTGGTCGCAAAATTAATGGAAATAGGATTCCAACTCGTTTCACATCCCCCCTATTCTCCAGACTTGGCTCCCTCGGACTACTATTTGTTCCCCAATTTGAAGAAATGGCTGGCGGGACAAAGATTTTATTCAAACGAGGAGGTGATTGCAGACACTAATGGATATTTTGCAGATTTGAACAAATCCTATTATTCGGAAGGGATCAACAAACTAGAACATCGTTGGACGAAGTGTATAAGCCTAAAAGGAGACTATGACGAAAAATAAAAAGGGTTTACCCCCAAACACATAAGTTGTTTTTATTTTTGCACGGGCTTTTCAAACCAGCCTCGTATAGGTGCGTTCAATAATTGAAGTCAGTTTTGAGAAAACTGAAAGCGGATCCTGACAAAAAAAATGCCGACGATGTGCTATTGGTAGGAGGCCATTAAAATAGAAAGGTTGACAAAGTGTATTTGTAAATGGGCGGCAAGTCTAAAATCGGGCTAGAAGGATCGAGCGCCTTCACCAATGAATATACCTCAGCATGATGCAATGGCGACGTCGTAATTAGCATTACCTCTTTAATGAGGCTATTACAAATTGTAATATTCAGAACATACTGAACAAATATTGAACAAAGGAGTATAAATAATTAATTATTTAAAATATTTTATACCTAGCCTTTCCTATTGGTTTTATGAACTTCTAGTGGTGTTTCCCGTCTATGTCTAGTTTTGATGGACCCCTCAGCACGAAGATAGAGGGTAGAATTTTACTTGATTATTCTTCGCTAATTATTTTATTTTCAATTACTTGATAATGCAAATATTACTCAAAACATGTACTATTCTGTTTTTATATTTGTTATTATACTTCAGCATTAAATTTTAATATATTTTTTGTTATGGTCTCACGTTAAACTCGCAATTTAGGTATTATGTAGATATGTCATAATAGTATCGTAATTTATACGAAGTTGAGAAACCTTGTGACCAAGAAAACATTAATTGTAGTTATACAAATTTATTCTTAACGGTTACTTTGCGTCGACTGGACAATCTGTTCAAATTAGATTTTTTTTCTCATTATGATGTCACCTTTAACTTTAAAATGAGGTAAAATAATTGGTATTTCTGTGAACACAACTCTAAAAATTAGTTGTATATATGATGTTGCTCGAGAAGCAAAATTTGAGGCATTGCGTCTTTCTTGCACTGCAACTTGCAGCTGAAAAGTGTTAGGCTTTAGGTGAAAATGCTGTAGGGAACAGCTTGTATAAAAAGTGGTAGCAACAGTTTCGAAAGAGAAATTTAACCTGAAAGATAATAAACGCCCTGATCGACTAGAAAGAGTGAAGGACGAGGTAGTAAAATAAATTGCGGACGAGAATCCGTTGACAAAAAGAAACTCAGCAGACTATTATCCATCATCTACAAAAGCTAAAAGCATATTGGTAAGCAGTCCCGGTGAGTTCTTATGAGTTCACTTCCAAGAGTAAAAGTAGAAGCTACGATACTGCTCTCTCCATACTCACCAAATTCAAGAAAAAGTACTTTTTATCCAAAATTGTTTCTGGTGAAAGCGGATACTGTACGATTATTCTAAAAGACGAAAATCATGATTCTATCCAGGTAAGTCATCAACGAGCACCGAAAAACCGAACATTCATGCAAAAAAAATGTTGCCATATATTTGGGGTGGCATACTGTCACTTCTAAGCTGTACCAACAACAATTGATTCGTGCGAGTGACGAACCTAAAGAAAAAACCGTGGCGGTGATACTGCTATAGGATACGCTAGGACCCTCACACGAAAAAAGACCCTGGAAATCATCTTTGATTTTGCTGGGAAATCATTTTTCTAGCCGCATATTCTTCAAGGTTGATTCCTTCTTATTACTACTTAGTCTGGCCGCTACAAGATCACCTGGCTGATTCATAGTTCAGTTCAGTTAAACAAGTTGATTTAATTGAATTTTTTTCAAATATTTAATTCGTTTTACTTCCTATTTTTTAGAAATAAACGACAAAATTGATTTAAATTTGCAAAAAAGTAATTCGTACACTTAAGAATATCAATGGTGTAATACAATGTAGGTATTACAATATTTACTATATATGCAAACTTTTTAACAATATATCTTTATTTTAACTCTACCTTAATACACATTTATGGGCAACAACTGAGGATTTTTATACATAAACTCTTTTTAATAGGTTTTTTAGTGTTCCGTACGGAACACTTATAAGATGACTTCGGTGTCGAGTGTGGTGTCAAATGAAAGCTTGTGAAAACACGAGTAAAATATATATATATATATATATATATATATATATATATATATATATATATATATATATATATATACATATATATATATATATATATATATATATATATATATATATATATATATATATATATATATATACATATATAATGTAACTTGTACTTGGACTCACTTTTCTTTGTGTTATTTTTAAAAAATCGCGAAAAATCACTGTCCCCCCGCCTTATTTCGCAAAGTACTGATCAAAAAATGGAATATTCTCCACGGGGTGTAGATTGAACAAAAATTATCTTATTACCTTTATAAACACTGCGTGAGATGATTTTGGTACCCGAAAAACTGATTGCTATTATAATTTCCTATTAGTTATAGTATGTAAGCAGTGGATGTTTTTTATTTCTATCACGTCTTGTTTTTAAGGTACACACCGATAACCGTTTCTTAACCTACCCTCATATTGTTCATATTAATAAATGTAATCGCTAGATAATCTATTGAGAGGATATGTTCATTTCTTGTTAGTTTCTTTGAGATTACCTGATTAAGAGTTTACAGTTTTAAATATGAATACTGAAAAAAAGTAGTCGCCGACAGTGCAAAACTTCACCAAACAAGTTTTATTACGTGTGTGGACAGTATAGTCTCAAGTCTCAAGGAAAAAAAATATCTGAAAAAGTATGTACTGCGTATTTTCTATATTTTGGACGTACTGTACATCAAGATAAACCCTGGATTTCGCAACTGTTTTGTGTATCATGTTATGCTCTCCTGTCGTGGTTGAACGGAAACAAAACATCTATGCCATTTGCAGTACCGACTGTGTGGCGCGAACCTAGTAATCATTTTAACGATTGCTACTTCTGCATGACTGATGTACGAGGATTTTCAAAGAAAATTAAGCATAATATCGAGTATCCTTCTGTGAAGTTTGTATCAAAACCAATACCATATAGTGAAGACATGACTCCTCCTTTGCCTCCTAAGAAAAGTCAAACTGAAGAGTTAGATATACCAAGCGATGAAAATAACGATGGACAAGACATGGAAGTTGACAACCAAGATCCAGACTTTTTACCCTCTTCAAGTGATCTATGCCAACCGCATTTAAGTCAACAATGGGAATTAAATGATTTGATACGAGACTTGAATTTGTCTGTTAGACAAGCCGAATTACTTGGATCAAGATTACAGGAATGGCACTTGTTGGCACCAGATACAAAAATATCTGTACAACGAAAACGAAGTAAAGAAATGGCAACTGTTTACTCTAGTTCAGAAAACATATGTTTTTGTAATGACATTGTATCTTTGATGGGTGAGTTAGAAATTCCCTATGAGACAAATGAATGGCGTGTTTTTATTGATGGTTCGAAAACAAGTCTGAAGGCAGTTTTACTTCATAATGGTAATAAATATCCGTCAATACCAGTGGCTTATTAAGCTGTTTTAAAAGAGACATACGGAAATATGAAATCAATATTGGATTTAATTAAATACAAAAATTTTAAGTGGAAAGTGTGCGCTGACCTCAAAGTAATAGCTATGTTACTTGGTTTGCAAGGTGGATTTACTAAGTACTGCTGCTTTCTTTGCATGTGGGACAGTAGAGTTACTGATAAACACTATTTGATCAAACACTGGCCAAAACGAACGGAATTTGTGTTTGGGAAGTCAAATGTAAAATACTTGCTTTTAATCAACCCCGAAGACGTCATTTTACCTCCTCTACACATAAAACTGCTTGATGAAGAATTTTGTGAAAGCGATGGATAAAAATGGCGAAGGATTTTTATATTTAAAATCTATTTTTCCAAGATTAAGTGACGCAAAGTTGAAAGAACGTATTTTTATTGGTCCACAAATACGCCTATTAATGAAAAACAACAAATTTGATCAAACACTAAATGACGAAGAACTATGCGCATGGACATCATTAAAAGCCGTGATAAAAGGTTTTTTTTTTGGAAATCATAGAGCCGAGAATGCAGAACTCTTAGTAAACGATTTATTAAGAGCGTACAAAAAGATGGGTTGCCGAACGTCATTAAAAATTCATTTCCTCCATCCCCATTTCTCTTTTTTCCATCAAATCTGGGAGCAGTGAGTGATGAACAAGGGAACGATTTCATCAGGATGTGAAAAGGCTTGAGGAACGGTTTCAAGGTCGTTGGGACGTAGCTATGTTGGGAGATTACTGCTGGCTTTTAAAACGAGAAGATATTTCCCAACATAAGAGAAAAAGTTAAATATTTTTAACTTTTAATGTACAATATGAACTTTCTATCATATATTTTATATTTAGTTGTGTCCAAATGTATTAATAATAAGTTTTTTTACCAGTTCTATTCGAATTATTGGAAAATTTAATGAAGCTACGTGTACACTGTACTTTACTCCTTAATTATTTTACTTAAAATTGTTAACTAACGTACCTTAAAAACAGTACGTGATAGACAAAAAGTACTTACGTATTCTTAATAAGTGGTGTGTATGAGTCAATAAACAGGAAAAATTGAAGTGGGTACTTAATTTTTTTAAAAATTTGTAACGCAGTGTAATTTATTTGGTATATAAAAAAAACAAAAATTTCAAGGTTATCAGTATTCAGTAAAGATTGGAAACAAACTTTGTTGAAAACTCCTTTGGGGTGTGTTTTGTGAAGTCACTGATCATTTTATACCACCGTAACAATTTTTTTAATTTTAAAAGCAATCAACATACGGAACACTAATTGTGCAAGTTCAACTTGCACTTGACCGGTTATTAGTGTTCCGTACGGAACACTTATAAGTTCACTTCGGTGTCTGTCTGTCTGTCTGTCATACCCGATTTTCTCCGATACTATTTTACATAGAAAGTTGAAATTTGGTTATAATATAGGAATTGATGGCCTCATTAGAGCCATGTAGCTTTGAGAGTTAAATTTTGAATTAAGGGGTTAGTTTTGGGGGATGAAATCGGAAGTGAAAAAAAAAAAATTTTACTAGGGCATCGAGTGTGGTGTCAAATGAAAGCTTGTGAAAACACGAGTAAAAAATATATATATAATGTAATACTTGCGCGCACTTTTCTTTGTATTATTTTTAAAAAATCGCGAAAAATCGCTGTCCCGCACCTTATCTCGAAAAAAGTACTTATCAAAAAATTTTGAAAAAATTCTGGAATATTCTTCACGGGGTGTAGATTGAACGAAAATTATCACGAGTGCCTTACCTTTAATAATTTACTTGGTATATAAAAAAACAATAATTTCAAGGTCATCAGATTTTAGTAAATATTGGAAACAAACTTTGTTGAAAACTCATTTGGGGTGTGTTTTGTGAAGTCACTGATCATTTTATACCTCTGTAACAAATTTTTTTATTTTAAAAGCAATCAACGTACGGAACACTAATTGTGCAAGTTCAACTTGCACTTGACCGGTTATTTTTAATATAAACCTGAATTTATGAAACTATCAAAAATAATTTAGTTCTACCTAATTTTATTTAATTTATATTAAACTTATCTGTTTCCTTTTTCTTGAAAATTTTAAAATTTAAAATTCTATTCTTACTTCTATGTTTCACATCAAAGCTAGATCCTTACAGCTAAGTTTAATTTTCTTTTGGAAATTGCAAATTTTCTTGGAATATTAGACACATCTGGATATAACAGCTTTTTAATAGTATTCTACCATTATGAACTTGGATTATTTGTTACTCTAACAAGTTTTTAATAAAATTTTAGGCAAAGAGAAGATTAAGGAGTTTTAGAGCTGTATTTGAGAGATTTTAGTAAATACGGAATACCTGCCATAGTTCTCAAGAACTGTGCGAGGGAACTAACACCAGTTTTCTGTAGACTTTTCAACCTATCCTACAGAAAGAGAATATTTCCTTCCTGCTGGAAATGTGCCACAGTTCAGCCGATACCTAAAAAAGGCAAGAAGACCTTGCCAAATAACTACCGACCAATCGCACTAGTCTCAATAATATCGAAAGTCATGGAAAAGGCTATCAATCAGCATCTTATAAAATATCTTGAAGGATTCAACATTATTAGTGATCACCAATATGGCTTTCGTAAAAATAGATCAACAGGAGATCTTCTGACTTATGTAACACATGTTTGGAACAACGCAATTGAATACTTTGGAGAATCTCTAGTGGTTGCTCTTGACATATCCAAGGCATGTGACCGTGTTTGGCACGATGGGCTGTTGGCTAAGCTACGTTCTTATGGTATGTCTGAAAAGTTCTGTTTGTGGCTCTCATGTTTCCTCAGAGAGCGTTCTTTACGAGTGGCAGTCGACGGATTTCTTTCTATCACCTTCACTATCAACGCCGGTGTGCCCCAAGGTTCCATACTGTCTCCTACTCTCTTCCTCATTTATATTAACGATCTGCTGGAAAAGACCGAGAATCCAATCTACAGCTTTGCAGATGACAGTACACTTATCTCTTCATTCACTTTGAACGCTCGGACATCGACTGCTCAGACGAATATCCGCAGACAGCAGGAAGTCATTCAACTTAACAAAGACCTGGAAGAAATTCTATCTTGGGGTGACAGTAACCAAGTGGAATTTAACGCTACAAAAACCCAGGCGGCAGTTTTTTCTAAAAAAGTTAACGTTGCAGAACCCGACATAGTTATGTCGGGGCACTTCATCCCTCTAACATCGTCACTCAATCTGTTGGGCGTTAATTTGGGAGTAAATATGTCCTGGCATGAACATGTTGCAGGCATAGCAAGGAGAGCTTCTCAAAAGTTGGGAATATTGTTTCGAACCAGAAAGCTTTACACTCCACAACAACTGTTAATTCTTTACAAAGCTCAAATTCGACCAACTATGGAATACTGCTCCCATGTTTGGAGCTCCGCTCCCAAACATACACTGCATTTGTTGGATTATATCCAGAGAAGAGCTATTCGTCTGATTGGACACCCGGAACTGACCGACGGCCTTGATTCGCTGGAACATCGAAGAACGGTTGGCGACTTGAGCCTATTCTACAAGTACTTTCATGGAAAGTGTTCGAAGGATGTGGCCCGTTTAATTCCTCCCAGAGCGGTGCATATTAGAAGTACACGTCGCGCTAATACTTCACATCCGTATGAGGTTCAGCTTGTTACTCCTCGTACAACGCTTTTCAAGCAGTCTTTTATATGGAGAACATCATACCTTTAGAATAGTTTGCCCAGGACTGTGTTTCCCATCGAGTACAATCTACAGCGATTCAAGAATAACGTGAATCGCTTTCTCCACACACGTGTCGCTCCTGTAGCGCTTTAGGGACTTCCCTGTAGCACGTGTGCTAGACCCATAAAAAAAAAAACGTCTTGCTACGATCAAACTGCAGGATAACAAAGAGAGCTTTTTAAAAACACAGAATGTTCCTTCGGATCGGCAATTGTGTACTCTCCAGTTGCTATACTCAGCTAAAATCGAAAATATTTATCGCTATACTATTTAAGACAGTACTATCAAACATACTAGGAGTACTAATAACTAGCTAGCCTAAACAACTCCCCATTGTCAAAAACAAATTTGAGCGCAATGGATAGTAGTTTAATAATTAGGTAATAAGTACACAAAATTTGGTGTTCCAGATTCTATTATGCTCTTTATAGTGAATTTTTGAATAATATCATCTTGTAACGACCCCGTCTCCTCACGAACGTTGGCGATCCATGTAGCTAAACGAACTTTAGAAACCGCTGCTCGAAAAATGTCTCTTGAAGCATATCGAAACCAACTTCTCATATCCTTCAGCCAAGAATTCTGTCGGCTTCCGATGGAACGTTTGTCCTTTATTATGCTTTCAGCAATTAGACTAAGAATTCGTACTCGTTATATGTTCGAAGTATTGAATTTTTCTTATTTTTATGATTGCTAGTAATTCCTTAATTTTGTTCTTTTTTTTCAGTACGTCTGTGTGTGTGTTTACCTAGAAATATGTTCGTGGAACTGTTCTATTGATGGATACCAGGTGTACAAGTATGAAATGCGGATTTCAGACAATAGATGGTGCACCAATGCAGTTTGGTGGCAGTTATAAAGATTTGACACTGCGCCATTTTGTGTCAACAACTGTCAGACGCGCACGAGTGATAAATTGGAAAAGTGTGTGCATAGTGTTGTGTTGTTGTGTTCAATAGGTCGAAATTTATACCGAACAAAGAGCATTCGCGGACAGCATTAATTTTTTGTTTTCATTTGAAGAAAACTGCTGTTGAATCATACCGATTACTTCGAGAAGCTTATGGTGAACATGCTCCATCGCAAGATGCGTGTAAACGCCGGTTTCGGCGTTTCAAAAGTGGTGACTTGTGTTGCAGACAAGGAACGTGGAAAACCGCCAAAAAAATACGAAGATGTGGAATTGCAAGCATTGTTGGACGAAGATGATTCGCAAACACAAAAACAACTCGCCGAGCAATTGGGCGTTAGTCAACAAGCTGTTTCCATTCGGCTACGAGAGATGGGAAAGATTCAGAAGACCGGTAGATGGGTACTACGTGAGTTGAACGACAGGCAAATGGAAAAGCGCAAAAACATGTGTGACATTTTGCTCGCTCCTCACTCGGTACAAGAGGAAGTCGTTTTTGCATCGTATAGTTACAGGGGATGAAAAGTAGATTTATTTTGAGAATTCCCAGCGCAAAAAATCATGGGTAGACCCAGGTGCACCATCCACATCGACCGCAAGACCGAATCACTTTGGCAGAAAGACGATGCTCTGTGTTTGGTGGGACCAGAGGTGCGTGGTCTATTATGAGCTGTTTTAAAACCTGGGGAAACGGTTAATACTAAACGTTATCAACAACAATTGACCGATTTGAACCGTTCACTGCTTGAAAAAGGGCAGAATACCGAAAGAGGCAACACAAAGTCATTTTTTCTTCATGACAATGCTCCATCACATACGGCAAAACCAGTTCGCGACACGTTGGAAGCACTCAGCTGGGAAGTTCTACCCCATACGGCTCATTCACCAAACTTGGCTCCTTCAGATTACCACTGATTTGCATCGATGGGTCACGCACTTGCTGAGCAGTGCTTTGGTTCGTACGAAGATGTGAAAAAATGGCTCGATGAATGGTTCGCAGCAAAAGGGGAAGATTTTTACTGGCGTGGTATTCACAAATTGCCCGAAGGATAGGAAAAGTCTATAACAAGCGATGGAGAATAAAGCTCTTTTTACCATTCTTCCGAATTTAATATGTTTTTTTAGAAAAAAAAAATCCGCCTTTCATACTTACACCTGGTATATGTCGCGCCGTGTAGCTTTATAAGGCTCAGCTTGGTACTTCCCTTCAAGAATCCTTTTAGAAGAGGGCGTTGGTGTGTTAATAGAGAATAAATCTCTACGGAAATCTCTTAAATACGGGAGAGGTTGAAAAATTATTTGAATAAATAAGTGAAACATCTGTAAACAGTTTTTTACAAAATTTTAGAGAAATTAAATTAAAAATGTACTTTTTTTAATTTATTTTCATTTGATATTTAATTGTATTACTATTCCACAAAAAATTTTTGGTAGGTTTTTTAATATTTAAAAAACTATTCTACGTTCTGTGTATACATTAGATTTCCTACTCAGTATATATCACCACTACACCAAACACTTTATTTTTTGCACTCGACGCGCGTTTCGCTAACCATGTTAGCTTCATCAGGAGCGATGATTGACTAAAGCTATACTACAAATCTACCCTATTTATACTTAGCCTAACCCTTGAATTACTCAGGCGGAAGTAATGGCATAGGCAAGGCCATCAGTTCCGGTCAAGTAACCAGTAGAGGGGACTATAAGGAATAGGTCCTCTGTCTTTATTTAAACTACTTTTACATTTTTATAACTTCTATACTTTCGTATGCGTTCAACAATCTCCTATCAGATACATTTTTTATTAATCTTAGATTATCCAATGTTACAATATGATCAGATTCAAGAGCATGTTCGGCAATGTTCTCAACTTCGTATGTGAATTTAATGGAATCATACCGGCTATTTAATTAAGAAACAAAATCATCAATATATGCTTTTTTTGTATCAAAAATCGCGAAAATATTATACACATACCTATACCATACCCTTGGGAAATATATTCATATATAGGTATGTGGGTGATATTTTCGCGATTTTTGATACAAAGAAAGCAAATATTGATGATTTTGCTTCTGAATTAAAATAGCCGGTATGATTCCATTAAATTCATTTACAAAATTGAGACCTAAGGACAATTGCCTTTTCTAGATATTTTAATTATTAAAAATAATAATAGATTAGAATTTGATATCTATAGGAAGGACACAGTAACAGATAGATATATTCCTAATGATTCATTTCATTGTAAACAACACAAATTAGCCTCATTACATTTTTTAGTTCATCGTTTGGTCAGTTTCCCTCTGAACAGAGTAAACTTTAATAAAGAAAGGAATCGTATTAGAAATATATCTAGAGTTAATGGTTATGACGATGACGTAGAAAATAAGCTAATAAATAGATATAAGTGTAGGTTTAATATTCAGAATGCCATCTTTTTTACACGCGAAGAAAATAACACCAAGTATATATATATAGCAAGGGACTCAATAAGGTATTTAATAAGGTAGGCCTCACCTTAGTCTATAAGTGACCAGACAATCTGCGGAATCTCTTAGGAAATCCTAAAGATAACATTCCTAATTGTGAGAAAAGTGGAATTTATCAAATTAGTTGGAATGATTGGGACAAAAAGTATGTTGGGCAAACTAAAAGGTCAATTAAAATACGATTTTAAAGAACATTTGGCACACTTTAAATACAGTAGAACAGAAAAGTCTAGCATTGCCGAACATACTCTTGAATCTGATCATATTGTAACATTGGAGAACACAGGTCAACATTTGATCTAAAAAAAAACACTCGGAGCTGTATGGTCCTTATGGGGTTTTTGGGGTCGCTGATTACGATGAGCGGGTTGGTTAACCTTCATCACATCAGATTCAAGGTCATTTGAAGGTCAAATAGAGAAAAAACCGTAGGAAAAATCTGAAAAATTTCATGCTTATGTTTTTGAGGTCCCTGAGTCCGAATCCGTAGTTTGTTTCCCAGAGGTCATTTGAAGGTCATTTGAAGGTCGTGGAAAAAAAAATCTGAAAAAATTCATCTATTATTTTTTCAGATCATTCGGTTCAAATCCTGCATGATCTTATGCTCAAAAGATATACGGTGGTCATTTTAAGTATCTTTGTATATATATTTGGAGTTTTACTTTGACAATAAAATGCTTTTTCATTCCTCGCGAAATTATTTATTCTCTTCTTTTTTATAAATTTAGCTCAGTCTGGCTTTAAACTCCAGTATTAAGGTGTAGTTGCACCCAGGGCACCTCCACGTGGTGACGGTGGGCAACAGAGTTGTCTCACTATCCGGCGAAGTCCCTGGGTTACGGCGTTTATGCCGTCATGGCAACTACTCCTAAAAAAATTACGAGACAGGGTCACACCTTGATTGGTTCCCTGAAAATATCAGAGATTTTAGTGAAGAAACATGGAGAAAGGATGCACCAAGACTTGAGTGAATCTGAAAAAAGGTATCAAGGTGTTTGGGGGATAAACATGTTGGCAGATTATTGCTGGAGCCTGAAGCGAGAATCAAATCTCATAAAAGAAAAGCAAGTCGAAGATCATTTCACGAGAAACGAAAGCGTTCTCGTTTAGAGTAGTACTTCAAACATACTTTGATAAATACTAAAAGAAGCAAACTCTTATGCTTAATTCATATTAAATACTGACTGCGCGATTTCGAAAATCTACTTGGTTACTCGAGACTCTTTACGAAGTATGAGCCGAACCATTTTTAGTAGTTAACTTACGCATTGAGGTATTATATAAGACAATTTGAGAGTACAAGTAGATATAAGGATTACTGTACAAGTAAGTTATTGGGTTCAAAGGTATTGGGTATTAGAGTTTCTTTGTCGACAAGGATTAAGTATTGAAGTATACAGATTAAGGGTTACTTGATAACAAGGTTGTTCGACATTAGAATTATTAATTTGAAATGTATTGGGAATTGAGTTATAAAACGAAATTTAAACTTAACATAGCGCACAATGTTTCATTTATACCTCAAGAAACACAGTCGGGCTGGACCTTGTATTTCTTACCTTTTTCCCTGTTTTTTGAATATCGTTTTAATAAGAACTTGATGAAAAGTGGTTCTAAAAAAAAAACTCATTTTGTTCTTCCTTTCAATCATTTTTCTTGAAAGAAGGTATGTGAATATTTCAAAAACTGGCGGGCATCATACCAGCAATATGGTGCCGAGTCGGACTCTCGCTACTGTGTTTTATGTTTACTGTGGCGATGCTCACTTTGTTAGCGGCAATTCGAAACAGCTGAGTTGAACTTAGGCCCAACTACTTGCGCAAGTTTTTTAATCACGAATGGCGTCGTCTACTGGGTCCTCGTTTTGCTTGTAGTTTTCCAGGAGTATTAATTGTAATATGTAGTATTTGTTATGTCGTATTATGTGTCCTAGATATTATACTTTTCTTTGTTTTCAGTGCTAGTACGATTTCTCTATCCTTGCCCAATCTGTTCAGGACCTCTTCATTTGTGATATGCTGAGTCCATTAGATTTTAAGGATTCGCCTGTACGAGGGCTATCTTTTAAGCTCTTATAAAAACAATGAAAGAAAAAAAAAATTTGGTACAAATCGATTTATTGTTTCTCAAAATATTCGCCTTTAAGATTTATACACTTTTGCATGCGTTCGAACTAATTATCGAAACATTTTTCCCTCTCTGAAGTTGGTACCTCAAAAACATGGTTTTTGGAAGGAGTCAACAGGTACTTGAGGTAATGAAAATCGCTGTCTATGGAATTTACTAGATATATGGAACGAACATCGAGAGTACAAAAATTAGGTCAAATTTTTTTTTAGATTTTAAAAT
This sequence comes from Pachyrhynchus sulphureomaculatus, assembly GCA_019049505.1. Taxonomy (NCBI): domain Eukaryota; kingdom Metazoa; phylum Arthropoda; class Insecta; order Coleoptera; family Curculionidae; genus Pachyrhynchus; species Pachyrhynchus sulphureomaculatus. Next base: position 162,574,216 of record CM032453.1, on the reverse strand, counting down.
CTATTTCACAGTCACAAAACTAGTCAAAATATTTGCCTAGTCTATTTTTGATATGAACAATATTTTAAGTTTTACTAATAAGTCCCTTTAAACAGTATTAAAACATTTGCTTGCATCAGTCTACCTGCCATTATTTAGCTTATATTTCACATATTAATTCCCTTGTAATGACCGAGCAGCATAAAAGACATTTTTGATTGTGATATATTAACGTAAATGTAAAATGATATGTATAAGATATAATCAATAAAAATGTACCGTAAATTAACCTCTGTATGCTTCGCAAGTGTACCATAAAAACAAAATTAAATTTAACAACGCAAAATGACCACATATATTTTTCAAATAAACATAAACTGATGATGAAATGACCTATAATGACCTCTGAAAGGCGGCTTGAGTCAAACAAACTACGGGTTCGGACTCAGGGACCTCAAAAACATACGCATGAATTTTTTCAGATTTTTTCCACGATTTTTTCTCTATTTGACCTTCAAATGACCTTTGAGAAAATGCGTAAGGTCAAACAAACTACGGATTCGGACTCAGAGACCTCAAAAACACACGCATGAAATTTTTTCAGATTTTTCCTACGGTTTTTTTCTCTATTTGAGCTTCAAATGACCTTGAATCTGATGTGATGAAGGTTAACCAGCCCGCTCATCGTAATCAGCGACCCCAAAAATCCCATAAGGGCCATACCGCTCCGAGTGTGTTTTTTTTTAGATCAAATGTTGACCTGTGTGACGTTCAAATGACCTCTGAAAAAAGGCGGGCGTAAGGTCAAAACAAACTACGGATTTGATGAATTTTTTCAGATTTTTCCTACGGTTTTTTCTCTATTTGACCTTCAAATGACCTTGAATCTGATATAGTATAAATAGGGTAGATTTGTAGTTTAGCTTTAGTCAATCATAGCTCCTGGTGAAGCTAACATGGTTAGCGAAACGCGCGTCGAGTGCAAAAATAAAGTGTTTGGTGTAGTGGTGATATATACTGAGTAGTATCATTGTGCCAAAAATTCCACATTCCCAACTTAGATTATATTTTCTTAATGTACAAACAAGTTAACCGGCACAGATGCGGAAAGGTAATTGATAAAAAGCAACTTGTCCAAAGCATGTTTCAGAAAAGTTTAAAAAAATAATACGAGAAGTATATACCACGTGCTGCAGTACAGCAATTTGTGACAGAATTTTCAAAAAATATCGAGATTATGCACTTTAATAGGGTGAGGTGCTTGTCCCGAATCCCAGTTAAATAAAGATAAAATCTTTTTTCGACCGAGATGAAGTTAAATTGCTATAAGCTCAATCACAGATAGTCTTGGGGTTAGCTGACTAAATTTCAAGAAAGCCTTAGATATGGTTAGCAATTGGTTTTTAACTTGAGAAATTGCCCTGATCTGATGATGAAACCCACAATTGTTAACTCAATTGTCGAAGTAAAAAAATTATCAGAGAGCAAACGCAAAATCACTGCCGTAGTAAATTAGACTCAATAAACAACAAATCTAAAATTATGTGAAAGTTACTCAACGATTCGTTAGGAAGACACGAGAAATTAAACGTCTCCTGCTGAACGACATTAGAGAAATTGTCAATGAAAAATAGCAACTTGCAATTTTTTTTTGCAGAATAATTCTTCGAGTACGTTAACTATAGACTTACTAATGCACCTGACACCAACTACCAGCCATCAAATATTCCATCAGTAACTATCGAAAACTCAATATATCTCATTCCTATTTCTCTTGGAGAGCTAATGGATGTAATACAGGGCGTTGAGAATAAAGAACCCACTGTTATGGTTGTGTCAATATTCGGGAAATTAAAAGCCGAAGTAAATCCATAATAGTTCGATGTTAGTAAACATATGTCAATCTCAATGCTGAGTATCCCTTCTAAAATTGGTTGTTATTAATTCAACTGAATATTCTAAATAAATATAATATAACTATTGAAGCTCAATTTGGGTACATACTAAATAATTCGGCCCAGGATGCGTTAATCTTAATATATATAAAATGCAACGTCTGTCTGTCCGTTAGTGCGCTTGTCACTGGAGAACCACCTATCCGATTTACGTACTTTTTTTTTAAAACATACATATGTTCTCTGGCCAGGTTATAGGCTATATTTTATTACGATAGGTAGCATAAGGAATGAGCAGTGACGATAATAGTGAATGAAGTCGCAAAAAGTTTGCCGCTAGCGCGTTCCCTTGCAATATACAGCCTAAACCATTAAATATGGAACAATATTATGTAGCAGAGAATATCTATAATCTGTAATATATATAAAATGCAATGTCTCTCTGTCTGTCTGTCCATTAGTGCGTTTTATCACGCGAGAACCACTTATCCGATTTACGTATCTTTTTTTAAATTCATACATATATTCTTTGGCCAGATTATATAATAATAATAATAATCTATATCTATAATATATATAAAATGCAACGTTTCTCTGTCTGTCTGTCTGTCCGTCAGTTAGTGCACTTATCACTGGAGAACCACTTAGCCGATTTACGTACTTTTTTTTTTAAAACATACATATGTTCTCTGGCCAGGTTATAGGCTATATTTTATTACGATGGGTAGCATAAGGAATGAGCAGTGACGATAATAGTGAATGAAGTCGGAAAAAAGTTTGTTGCTAGCGCGTTCTCTTGCAATACACAGCCTAAACCAATAAATATGGAACAATATTATGTAGCAGAGAATATCTATAATCTATAATATATATAAAATGCAATGTCTCTCTGTCTGTCTGTCTGTCCATTAGTGCGTTTATCACGCGAGAACCTCTTATCCGAATTACGTATCTTTTTTTTAAATTCATACATATATTCTTTGGCCAGATTATATAATAATAATAATAATCTATATCTATAATATATATATAAAATGCAACGTCTCTCTGTCTGTCTGTCTGTCCGTCCGTTAGTGCGCTTATCACTGGAGAACCACTTAGCCGATTTACGTACTTTTTTTTTTTTAAAACAAACATATGTTCTCTGGCCAGGTTATAGGCTATATTTTATTACGATGGGTAGCATAAGGAATGAGAAGTGACGATAATAGTGAATGAAGTCGGAAAAAAGTTTGTTGCTAGCGCGTTCTCTTGCAATACACAGCCTAAACCAATAAATATGGAACAATATTATGTAGCAGAGAATATCTATAATCTATAATATATATAAAATGCAATGTCTCTGTCTGTCTGTCTGACCATTAGTACATTTACGCGAGAACCACTTATCCGGTTTACGTCTTTTTTTTTAATTCATACATTTGTTCTCCTGGCCAAGTTATCTATAATCTTCTTTCTGTAATATATATAAAATGCAACGTCTGTCTGTCTGTCTGCCTGTCCCTCTGCCTATCTGTCTGTTTGTTCGTTAGTGCGTTTATCACTGGAGAACAACTTATCCGATTTACGTGCTTTTTTTTAAAACATACATTTGTTCTCTGGCCAGGTTATCTATCTATAATATATAAAATGCAAAGTCTCTATGTCTGTCTGTCCGTTAGTGCGTTACGTGCTTTTTTTTTAAACATACATATGTTCTCTGGCCAGGTTATAGGATATATTTTATTGTGTTAGGTAACACAAAGAATAAGCAGTGACGATAATAGTGAATCAAGTCGGAAAAAAGGTTACCGTTAGCGCGTTCTCTTGCAATACACTGCCTAAACCATTAAAAATGGAACAATATCATGTCGCAAAGAATATAATAATATATAAAAATGCAACGTCCCTCTGTTTGTCTGGCCGTTAGTGCACTTAGTGTTTTTATAAATTTATACATATGTTCTATATAATTCGATATAAGCCTAGATATTGGGAGATAAGGTGAGATAAGTATTAATAATGGGAGATATGGAGAAATGATGGGAGATAAGCAAGAGATAAGTCTAGGTAATGGGAGTTATTGCGAGATAAGTCGAGATAAGCCTAGATAATGGGAGATAAGGTGAGATAATGTGAGATAAGGGGAAATAATGGAAGATAAGGAGAAATAATGGAAGATGAGCAGAGATAAGCCTTGATAATGAAAATTGTGTAGAGATAATGGGAGATAAGAAGAAACAATGTGAGATAAAGGGAAATAATGGCAGATATTTTATTACGTTAGGTAACATAGTGACAATAGTAGTGAATTAAGTCCACGCGAGCGGAGCCGCGGGCACTGCTAGTAAATATATAAGCTAAAAATGTAGCAATCTTGCTATGAAGATAATTTTTTATTTGAGTGTAGCTCTCGATACTTTATGTTATAAGCTCCAATTAATTTACTAAAGTTAAATGACTCGGGTACTTGCGGCAATAAATTGACATGTATGTATGTATGTATGTTTAGGTGAAGCGCATCGATAGCTAGGATCATTTAGCGCCAGTTCTTATTGTGGTTATATTTTAGAATAAAGATCGGATTCTTTTAAGAAATCAATTAGATGTTTTATATTGTTTGTATTTGGTGCAAGTATTTGGTGTAAGGGTCTAAGTAAATTATTATTATTTCTTTGGGGGAAACAATCATGAGAAAGGATGTGTTTTATCGTAAGGAGTGTATTACAGTGTTGGCATAAAGTGGGGGGTCTCCTTTTAGTAGATATGAATGGGTTAGGTTTGTATGTCCTATGGATATTCTTCTCCATAAAACATTTTCTTTACGTGTTAAATTTGTAAGATGAAAAGGGGGATATACTAAGGGCTTTATTTCCCATAATTTGTTTTCCTCTTGTAAATCATTGACAAATTATTACTTATACTAATGGTATCAAAACAGACCCAGCCAACCTTGGCATGGAGATTGTTTTGAACTTGCTGACGGGTCCAACAAAATTTATAAAATTCGTTATTAATCGCCGTTCAGATCTTAGCACGAGTTTCGTAATATAACTTGCAGATGGCACAACTATTATCAAAAATGTGTTAGATCTTAACACAATGCGCATCAAGATAAAAAGTACTATTTTAGAAGTCATTCTGAGGCGTAAAAATCTCACCCTGAAGCTGAAACGAGATGTTTATGTAAATAAATTCAAATTGGTCAATATGTTAACTGATTTGACAAATAATACAATAAACTTCTAAAATAATACTAAGTATCTCGGTTTATATCTGAACGAACAGTGTATATAATATAATTTACATTTTATTTTAAACAGACTGAAAGCATTTTGTTTTGCAATTCTTAATTCATAAATTATTTTAAGCTAAAAGTGGTTTAGATATACAGCATGCACTATGTTATTCTTACATTAGTTATAATATTGCTCTATGGAGCCTAACTATAAGAACAAACGCTGTTTTATTAATGCAAAACGTATCCCTCGGTTTATATTTAAAATACCACCTAGAGGTTCACGTAAAGCATATTCTATTTTCCTTTTTTTATTTATTTTTTTATTAGTATTGCACCTGCGTCTGCGGAAAAAGCAGTTTACGTTGGTGTTGAATTTTTGTAAATTGTACTCGATCGGAAACACAGTCTCGAGTAAATCATTAGAAAGTGATGAGGTCCTCCATATAAAAGACTGTTTGAAAAGAGTTGTATGAGAAGTGAGAAACTGAACATTATACGGATGTGATATATTTGCGCGACATGTATTCCTAGCATTCACCGCTATGGAAGGAATTAAACATTTTCCATGAAATTACTTGTAGATCAGATTTAAGTCGCCAACGATTCTTTAATGTTCCAAGGAACCAAGCCTCCGAAACTATTTGTCACAGAAAGTTGAAATTTGGTAATAATATAGGAATTGATGGCCTCATCAGACCCATGTAGTTTTGAAAGTTAAATTTTGACTTAAAGGATTAGTTTTGGGGGGTAAAATCGGAAGTAAAAAAAATTACTAGGTCATCGAGTGTGATGTTAAATGAAAGCTTGTGAAAACACGAGTAAAATATATATATATATATATATATATATATATATATATATATATAATGTAATACTTACGCACACTTTTCTTTGTATCATTTTTAAAAAATTGCGAAAAATCGCTGTCCCCCCCTCCTTATCTCGAAAAGTACTAATCAAAAAATTTTGAAAAAAGTCTGGAATATTCTCTACGGGGTGTAGATTGAACGAAAATTATCACGAGTACATTACCTTTAATAATTTATCTGGTATATAAAAAAAAAATTCAAAGTCATCAGTTTTCAGTAAAGATTGGAAACTTTGTTGAAAACTGATTTGGGATGTGTTTTGTGAAGTCACTGATCATTTTATACCTCCGTAACATTTTTTTTTATTTTAAAAGCAATCAACGTACGGAACACTAATTGCGCAAGTTCAACTTGCACTTGACCGGTTATTAATACTACTTTGAAAACTTACTGCAAAATTACTAGCAACAAGTGACAAATTATACGAAAATTACTCATTTGTTTTCAGTTTAGCGAGCTTGATAAGATGCGGCTGGTTATAACGTGTTTTTTCAATGCAGCTCTCGAGTCCATCTCATCATCTTACTTTTTTAAATTTATATGCGTTTCAACTCCCAAGCGACTGAATTATAAGCTAACTAGTTACCAATACTCGTAGTACGTATTAAATATAGTTAAATAAAATAGTACTTTTATTTTCTTAATAATGATTTATTGGTTGTAAGTAGCATAAAACTTACAAAAAGTTTTGCAACTTTATATTCTATGACAGTTTATTATTTTGAAAATATTACTATCTATAAATTGTAATCCACTCGCTTTTGTAAAGTTTTATATTGCATTTCTCAATACACATTCATCTTTGCTATGGTTCATTCTCGATACGATTTCATTGTATCTTGCTTCAAGGGAGAAGTTTACAATGCAATATAATTTTTCAATACAAAATTTATTTTGCCTGAGGCAACTTTGAGAAAGATCAAATAATAGAAAACACAGTTTCTCGGCATATCAAGTAATAATTTTAGTAATTCTTGAATTTTATCATCGGAAGAAGATAAATAAAATAGGTCAAAAGGAAGTTGGATTTGCGCAATTAGTGTTCCGTACTGTGATTGCCTATGAAATAAAAATTTTTGTTACCCCAAATAACTTTTCAATAAAAGAATTAAGAGCCCAGATTACGAACTTGTCTAGTCAGATACTGACTCAGCAGGCTGATCAGAACAGCCAGAATAAGACAAAAAGTTTCATGTAACAGGTATATATAGTGGCGGACTAAGGCTAAAGCGGGCCCTAGGCAACATTGTAATTCCGGGCCTCTTTTTCAGTCATGACATTGGTTTGGTTTTAAAGCATATAGTATGTAGTTCTATTTAATTATCGGATTCCAAGCAAAAAAAGGAAAAAAATAATATACATGTACAAAAATTAAATAAACATAATTTATTAAAACAAACACAAACATAATTTATTAAAACAAACAAACATAAACATAATTTATTAAAACAAACAATAATACTTAAACAAATATACCCAGATTGATTAGTTATATTGCCTTTTTTCTCACTTTTAATTCTGCAAACTCGTCAATTAGTTTGTCATAATTAATAGAGTTATTTAATAACTCTTTTTCTATATAAAGTAATGATAAACTATTTAATTTTTGTTGGCCTAATGTGGATCTTAAAAAATTTTTTATTCTGGCCATTACTGAGAATGATCTTTCACCGCTTGCATTGCTTATTGGAAGGGTTAAATACATTCTCAGAATTATGTTTAAATTAGGGAATGTTACAATAATATTATTTTTCTGAATAAATGACCACATGGATACAGGCGAAATAATATTTTCTTTACTTATAAAAGTCTTAAATTGTAATACTTCATTTTTCAGTTCTGCTAGGTTTAAATCTTGTTCATAACATTTTAATTCCTCTATTGAAGAGTCACTAACATCACTATCATGAAAAATTGTTTTGAATTTATTGTTAATAGTTTTATATCCCTCAGATCTTTTTTTAATGTTGCTAATTAAAGAATCGCATACAACAAAAAAAAATATTAACTTTAAAATGTTCTTTGCCACTGAATCTTATTTCATGTTCTGGAATTTCATCATGAAATAGTTTTCGTATTTTCTGCCGTTTTTTATCATTAGTATATGCAATATCTTTAACTTTTTCTGCTTTTTTTTCTAAATTGTCAAAATCATCTCTAACAGTTTGTATGAAATCAATGAATCATATATTAAAACTGCTGTATTTAGGGATTCGTCTTTTTGTTGAAGAGTCTTGTTTGAAGCATCTATTCTCTCTAAAATCTTTTCCCATATAGTAAGTAACAGTACATACTCAAATGTATCAAGTTTTTTATGTAAATCGGCAGCTTCGGACCTTGTTAATGGTTTTTCATCTTTGTTTGAGGCAAAATGCCGTAAACAATGTTTAATTTCTTCATAATTTTCCTTTAAGGATTTCACAGCATCGGAACGAGCAGACCACCTGGTGTCACAAATAGGTTTAATACTCAAGTGTTTGCTCTTACAAAATTTTTGTAATGCATTCCACCTATGTGTAGAACTTGAAAAAAATATGTACAATTCCTGAACGATATTGAAAAAAGTGGTCATTTCCATGCAACTTTCGGCAGCAGCGTTTCCAATTAAATTTAATGAATGATTTGCGCATGGTATAAAATGGGCAGAAAAAATATGTTGTTTTATTCTGGATTGGAGTCCCTTATATTTACCTGACATATTAAACGCATTATCATAACTCTGTCCCCGACAGTTAGTGATGTCTAAATCTATATTATTTAAAAATTCTAAAATAGCTTTCTCCAAGTTTTCACCAGTATGAGAAAATATAGGTAGAAATCCCACAAATCTTTCTTTTATACCACTTGGAAAAACATAGCGAATAATGACGGTCAGCTGATCTACGTGAGATATATCAGGTGTTGAATCAATAATTAGACAGTAAAATTTGGCTTCCTTTATTTCGTTCACTATTGTGAGTTGTAAATCTTTCGATATAATAGAAATAAATTCATCACATATTGTAGACGACAGTTTATAGTACCGGTGCCGCAGTTTGCATATTTTTTCACGTGTTCCCGCAAAAATGGATCGAACTCGGATAAATATTCCAAAGCACCTATATAATTACCATTATTTTCACTAAAAAACACTTCATTTTTACCACGAAACGCTAAAGAGTATGAAGAAATAAATTTGATTGTCGCTACCACACGTTTAAGTACTTCCCTCCAAGATTTTTTTTTTCATTTATAATTTGTTTTTCCAGTTCAGTGTCAATGCGTCCGGTAATTTTAGATCTTGTTATAAAAAATAAAATGGAGTTAATGTGGTCACTGGAGTTTTCATGCTCTGACAATTTTTTATGTACATTTTTCCAATCATTCGTCCCTTTTGTCATTAGCGTTGTTTGCTTGGAAAATAATTTACAGACGTAACAGTACAATAAGTTGTTGGTTTCAGTATAAGCCAACCAATCTCTTTTAACTTTTTTTTCCCGCTATTAATTGTTCTGAAGAAGGAGGCAATAGTTAATTTTCTTGTGATTTGTTTTGACCCTTCATTGCATCGAATAGAATATGATTCCAAAGATCCATGTATTGATTTTGGTGGATTTTTTATATAATACTCTCGCATGGCGTCTGTTAAGTATTCTGGCCATATTGCAATATCGTTTACAAAACTCTTAGTTTCTTCATTACTTTGAGATGATTTTAAATTTATATTTTCTCCTTTTGTTTCATCTTCACAAACGGAATTGCTTGGTTTTTCCTGCTGGTCTTTTTGCAGAATAGTTTCGGAACAAATGATGTTTCTGGAGTTTGAGCAGGTGAAATTTGTGAAAATGATGACGATTGTTGTAATTGTTCTCCATCTACAGTTAAAAATTTGTCCAACGATCTTTTCATTTGTTTTGCCACTTTATCTCGATCTGCTTTTCGTTTTTCTTTTTTCACTTCCACTTAAATGTTTATAGGAACTCATTTTAAAGACCACGTACTAAAAAGAAAGAAGAAAATGATCTTCAATTAAATTTATTTTTACTCAATATCACAATCACAAACAAAATCACAATTTGTGGTATTTTATATTATATATTATTTTCATTAAATAATGTGATACTTTTATAAAAACTTACATTTTTATTTTAGGAATTCCAGAAAGTATTAACTATAAATCCAAAACAATCTATTTGCAATTAAGTCTAGGTACTTAAGTCTTAATTGCACAATTTTCAATCACAACTCACATAAGATGCAATACGTTCAGGAGACACTGATTTTAAATAGCTACGTTTGACTTTTTCAACACGTTCATAGTAAAGGCTCGATAGGCGCGGGGCTCGATCGTATTTACACACATCGACACTCGCGGGCGTGGATGCATAAGCACGGGAACGCTCGTCCACACTTGTCGACTTTATCAATCAACGATTCGGCATAATTTGGATACATTTCAGCAATAATTATGAATATCACGTTTTTTTCTCTTAAAAAAAAATAAAAATTAATTATAAAAATTAAAAAATTAAAAACCTAATTTTCGGGCCCCAAAAATTACGGGCCCTAGGCACGTGCCTAGGTTGCCTAGGCCTTAGTCCGCCCCTGGGTATATATCTTAAGATCCAATATGTATTTTCAGGTTTTTTCTTAATAAATAATGTTATAGCATCTTTGCTACTTAATAGCCAATATATCAATCCAACTCAATTTAGAATCTAGTGGTAAAAGTTTAAAACACATATTTACTACCTAAATATTAATTATAAACAAATAAAATAAAATTCATACTCAACAACTTAAGATTTGCTGATGACGTCGTACTTTTGCCGAAAATGAAATCGAATTGAAAGAAATGCTCCAACAATTACAAACTGAAGCAAAAAAGGTTGGTTTACAGATGAACATCGCAAAAATCAAATTTATGACGAACGAACAAACAACCATTAATGACGTAATATCTATATACGGACAACAAGTGGCAAGGGTGGATTTATATGTATGTTTGGACAGGAAGTTACACTCGGAAAAGTGAATAAAAAAGTGGAAGTCAACCTAAGGATATGACTATGAGGGACGGCTTGCGGTAAAATGAAGCAAGTCTTTCAGTCCAAGCTGCCTTTAAAACTTAAAAGTAAAGTGTATAACGAATAGCGAAACTTGGGTTCTGATACGGAAAATTATTAGAAAAGAGAGAAATCGAAAGGAAAATTCTAGGTACATCACTTAGGGACTGCAAACCAAACGATTAGATCAGGAAAAAAAGTAGGGGCCCACGACATAATTGAGAGCATATCTTCCCTCAAGTGGAACTGGGCTGGCCATGGGGCTAGAAATACTGATGACTGGAGCGGAAAAGTGACCAGATGGAGACCATGGGGGGAAAAAGAAATATCGGCAGACAACGTTGGTATGACGATATTAAAAGATCAGAGGGGCTCAATTGGTATCAAATTGCTCAAAACAGGGACATATGAAAGCACATGAGATAGACCTATATCCAAAGGATAGAGAAGGGCCAGAGAAAAAGAAGAAGAAATTAAAATTATCTTGTTTCGGTACCTAATGTCTAAAGCAGTAGCTATCATTCCCGGTTCAATTCACAACTTTCGATGAAATAAACCTTCAGCATTTTTGGCGAGCAACTAATTTTTAGTGTTTCGTACGGAACACTTATAAGATGACTTCGGTGTCTGTCTGTCCGTCTGTCTGTGTGTCACATCCGATTTTCTCCGAAACTATTTGTCATAGAAAGTTGAAATTTAGTAATAATATAGGAATTGATGGCTTCATCAGAGCCATGTAGTTTTGAAAGTTAAATTTTGACTTAAGGGGTTAGTTTCGAGGAGTGAAATCGGAAGTGAAAAAAAAATTTTTTTACTAGGTAATCGAGTGTGGTTTCAAATGAAAGGTTGTGAAAACACGAGTAAAAAATATATATATAATGTAATACTTGCGCGCACTTTTCTTTGTATTATTTTTAAAAAATCGCGAAAAATCGCTGTCCACCCGCCTTATCTCGAAAAGTACTTATCAAAAAATGTTGAAAAAAATTCTGGAATATTCTCCACGGGGTGTAGATTGAACGAAAATTATCATGAGTGCATTACCTGTAATAATTTATCTGGTATATAAAAAAACAGAAATTTCAAGGTCATCAATTTTCAGTAAAGATTGGAAATAAACTTTGTTGAAAACTCATTTGGGGTGTGTGTTTTGTGAAGTCACTGATCATTTTATACTTCCGTAACAATATTTTTTTATTTTAAAAGCAATCAACGTACGGAACACTAATTGCGCAAGTTCAGCTTGCACTTGACGGGTTATTTTTTTATCTATTGCAAGTGCATGAGTTTTTACTCGTATTTGTGTTCTATTAACTTTTTTAAAGACGACATTTGTCTGGCTAACTGTGAATATGCAATCATTATAATTATATATTTTCTTCTATAAATATTCTATATTAAAAATTTTAACTGGAAAACAGAGTATTTTTTCTGTTGTGCATTTTTTATTTTCTTTTTATCTTTTAAAATGAAAATGAATATTTAGAAATGCAATATATGTATTTTGTTTGATGTTAAAATACGAACATAAAGCTTTAATGTATAATGGAATTTCAACTAAATATTCATATAAACAATAAAAAACTACACCTCATTAAAAGAGTAATTTTAATATTATTAAAATTGGTACTCCAATTATATTTTTCATTTTGAATAGTCTAGCGCACGTGCTGCAGGGAAGTCCCTAAAGCGCTCCAGGAGCGGCATGTGTGCGGAAAAAGCGATTCACGTTATTTTTGAATCGCTGTAAATTGTACTCGCTGGGAAACACAGCGCTGGGTAAATTATTCCAAAGGGATGATGTTCTCCATATAAAAGACTGCTTGAAAAGCGTTGTACGCGGAGTAACAAGCTGAACCTCATACGGATGTGAAGTACCAGCGCGACGTGTATTTCTAACATGCACCGCTTTGGGAGGAATTAAGCCGGTTACATCCTTCGAACACTTTCCATGAAAATACTTGTAGAACAGACTCAAGTCGCCAACCCTTCTTCGATGTTCCAGCGAATCAAGGCCGCCGGTCAGTTCCGGGTCTCCAGTCAGACGAACAGCTCTTCTCTGAACAGAATCCAACAAATGCAGTGTATGTTTGGGAGCGAAGCCCCAAACATGGGAGAAGTATTCCATGGTTGGTTGGTGGCTTTGTAAAGAATTAACAGTTGTTGAGGAGTGTAAAGCTTTCTGGTTCGAAATAATATTCCCAACTTTTGAGAAGCTCTCCTTGCTATGCCTGCAACATGTTCATGCCAGGACATATTTGCTCCCAAACTAACGCCCAACAAATTGAGCGACGATGCTAGGGGAATGGAGTCCCCCGACATAACCCTGTCGGGTTCAGCAACGTTAACTTTTTTAGAAAAAAACTGCCGCCTGGGTTTTTGTAGCGTTAAATTCCACTTGGTGACTGTTACCCCAAGAGAGAATTTCTTCCACGTCTTTGTTAAGTTGAACGACCTCCTGCTGTCTGTGGATATCCGCCTGAGAGCAGCCGATGTTCGAGCGTTCAAAGCGAATGAAGAGATAAGCGTACTGCCGTCTGCAATGCTGTAAATTGGATTCCCGGTCTTTTCCAGCAGATCGTTAATGTAAATGAGAAAGAGAGTAGGAGACACTATGGAGCTCTGGGGCACACTGGCGTTGATTGTGAAGGTGTTAGAAAGAAAACCGTCGACCGACACTCGTAAAGAACGTTCTCTGAGGAAACATGACAGCCACAAACAGAACTTTTCAGACATGCCACAAGAGCGTAGCTTAGCCAACGGTCCATAGTGCCAAACACGGTCGAATGCCTTGGATATGTCAAGTGCAACCGCTCGAGATTCTCTAAAGTGTTCAATTGCGTTGTTCCAAACATGTGTTACAAAAGTCAGAAGATCTCCTGTTGATCTATGTTTACGAACTGCCACTCTGAGGAAACATGAGAGCCACAAACACAACTCTTCAGACATACCATAAGACCGTAGCTGAGCCAACAGCCCATCGTGCCAAACACGGTCGAATGCCTTGGATATGTCAAGAGCTACCGCTCGAGATTCTCCAAAGTGTTCAATTGCGTTGTTCCAAGTATGTGTTTATATAAGTGAGAAGATCTCCTGTTGATCTATTTTTATGATCGCTAATAATATTGAATCGTTCAAGATATTTTAGAAGATGCTGATTTGATAACCTTTTCCATGACTTTCGATATTATTGAAAGCAGTGCGACTGGTCGGTAGTTATTTGGCAAGGGCTTTTTGCCTTTTTTTAGGTATCGGCTGAACCGTGGCACATTTCCAGCAGGACGGAAATATTCCCTTTCTGTAGGATAGGTTGAAAAGTCTACAGAAAACTGGTGTTAGTTTCCTTGCACAGTTTTTGAGAACTATGGCAGGTATTCCGTCAGCGCCAGAAGCCTTTTTGGTGTCTAGCTTCATTAAATTAAAGTTCTATTTTAAACGGCCCTTTTTAATATTATATCTACCAAGTTAGTTGACGTCGTACAAAAAAACCCTTAAATTAATTTATTTTTTGAGTGTGGGGTACTTGGGCTGCAGAGAAGTCCTTTAAGCGCTACAGGAGCGAAGCGTGTGCGGAAAAACGATTCACGTTGGTATTTAATCGTTGTAAGTTGTACTCAATGAAAAGCACAAACTCACCACAAACGAATATGATGTATTAGCGAGACGTGTATTAATAGCATCCACCGCTCTGGGAGGAATTATGCGGGTTACATCCATCGAACACTTTCAATGAAAATACTCGCAGAATCGATCCAAGTCGCCAACTATTCTTCATTGTTCCAATGTGTCAAGATTTCTGATAAGTTCTGGGTCTTCAATCAGACGAGCAGCCCTCGTCTGAATCGAACCCAACAAATGCAGTGTATGTTTGGGAGCAGAGCCCCAGGGGCTTTGTACAGAATTAACAGCTGTTGTGGAGCGTAAAGCCTTCTAGTTCAAAATAGTATATCCAGCCTTTGAGAAACCCTCTTTGTTATGCTTGCGACATGTTCATGCCAAGAGATATTTGCTCCAAAGTTAACGCTCAGCAACTTGAGTAACGATGCTAGAAGAATATGTCCGAAATAACTATGTCGTTTGCCGTAAGGTTAACTTTTTTAGAAAAAACTGCCGCCTGAGTTTCCGTAGCATTAAATTCTACTTGGTTAGTCACACAAAAACAAAATATCTTCCAGATTTTTGTTAAGTTGCACGACTTTCTGGTGTCTACGGAATAAAGAAATAAGCGTACTGTCATCTGCAAAGATGCAGATTGGATTTCTAGTCCTTCCTAGCAGATCGTTAATGTAAATCAGAAAGGTAATAGCAGACATTATTGAGCTTTGGAGTACACCGGCAAAATCTCTCAGACATACCATAAGCGCATAACTTAGCCTACACTTTGTCATGCCAAACACGGTCGAATGCTTTGGATATATCCACTTCAACCACTCGAGATTCTCCAAAATGTTCATTTGCGTTGTTCTAAACCTATGTATGGCATATCAGTTAGAAGATCTTCCGTTGATCCTGGCTTAAAAAAGTCACTTTGGTGATCGTTAATAATGCTAAATATTTTAAACGATGCGGATTGATAGCCTTTTCTATAACAATATTAGGGAAATGGCGGAATTTTGGACGAATTTGTGGCTTTGTAGTCTTAACGATTGTTTTTTTTTGTTCATTTAAATCGTGAAGTATCCGTACTTTCCTTATTTTTTGTGTGCTGTATAGTCAATGTCCTTGTTACCTTAATTCTCTAGTTTCATATATATATATATATATATATATATATATATATATATATATATATATATATATATATATATATATATATATATATATATATATATATATATATATATATATATATATATATATATATAGCATATGTATATATATATATATATATATATATATATATATATATATATATATATATATATATATATATATATATATATATAGCAAAAAAGGGTTTTTTTTTATTTATCGGTTTGCGGTCTGTGACAATTAACACTCGATTGCTGTTAGACTCTCTATATTTCGTTGTACTTCATAACTACATCGGGAGAAACTATAATTTTTAGAAAAAACAGTGTGTCAGGACATTTATTTGAAAATAAATAGTTATTTTAAAAACTTACCAACTAAGAGATGGTCACAACATTTATAAAAATAAAAGAACATCGACTACATTAGACATATAACAGAAACAAGAAAATGTTTATGCACAGTGGCAAATAACAGTTAACAATGAACTAGTCTAGGCTATAAATCTGAAATCGGACCAAAAACGAAAAAAACTATCATCAAATACAGTGGTTTAGTTATGCATAAGGTGGTTCAGTTATTGACTTGTAAAATTTATAAGTTTAAAATATTACAATACCTTACACTTAATTTATTTGTATCTGCCCTATAATTAACACAATCCTTATGTTTGTTTATGTGACACATTTCAAGAAACAGCCGATCCTTGTAATTATTTACTCTCTCCAAAACTTCCACATTGGCAAAATCGAACTGATGTCCCGTTTTTAAAACATGGTCAACTAAGGCACATGACCTCTTATTTATTCAACAATCGTTTTTGTGTTGTGTAATTCTTTGTTTTATCCACTGCGATGTCTGTCCGATATAACATGAAACACAACCCAAACAGGACAACTTATAAACTACATTCGTGTTATAAAGTAGAGGGGGTCTCTGTTTGAGTTGGGTAAACAAGGTACGGCTACTGAGACTGTTATATTTAACTATTTATAAATATAACAGACATCGCAGTGGATAAAACAAAGAATTACACAACACAAAAGCGATTGTCGAATAAATAAGAGGTCATGTGCCTTAGTTGACCATGTTTTAAAAACGGGACATCAGTTCGATTTTGCCAATGTGGAAGTTTTGGAGAGAGTAAATAATTACAAGGATCGGCTGTTTCTTGAAATGTGTCACATAAACAAACATAAGGGTTGTGGTAATTATAAGGCAGATACCAGTAAATTAAGTGTAATGTATTGTACTATTTTAAACTTATAAATTTTACAAGTCAATAACTGAACCACCTTATGCATAACTAAACTACTATATTTGATGATAGTTTTTTCCGTTTTTGGTCCGATTTCGGATTTATAGCCTAGATTAGTTCATTGTTAACTGTTATTTGTCACTGTGCATAAGTATTTTCTTGTTTCTGTTATGTGTCTAATGTAGTCGATGTTCTTTCATTTTTATAAATGTTGTTACCATCTCTTAGTTGGTAAGTTTTTAAAATAACTATTTATTTACAAATTAATGTCCTGACACAGTGTTTTTTCTAAAAATTATAGTTTCTCCCGATGAAGTTGTGAAGTACAACGAAATATAGAGAGTTTAACAGCAATCGAGTGTTAATTATCACAGACGGCAAACCCGATAAATAAAAAAAAAAACCTTTTTGCTATCAAAGTAAGGTCGATAAATCTACATTTATTATATATATATATATATATATATATATATATATATATATATATATATATATATATATAAAAGGGTGTTTTTTATAGAGGGTATAAAACTTTAAGTTGGCAACACTTTTTTAAACTGGTGGCCATTTTGCCAGCTGTCAAGTGATTTATGTTTAGTTTGGTTTGGCATTTCAACATATAGACTGGCGCCTGAACAACGCTTCCAAATTGTGCAAATTTATTTTGAAAGTCATGGTTCTGTTCCAAATACGTATCGCGCACTACGTCCATTTTACGGTCAACATAATCGTCCATCAGAGCAATTAATTCGATTAACTATGGAACGTTTTTGCACCACGTTTACTCTAAATGATAATACGCATCCACAGAGACGTCGTACAGTGCGTACAGAAGAAGTCATTGCTGCTGTAGAGCGTAGCGTAGAAGAAGACCCGAATTAGTCTATCCGGCATCGTGCACAGGAATTGGATATGTGTCCATCCACTTTATGGAAGATTTTGCGGAAAGATCTTGGTTTGCGTGCTTACAAAATCCAACTCGTGCAACAATTGAAGCCACACGATCACCTAGCAAGGCGTAGATTCGGTGAATGGGCCCAAAACAAGATTGACGTTGATCCCAATTTTCATAAGCGAATTTTGTTTAGCGATGAAGCTCACTTTTGTTTGAATGGATACGTCAATAAGCAAAACTGCCGTATTTGGAGTGGTGATAATCCTCAAGTGTATGTTGAGACACTGTTACATCCAGAAAAAACTGACTGTTTGGTGTGCTTTATGGACTGGTGGAATCATTGGTCCGTACTTCTTTAAAAACGATGCTGGTCAGAACGTTACAGTCAATGGTGACCGCTATAGAGCCATGATTACTGACTTTTTCGTTCATCAATTGAACAACCATGATGTGCAGGAGCTGTGGTTTCAACAAGACGGCGCGCAACATGTCACACAGCTCGTGCCACAATTGATTTATTGAAGGAAACATTTGGTAACCGCATAGTTTCACGTTTCGGACCCGTGAATTGGCTTCCAAGATCGTGCGATTTAACGCCGCTAGACTATTTTCTGTGGGGATATCTGTAGTCGCTAGTCTACGCCGATAAGCCCGAAACGATTGACCACTTGGAGGACAACATTCGCCGCGTTATTGCCGATATACGGCTACAAATGTTGAAAAAAAGTCATCGAAAAGTGGACTTCCAGATTAGACTACGTCCGAGCCAGCCGTGGCGGTCATATGCCAGAAGTCATATTTAAATTATAATGCCAGAAGATTATCTTTCGAATAAAGTAAATTTCATGTCAATTTAAAAAATTCATCTTTGTTTTATTCCATTTCAAAGTTCTATACCTCTATAAAAAATACCTTATATATGTATGTATATACCAACAAAATTAGTGTAATCTTGAGATTTATACAAATGGAAAAAGTTTTTCTTACATATTACAAAAAAATCAGTCCTGATAAAAAATTCTGCATCACATGGAAATCCATAATCAAGAATCAAAAGTTTAAAATATTTAACGTTATACAGGGAAAATAAAAAATAATGATTTCTAATAAAGAGTAAAGTGTGTTTTTAAATTTAAATACGGAGCAAAATATTAATCGAAAATGTTAAGAGGAACTAAAAAATTATGCTTACATTGAAATTTGTGGCCTTCTTAATTAAAAACTCAAAAAAACTCAAGTAAACACGTCAGTAATTGTCGGATTATTTACTTTACTGTAAAACTTTTGCTCTATTTGTATAAGACTTTTTGGGACACACTGTATATTGACGAAAAATTGTTCCCTCGTTGCCCCATGCTTAAGCAGTTAAATTGGTTTAGTTGCATTGTAGCTTAAATAACTTCAAGTTCTCTCAGTTCAAGATTATAATAAGAACTAATATAAAAATCATTATTATATATAACCGTACATGGCCCAAGGCCGAAAAATTTTTCCTGCTATTCTAATTTTGACATATAATCTGAATCACTAAATTGATTAGTTTCATTACCTACTATGGTTTCCACCATTTTGCCCCACAAATCGGTGGAACAGAAGGATTACCTCCAGAGACAATAAACTGGTCATTTATGCATATATGGTTGACGGGTTCTGGTCCCATTATATTAAATGCGTCAAAATCTAACCTGAAATAAAAGATAAAATCCTAGATATATACACCACTGAATATAAAAAAAAACATGCCTATATATACAAGCCTACAAAAATCCTCTTTATTGTGTAAGCGGCGCACATGCTGACGTTGACAATAAAATGTTTGAAACTATCAGTTCGAAGAAATTACGCCATCTTAATTTTTTTTAATTGGAAAGCCCTGCGTATTATTTTATTTCCCATTAAAAATTCTAGATATTATTTGTCTAGCATACTATATTTCTAAATTAAACTGTTTTGGAATTATTGATATTTGAAATTAAGATCAAATTAAAAAAAAAACCGGTCAAGTGCAAGGTGAACTTGCACAATTAGTGTTCCGTACGTTGATTGTTTTTAAAATAAAAATTTTTGTTAGGGTGGTATAAAATGATCAGCGACTTCACAAAACACACCTCAAATGAGTTTTTAACAAAGTTTGTTTCCAATCTTTACTGAAAACTGGTGACCTTGAAATTTTCTTTTTTTTTTTATATACCAAATAAATTATTAAAGGTAATGCACTCGTGATAATTTTCGTTCAATCTATACCCCGTCTAGAATATTCCAGAATTTTTTCAAAATTTTTTGATCAGTACTTTTCGAGATAAGGTAGGGGACAGCGATTTTTTAAAAGTAATACGAAGAAAAGTGTGCGCAAGTATTACATTATATATATATATATATATATATATATATATATATATATGCATATATATATATATATATATATATATATATATATATATATATATATATATATATATATTTTACTAGTGTTTTCACAAGCTTTCATTTGACACCACACTCGATGACCTAGTAAAAAAAAATTTTTTTTCACTTCGGATTTCACCCCTCAAAACGAACCCCTTAAGTCAAAATTTATGTTACGGTGTATATAAATGATCAGTGACTTCACAAAACACACCCAAATGAGTTTTCAACAAAGTTTGTTTCCAATCTTTACTGAAATCTGATGACCTTGAAATTTTTGTTTTTTTTTATATACCATATAAATTATTAAAGGTAATGCACTCGTGATAATTTTCGTTCAATCTACACCCCGTGGAGAATATTCCAGAATTTTTTCGAAATTTTTTGATAAGTACTTTTCGAGATAAGGCCCGGGACAGCGATTTTTCGCGAATTTTTAAAAATAATACAAAGAAAAAAGTGCTCGCAAGTAAAAATATTATATATATATTTTTTACTCGTGTTTTCACAAGCTTTCATTTGACATCACACTCCATGACCTAGTAAAAAATTTTTTTTTTCACTTCCGACTTCACCCCCCAAAACTAACCCCTTAAGTCAAAATTTAATTCTCAAAACTACATGGCTCTGATGAGGCCATCAATTCCTATATTATTACCAAATTTCACCTTTCCATGTCAAATAGTTTCGGAGAAAATCGGGTGTGACAGACAGACAGACAGACACCGAAGTGATCTTATAAGTGTTCCGTACGGAACACTAAAAATTTAAGCTGGCTTGTGTCAAACATTTACTGTCAGGTAATGACTTAACGCGTCAAAAAATGATTTATTGAGGAAAACGTTTATTGCTGCATTCTGTGAAACTGCAATTTGACCATAATATCATAATGGTACATTTAACAGAAACTGAAAGAATCACTTTGTTAATGATGGTTGGTTACGGAGATCGTAGGAGAAGACAACAGGAAGTGTGTGATATTTTTAACGCAGAATATTCCGATCGAGAACCTATTACCTAAATGTAGTTAGAAAAAAATTAAAACGATTTAGGCAATGAGGTCATGTTAAGGATCGTTCTAAATATGGAACTCCAAAAGTAAAAACAAGCAATGATAAAAAGTTAGATGTTTTATTGGAAATTACAGAAAATCCCCATACAGCTACTCGTCAGCTTGGCCTAGACCACAACATAAGTAAACGAACCTTAAGTCGTCTACTGAATGAAGAAAAATTGAATCCATACAAACCCATTCTATTGCAAGAATTATCTGAAGATGACTGTGATAGATGCGTTAAATTTTATAATAATGGAACGAATCAATAATAATCCGAACCTAATTCATATTATTGTTTTCTCTGACGAGGCCACATCTTGTTTTAACGGAAGAGTTAACAGGCATAACGGCCGGTACTGGTCTACTGAGAATCCCCACTGGATAATTGACAGTCATTTTCAAAGACACAAAAGATAAACGTGTGGGCGCGGATTTCATTGGTCCCTTTTTTATCTATGGAAATCTTGGAAACATATGACGAATCATGATTTTTTATGTTTGACCCTGAAACCAAAAGCCAATCTATGCACTGAAAAAGCCGAATTGTTCACGTTGATTAGGATCCTGAGGGTTAAATTGTAAATCAAGTTTACTACTACAAACAGGATTTGACTACATTTCGTGAACGTGTGAGGAGGAAAAACCTGAATGTGGAAGAATCGGTTTTAGATCCTTCACAAAGATAATACAATCAAGGGGGTTTTTGACGAAATATGAAAGAGTGAATTAAAAGGAACCCACCTTGAATCCGTTGATACAGAAAAGAAAAAAAGCGACGGAGGTCATGATGTACCTATGAGAAGACACTCTGCAGTACTACTTTCAGCAATGAAAAATTGGTACGTAGCGGTAACGGGATCAAGAAGGAGCGCATATTGAAGGGGGTTAGAGTTTTAATATCAACGTTTAAAAATAAAAAGGTTTATAAATTCAGTCCGGTTATTTTGTAGCTCGAGCTAGCGAAAGATTTGGATTAACTACCAATATAAGAAAAAACTAAGTGGATGGTAATAACAAAGAAAAATCTACCACTAGAATCCCTCGACATCAGGAAAAACACCGTAGAACAGGTCTCTACATTTTAGTATTTGAGAACCAATATAAATGACAAGTGGGACTCAAGAAAGGAAAAAGAATTGAACAGGCCCGAGTAACATATATGAATATGAATAAGTTTTTCCATCGCAGGATGTGTGCACTGGACCCTTGACCCTGGCTCAAAGAAACGACTGGAGGCATCTATAAATGTACATTTATAGACGCCTTCTTTGCATCTCCTGGGTGCAGAAAACAAAAAAACATAGAATTAGTAGAAAGAATGAAAAAAACAAAGGAATCACTAACAACCATAAAAATAAGGAAAACTCAATACGACGACAGTAACCAAGAGGAATTTAACGCTACAAAAACTCAGGTGGCAGTTTTTTCTAAAAAAGTTAACGTTGCTGAACCCGACATAGTTATGTCGGGGCACTCCATTCCCCTAGCATCGTCGCTCAATTTGTTGGGCGTTAGTTTGGGAGCAAATATGTCCTGGCATGAACATATTGCAGGAATAGCAAGGAGAGCTTCTCAAAAGTTGGGAATATTATTTCGAACCAGAAAGCTTTACACTCCACAACAACTGTTACTTCTTTACAAAGCTCAAATTCGACCAACTATGGAATACTGCTCCCATGTTTGGGGCTCCGCTCCCAAACATACACTACATTTGTTGGATTCAGCTCAGAGAAGAGCTGTTCGGAGACCCGGAACTGACCGGCGCCGGCGGCCTTGATTCGCTGGAACATCCAAGAACGGTTGGCGACTTGAGTCTGTTCTACAAGTATTTTCATGGAAAGTGCTCGAAGAATGTAGCCCGCTTAATTCATCCAAAGCGATGCATGTTAGAAATACACGTCGCGCTGGTGCTTCACATTCGTATGAGGTTCAGCTTGTTACTCCACGTACAACAACGCTTTTCAAGCAGTCTCTTATATGGAGAACATCATCCCTTTGGAATAATTTGCCCAGCGCTTTTTCCGCACACATGCCGCTCTTAGAGCGCTTTAAGGACTTCCCTGCAGCATGTGTTCTAGACCCATAAAAAAAACTTCGGGCATATAATTAGGGGTCCAAAGTACGAATTTTTTCAAAAAGTAGGAGTTTTTGACCCTTTTTCCATATCCTAAGGATATCGGCGAGGATGTCGTAATACCCGTGCAGAAACATACATTTTTGTATTTCACGATACTTTTTAGAGAACGCAGTAGTGCTGCCTCGGACGTTATTGCATTTCTGCGAACAAGTACTACCTATGTGCGTGGCCAGGCCAAATATTCTTAAATAAATTAATAAATAAGTATACCGACCTGCGGAACTAAACCTTCTGCACATTAACCACCACGGGCTACCACCCGTGTTACTCCGAATTGCTACATCTAGTTATTGAAGGGAAAATAAAGGGCAAACGATCAATCGGAAAACGACAGAATTCTTGGCTCAAGAACATGAGAAGATGGTTTGGATGTGCTTCGAGTGATATTTTTCGAGCAGCTGTTTTTTAAAGTGAGTTTAGCTATATGGACCGCCAACTTTCGTGAGGAGACGGCGTCGTAAGAAGAAGATTTTTTAGCCACAATTTTTAATCAACAATATAACAAAAATATAAGCCATTTTTTTTAAACAGACGTAAATGGTAATGCTCAGGAGGTGGTTTTCTGAGTAATATTTGACCTGCCAAGGATATGTTAAATTCTTCTATTTCCATTAAAAATTATAATTAGATTTTAAAATTAATTCAATGATATTTTTGATAAATATATCCAGCAGTTATACATGGCATAAATGTAATATACTAGCGTTGAGTTTTATTATTTCTTCACTTCTTGTAATATAGTTGTATCAAATTTGAAACCGAAATCTCACTTTGTTAGGACCTTATGGCTGGACCAATCAGGCCACCAGATAAACTGTGGGGCTGATAGAAAAATACGTACACCGACGGAAATAGAAAACTAGGTTTCTCGTTATCTAAAGACTTTAAAACATGAAGCTAAAATCTATGTATATAACACAGGGCAACAAAAAAATATTTTTGTTTTGGTGCCTGGGATTTTAGAGCTGATTTTAACTATATTTGGGACGCTAAATCTATACATGCAATCCGTTTTTCTCTATCAGCTCTACTTTTTTAGATACATCAACTTATCTACCAATGTGGTTTTTATTCAGTATATTCATTTATGAGAGTTCTAAAATTATTATATATTCATTAATGTAGGTACAATGGTTTTATTGTCAGTCTGTAATTGAGTAAATTCCAGGTAAATCTATAAATAGTGGAACCATTGCCTATCAGGTACCTGAACTGATCCTTTTAATCACCTAACTCGGGTAAGTCTCGTCAGTTTGTGCGTTCTTACTAATGAGAGAAGATCGAATTCGGCGTGTTATTTTATGTTAAGAAAAGAGTGTTTTTTGTGTTATTGAACAGAATTAAATTGAGTTCAGGTTCCAGTTCAAGAAGAAGTTGTGTAAATCAACCTGATGTGTTTTGCTATATATGCGGAGAATACATGTTTCAACAAAACAGACAAACTATTACTGACTTTGTAAAGCGAGCGTATCTTGGATACTTTGGAGTTAAGCTTGGTGATCAGGACAAAACGTGGGCCCCGCATCTCGTATGTAAAACTTGTACAGAGCATTTACGGCAGTGGACTACCGGGAAAAGAAAATGTCTAAAATTCGGCGTACCAATGGTTTGGAGAGAACCAAAAAACCACTTCAATGATTGTTATTTCTGCTTAGTAAATACTAATGGAATCAATCGAAATAACCGCAGTAAGTGGACTATCCCAATTTAGACTCGGCAATACGCCCTATCCCGCACTCAGATGAAATACCGATTCCAACATTTCATCAGCTACCACATATCTCTGATGACGAATATTTTCCCTCTGATCGCTCTTCTGATGCTAATAAAAGTTCTGATGCTAATGAAACTAACAGTGACTATGAGGGGACGTCATCAGTTCCTCAACGCTTCAATTAAAATGAATTAAATGATCTCACCAGGGATCTCAATTTATCGAAAAAAGCTTCTGAAGTACTGGCTTCTAGGTTGAACGACAAAAATTTACTGGAACAAGGAACCAAAATTACCTTTTACCGTACAAGAGAAAAAGATCTGCTACCATTCTATTCTCAAGAAGACAATCTTGTATTTTGTCACGAAATTAGGGGACTCATGAAAGAAATGGGACTTTCTGAATATATTCCAGATGATTGGCGCCTATTTATTGACAGTTCAAAGCGAAGTTTAAAATGTGTCCTTCTACATAATGGGAATAAATATGGTTCAATACCACTAGCTCACTCAACGAAACTGAAAGAAAAATATAATACCATAGCTTTGGTCTTGCAGAAGATAAAGTATTACGAACATCAATGGATGATTTGTGTAGACTTAAAAATGGTAAACTTTCTTCTTGGGCAGCAAAGTGGTTACACGAAATATCCGTGTTTCTTGTGCCTCTGGGATAGTAGGGACAAAACACACCACTGGGTTAGAAAAGATTGGCCTCAGAGAGAAAACATGGACGTTGGGGAAAAGAATGTCATTAACGATGCTTTGGTTGAAAGAGAAAAAATCATACTTCCTCCGTTACATATAAAGTTGGGCTTAATGAAGCAATTTGTAAAGGCTCTTGATAAGAATGGGTCTTGTTTTGCATATATAGGGGTGAAAATGCATCAGTTGAGCACAGAAAAACTCAAAGCAGGGATATTTGACGGCCCACAAATAAGACAATTAATTAAGGATCCTGCCTTCATAAATTCAATGAATCAAGTTGAACGAGAAGCTTGGACATCATTTGTTGCAGTTGTAGAAAATTTTCTAGGCAAACATAAAGCT
This sequence comes from Pachyrhynchus sulphureomaculatus, assembly GCA_019049505.1. Taxonomy (NCBI): domain Eukaryota; kingdom Metazoa; phylum Arthropoda; class Insecta; order Coleoptera; family Curculionidae; genus Pachyrhynchus; species Pachyrhynchus sulphureomaculatus. The sequence goes on along the minus strand of CM032453.1, from coordinate 162,547,940 downwards.
CCAAACTATGTTGAAATGGTTAACAAGATGGTTAATAGTTTCAAATCCTTAGGGTGCAATATGAGTATTAAAATACATTATTTACACAGACACTTAGACCGTTTTCCAGAAAATTTAGGAGACATGAGTGAGGAACAATTTGAAAGATTTCACCAAGATATTAAAGTTATGGAGGACCGCTACCAAGGAAGATGGGACATGCACATGATGGCAGATTACTGCTGGAGTTTAAAAAGGGACTGTTTAAAAAAACATTCAAGAATGTCGCGGAAAAGAAGCTTTCCAAGTGTTGAGTGACTATTTCATTTCTTCAATGTTTTTTTTGTTTGTAAGTACGACATAATATTGTATTTTGTATAACTAAAATAAAAATTTCGTATCTACTTTTGTTTACTACACTTACGGATTTGAGTTACAATAATGTAACTTATATTTCTCTAAAATTTTATATCTTAAAAATTTGAGCTCCTAGGTACAAATGAATACGTTATTTGAATTCAGGACATCAAATTGATATAGAATCAGCTCAAAAAACCTCGACACCCAAAAACAGCTGTTCCCCTGTGTAATTTTTACACGATATTAGTTTTTGGTCTGACATATAGATGTCTCCCTTTTCAAAAAATTCATATGATCTTTAGGAAGTACCAACCTTTTAAACGACACGTGTTAAAATTTCATGATATTTCGACAGTTAATTTACAAGTTACAGTGATTTCAGTGACGCTACTTTTGATATTTTCAAAACAATGGAAAAAATCGAATTTCGTTGTTGATTATACACTGTTTTTTGATAGAAAAAATACCGTTCAAGCAAAGCAATGTCTTGATGAGTGTTACGGGGACTCTGTCCCTGGGAAATCACTCATCATTTACTGGTATGCTGAATTTATTCGCGGTCGTACAGATATAAATGGTGCTGAAAGCTCTGAATGCCCAAATGAGGTCGTTACACCCGCCAACATCAAAACATTCCACAAAATTGTTTTGGATGACCGTAAAGTGAAATTGCGTGAGATAGCTGACACCCTAAAGATACCAAAAGAACGTTTGAGTTATATTTTGCATGAAAATTTGTGCATAAGAAAGCTTTGTTCGAAATGGGTATCGTGTTTGCTCACAGTACGGTGTTTGGACCTGTTTGAGTGCAATAAAAAGGATTTTTTCATGTGATATGTGACAATGGATAAAACATGGATCCACCACTACATACGGGAATCAAACCGGCTTTCAGCTAAATGGGCATAAGGAAGCTCTTCTCAAAAACAACAACGTGTTGATAATTCTGAGCGCTGTTTAGATCTGTTTAAGTGCAATAAAAAGGATTTTTTCAAGTGATATGTGACAATGGATGAAATATGGATCCACCACTATACACAGGAAACAAATCGGAAATCCGCTGAGTGGACAACAGCCGGTGAAAGCCTCCCGGAGCGACCAAAGACACAATAGTCGGCTGGGAAGGTTTTGGCCTCTGTATTTTAGGATACCCATGGTATAATTTCCAACAACTATGCTGAGAAGGGAAAAACCATCAATAGCGAATATTATATAAAGTTATTGGTGCGTTTGAATGCAGAAATCGCGAAGAAACGGCCACAAATGAAAAAGAAAAAAGTGCTCTTTCGTCAAGACAATACACCGTGTCACAAGCCAATGGTTACGATATCAAAATTGTACGAAATGAAGTTGGAATTGTTTTCTCATCCACCGTATTCTCCAGATTTGGCCCCCCGCGATTAGGATCTATTCACAGACCTCAGAAAAAATACTCGAGGAAAAGGGATTTGGTTCCAGTGAAGAAGCTATCGCCGAAACTGGGGACTATTTTGAACGCAAAGACAAATCGTTCTACAAGAAAGGTATAGAAATGTTAGAAAAGTATTGAACTGATAGCATTGCTCTTGAAGAAGACTATACTGATAAATAAATTCGAATTTTGCAAAAAAAATGTAGCTAAACCAAAAAGTTTTTAGCCTACGTGTTAATTAGTGTTCCGTACGGAACACTTATAAGATCACTTCGGTGTCTGTCTGTCCGTCTGTTACACACCCGATTTTCTCCGAAACTATTTGTCATAGAAAGTTGAAATTTGATAATAAATATATATATATATATATATATATATATATATATATATATATATATATATATATATATATATATATATATATATATAATATATAAATATATAATACATAAATTGATGGCATCATCAGAGCCATGTAGTTTTGAAAGTTAAATTTTGACTTAAGGGGTTAGTTTTGGGTGGTGAAATCGGAAGTGAAAAAAAAAATTTATCGCTGTCCACCCGCCTTATCTCAAAAAGTACTTATCAAAAAATTTTGAAAAAATGCGAGTGCATTACCTGTAATAATTTATCTGGTATATAAAAAAAAACAGAAATGTCAAGGTCATCAATTTTCAGTAAAGATTGGAAATAAACATTGTTGAAAACTCATTTGGGGTGTGTTTTGTGCAATCAACGTATGGAAAACTAATTGCGCAAGT